>CM051271.1:41981773-42006773 GCA_027921565.1 Artemia sinica | reverse complement strand
GGCATACTTTTTGCATGTCGTAAAAGAAAAAAAAACTGCGTGTTACATTTACTGCAAATAATTATTTGTGATTAATATCTAAAAACTGCCCTGAAGCATGGCAGCAACATTTGTGAAACAAGAACCTACATTATGTATGACATCATGTATTTGAATCTCTTTCTGGTAGTATCATATGTTCCAAAACCAGATTGCTTTGTTTGTCATTTCTATCTCTGTGTTTAAAAAAAACTAATTATTGCAAAAAAAAAAATATGTCTCTGATTATACAAAGCAGTACAAATGGGTGATAAAAAATGGTTTTTAACAGAATCGGAATTACTCACCAATAAAGTCATTGAATTATTTACACTTCTTCTTGTCCCCTTTTACCTAAAATCCATATTAAAAACAAAAATGAAAATCTTCAGTTATGAAAATGAATTTTTAGCAAGATTAAAAACCGCTTGTAAGAAAGTAAAGATAAACACTCCAGTGGCTATTACCAGACTAGAGGACTACGACAGCAAAAACATAAGAACGGATAAAAAGTATAAATTGGAAGATATAGTTTGGGTGATGGAAGAACGTTGGCAGCAAATCTGAAAAACGATAAAATTGGAAATAAATCAAAAATGAAAAAGATGACTGATAAGTATTTAGGGCTCTGGAAAGTTATTGAATATATTGAAAATGATTCAACATACTACCTTCAGCATATACATGAACCGAAAAACAGCTATGGTTCATCAAAGTAGACTCAAACCTGGTATATTTATTTTACCCTGGAAGCAGAGAGTCTATGAAAGCAATTTTATGGATAAGGATACAGACAATTATATCTAACTTCTCCATAACGATAAAAAGAAATAGGGACCAGATTCTCAGTAGTTTTTGCTATTTTTTTCCATTCTAAGAACGAACATACAGTGATTCTGGGTCAACGGTTGAATTGTGACAGCAAAATTCGATGGAATATGACTTAGTTTTGATGTTAGAATATGATTTTTTTATGTTATATGTAGTGTTAAATTTACTTACCTTTGTCATTTTCATTTTTTTTTTTTATCTTTATGAATAACATATCTTCATCATCTGTTATTCAGCTATTTTACCAGCACGTGTATTGTTCACGATTAGTCAAACATCTAGGGGGTTGATATTATTTTAGGAAGCGAGTTTACCCTTAGCATATTGTAATATAAAAATATATTTAGTTTCACATATTTCTATATGGTATTACTAAATTTTCCTGGAAAGTTTCTATATGCTGTCATGAAGGATTATTTTTCTGGTTTAAATGAAGTTAGTTACTTCAGGCTTTCAAGAGCTGCTCCCAGTAAGAATAGGAAGAGTGCATAAAATTTGTTATTCTTCATGTTGGAACTCTCACGGAGAAGCTTAGAAATAATATTATCCCCAGAACCAAGTTTTGGGCCCTGCAGCAATATGCTACAGCTGAGATCGAACTTTAGGCTCCATATTATCAACAAAAGGATGCACAAGATTCTAAATTTCAGCATTCATTTGTCTCTATAGATTCAAGGCCACATCTAGTGTAAAGATATCAAATTTGCAATCCCTTACTAAAATGGTGCAATTACAGAAAATGAAAATTTGGAGGCATGGCTATTTGTTTTGTTTATCCTTGTACCATTAAGAGGCCAGAAATTGCTTAAAGTATTTCCATTGATGTGTGCTATTGGTGGCCCGTTGTAATTCGAAGTGACATGTTACTATTACTGCTTTTATTCTTGATTAATTGACTTTTAAAAAAACATGTTCTTCGAGTCCGTGTTATAACAACATGCGTTTGTCAAACTGTCTGTGGTAACCACTGTATATAAATTTATACAGTATAATCAAACTCAGTAATTTTTGGCTACTACATTATCGGCGCGTACAAATAGCTCCTCCTATTAAATCTGGCATCAACGGTACAGTGTATTTTACCATGGAACATGTATTTTGGCAGAAACTTTCGCAAAATGCCTTTAAAACCAACCCGAGACTTAGAAGCCAGCTTTGAAACCAGCTTTTAATTTTTAAAACATCTAATATTGGCATTACATTATTATTTACTGATTTTTATGTATGTATTGGAATAAATTAATCTAACATTATGTTCTTTAAAAGTTAGTGTTACAAAGGTGAAACCAAGTTTTGCGTTCAAGAGAAATCTGACTTGTCTACTCGTGAAAAAATCTAATGTCGCTTATGTTTCTACTTGTTTAATTGTTCTCCGGAGCACTTGCATATCGGTCTGGCTTTGTCTAATGGTTGATACAGGGAATGATTGTATTGTCTAAATTTATATAAAGTGGTGGTAACAAACACTAAGTAAGAAGTGACTCGGCCCAATAGTAAACCAAAACTCTAAACAAAGGAATTTTTATGACAATATACACATCAAACGAATTTCCTTTTCATGCTCATTGTAAATATATAAAGTATATTAAGTTTAATGTTACCCATCAAAATCTAAGAACCTGAAAAATTTGCCTGATTTTAGAAAAAAGGAGGAAACACCTCCAAAACGTCGAGCAACTTTAACAAAATCACAATATCAAATTCAGCTTATCAAAGAACTACTGTAGAGGTTTCAAGCTTCTATCTGAAAAAATGTGGAATTTTTGTCTTTTCGTTGAAGAAGGAAAATGAATGCGTATTTACTTACTTTTTTATTCTTCCCAGGAGTGATCGCATCGAACCAATGGTTCTAGAAAATCGGGAGATAGCTCATTTGAAACGCAAACCAAAATTTCTAGTGCCCCCTTATAAGTGTGCTAAAAGAATGGAGGAGTAGTATGGAGATAATTACTTCTATGACATGCCCTCGCTTTTCCCATAAGATTTTCATGGTATTCCCTCCCTTTTCTAATGACATGCCCTGTTACGTCACGGAATCCCTGTTTCTAGTGGTCGACTGACAAGATTCCGTGGTTTGGATATGATTGTTGGTTTGGATATGACTGACTCTTATGAGTGGTTTGGATATGATTGTTGTTTTGGGTATGATTGTTGGTTTGGATATGAGCGACTATTATGAGTGGTTTGGATATGATTGTCGGTTTGGATATGATTGTTGGTTTGGATAAGAGTGGTTTGGATATGATTGTTGGTTTGGTTGTGAGTGGCTTTTATGTATGGTTTTGATATGATTGTTGGTTTGGATATGAATGGCTTTTATGGGGGGTTTTGATATAATTGTTAGTTTGGATATGATTTTTGGTTTGGATATGATTGTTGGCTTGGATATGATTTGTTGGTTTGGATATGAGTGGCTTTTATGAGTGGTTTGGATATGTTTGTTGCTTTGGATATGAGTAGCTATTATGAGTGGTTTGGATATGATTGTTGGTTTGGATATGATTGTTGATTTGGATATGAGTGGCTTTTATGACTAGTTCGGATATTATTGTTGGTTTGGATATGAGTGGCTTTTATGAGTGGTTTGGATATGATTGTTGGTTTGGATATGATTGTTGGTTTGGATACGATTTTTGGTTTGGATATGATTGTTGGTTTGAATATGAGTGGCTTTTATGAGTAGTTTGGATATGATTGTTGGTTTGGATTCATATCGAAACGTTGGATATGAATCCGCGGCGTTCTTTGAATGGCTATAATTTCTCTTCTATATTTATTTCTTTCATGAAACTAAGACTTCCAAGAGGGATAATTCTATCCAAAGTGGGAAGGATTGATTTCCTTGGTAGACGCTCGGGTGTTCCCCCTACAAGCGTCATTTTTGTCCTCGAAAAATAGAAGCCCCATATAGGTGTTAACAAGCCATTCCCAACATTCTGTATATGGGGAATACTTTCAAAAAATAACACATTCCCATGACGTCACAAGACACACCTCTGTCATTCCCAGCTCCTATCAGTCTTCTCCTGGCCATGTGTAACATTGATGATACAAAACGCGCAGAGAAAATATTTATTTTTTAGACAAAATTGCTCTAAAGGTATTTATAGCGATAAAGACTGTGGGGTGCTTAAATTGTGTAAAGACCTTGGTCGTCCTAAACAATAAATCTTAAAAACACAAACTTTGTAAACAAAAGTTTTATCAAATAAAACAAATTTACAACAATTTTAAAAACAATGAAAAGCGGCAGTTAAAAACAAGTAAAACAGAAAATAAATTTTGGAAAAAGCATTATCGTATTATATGCAAAAAAGAACCGTGTATTATAGAAAGTCGGGGATCCTAGCATGCAATACTAGGGGATATTGCTAACATATGATACAAATTTAAGCCCTATTAAGAACATTTTTAACAAAAATGCATCGTTTCTTTGAATGGGGTGTTAGATTTCACACCATCGTGACATCACCACATCTTCTTCTAGATATCATTTTCAGAGGGCGCGTTGATGTTAGAGTTAAATTTAAGCCATATTAAGAGCTTTTAAGGAAAATACCCCGTTTTCTTTGAACTGAACTTATGAATATTTCACACCATCGTGACAATAGACGGCTGCTCCTCACCTCCCTAGCAATCATTTCCAGAGGGCAGGGTTGATATTAGATACAAATTTTTAGGCCCTATTGAGGTACTTCCGAGAGTCCTTAGCGAAAATTGAGCGTTTCTTTGAGTGCAAGTTAGATCCCTCCCCCCTTCCACGGTAAAAATTCTTTAATGCCTCCACCTTAAATTTAAGCTGTAGAACATGATACTCCGAGCAATTCACACCACAACGACATTATTTGACTGCCCCTCTGACATCACACACAAGACATTTTTCAGACATTTCTTGTTAAAAATTATTCTTTCAATCCAATGATTCAAGTTTTTCGCAAGCCTGGAATTTCATAATAACTTCCAAAGCACTCCATACCACCGTGACATTACACGACTGCCCCCCTGCTACGCACGTGGCATCAACCCTCATCACCCCACCTAGGACATTTTCAACCTTTTCATTCCGAAAATAATCTTGTGAATCCAAATTAAACACTTTTATTACTTGAACAGTGGAACTCGGCATTCATTGCTAGAGAGTGATAATCCAAGCAATGTATCCCAAACTGCCGCACTATTACTTCTCTCTGGGACCCTCGGACATCACATTATGACCTCCAAGACATTTTTTAGATATTTCCCGTTAAAAATTATGCTTCAATCCGATCATTCAAGTATTTGCAAGCCAAGCTTATCATAATAACCTCGAAACACTCCACACAACCGTGGCATTACACACCTCCCCCTCCCTCACCCACCTGGCACCAACCTTCATCACCCCCACCCCCTAGGAAACTTTCAACCTTTTCCCATCGAAAATAAGCTAATGAATAAAAAATAAACACTGTTTTTACTTGAACAGCAGAACTCGGCATTTCATTGATAGAGTGTGACACTCCAAGCAATTCATGCCACAATGGAACACTATTACCGCTCTCTGGCACCCTCTGAAATCACATAATTATTCCTAAGACATTTTTCAGACAGTTCTTGCTAAAAATTATGCTCTCAATTTATTAATTCGAGTTTTTTTGCGAGCCTGGACTTTCATAATAACCTCTAAAACACTCCACACTACCGTGAAATTACACACATGCCCCCCTACCATCCGCGTGGCATTGAACAATGGAACTCGGCATTTGATTACCAGAACGTGACGGTCCAAGCAATTCACGTCGCAGCACTACACTCTTACTGCTCTGCGGCATCTTGCGAAACCCGTCATCAACATTTTAGGCGTCTTCTAGTGTTTAAACACCCTCATTGGATATATTTTCTATTGCTATTCTTTTCCAAGGATTTTTAGGCCCTGTGCCACACCATTACTCCTCTGCGGTACCATCTGACATCTCGTTACTACTCTTAAGACATTTTTCGCACATTTCTTGTTAAAAATTATGCTTTCAATCCTTTGATTCGAGTTTTTCGAGAGCCTGTACTTTTATAATAAACTCCAAAACACTGACCCCACCGCGGCATTACGCGCCTGCCCCCGACCATCCACGTAGCATTGAACAGTGGAACATGTCATTTCATTATCAGAACGCGATACTCCAAGTAAATCATGCCACAGTGCCACACTATTACTGCTCTATGGCACCCTCTGACACTCCATTCATCATTCCTAAGACATTTTAAGATATTCAAGAGGGTTTTTACTCTCTGTTAAAAAAAAATATATTTCTTCTTTACGATTCCAGTACTTTTGATTTTGCAATTTTTGCAATTCCTTTTCTCCCTCCTTGGTATCGTAAGGGGAAGATAATGTCAAAACTCGGCTTGAATGATGTTTTCGGGAAAGTTGCTGTGTTGAGCAGACAGCTGTCAGAAATAAAAAAGAACCAACTGCCGCCCTTTCACGGTCTTGAGTATATATTTTTTTCGTAGTTTGAGTGTATATATTTTTTGTGTTTCTTGAATGTACATTTTTTTTCGTCGTTTGAGTTTTTTTCATATAACTCCGGAGTAATAACTCCGCTATTTACCTTGTTGTAATTAGTTGGTAAAAAATAAATAAACAGATAAATAAATATTTCCTCTCTGAAAATAGCGCACTAAATCCATCGGTTCATGTTTTCGCAACCAAACCATCCCCTGATACACCGTATCCATTCCCAGCCTGTGTGACACTATTACTCCCCTCTGGAACCAGCCACCGGCCTATCATCATTCTTAAGACATTTCACGATGTTTTTTAATAGGGTGATAACCCGCTTCTGCCCCCCCCCCCCCCCCCGGTCACAACGCTTCCATCTTTAATGCTGCTGGCTTCCAACCCGATACAACCGACTCCAGCTCCATCTATGCCCTCTCCACCCCAAATCCAAATCTGGCTCCAGTTGAATCAGTTCCGGATCCTCCGCTTTTACCCTCCAATTCCACAATTCCGATTCATCCAATTCCACTGCAAGTTCCACTAATTCCAAGATGTTGTTTATGGCTGCCTCACGGTAATCTAAGGCTGGTTGTCGAAATTAGTTAGTTTATTATAAGTTTCCGATCAGTATCTTATGTAAATCGGAAGGAAAAACATCTAGATCATATTTTAAAAAGTGAGAAATGAAATATTTCAAGAAAATGTGTGCACATGATAAAGTTATTGTCACATTGAATGCTGACAGTGAGAAACATTTGAATTATGAAAGAAGTGCTAATACTGATCTTATTGGAAATGCATGCTTGCATTGTCATGACACTAAGGAGTTAAATTCCTTTGGCATACCGATAAAATTTAACACTACTGAAGGTGGATATAGTAGAATATAATTTCCAGAGATGATAGTGGTCAAAGAGTTGCTAGTCTAAGAGTTTCCGTTGACGACCAAGGCCAACTTCTTGATACCGTTGCTGGTAACAGATTACCCGTTGATAGGTCTTATCGTCATCTTTCTGGTATCAATACTCAAAAGAAGACAAGAAGAAGACGGGCATACCCCAGCATCAATGTCATAAGCCATATTTTATCCAGATGTCGAAACAGCGACCTATGTAAAAGTAATGTCGTAATAAACAATTAAACCGCAAGTAAAATAAAAAGAAAGCACTAGCAAACATTATCGGCATAGAGATTAAAGAGGACTTGATGAAAAACAAACCCCAATGAAACGTCACTAGTACCATCATGGAAAAGGTGAAGGTGTATTATTTGGAGAAAGCGTGTGCACATAATAAAATTATTGTAGCATTTAATACTGGGAAAGAGAAATATTTGAATTAAGAAATAAGTGTTAATGACGATCTTATTGAAAATATATGTATGCGCTGTCATGACACTTATGAGTTATACTCCTTTGGAGTACCCAAAAATTTATACCATCAAAGTGCTGAATATGCGAGACTAACATTCCCAAAGGTTATAGTGCTCAAAGAGAATGCTAGTCTAATACTTTTAGTTGACGATGAACGCACAACGTCTTGCTACC
The DNA here is from genome assembly GCA_027921565.1 of Artemia sinica. Taxonomy (NCBI): domain Eukaryota; kingdom Metazoa; phylum Arthropoda; class Branchiopoda; order Anostraca; family Artemiidae; genus Artemia; species Artemia sinica. Next base: position 41,998,902 of record CM051271.1, on the reverse strand, counting down.
GTTGCATGTAAAACATAACCTTATAGTAGATCATATCACCATCCATCTGGCATTACTATTCAAAAGAAGACAACAAGAATAAGACGGGCATACCGCTCTAACAGTATCTTAGTCATATCATATTCAAGTGTTAAAACTGCAACCTATGCAAAAATAATGTCGTAATAGACATTGAAACCACGTGTAAATTAAAAAAGGCTTTGAAAGACAATATCATCAAGAAAAATAAAGATTAATTGATTAAAAACAAAGCATCAGAAAACGTTACTGCTACCATCAATTTTGCATAGGTCGCAGTTTGACACTTGGATATGATATGACTTATCATACTGTTAGAGCGGTATGCCTGTCTTCTTCTTTTTGTCTTCTTTGAATGGTAATGCCAGAAAGATATGATCTATCAACATTTAATGTATTAGCAGCAACGGTAGCAAGAAGTTGGCCTGCGTCATCAACTAAAAGTTTTAGACTAGCATTCTCTTTGAGCACCATCATCTCAGGGAATGTTGCACTCACATATCCAGCACTTTGATGGTAGAAATCCTTTGGTACTCTAAAGGGATTTAACTGCTTAGTGTCATGATAACGCACACATAAATTTCCAATAAGATCGTCATTAACACTTATTTCAAAATTCAAAAATTTCTGTTGCTCAGCGTTGATTGCTACGATAACTTTATTTTGTGCAAATGCTTTCTCAAAATATTTCGCCTTCATCTTTTCCATGATGGTGCTAGTGACGTTTGCATGGGGTTTGCTTTTCAAAAAATCCTCTTTAATCTCTATGCCGATAATATTGGCTAGTGTTTTTTTATTTTACTTGCAGTTTCATTGTCATTTACGATATTATTTTTGCATAGGTTGCAGTTTTGACATCTGGATATGTTACGGCTTATGACATTGACGCTGGGGTATGCCCGTCTTCTTCATGTCTTGTTTTGAATATTAATACCAGTAAGATGACGATAAGATCTATCAACGGGTAATGTGTTACCAGCAACGGTAGCAAGAAGTTGGCCTTCGTCGTCAACTAAAACTTTTAGACTAGCCTTCTCTTTGAGCACTATCATCTCTGGAAATTGTATTCTACTATATCCACCTGCATTAGTGTTTAATTTTTTCGGTATTCAAAAGGAATTTTACTCCTTAGTGTCATGACGATGAACGCATACATTTCCAATAAGATCGCCATTAGCACTTGTTTCATAATCTAAATATTTCTCACTGTCAGCATTCAATGTGACAATAACTCTATCATGTGCACACAGTTTCTTGGAATATTTTATTCTCACTTTTTCAAATATGATCTAGATGTTTATCCTTCCAATTTACAAAAGATACTGATAAAAAACTTATAATAAACTAACTAATTTCGAAGATCAACCATAGATTGCCACTGAGGCAGCTATATACAAAATATTGGAATTGGCGGAACTTGGAGTGGAACTGGCTGAATCAGAATTGTGGAATTAGAGGATAGAAGTGGAGGATCCGGAACTGACTCAACCGGAGCCAGATTTGGAGCTGATGTCGAAGGAGGCTTATATGGAGCTGGAGTCGGTTGTACCAAGTTAGAAGCAAGTAGAATTGGAGGTGAAAGCGTTGTGATCGGGGGGGGGGAGTGCAGAAGTGGGGTTATCACTTCATTAAAAATAGCTTTAAATATCATAGGAATGATGTTAGGGGGGTAGCTGGTGCCAGAGGGGGAGTAATAGTGTCATACAGGCTGGGAATTGATGTGGTGTATCAGGGGAGGGTTGGGCTGTGAAAACGTGAACCAATGGATTAGTGTTTTATTATCACAGAGGAAATATCTTGAAATGTCTTAGGAATGATGAGTGGGGTATCAGAGGGTGCCACAGAGCAGTAATAGTGTGGCACCGTGACGCGAATTACTTGGAGTATCACATTTTTAATGAAATGCCAAGTTCCACTGTTCAATGCTATGTTGATGGTAGGGGGTTAGGCGGGTACTGCCGCGGTGGTGTGGAGTGTTTTGGAGGTTATTATGAAAGTCCAGGCTCTTGAAAAACTAGAGTCAAAGAATTGAAAGCATAAATTTTAACAAGAAATGTCTAAAAAATGTCTTAGGAATAGTGGTTCTATTAAAGGGAACACAGTTGCCAAGACTCCGTGACACAACCCTCTGGACTGCAATGATGTCATACGACTTGCCCCGTTTCAAACACACAGATATAACTTTGCGAAAGGAACCCTTGAGGGAATCCCTGCTTGTAACATAATGACAGCTCACACCTTACGTAATTATTGTGCAACACTGTCATGTAATAATTTTTTTCGCCCGAAATCCCAAAGCGTTTTTTTTCATTAACTTAATGGCGGTACAAACTTTATGTGAGGTCAGCGCATCTTACGCATGGACAGCGCATCCATCACTTGCAGATAATACCATTTTGACATTTTTCGCCCAAAAGCCTCAAGACATTTTCCTTTTTTCGGTATCTTATTTTTTCGCTCGAAACATCTTTCATATTTTTTATTTATCTAGAGTTCTTGACCCCGCCAGGACTCGAAAGGTCATTCCCTTCCAATGGTACAGCGCCCTAAGCAAGTCGACCATGAAATCATTTCCAGTATTTTGTATCTGGAACCATATTCTAAAAATAACCTATTGCGTGACAGCTAAGATCCCCCATTTTTGGCACTCGTTAGAATGTTGCGTTACTCTCCGAATTTCATACACCCCAGGAGATATTTGCTCTCAAGATATTAATAACGATAAAACGAAAATGTATCGTATCTTTACGTGGGTTATAAGATTTCACACTATCGCGACAATAGGCCCCCTTCTATCATGCAATACCGGAGGAATAAGGTTGATATTAGATGCAAATTTAAGACATATTAAGATCTTTTAAGGAAAGTATCCATTTCTTTAGTAGCTGTTATATTTTCTGACATTTCTTGTTAAAATTTTTATTTCAAGTCATTCATTCGGGTTCTCGCAAGCCACTCACACCACAGTACAGCAGTATAACTACTCTAAAGCACCCCTCTCTCATCGCTCAATCTCCCCCAAAACGCTTTCCAGACATTTCTTGCTAAAATATTTCAAGTCATTCATTCGGATTTTTGCAAGCAATTCACGCCACAGTACCCTACTATAACTACTCTCTAGCACCCCTCTGTCATCGCCCCATCTCCCCCAAAACATTTTCCAGACATTTCTTGTTAAAAATTTTATTTCAAGTCATTCATTCAGATTTTCTCAAGCAATACACGCCACAGTACCCCACTATAACTACTCTCTATCGCCCCTCTGTCATCGCCCCATCTTCCCCAAAACACTTTTCAGACATTTATTGTTTCTTGTTTTTTCTAGGTTTACGGTAGGTTTATCTAACTTACGTTAACATGAGTGCTCGTGTTAACCTAAGTTAGATGAATCTAACTTAAACGTAGAAAAACGTGTAAGAAATGTTTGAAAAGTGTTTTGGGGGAGATGGGGCGATGACAGAGGGTTGCTTTAGAGTAGTTATAGTGCTATACTGTGGGCTGAATTGCTTGCGAAAACCTGAATAAATGAGTTGAAATAAAATTTATAACAAGAAATGTCTAAAAAGTGTTTTGGGGAGAGATGAGACGATGAGAGAGGACTGCTAGAGAGTAGTTAGAGTGCTGTACTGTGGTGTGAATTGCTTGCAAAAATCCGAATGAATGAGTTGAAATAAAATTTGTAATAAGAAATGTCTAAAAAGTGTTTTGGGAGACATGAGGCGATGACTGAGGGGTGCCAGAGAAAAACTATAGTGCTATACTGTGTACTGAATTGCTTGCAAAAACCCGAATGAATGAGTTGAAATAAAATTTTTAGCAAGAAACATCTGAAAAGTGTTTTGGGGGAGATGGGGCGATGACAGAGGGGTACTAGTATAGTTATAGTGTGGTACTGTGGCGTGAATTGCTTGGGAAAATCCGAAAGGATGACTTGAAGAAAAATTTTTAACATTAAATGTCTGAAAAGTGTTTTTGGGGAGATGGGGCGATGACAGAGGGGGGCTAGAGAGTAGTTATAGTGATTTATAGTGAATGATTTCATGGTCGATTTGCTTTGGGCGCTGTACCATTGGAAGGGAATGACCTTTTCGAGTCCTGGCGCGGTCAAGAACTCTAGAAAAAGAAAAAATATGAAAGGTGTTTCGAGCGAAAAAATGAAATGTCGAAAAAAAAAGAAAAATGTTTTGAAGCTTTTGGGCGAAAAATGTCAAAATGGTATTATCCGGCAGTGATGGATGCGTTGTCCATGTGTAAGATGCGCTGACCTAACATGAAGTGTTTACCGCCATTAAGTTAATGATGAAAAAACGCTTTGGGGGTTTCGGGCGAAAAAAAGTATTACGTGACAGTGTTGCACAAAAATTACGAAGGTGTGAGCTGTCATTACTTTACAAGCAAGGATTCCCTTACGGGTTCCTTTCGCAAAGTTATATCTGTCCGTTTGAAACGGGGTAAGTCGTATGACGTCATTGGAGTCCAGAGGGGTGTGTTATGGAGTCTTGGCAACTGTGTTCCCTTTAATATTAACGGTAACCACATTGCGTAGGTGTGACGGTTTGAGGGGTTGGCTGCTCCACTTATCTGACCCTTTAAAGGCGAGGGCATATAATATGTGCCGCGATAATTTAAAGGCGTGATATAACATGTGCTTGAAACGGGGTCGTGTACCGTGACGTCAGAGGACTGTCACAGAAAAACAAAGGGGCTTGTCACATGACGAGACATGTTCTTAAAATTTCACCTAGAAACAGGTGCGTGGGGTTAGTAACAGCTGACTACGTTGTACAGGTGCGAGGGTGTGTCGCGTGACGTCAGAGGGCATGTTGTAAAAAAACAAAGGGTTGTGTCATAGCAAAACACCTAACCTAACCGAACCATTGAACTCTTGCCATGGACATTGAGCTCTTGCCAAAAATGGGAATCTTGCCAGACGGGAACAGGTGTGAGGGTCTCTCCATATTGTTAAAACTTGTGAATTATCCCGACCACATTCTAAATAAATGAAATACCCGGGAATTTCACCTAGAAATAGGATTTGCGCTTGAAATCTTGCCAGGGCTGTCATAGAAAAACAAAGAGGTCTTGTCATGGGAATTTTTCCAGGGGTGCTGTGATGTCAGAGGGCTGGAATCGTGCCAGCTGTCCGCTAGAAACAGGTGTTAGGGGTTAAGAGCTCCATGCCTAATGCCCAGCTTGTATTCCCATGTTAAATCCCTATTTGACCGCTGGTATTCCGGGGTACCGACCGCTTGAAACTGGACCCCCCCCCCCACTACTCTTGTATTCGTTTTGGTTTTGACTTTTGGTTCGTTTGGTGAGTTTTTTTCTGTCCTTTCTTTAAATTCTAGCTAATATCTAGCCTTCAATTAAATTAGCAGTTTTTTCTACATCTTAGAGCCTGTTCTAAAAACACGGAATGTTGCAATATCTTGCAATATTGTCTTTTTTTTGTCTTTTTTTGTCTGTTACAACTGGACTAAATTGGGTCATCTGTTATTTATTAGGGTTTCAAATGTCATTCAATACTTGTTATTCATTGAAAAAAGAGAAGTCACTACAACTCACGACTTGCTAATTTATTACGGCCGATATAAAGCACGAGTGTATTTTCAAGTTAAACTATTTGAAATAGTCAGCTTATGTCTGATTTATTTAACCAAAGAGGATTTCAACTTCTAGTGAAATTGAGTTAGTAAAAAGAAGTAAATTTATTCAATTCAATTCAATTCAAACTTTTTATTTCCTCCGAATACGAAGAGTAAAAAAAGAAATAAATAAAAATAATAACCGCTAATCAACAGGCCATAAAATTATCTTAAACTATATAACAACAAATACGCAAAGGCCTTCAATCAAAATTACCACACAAATTAACACTTCAGTCAATAGATAATAAATTAACACTTCACAAATTAACACTTCATTCAAAAATTAAATCAAATAAAATAAATTAAGCTTCGTGCGCAGCTCTATATAAATTATGAGAAAAAACATTTAATTTGGATAAAAAATTCTTTTGCTTTTTCTCCAAAACATCAACAGGGTTTTTTATTTTATATGCATTCATTAAAAAGTATTTGATTCAGATTTAGAAAAGCGGCAAAGGAACTTGGCAAAATTAAAAAATGTGGTTTTTACATGCGCAATATTACTAATTCTAAAAAACGGGAGAAGCGATGAAAAAACTAAAATTTGAGGCAAAGCGACTGTATTATATACCCGAGCCAGTGATTTCCGAGAAAGAAGATCGCGAAGACAAATTACTGCCCCGAAACTAGACGCTATTCTACTTTTAACTGCTTTAGAAATAGAAGCACGGCATAGAGCTAAAGTTGGTCCACAAGGCACACCAAGATATAAAAAAGATTCCAAAGGTTTTAAAATACTATCATAAATACGGACAGAAATTTCTGAATTAACGAGATCATTAGCCTTAGGACCAAGAATTAAAAACTGACACTTTTCAGGGCGAAAACGAAGTCCATGCTCACTAAAAACCTTTGCTAAAAAATCTACATTTTGTTGAAGTGACTGAAGCGATCGACTCAAAAGGAGTAAATCATCTGCGTAAGCAATCCACGACAGAACATAACCTTTACCATAAATAAAAGTCAACTGAATTTGATCAAACAGCCCCGAAACAGTAATATTGAAAATCAAAGGAGAAATAATGCTTCCTTGTCTCAGCCCCCTACATAACTTAACCTTATAATCACTAAACTGATTCTTCCACTTAATACGAATACGAGAGGAGCCATACCACTTTTTTAAACCAAAACTACTGGTAGTGGGACATTATTCTTCAGAAGCGCAGTCATAGCCCAAGAATGGATAATTGAATCATACGCCGCCGCAAAATCTAACGCAAGTGTATAAACTCTATCCCATTGCTTACAAAAGGATATTATTCTTGAAACGAGGGTATGAGCAACATCCATGCTTAGACCCTTACGGAACCCACTTTGATTCAGGCCTTGGTTACAAGACTCCAAATACTTTAATAAAACTAACTCAAAAACTTTGCTAATCTGGCACGAAACAGTAATTGGCCTGTAATCAGAACATCGATTCGTATTCCCTCCTGTTTTTGAAAGGGGTGAAGTGGTAGCACGAGAAAAGCTAGTTGGAAGAACTCCAGAAGAAAGAATAGTAGTAAAAAGAGTAGCGAGGAGAAGGATTGCTTTGGGGGATGCCCATTTTATATGGTTTGAATGTATACCATCATGATCAAAAGAATGCTTACTTTTTAGAGCTTTAATTGCTACCGTTACATCATCAACAGAAACAGATATTTTACTATTTGGGCGGGGCTTTGAAATTTCTTCCGATAATAAAGAGTCAAGCCGTGATTCAACTGCCGCATCACCGGGTGAAAAAACTTGATTATAATGAGTTATCCAATCATCTAGTTTCAGAGAACTATTAGAATCTGGTGAACAATTATTATTACGACGTCTAGAATTAACCAAACTCCAAAGCTCATTCTTATCACTAGTAATCCTTGAACCAATTTCATCTTTTATAATTTCATTATGCAAACGCAACTCAGCCCGAAAAACGCGTTTAGTTAATTTCATACCATCATAAAATGGTCCAGATCGCGGTTTTCCCGCGCATTTCCAAAGGTAACAAGCTTGAGATGCATTCTTTTGGCTTTGCTTTAAAATCGGGTTAAGGTTCCAACCTAAAACACGAGATCCACGACGGAAAGAATCAGTTCTAAATGCTTTATTAGCCCCGACTTTTAAACTATGAACAATTTCAAGGTAAAATAGATCAATATCAATTTGATCAACATCCTTAGAATAATTTACAATTATTTTAGCTAAAAGTGCATCTGATTCTTCATGATATTTGCACATTTTTTCCCGATCCCAGATCATTTTATTTACAATTTGACTAGAACGATGGATAATTTTAAAAGATGGAATTTGAATATTTAAATGAAAAGAAAGGTAAAAATGGTCACTAATAGGCATATCCAACCCAACATGAACAGGCTGTGGTAATAACGCTGCATTTGAGACCAGCACATGGTCTAGATTAGAGCAAGAACCAGAATTATGGACATACGTAAAATCCGCATCTTTTGAAACTATAGTAAAAACCGAAAACAAAGATAAAAGAGCGGAGGAGCGGACATCAGAGATAGCAATGTTGCAGTTAAAATCCCCGCAAATAAGCCACTGGAAATCTGATGGAACTTTCGCCACACATCGCGATAATTCTAAACATGCAAAATTGAAATCAAAATCCGAATCAATAGTATGATAATTTGTTGGTAAATAGCACGAAAAAACAATAATCCCTGGGATTCGAACAGCAACAAAATAACGATTAACGGCAAACACTGAAACTGGAATATTCTCTCGAATAAAAATGCAAACGCCTCCTGATGGGCGTCCACCTGTAGGTGTAGCTGGAGATAAAAAACACTTAAACTGCTGCGACAGGCTCGAAAGAAGACTAGTAGAGTGGTCCAGAAGATGATGCTCTTGCAGACACAAAATATCCAGATCGCGCAGCATAGACTGCAATACATGTTGTTTATCACCAAAACCATTCAGATTCAGAGATATAGTCTTTGCACTAATCATTTTTTATTCTTTACAACTTTTTCGGTTAACTGTTTGCAGCGAAAGCTAAATCCAGTATGCTCATGAGATCCACAATGGAAGCAACAAGGTTCATTCTGGCAAGGGTTGTTCCTAGAATGAGAGTGTCCACTACCAAGGCACTTGAGACAACGTTCCACGCTAGAGCAGCCTGACGATATATGCTCTAGCGACCCGCATTTGTAGCACATTCGCGGTAAAAACTTATAATCAGTAAGCCGGAAATGTTCGTAGCCAATGTGAATCCCATGACGCAAATAATGAGACTTGGCCGTCACCGAACGGAAGTATACACGATATGATTTCGAAACACCGATGCGCTGTATCTCTTCGATACCATGGTTAGAAGCACACACACTCTCTGGGTTGATCGGGAAGTCCACTCGTGATAATAAACCGACAATTCTCGATTTGCGAACCTCAGTTTTACCGACCTTTTCATTCAAACAGGCTTTCAAGTTTTCGGCGTTTTGTCTTTTCGTATGAATGACCCATTTCTGTTGCTGGGATCCTGATTCCTTAGAAAGTGAAATCCGCACTATACCATCAGCTCCATCCAACGATTTCAGAAAAGCTTCACGCTTTAAGGGATCATCACAATCTTGTGGTGGTGAATCTACTACAAGACCCACTGTTTCTGACTCGTTATTCAGCGGAGGCCAGGATTTATCATTGAGTTTTTCTTTATTTATACAGCTCAAAACCTCGCTCTGTACTCCGTCACAACACTCTTTCACCAAAGCAGGAGTCTCTGCTACCTTACTTGTGACGTAATCAAGTTTATCAATTATGCTAAAAAGATGCCGGTCCCAGGTTTGAATGGCACGGCTAAAGTGAGCATTTTGATCCGTATCTATCGCAGGTATCGCATCACTTGCAGTCATAACGAATTTCAGATTTGGCAAGCGAGGGGTTGCATCTTCAGAAATAAGGATGTCTAAAATATCCTGTGACAGGCTTTGCTTAGCAGAGGGGCCGCGACGTGCAAGGAGTTTATGCGTGGGGTTCACTAGAGATGTTAGGAGGCTTCTAGCTTGATCAAGATGATCATAAGAATAGAAGTTTGTACACGAAGATATACAGGAGGCGGACGAAATTCCTGACTGTAGACAGTGCCGGAAAAAACTTAAAACTGGTGAATAAACAAGAGTCTCTGAAGGAGGCGGGATCTGCGGGGAAGCAGGTTTATCAGAAAATTTCTCGCAGCAGTCAGAGCACTGATATATTATAATACTGTCTTTCTCAATACTCTGAAGAATTTCACAGCGGTTATGGCAGAGGCGACCACAACCCCCAGCAGATGTGTTGCAAATAACTGTTCCTCTGGTTGCGAGGCTGAGGCTCTCTTTGCAAACTTTGCACCCTGTCTTGTACAACTTTTCAGAAGTCACGGCAGCCATTTATCAATTAATAATAATAACATATAAATATTGACTTGGTACTATGCGCTAAGGAAATGCAAGGGGGCTACCCCAAACCACTACCCCGCCTTCGCCTGAGTAAAACTATTACCAGATAAAATCTCTGCTTACGGAAGGTGTTCTCCTCGGTGATCTTATATCCAAAAAAAAAACAGTTCATAAACGCTCACAATCTATCACCGCGGATCGCGCCAAAATTCATTTCATTTCACATAGCATCCTCCTTCGCGCAATTTAATTTACTGTAATTTATTTCAAACTTAATCCTTATTCCAAACTAAGTCACTGAATTAAATTCAAGCTCAAGCAGTGAATTAATGAATATCAATAATCTAGGTTAAGTTCAGGTCAATTCACCAAAAGTCGACTGTTATTTATTCCAAACTAAGTCACTGAATTAAATTCAAGTTCAAGCAGTGAATTAATGAACATCAAGAAACTAGGTCAAGTTCAAAGCAAATGAATTAATACTGGTTGAGAGCACGCTTTAAAGTTCAAGAAATCCAAATAAGATGTTTTCACTTGGGAGACTGAATCGAGACTGCATAATAATAAGGCGTTCTTACATCAGTAGTAACCGTACAATTACTTGAAAACCTAAATGCAAACTTACGCCTGAAGGCATAGATATGTGTTTAGGTTTTCAAGTAATTGTACGGTTACCATGGTCATTTGCAAAGAGGTATCATTTCTATAGAAGGTATAGTAATTTGAAATATCATGTGGAATTTGCTTGAAGGTATATACTTTGCGTACGTGCCCGTACCAAACAGGTTGGTTATAATCTGTTCTGCTTCAAGTTTTTTCTGGCACAATTAACTGAATTTCTATTTCATGATAAACAAGTTGTTTTTTTTTAGGTTACATCCGTGTCGGAAAAACAGGTGTATCTTTTTAGTTTTCTTTACATTACATATTAGTAAGAGAATTGAATTCAAAGAGAATAGTTTTTATTTGCAAAGGATATTAGTAGAGGAAAAAAATGAGGGGTGCATTTACATTATTGGAGATTAATGATGGAGCTAACAACAGTGATGTAATTACTTCTTTAGTTTACGAGATTTGCGAATTTTTTGCGAAGAGGTATTAGCGTAAAGGTATTGCGATGGTTAAGAATGTAAGGTATGAAATTTGCCCATTGTTAGCATTGGAAAGTATAGCCTACGGATTTTTTTTTTTTTTGTTGCGGGCGGGAGATTTTCCGCAGGGGCGATATTTCACAGGAAGGACTTTCCGTAGGGAGGGAAGTTCCTGGGGGTAAACCTTCCAGAGGACATTTTACACAGGGGATTTTGCCAGATTTCATTGTACTTTCCAGGATTTGTCGAACTTTCTCTTTGGCGACTCAATTTTACACGTGGAGATCTCCCAGCGGAATTGTACTGGGGAAATCTTCCGCAGGGTTGGCATCGTCTGGGGGGTTTTTCTGTGGGAGATGGGGTATTTTCTGCAGAAGAAATTCTCCGCGGGGGAATTTTTCATGGGAGAATATTTCTGTTGGGAGGGGGAGATTTCCAGGAAAAATTTTCCGTGGAGGGGGGATTTCGCCAATGATTTGAAAAACAATCACATACTAATATAAAAAACAAACCTTTCTCAAGTGAAAGTAGGCTTAGGAGAATATCCCAGGCCTAATTGTGCGCCTGAAATTTTCCTGGGGAAATTTTAAGTGAAAATAGAATTTTTTTAAGGGGAATTTCCGGGGGTGGGGACTTTCAAAGGGGGGGGAACTTTCCATGGAGGTATTTTTCGTGGGAGTATTTTTCATGGAAGAGGGGGGGGGATTTCACGGCATTATCTGAAAAACTATCTGAAATCTAATAAAAAGTTTTTTCAACTGGTAGTAAAGAGCAAGATTAAAGCCTGATACGAACAGAAATCATTCCGTATATGAGGGGCTACCCCCTCCTCAATACCTAGCTTTTTACGCTAAAGTGTGACACCCCAATTCATTAAGAACGACTCGCCTGAAACACAAGGCCCTGAAATTAGATTAACAAGCATTTTCGAACTACGAATGTTGCTCCTTAATTTTAGTTGAAAAAATTGCTCTATATTTAATAGATTAACGGTTAACCAAAATATTCTAATTATGATGATAATTAAAAATTGTTTTCTTTTCAGTTTTTGCCAAAAACTTTTGCATTTTTCTGTTAACCAAATGGAAAAGGAGGAAAAAATCCGTCGTCAAAATAATACCAAGAGAGCGTACATACATACATAGAGTTCGATGGGACTTTAGGTTTTAATTGACAATAGCTGAATTAGTGTCGACTTAGTGTTCTACCCTCGGCAGCAGGGTTGAATAAAATTTTGCACGCTCCTGTTACCGCATAGATTAATCCCACTTGTTTATGGAATAGCAACACGGGTTTTGACAAAGAGAGAAATTGCATTCTAGTCTAATTAGACGAAAGATATTCTATTTTCAAATGTATTCCGTGATTAAGAGAGTTTTACGATGTTAAAAAACAAACTATTTCATCGCATGGAAAGTAAGGGGGAGGGAGGGGGCAATTCTTTGTGCAGATTAATTTTTTCTTCTGTAAAAAAGGGGGGTTTCCAGGGGTGAGGTTTTCAGGGGGAAATTTAAACTTTTTGTCTTAAAAAATACAAAAAGTTTTATTTTGTAAGAACTATTTTGGATTTCTTAAAACTTTTTGTATTTTTTAAGAATTATTTCTGTTTTGTAAGAACTGCTTTGGATTTTGTTTGAACTTTTATATTCTGTAAGAACTATTTTTAATGTTGTTAGAAATCTTTTGGTTTTGTAACATGTATTTTGTATTTTGCAAGAAAAAGTTATACTTTGATCGTGAATATTTTCAATGAAGATAAAAAACTCCAGTGTGAATATTTTCCCGAAAGACAAAGTTGTACTTCAATTTTAAATTTTCTCAAGGAAGTGAAGAAAAGTTTAACTTCTCTTCTGAGTTTTCTCAATAAAAAAGAAATTAGTTATTGATCAATTATATTTTTCCAAATAATATAAAAAGGTTCCACTTCAATTCAGATTTTTCCCCAAAGACATAAATTTAAAGCTTTCATCCAAATTTTTTGTAGAAGATATAAAAAGTTACACATTGATCATGAATATTTCACTATGAAGATAAGGAGCTCCACTTTAATTCTGTAATTTTTCCGAAAGACATAAACAAATTTAAAGTAATGTTCTAAATTTTAGTGTAGAAGATACGAAAAGTTATACTATGAATGTGAATATTTTCCAGGAAGATAAAAAGCTTCATTTAATTTCTAATTTTCTCAACGAGGTGAAGAAAAGTTCAAGTTCTCTTCTGAATTTTCTCAATGAAAAAAGAAATAACTTACAGATCAATTCTATTTTTTCCCAGAGAAACTAAAAATTTTTCACTTCAGTTCAGATTTTCTCAAAGAGATGGAAAAATTTAAAGTAGTGATCCAAATTTTTCATAGAAGATAGAAAAAGTTATTCTTTGATCATGAAAAGTTAACTCAATTCCGAATTTTATTAAAGAACTTACATTTCAATTCTAATTTCTCCAGAGAAAAATAAAAATCTTCCACATCAGTTTTTAAGTTCATCAACACATAAAGAAATTTAAAGTTCTATTCTAAATTTTTCCGTAGAAGATAGAAAAAGTTTTTATATCTTTTGATCTTTTCAGTCTGAAAATGATCAAGCGGTAAAAAAGTTAATGTTGAGCTGTTCATTTTCCATGAAGTTTCTGGTAGATAACAAATATTGAATTTGGTTATCAGGTTGTATCCCGTATTGAGTCAGTAGTCATCTGAATAAATATATTAAAATAGGGAAAATAGTCTCTTAAAATTCTCAAACCTCGACCCTTAAGCCTAAGAAAATAATAATAATAAATATATGAAACTTTATTTCTGAAATCTATAACACAATGTCTTTAATTTCCTTGGTGATATTAGGGATCTCCTTCTTATTCTCAATGTCATTTAATAGATCACTGGCATATCCATTCTATTGAATAACCTCTTATGTTGTCTCTTAAATAACCACTTTTTCTCGTCTCTTAGATCATCTTTATCATAATATTCACTGTTATATCTTGCACTAAGCACATTTTTCTTTGAGTTTTCATCACAGTCTTTTAAACTATATGTTGAGATATCTCTGTAAAGATAGCCCTCTTTACCACGTCTCTTCTTTCGATCTTCTTCTCCCTTTTCTTTCACATTTAATCTTTTTTTATGCGATCTTACTTGCAATTTGTATAAATTTCTCTCCATATCATGTATGATTCATCTCCTCATTTCCTCCAGATTCTTCTCGTCTATCCCTATGTCCACACTGTCTAAGCATGCTGTAGTAGAATCATTAGAATGCTCAAAATCATGATAATGTCCTTTACAAATTGAACAGTCACAAAAAAATGATATTTCTAACTCAATATGATCACCCAAAGGGTCAGGCATCTCATGATGAGTGGCAGATTGCGTTGGCATTAACGGCTTGGAAGGGAGGTGATGAGGTATGGATGGGCTATGCATCGTCGACCATTTTAGTGATGTGGCATTATCATTCCTTGCCCTTTTCATTGGGTCTGTCAAATCGGGGATTTCCTAGAAAAGAAGAAACAATTTAGTATAAAATAATGACTCCCTGCTACAGAAGAAAAGAAATTAGTGAAAGTATGATTGTTTATGAAAGCTTAAAATGTTATTCTATTTTTCTGATCTGATTTAGAGATGTAAAAATAAAAAGTTTGTTATTGTATGAATCTTCCTCCTCCTCCTTAAAAAAGAAGAAAAATTTAGTAAGGAAATAATAACCCCTCTTTTAGAGATAAATTGCCCTCTAAAGTTGATTCTGTTATTTGTAGTGCTTTAGAAATATTTGGGTAAAATTTCCCCCTGAAAATTTCACCCCTGGAAACCCTCTTCCTCATGTAAAATTAATCCCCGTACAAAATCCTTCTACTCTGTCAAAACTGCAAAATTCCACATTTTTGATGATAAAAGCATGAAAGATTCTCTTTACTAATAGAACAGCACACTCATTTTTCAATTTAAAAATTTGAGGAGCAAATCCCTAAGACGAAAGACCTAAAATTTAATTTAAAAGTTAGCTCACGTTTCCGGAAAAAAAAATCTGTAAAGTTTCCCCCTGAAAATTTCACCCCTGGAAACCCCCCTCCTCATGTAAAATTAATCCCCGTACAAAATCCTTCTACTCTGTCAAAACTGCAAAATTCCACATTTTTGATGATAAAAGCTTGAAAGATTCTCTTTACTAATAGAACAGCACACTCATTTTTCAATTTAAAAATTTGAGGAGCAAATCCCTAAGACAAAAGACCTAAAATTTAATTTAAAAGTTAGCTCACGTTTCCGGAAAAAAAAATTGGAAACCCTCCTCCTCATGTAAAATTAATTCCCGTACAAAATCCTTCTACTCTGTCAAAACTACAAAATTCCACATTTTTGATGATAAAAGCTTGAAAGATTCTCTTTACTAATAGAACAGCACACTCATTTTTCAATTTAAAAATTTGAGGAGCAAATCCCTAAGACAAAAGACCTAAAATTTAATTTAAAAGTTAGCTCACGTTTCCGGAAAAAAAAATTGGAAACCCTCCTCCTCATGTAAAATTAATTCCCGTACAAAATCCTTCTACTCTGTCAAAACTACAAAATTCCACATTTTTGATGATAAAAGCTTGAAAGATTCTCTTTACTAATAGAACAGCACACTCATTTTTCAATTTAAAAATTTGAGGAGCAAATCCATAAGACAAAAGACCTAAAATTTAATTTAAAAGTTAGCTCACGTTTTCGGAAAAAAAAAACTGGTAAAATTTCCCCCTGAAAACCTCACCCCTGTAAACCCCCCTTTTTTACAGAAGAAAAAATTAGTCTGCACAAAGAATTGCCCCCTCCCTCCCCCTTACTTTCCATGCGATGAAATAGTTTGTTTTTTAACATCGTAAAACTCTCTTAATCACGGAATACATTTGAAAATAGAATATCTTTCGTCTAATTAGACTAGAATGCAATTTCTCTCTTTGTCAAAACCCGTGTTGCTATTCCATAAACAAGTGGGATTAATCTATGCGGTAACAGGAGCGAGCAAAATTTTATTCAACCCTGCTGCCGAGGGTAGAACACTAAGTCGACACTAATTCAGCTATTGTCAATTAAAACCTAAAGTCCCATCGAACTCTATGTATGTATGTACGCTCTCTTGGTATTATTTTGACGACGGATTTTTTCCTCCTTTTCCATTTGGTTAACAGAAAAATGCAAAAGTTTTTGGCAAAAACTGAAAAGAAAACAATTTTTAATTATCATCATAATTAGAATATTTTGGTTAACCGTTAATCTATTAAATATAGAGCAATTTTTTCAACTAAAATTAAGGAGCAACATTCGTAGTTCGAAAATGCTTGTTAATCTAATTTCAGGGTCTTGTGTTTCAGGCGAGTCGTTCTTAATGAATTGGGGTGTCACACTTTAGCGTAAAAAGCTAGGTATTGAGGAGGGGGTAGCCCCTCATATACGGAATGATTTCTGTTCGTATCAGGCTTTAATCTTGCTCTTTACTACCAGTTGAAAAAACTTTTTATTAGATTTCAGATAGTTTTTCAGATAATGCCGTGAAATCCCCCCCCCTCTTCCATGAAAAATACTCCCACGAAAAATACCTCCATGGAAAGTTCCCCCCTTTGAAAGTCCCCACCCCCGGAAATTCCCCTTAAAAAATTCTATTTTCACTTAAAATTTCCCCAGGAAAATTTCAGGCGCACAATTAGGCCTGGGATATTCTCCTAAGCCTACTTTCACTTGAGAAAGGTTTGTTTTTTATATTAGTATGTGATTGTTTTTCAAATCATTGGCGAAATCCCCCCTCCACGGAAAATTTTTCCTGGAAATCTCCCCCTCCCAACAGAAATATTCTCCCATGAAAAATTCTCCCGCGGAGAATTTCTTCTGCAGAAAATACCCCATCTCCCACAGAAAAACCCCCCAGACGATGCCAACCCTGCGGAAGATTTCCCCCGTACAATTCCGCTGGGAGATCTCCACGTGTAAAATTGAGTCGCCAAAGAGAAAGTTCGACAAATCC
>CM051271.1:41912560-41981673 GCA_027921565.1 Artemia sinica | reverse complement strand
TGGAAAGTACAATGAAATCTGGCAAAATCCCCTGTGTAAAATGTCCTCTGGAAGGTTTACCCCCGGGAACTTCCCTCCCTACGGAAAGTCCTTCCTGTGAAATATCGCCCCTGCAGAAAATCTCCCGCCCGCAACAAAAAAAAAAATCCGTAGGCTATACTTTCCAATGCTAACAATGGGCAAATTTCATACCTTACATTCTTAACCATCGCAATACCTTTACACTAATACCTCTTCGCAAAAAATTCGCAAATCTCGTAAACTAAAGAAGTAATTACATCACTGTTGTTAGCTCCATCATTAATCTCCAATAATGTAAATGCACCACTCATTTTTTTCCTCTACTAATATCCTTGCAAATAAAAACTATTCTCGTTGAATTCAATTCTCTTACTAATATGTAATGTAAAGAAAACTAAAAAGATACACCTGTTTTTTCCGACACGGATGTAACCTAAAAAAAAAAAAACTTGTTTATCATGAAATAGAAATTCAGTTAATTGTGCCAGAAAAAATTTGAAGCAGAACAGATTATAACCAACCTGTTTGGTACGGGCACGTACGCAAAGTATATACCTTCAAGCAAATTCCATATGATATTTCAAATTACTATACCATCTATAGAAATGATACCTCTTTGCAAATGACCATGGTAACCGTACAATTACTTGAAAACCTAAACACATATCTATGCCTTCAGGCGTAAGTTTGCATTTAGGTTTTCAAGTAATTGTACGGTTACTACTTACATCCTCTCCCAATAAAATTCTTAGTACAACTTTTTTCATGAGGGTAAAAGAGAAAAACACCAACTTACTAGAAATCATCGGAATTCAATTTCTTCTTGTGCTTGTAGATCCAAAACGTTTCCTAAACTAAAGGGTTATAAGGAAAAACACATCATAAGTTATAATGAAAACTGGTAAGAGAATTAGAAAGAGCCATAGAATAGGCTGAAGAAGAATTTTATAAGCACTAATGAAATTGAACAAGCCAGAATTAGCGCTTTAGAAGAGCAATGTATAGAAAGCCTTGTAGCCAGTAGACTTCAAAACCCGTTCGTAGAACAGGCAGCCCCTATCTCGTTACCAATATACCAAAACAATATTGACTCATGGATTAAAACTCACAAACAAATTCAACGGATTTTAGAAAACAGTTATCCCGCTGTGATAAATTAGACCATCTGCTATATACGTTGAGAAATTCAGAGATTTTTAACAAGTCTTGAATTTTCTAAAATCACGGATCTAGATGATTTAGAAAGAATTCTAAAAGAAGCCTTTTTACATGAAAAACCTGTTCGTAGAACAAACAGCCCCCATCTCGTTGCTAATATACCAAAACAATATTGACTCATGGATTAAAACTCACAAACAAATTCAACGGATTTTAGAAAACAGTTATCCCGCTGTGATAAATTAGACCATCTGCTATATACGTGGAGAAACTCAGAGATTTTTAACAAGTCTGGAATTTTCTAAAATCACGGATCTAGATCATTTAGAAAGAATTCTAAAAGAAGCCTTTTTACATGAAAAACCAGCAACACAAAAAATCCAAGAACTTTTATCCGACAAACAAATAACTTCTGGAATACTCTCATTTTTTTCTCCCGAGATAGGGAAAAGGCATTTGACTATGCCAAGAATTCTCCCGGTGCAAGGACAGATGACATAACTGTCAGCATTTTAAAAGTGGTATGCTACCTTCGCTTGAAAGGAGAGTCTTAGAACAGGCTAAACCAAAAGATGACAAATATGAACTGTTGGCTCTGACAAAAAGAATTGAATCCATTGAACCAATGTATCGGACCTTCTCAGACATGTCTTTGGGAGCAGCGGTGGTTAAGTTAAGTACGACTTCCCCTGGAGACTAAATAGCTAACTTCAGAGTAAAATTTACAAATATAAGAAATTATAATCCCACCCACACACATCCTACCCGTTTTCTACTGCCAATGCTGTCTTTCACCTCCAATTTCATTGCCCTGGATTAGTTTTTTTCTATCACACTGGCCCAGCCCAAGGTATCTGTTTCGATATATTGACAATCACTTCATAACTAGATGGCTTAGGTTCTGAGTCTTTGGGATGGCGTGGGAACTGTCTACACAGTTATTCTAGCCTATTTCCGTCCCGTCTGGCAAGCCCAGCCCAAAAAATCGCTAGAGTTAAAATTAATACGGTAAAAAATACTACGGTTTACTATTGACAATGTTGTTTCATTTTGGTTTTATTTAAGGATTTTATCAGTCGCTATTTTATCTGCTGGGTAAGTTTCACGTTATAGTTTATTTTTATATTGGCTTTAATTTTTTTTTCCTAGCACTTTTTGCGCAAAGTTGCTTCTAATTTCTGATGAAATTGCTGCCAGCTTGTACACATAGTCGACTTAATGCAAACCCTTGCTATGTTTTTCATTAATATTGATTTTTAATCCTGGTCCAAAGTTTTATTTGTTTCTTTAATTTGGCAATATGTGCTAACCAAGGTCAACAAGCTGCCTTCGAATGCTCATATTATTTCCAATATATAAAGCCCTAAGTTGTAGTACGTTCTGTCATTTTCTATAGACTCCATACAAATTCTTGAATCTTTAAAATGCTGTAAAAAGGGGGGTTTCTTTTAAAATTTGTGAATATGCTGTGTTTATGGTAAATGCTATGTAAGATAAATGCCCACATTGGATGTCTGTTTTTTGTATTGCGTGTATGCCCAGCATATATGCGAGTTCTCTGTATTTACGCTCGATTTTTCCGTTGGCAGACGCCATGAAAACAGAGATGTACCAGAGGTTAATTCCCAAATACTCAGCAATTTCGTCCAACAAGCTTGCTTTAAAATACGGCCATTATCACTGAAAAGGGTTTTGGGGAATATACCGTGTTCCATATATAATACATAAAGCGTAAAGATACCAATTGAAGTGATCTACTACTGATAACACACAGTGATCTCCTTTCTCGGAAGCTGATAAGCCTCCTCCCGATCCACAAATTTTTGTGGAAATTAATTCTCACATTCCATTCGAAGTAGGGTATTGTCCTAGCTCTACGCAAGGCATTTTTGGTGGCAATATTTGTTTTGAACATTTTTGACACCATTGAATGAAGGTTTTCACCTTTTTGTACATTTTTAGAAAATGCATTTTCCCTTTGTTCGTCCAAGCATTTTCGTTTTCTCCCATTTGACAACCACTGATTGCATTTGACATCCTTACTTTTGTGACGGGGACCACGAGAAGAATTTTTAGTTCAATTTGTGGTAAAGTGGATTTAAGGTATTAGGATGAAATTCTAGTTGATGCCTTTATTACTCCGTTTATAGGGGAGGTAACTATGGCCCTAAGGTAAATAAACTTTGGTAGCGTGCCTTAGGCTAGGAGCTGACTAATGGGGCGTACCAGCTGGGAATACTCGAGGGACTAAACTAAGATTATATAGAGGTTTTCTATAACTTGACTTTGACTTACTTGACTTATGTCTCCTGCCAGGCGCTGCTTGGCGTAGAGAGTGACGTCTGCCTCCTCCATCCACTTCGGTCCATGGCAAGCGTTTGCACATCGCTCAACCTGATATTTGCCATCTTCAGGAACTCGGACAGGATGTCAGACCACCGTTTCTTCGGTCGGCCGCGAGGTCACTTCCAACCGGCTTTGACAGGGTCGAAGTCATGGATCGTTTTCGCAGGTATGTGTGGAGGCATTCGAAGTAGGTGTTCGAACCATCGTAGTGTTCGTTCGGCTGCTTGGGTCGAAAACCGAGACTGCTTGGTGAGCTGCAGCAGCTTCTCATTGCTGACGAAGTCGAACCATCGTGGACCTTCGATTCTCCTCAGGCTCTTCGACTGAAAGACATCAATTGCCTTGAGGGTTGCGGCTGAAGCTTGCCACGTCTCAGCTCCATAGAGTATCACAGAGCCGACGAGGGCGTTGAAATCCGCAGCTTTGTTGTGCGACTGATGTTTGGTTTTTGCCAGAGGTGACGGTTCAGTCTGCCCATGGCAGAAGACGCTTTGGATATTATCGCTTGTGGTTCAGAAAGAAGCCAGCCATCTGAAGAAATTATGGAGCCCAGGTAGGTGAACCTTTGGACAACTTCGATGCTAGTGGTGCTATCCAGGCTAACTGAAGGATTGGCAGCAGGGGAGGATGGGTCTATGGCCATAATTTTCGTTTTAGTCCAGTTTATCTGCAGTCCTACTTTTGTAGCCTCTTCTCGTAGGATTCGAAGCGCTTCCAGCAACTGCTCCATGGAGTCCGCCAGAATGACCAAGTTGTCAGCAAAATCAGCATCTGTAATGACACGATCTCCAAACTTGAGTCCAAAGCTGAGACGTGAAGTAGTCCTTGTCATAACGTAGTCTATGATGATATTGAAGAGCTCTGGGGCCACTGCACATCCTTGGCGCACTCCTTTCGTGATTTGGAAGAACGGGCTACGCCAGCCGTTCACTTGAACACAGCTCTCCATCCCATGGTGCAGAGCTTTGGAGAGTCTGCAGTATTTCTCAGCGAGGCCTGTTGATTCTAGAATCCGCCAAAGAGCTTCTCGGTCCACTGAGTCGAACTCAGCGAAGAAGTCGACGAAGGTAAAAAAAAGCTTTTTGTCGGAACTCCGTGGCTTTTCTATGATTTGTCGGATCGTAAAAATCTGCTCGATGGTTGAACAGTCCGACATGAAACCAGCTTGCTCCGGTCACCGGATTTTACGAATGATATTTCGACATTGATCTAGCAGGACCATTGAGAAAAGTTGTCCGGGACAGACAGTAGGGTTATTCCACGGTAGTTCGAGCAGTCACTTCTAGAGCCTTTCCTCTTCATAAAGGAATAATGACATCCTTCCGCTAATCTTCGGGAATTATCTCGGTTTGCCAGATTGTAGAGAACAGGGTGTGGAGAAACAGGAGCATAACAGGACCTGCATATTTTGGCAGCTCCGAATTCAGGCCACAGATACCGGCAGCTTTATAGTTCTCTATGTGTTTTCTATAACACATAAGTTTTATTTAGCTAACACACAACGATACAGGATCTGATAATATATAAGTCGCTGGGACTGGCTGTCCCAGGGAGTCAACAAGTATAAAAAATCTACAATAAAGTACAATGCAATAAGATACTTGAACACTTACAATAATCCAACAATATTCAAAGGTATTTCTAAAATCAACAGCCCAGAGGTCATTCCGGCATAAAACTAGTATCTCTGCCCCCTTTCCCATAAAATTTTCATTTATACATTTGCATCAGCCACATCTTGTCGGGCCCATTTAAGCACATAGCTAGGAAGTGGTGATTTCTCAATTTTCTATTAAGCATACAAATACCATGATGGGTTCCTTATCTTAATAAAATGTTGTATTTCGAAAATGTGTATTTGTGTCTTAATTTTTTTACTAAAATGTAATTTTGACTTAATCAGAAAGCGTCACCACAATACTCCCCTCCATGAGAAGAGTTGTCCCAACTCTAAATATTTTATTTTTAAAACAACAATTTTCAATTTTGTACATGCTTCTCATACTGCCATTTTTGGGTAATTCTATGCATATAGCCTCAATGGGTTTCTGTAGGGTCATGTTTATGGCCAAATATTATGCCATGTCCTCTCTTCCAAGGATATCAATTTTTGGACTTTATCCTTGTTATTATCTTTTTTCTCTTTATCTTTTTGTCTTTAAGACTATAAAATTCTCTTTTCACCCTCATTCTTATATGCATATTCTCTTTTAGTTTGACCCACAGTGGCTTAAGCATTATATTAGTATTTTTGCTTATATTTAAACTTATATTCTAAACAATTGATTAATTAGAGTTTAAATTTAATTCCCATTAATGATTTACTCTGGGTGATGTGGTTGATTTAACTTTTATTATCCGGGGTTATAAATGTCTTGGATAAATTATACATAACAATTTTGGTTTGTTTGGTTTGGTTCAACTTTCACACATTTTTCCAACACAAAGCATTTTCACATATTTTTTCAATAATATAAAGCCATTTAGGCTACGTAGCACTTTCTTTGATATTTTCTAGGCCTAATTTAAGTTCTGATTTTATCTCACTTGATGATGAACTGGTAGCAATGTTCTTTAATACTGCATACAGTTCCCAAAATATTATTTGACCAGTTATGGTTTGGTTTCTGATGATGTGAGCTGTTAGTATCATGGTACAATTGAACTGACTTTGAAATTTGCTACTTTCCAAAACTGCGTCAAAAAATTGATTAAAAAATAGATCCGAAACGATGGTAGAAAAATTTGTTTTCCCAAAAAACTAAGGCTGTATCTAAAATAAATATTCAAATTAGAATACAAATAAGGCAAAAAATTTTACATATATAGTGAAAAATTTAAATTTTGTATATATATATATATATATATATATATATATATATATATATATAATATATATATATATATATATATATATATATATATATATATATATATATATTATATATATATATATATATATATATAATATATATATATATATATATTATATATATATATATATATATTATATATATATATATATATATATATATATATATATATATGTATATATATATATATATATATATATATATATATATATATATATATATAATATATATATATATATTATATATATATATATATATATATATATTTATATATATATATATATATATATATATATATATATATATATATATATATATATATATAACTACATCCTTTTTTTTGTTAAACGAGAGGTTAATTACTTTAAATTACTTTCTTTCTTTTTAATTTAACATGATATGTCGCTTAAATAGAAACATTTTGTTTCTTGCCGGTAATTTGATGCATCTTTTCAAACTTAATTTAGAATTCTTAATCTTTAACGATTATTACACAATAAAAAATATTACACGGTGACTAGAGGTCACAAAGCTTAGATATAACATTAAACCACTACTTAAAACTTCAAGTTACTTCTAAAAACAAAAACACGTCGTATACACGAGCATTGTGTAATAAACTTACACGATCATTGTGAAGTTACAAACTTAGATAGAACATTATCAAAAAATACATTTGGTTTAAATTTTAAAACTTACTTTAAGACACTATATAGTAATATAACAATTCACGAAGCAATTTTTTTAATGAAACACTCAAAATAACAATTCAAAATATTTATATGGATAGTTTAGTTTATACATATATTAACAAAATTTATGTTGATACATAACTTAATTGTTTAAAAACAAACGATAATTATGTACCCTAACAATTTATTTAATCACTACAATGTTTGTTCTTTGTACAACTTTGAAATAAGTCCATCAAGACTTTTATATGATAAGTCTTAACTGCAATTAAAATATTTACAAGAAATCAACTCTAAACAATTAGATTTATACACTATAGCAGAGAACTGTGATTAGCCGGTATATAAGGACTTGGCAACAGTTCATATAACACGACTTTGCTATTAAAAATGTATGCACTTACAATTTCGTACGATAACAATTCCATATTTAATAAATGTTTTCAAAATACCTTTATAACTATATATTTCCCGAACAATATTTGTTACCACTATATACATTTTCCATATACGACTATATACATTTTTTCCGCTTTTTTTTAATCTTTTTTTTACAAGTTTTGGTTCTGTTTTGAATCAACTTGTTTCAGTAACTGTTTTTAGCTTACTCTATGTCTGTTTGTGTGTTCAAACTCATGAGCTTTTTAATTGTTTTTGAATTTCAGGTAACTGAGACAGTTAAATATCGTCTTTGCCTGTAATCTCCTTTTTCCAGTTTTAATGTCCTTTTGGAACAAGGCTCCGCTCACAGCTTAGATTTGATAACTCAAAATTTTTCTATTCACCTTTTTTACCCCCTATGACACTATCAATTGACTTGTGCCTGCACTCTGAAGGTTTGCTTACCACAAGTTTCTTCCGGTAGCTCCATAAAACATATCCAGGTTCTTTTGTCTGACTGCTAATACTGAAAGGACTGTTATGAGCCTGAACACGGCAATTAATTAGTTATATATATAGCCACACTTTTTATTTGTGGCCACAGATTTCTATTGGGCTCTTTCTTTTATCAAATAACAAATGGCCTTACTGCAAGGAATATACCTAGCCTTCTTTCTTTTTTTTTACATACGGTAATTCATTTTAAAATATATAAGCGAACACTACTATTTTCGCATTAACTTTCCAACTTTTAGATGTCTTGCCTTAAATTTCAACTTCAACTTAGGTAATTTAGTCTATTATGTGCCTTTTATAATTGTTTATGCCATGCTAGTCATTTTTCCACAAACGATCCCACATGAAAGAGCATAATTTTCCATCTCCTCCTGAAGCATTTCTTCAGTATTTCTATTTAATCTCGGCCAGGATTACAGCTGTGGCTACTAGGTGTAACCGAGCATAATATTCTACTTACTTGTACTAGTTTAGTACAAAAGTCTCGTTTTAGTCTTATTTGGTCAGCCTAATATGCACGTATCTCGAAGTCTAGCCGACCTTTCCCAATTTCTTTTACTTCACTTCCGTCTGGCTATAATTTCTTCTTGAACCCCTTTTTTCCTTTTTTTAATTATTTAATTCAATGAAGCCTAAGGTTTTTTTTCAAGTCTTTTTCACCTTTTTCAGTATAATAGGTCTTTTCTAAGTCTATATTTATATGTCCTGTTTTATTCAATAACCTTTACAATTTTTTACGCCGACTGCCATTCTATAGTCAATTTCATTATCTCCTTATTTTTAAGGGGGGTTGTCTATTGTCGCAACCTGTATTTTTTTAAATTATTTAAGTTTCTCCGTCCAAAAAGTGTTTGTGTTCTGAAAGTACTGTATTTTTCATTTGATTTTTAGACCACTTTTAGTTAAGTTTTTGTGCCGCATTTTCTAGCCCTTATTTGTTCATAAAAATGCAATTTTTACGATTACTGGTTGCAAATTTGATTCTAGCTTTCATTACTATTTTATTTGCCATAGAAAGAAAGAAAATAATTCTTTTGGCAAGGCTGAATAATTTTGAATGCGGTGTTCACTATCTGTGGTTTATTGATAGGCTTGAATCTGGGAAAATTATATGAATCAATTTCCGTTCATTACTGTGTGTGTTTTCGTTGTGTAATTTTGTATTTTATTTTTAAACGAAAAGTAGATAAGTTTCGTTTGTGTTAGGAGGTCAAAGGTTTGGGGTTTGATTGTTTGGGTTATCACAGGTGACAAATAATTATTTAAACTAGGGATCTCTTGTGCCAGTTCCTTTGCTCAGACCCAGCACATTGCTAGAGTTAAAATTTTCACCTTGAACTACTGTGGTTTGCTTGTTGTGATGGGGTTTATTTTTGGCTTATTTTTAATTTATTTGTCGTTGGCTTTTATCTGCTGGGTAAGTTTTAGATTCTAACTTATTTTTATATTGCTTTTGGTTCTTTTTAATTATCACCTTTTTGCTTTCTATGCTTATTCTAAGTTTCGCTTTAATCTTTAAAGCGCTTAATTATTGTCCTTAATTTTTTCCTTTTACATTTTGTAACTGTTATTACATTAGACTATAATTATTTTTAATTAAATTACATCCTGCTTATACACATATTGCACAATTAATGTAGACTCTTGCTGCATTTCCTAAAATTATTATTTTTAATTCCTTTAAAAATTCGCTAACTTACTATAAATTTGTTAACTTCCAATGACACTATTTCAGTAGTCTACCCTCCTTCATTTTTTTCAGAAACCCAAAATTTTTTTAATATACATATCAAAAGAAATGCCTTTTAATGCTGATTCTAAATATATAATATTTATAAATTTTACCTTAACCCGTATAAAGTTAGGAATTTGAACAATAGTTACTGTAATATCAATTGTGACGTCCTCTGTAATTATTTCCGTAATAATATTTCAATTTAATTCCTGGATACAATCTACTTATAGGCTTGTTGAAATATAATGGACTATTGGCTTCCTGTATACATATTTTACTAAGGAAATATGTATTATGAAGAAAACTTTGACGTTATTAATATTCAGATTAAAAAAAGTGTAAACATTTCTTTAGAGGCTTTTACCAGTTTTCTTTTTCCCATGTTATCATTTCTGTATTTAAATACTAAGCGACTGGGCGCAACGTTAGTTCTGCCTTTTTCAGTTTCCTGATCTGAATTTTGGATTCCAAACTTTTGTTTCTCCTCTTTGTAATGTTGACAAGTTTTTCCCGTGGTCTCTAGAGTGGCTTACAAGGTTCTGAAATTGAGCGTGATTTTGTTGCTTCGTCAAAGGTCTTTAGCCTCTGGTCCTCTTGGCGCTTTGCCTTCTTCATTAGTGATTTCGCCACTTGTGCTGCTGAAGTTGGGACTTTCTGCTGAATTTTTGGTTTCTTAACTTTCCTCCATAGGTTTTCTCTTCACTTTGTTTTTCTTAATGAGGGCCCAGGTTTAGTTATATCCGTTTCTTTAGAAGAATTATCGGTTTCACATTCTGTTAGATCGCGTCAGGTAGATGGCGTTTTTTCCAAAAACCATCTTTGTGTTAAGACTGTAGGCGAGTGTATTAAATGGCAATTCAGACAATTCTTGGATTTTTTTCCTATTTTCCTTCTTCTTTGGACTTAACCTCTGGTTTATTATCTTTTGAACCAGTAGCTTGTCTTTGATATTCTTCTCTGTTGCTTTCATCGCTAGTATCTGATGGGCATTGAAGGTTTCCATTTTTTTCTGATTGGCTGAGGAAATTTTGTAGCCAGACTGGGCTAAATATTCCTTCCATCTCTTCCAACTGTTGTGGTCTTTATAAAGGTCATAGAATTCATATAGCCTTCTGATATATACTAGTGCAATTGTTTCAACTATTTACTCATCTAAAGAAATGGTTTTGAGAAAAACCAAAAAGAAATCCCATGGTTTTGAGAAAAATCCTTTTTTCATTCTATTATGGTGTACTATTTCTTCCTTTTCTTTATACTGGTGCTTCAAAACATAGGTTAAGTTATTTGGTAGAATTTTAACAATTCTGAAAGGTCCGTCCATTTTCAGTTTTAACTTTTTTGTTTGTTCTAGGTTGTTTTTGTGTACATAGACCAAGTCTCCTAAACAATAATTAGTATTGATTTTGGCTTTTTCCTGTCATATTTTTCTTTTTGTGCTGTCTTCGCCTCTTCCAAATTGTCTTCAACTTTTTCCATAGCTTTTTTCATACGCATAGCCATTTCTTGTTTATATTGATCAAGATTATAATATATTCTATCATTTTATATTTCATCCATACAAATTCTCGAATCTCTTAGATGTTGTAAAAAATGGCATTTCTTTTAAAAAACGTGAGAAAGCCGTATTCACTGCAAAAACTACAAATGTAGGTGATCATCCAAATTTTCATTTTCCTGCCTTGCTTGTATCCCCAGCATATAAGCTAATTATTTATGTTTTCGTTCAATTTTTCCATTAGATGACGCCATATACGCTGAAGTATACCAGTGCTTTATACCTAAATATTCCGTAATTTCGTCTAATAATTTTGCTCTAAAGCATGGCCCATTGTAACTAAGGAAAATTCGCTGAAAATCCCGTGTTCCAATAACAGTCGGTTTACTAAAACTTTTGCTAAAAAATTTTCCTTTTCGTGTTTATTTGGGAAAGCATACAAATATGAATTGAATTAGTCAACTAAGGTTAATACACACCGATTTCCTATCTTGGAAACTGGTAAACTTCCTCTTGCTCCCCCCATGTCTATAGACATTAATTCTCCTACCCCTCAAGGGTTTGGGTATTGACCTAATTTGGCCTTTGGCGTCTTTGGTGGGGACTTTTGTGTGGCACACTCTTGACAGCCCTGTTTGAAAGATTTTACTTTTGAGTACATCTTTGGAAAATAAAATTTCCTTTAATTCTACCAATAGTTTTTGCTTCTCCCATGTGAAAGCCACTTTGTTGCGTGTGCCATCTGTAAAATTTCTCCTTGTAGCGATTTTGGAATTACTGGAATAATTTTTAATTCATTTTTTCTATGCTCTTGTGGCGCTCTGTAATATCTTATCAAAAGATTTTTCCTCTCATCCAGATGAAAATTATCTAAGTCCTTCAAAAAATGTCTGAAGTGTTTTGGTAGCTCTTGAATGTTTTAAGTGTTCTGGTTCCGTTTAGTTAAAAGGATTTCATGGCTGAACAAAAATCATCTTTATCTTAATGATTCGAAATATTTTCATTAAATAATATTTCGGCCCCGACCAGATCGTCTTGGATGGCGATTATCAAATTTCCTTCCTGATTTTTTTAAAAGGTTTGTCAAAGGCTGTGCTGTTTTCGCATAATCTTTAATATATCGTCTGAAATAACTTAACAATCTGCATACTGATCTGTAGCTTTTTTTGATATTTTGGTGGTTGTAATTGTACTATGACCGTAAATATTTTCGGATTTGGCGAAATAGTATCTTGGTTTATCAGATGTCCGAGAAAAACCAGTTTTGGTACTATTATTTTCAGCTTTTCTGGTTTTAATTTAAGCCTTCTTTTTCGAATTTTCCCAGTATTCTTTTGAGTCCAATTAAATGGTCTTGCAGGTTTTCAATAATTCAAAATTACATCATCTAAGTAAGCCAATGTATCTTTTTTCGTTTTTGGTGCGTTATATTTTAAAACTAAATTCATTGGTCATCTAAAGCAGTTTGGACTAAATGATAAGCCAAAAGGTATACGTTCAAATATAAACGTTCTTCCGTTGTATAAGATTACTGTTGCTTTGTGCTTTGTTTCTGGGTCTAAGGCTATTTGCCAATATCCCGCTATCAGGTCAAAACTAGTGTAGTATTTTGAACCTCCCAGGGAATCTAATAACGTATCACTTTATGGTAATTTCATAACATCCTTTACCGTGACTGCATTTAGCGCTCTAAAATCTATGCATAATTTTCAGGTATGGTATTTTTCCTGACTATTACCAGCGGAAAACACCACTCGCTAACACTCTCTTTAATTACACCCTGTTCTTCCATTTCTTTTATTTGGTCATCTAGCCAGGGTTTTAAACTATCAGGTGTTTTATACGGTGATTTTTTAATTGGAGGGCCCTGTGTTGGTATTTTCTGCGTGATTAAGTGAGTTAATCCGTAATCTGCTTTGTGTCTTGCAAATGTCCATCTTAAGTCGCAAAGAATATTTCCCAACCGGGTTTTTATATTTTTTTGTAAATGTACTAAATTAAACTGTTGCAAAAAAACAGTTTTTGTCATTCAATACTTTTCTTCCGGTTGCGGTTTCGACGACATTTGCTCGTGGGTAGTAAAATTTGCGCTTAATTTCTGAGCTGCTTAGTGATTTTGTTTCTGTATTTGAAATCTTTTCCGCCGATCCTAGTGCTATGTGGTTTAGCTTTAATTTATTATTACTTAGGTCTGATAATTTTAAATATGTGACACCGTTTTCAATTTTAATAATTTGATTTTCCACGAAAATTGTGGGATATTCTTCGAGGGTGTACCCCCCTATTAAGGCATCCATTGTTTTATTCTCTCCTTCTTTTGTATTTAATATTGCTAACACTTGAGCTAATGTTCCCCATTCTATTGTGATTTTCCCGTTTATTTTTAAGTTATAACCCGAATTGTCACTATCTCTGTCTGTTGTTACGCAAACTTGCCTATTAGTTTCGTTTGGCTGGTTGCTTAGTTTATTAGTTAGGGGTTCCCACACGATCCCATATTTTCTTATAGCATCTACTCCTAGAATACAAGGGAATGGTAGTTGTTTACATATTATCACCGTTACTGTTATTTCTTTATCTCCTGTGCTAAAGTTTAATGGACATTCCCCCAAAATTGTCAGTTTGTGACCTGTTACTGATGTCAGGGTGTTCTGGTATCTGCTTACGCGATTTTTTACACTAGGAGGAAACCTCTCAAAACTTCCTCTCGAATTAATGATTTAGACGCATCCGTATCAAGTAAACACGGTAAATTTTGGAAACACTCAATTTTAAAACAACGCAAAATCGGTAGATTATTATTATTCGTATCTGTATCACAACTTTCTAAACTATAAAGGGGTCTTTGTAATGGTTCAGCTCTGTCAATCCTTAAAGGCTGGTTTCTCCGTTTAAATGGCCACTGTTTGACCAAACGCTTTCGGGGTATTCCCAGTTTTCTCCAATGTTACTATTTCAACCTTGGGTGTTTTTTACCGTTTGATTTCTAGGCCTAAGTTCAGGAATATTATTTGGTGTTCTCTAAGTATTACTTGTTCCCTGCCTGCTTAAATTTCTCCCCCCTCTGTGTTCTGGAGTGATGTTGTGTTGTACGTCGGGCCTTCTTTGCGTATTCTATGCCAGCAATCTACCGCATAGTAATTCAGTTTGCCACAATAATAGTAATTAAGCCTTCTCTTAAATTGTTCGTGTGTTTCCTGGTTTCTACGTGGTGCATAATTACTTTTATGTACTCTTGATCTATCATTGTTGGCTCTCCAACTATCTATCTTTGGTGGTGATGGGTGCCCATATTTTCTATAGTTACTAGCCGCTAACGACTCAAGGTCGTGGAATCTGTCGGCTATTTCCCTAGACAGTGACCCTCGGCCTCCGTCGCGCCTTTTTGGTTCACGATTTGGCACCTCGAAGCACCGCTTTTGCCTCCTACCATATTGTACACTTTCTTGGGCTTCTGTGTTATTTATTGACATCTGATCAAACTTTTTCTGGCCTCGTCAATATTTACCTCTGTTTCTACTAGGATTATAGCCTGCTCTATATTTTCTGGTTTTCATGATAATATTAGTCTTAATAGCTTTTTTGGTAATCCTTGCGTAAAAGTATGTAATTGTACTTTTCGTACCGTCTCGTTACTTCCGTCTCTCTCTAACTGTAAGCATACAGACCGAAAAATTTTGTCTGCATATTCCCTGATACTAGTTGAGGTATTGAATATCACTACCTCTGTTCTTAGCCTCTCGGAAACACTCGCTCCTATGAACATTATTTTAAAAGATTTAATTAGAGTGCTAATGTCGTTAGGCTCTTTTTCCTTAATTGCCTCAAAGTGTGTAAGGGCGCTCCCTTTATTCTAGCTGCAATGTATTGCTCTTTGACCTTATTGTCAAACGACTGAGTTAATTTGCCGATAAATTTTCAATTTTTCGATAAACTCATCGACATCTGAAATTCCCACATATTCTGGTATAAGTTGGGCAATTTCAAGCACCGTTGATAGGGAAACCATATTTTAATCTGGTAAAGCCATTTTTGTTCCAATATACAATTTTCATTTAGTCCTCTCGGCTCAGTTTTTCCAACTGCCACCAGCTGTGGTAACGCAGTTCTAAGGGATTAGGGTGAAATTGTAGTTTCTGCCTTTATTACTCCCTTTATAGGGGAGATAACTATGGCCCTAAGGTAAATAAATTTGGTAGCGTGCTTTAGGCTAGGACCTGACTAATGGGACGTACTAGCTGGGAATATTCGAGGAACTGAATTAAGATTGTAGAGAGGTT
Organism: Artemia sinica; assembly: GCA_027921565.1. Lineage (NCBI taxonomy): Eukaryota > Metazoa > Arthropoda > Branchiopoda > Anostraca > Artemiidae > Artemia > Artemia sinica. The sequence goes on along the minus strand of CM051271.1, from coordinate 41,966,176 downwards.
GTCTATAACACAATACTTTTATTCAGCTAACACACAACGATATAGGGTCTGATGATATACAAGCCACTAGGACTGGCTGTCCCAGGGAGTCAACAAGTATAAGAAGTCTACAATAAAGTACAATACAATAAGATACTTGAACACTTACAATAATCAAACAATATTCCAAGGTATTTCTAAAATCAACGGCCCAGAGGTCAATCCGGCATAAAATTAGTATCTCTGCCCCCGTTCCCATAAAATGCATCTTTTATACATTTGCATCAACCACATCTTATAGGGCCCATTGACGCACATAACTAGGAAGCGGTGATTTTTCAATTTCCTATTAAGCATACACATACCAGGATGTGTTTTTTATCTTAATAAATAGTGGTATTTCGAAACTTAGTATTTGCGTCTTAATATTTTTACTAAAATCCAATTTTGACTTAATTAGAAGGCGTCACCACAATTTTTTATATACTTCTGGGGCACTCCATAATGCCTTATCAAAACATTTTTGTCTTCATCTATATCAAATTAATCTAGTTCTTTCAGAAAGTGTTTTAAGTGTTCTGGTAGCTCTTTTACGGTTAATAACTAAGATTTCATGGCTACACAAAATTCATCTTTGTCTTGATACAGCGATATATTTTGATTTAACAAAATATTTGTATCGACAAGGCCACTGTTTATGGTTGTTGCTATACATAATTTCTCATTTTCTTCTGGGTTTCTTGACAGAAAATCTGGTAAGATATTGATACGGCCTTTTATATAAACAGTATTATAGTAGAAGTGTAATATAGTAGAAGCAAATTCAAATATAAGAATATAGTAGGAAAATTGGATTATGGACAAATCCCCCTCTAAATTTATACTAGTAATAAAGCTCCAATTACGTAAACTGATGCGTCAGTTTGTAAACATAATTCTTGGGAGGGGTCTGGTAATTTTAATACTGGAGCTTTCAATAATTCTTTTTTGAGTGCCTCTAAGGCCTTCATTGCATCCTTTGGGCATTCAAATTGACCTGATTCTTTTTTTAATTCGTCAAAGGCTGAACTATTGCAGCATAGTTCTTGATATAGTGCCTGCAATAACTTAATAGTCCCTCATAATGAACTAGAGCTTTCCTGATCTTTTGGTGGGTCTGACGGGTCTATGACCGTGAATTTTTCTCGATTTGGCAAAATAGTTCCTTTATTTATCAAGTGTCCAAGGAACACCAATTTTGGTACTAAACCTCTTAGCTTTTCTGGTTTAGATTTAACCCTGGTTTTTCAAATATTTCTAATATTCTCTTAAACCCACTTAAATGGTCTTTTATATTTTCGGTGAATAACATTACATCATCTAACTAAGCTAAGGTATCTCTTTTCCTTTTTGTATCGAATCCTAGGGTTTTTTGCTTGTTCATCATCTTTGAATACTAAGATCATTAGTTGGCTAGAATAGTTGGGGCTAAATGATAAGCAAATAGGCATCCGTTCAGGTGTGAACGTTTTTCCATCATCCAAAATTACTATTACTTTATTTGTTATTTCTGACTGCAAAGCTTTATGCGAATATCCTGCTATTAGGTCAAAACTATTGTAGCATTTCGAGCCTCCTAGCGAATCTAATATCGTAAGTATCCATGGTAATTTCATCACATCTTTCACCGTAACTGTATTTAGCGAACTAAACTCTCGTAACTGTACAAAGTGAACTACTGTCCATGTATCGTCTTTCTTTCTGACTATTAATAATGGGAAACACCGTGATAATATGGATAATCCCCTCTTTAATGACTCCCTGTTCTTCCATTTATTTGAGTCGGTCATCAAGCCATTATCTTAAATGGTAAGGGGCTTTAATGAGGATTTTTTTTCATTTATGGTCCTTGGTATTTTGGCGTTGGTATTTTGTGATTAATCAGGTGTGTTAAGCCATAATCAGCCGTATGTTTTGCCAAAGTCCACTTGTAGTTCCATAAAATATTGCAAACCTAGTTATTAATATTTTCTTGTATGTGTTCTTAATTAAACTATTTTAGAAAATCAGTTTTTGTCATTCTGTAACTTTCTTGTTGCTGTGATTTCGGTAAAATTTACTTTTGGCGTGTAGAATTTATGCTTAGTTCTGGATTGCTTAGTGACAATATTTGTATTTGAATTTTTTTTTTGCCGCTCCTAAGGTTGTTTTATTTAGTTTTACCTTATCACTGTTAAGGTTGGAATTAAGTATACGATAACCTTCTCAATTCCTATGATTTGACTTTCCACGAAAATTGAGCGATAACCCTTTCATGTGTATTCTCCTATTACGGCGTCAATTTTTTGCTGTTACCCTCCTTTGTATCTGAAGTCTTTAAGACTTGAGACGTCGTTCCTCCATCAATGGTTATTTTACAATCTAAATTCAATTTATATTAAGGTTTTTTTTTAGTATTATCAGCTGTTACGTAAATTTGTCTATCAGCGTTGCTTTGGTCTTGTTATGGTAACATTATTGGTTTTTGGATCCCACCCGATCCTATACTTTTATATCATGTCTACTCTTAAGATGCAAGGAAATGATAGCTGTTTACATATTATCGCTGTTACTGTTATTTCATTATTGCCTGTGCTAAATTTTAAGGGACATTCTGCCAAAATTGCCAGTTTGTGTTCTGTTACAGAGGTCAGGGTATTCTTGCATCTGCTAACACGATTTTATACACTGTGAGGAAACCTCCTATTTACATCCTCTATAACAAAGGATTTTTATGCACCTGCATCGAGTAACACGGTAAATTTTAAAAACACTCAATGTTAAAACCACGTAAAATCGGTAAATCATTATTTGTCTTCTGTATCTCAACATATCACAGCATGTATCACAGGGATTTTTATGCACCTGCATCGAGTAAACACGGTAAATTTTAAAAACACTCAATGTTAAAACCACGTACAATCGGTAAATCATTATTTGTCTTCTGTATCTCAACATATCACAACATGTATCACAGGGATTTTTATGCCCCTGCATCGAGTAAACACGGTAAATTTTAAAAACACTCAATGCTAAAACCACGTAAAATCGGTAAATCATTATTTGTCTTCTGTATCACAACATTCTAACTGTATAAAGGTCTTAAAAAACGTACAGCTCTGGCGACCATTACAGGTTGGTGTCTCCTTTTAAATGCCCACTGTTATTTGGCTAAAAGTTTTGGGAGTTTTCCAATTTTTCTTGAGTGTTACTGGTTTGACCGAGGGTGTTGTTCACCGTCTGATTTCTAGGTATAGGTTCAGGAATATTAGTTGGTACTTGCCAAGTGTTATATTGTTCTCTGTCTTTTTAAATTTCTGTCACATTGTAATTACAACTGATTTCTTGTATTATATATTGGGATTTCCTTTTGTATTCTATACCAACAATCTGCCGTAAAGTAATTGGTTTTACCACAATAATAGTAATTAAATGTTTTCTATATTTTTGGACGATCTGTCGTTTCCCACGGAGTCTATAGCTGTTTCTGTATATTTTTGACCTGTAAGTATTTACTATATTGCTGTCTTCCAGAGGAGGAGGTGGGTGTCCATAATGACTGATGTTCCAGGACATTAAGGAACTAACACCATGGGATTGGTCATCAAATGGGGATGGTGAAGTCCATGGTGAGGGATTTCGGCCTTCCTCACGCCCCATGTCCTTACCAACGGGTTTCCCCATTTTTACACGCTTACATTAAACATTATCTTGATTTTGTATTATATTTATGGGCATCTGATTAAGTTTTTTCAAAACTTAATTGATTTTTATCTCTGTTTCTGCCAAGGTAACAGCCTGCTATATATTTTCAGGTTTCCGTGGTGATATTGATATTAGAAGTTTTTTCGGCAGCCCTTGTGTAAGTGTGTGTAATTGCACTTTTTGTATAGTCTAATCGCTTCCGATTTTATGTAATTGTAAGCATGCAGACCGACAAATTTTGTCCGCATGTTCCCAAATACTGGTTGAGGTGTTAAACGTAACTACCTAAGTTCTTAGCCTCTCGAAAAGCTCGTTGGTGTGAACCTTGTTTTGAAGGATTCAATTAGAGTGTCAGTGTCCTTTGCCTTTTTTTCTCTAAATGAGTCAAAATGTTGTAGCGCACTTCTCCTTAATCTAGCTGCTACGCAATGTTCGTGGACTTAATCGTCAAATGTTTCCGTTAAATCGTTGAAAATTCTTAATTATTCGATGAATTCAATTACATCGGAAACTCCCGCGTCTTCTGGTAATATTTAAGCATTGGTATAATTTTGGTATAACTTCAAGTTTATTTGTTAGGGCAGTCGTTTTGCTTTCTGGTTCGGTGATTTTATTTATAATTTACAACTTTATTTACTCTTCTGAACCCAGTTTTTTTCTGGCTGCCGCGAGATGTAGTAAAGTACATTTTGTAGTATTATAGTGGGTATTAATCTTGCCATTGGAGGGGATGGGGTACGGTTCTAAGGGTGATTAAAACTGGGGTAGCGTTCCCTAGGATTGGCCTGACTAATTACATGAGGCGTGCTTACTAGGTAGCGAGAGAAGATTGAATAACGTTGTAGAGAGGCTGAATATAAACAAGGCTATTTTGGTTTTACTCATAACAGCGATACAGAAATTTGGCGATATATAGGCCACTAAGACTATTCGTCCCACACCATAAAACGAATACAATAACATAATTATAAACTATAAGATATTAAGGCACTTGCGATTTTTAAAGTACTCCTGAGTAAAAAGAACTAGAGGTCACCCGAGCAATACAAGACAAAAATTTGCTAGATACCATAAAATGTGTCTTTTATACCTTAGATCAACCACATCTTTCCATGCCACAAAGGTATATAAGCAAGGAAGTGGTTATTTTTCAATTTCTTTCAAAAGCTACACATATCTTGGATCCCGACATATGTGGTTCCTTCACGGTGAATTTCCAAGCTTTTATCTTAGTAAAAAGTGATAATTCAAAGCTTTGCATTTTGTATTTTGCGTCTTAATATTCTATTTTACTAAAATCAATTTCTGACTTAATTCGGCTGTTTACTTCATCTTCTAAAAGACTTTTTAATGGTTCCATTAAGAGTGGTTTAGCTGGGTTAAGATTTCAGTTTTTAAAGCAATTCTCGACTGAGCTTCTGTTATGCATCCTCCTATGGGCCTACTAGAAAGCCTACATACTTGAATTCAGGTATCTCGTATATGAGCAACTGTTCTTTAAAGATTAGGGGTCTTGAGACGATACATCAGACACCATTACTGTTATCTTCAAGGAGATTATCTTCAGGTCCACCAAAGAGGATTCTTCAGCAAACTTCGATAGCATGGATTGGGCTTCAGAACGATATTCATCTAATGAGCGAATATCGTCGGCGTAATTCAGATCGGTGATCGCAAAAACGGGACTTGCGATCGGTGATCGCAAAAACGTCAATGCTCTGGTCATAGTCTAGTCGATTACAAAGTTAAATAAGACTGGAAGTAATATACATCCATATCGGACACCAAAATCACTTTGGAACATCGATAAGAACTCCCCGCAGATCTGAATCTTGGCACACGTATGCTGGTAGTATGCTTGATTAAGTCTGACTATCTAGTCTGGTACTCAGTCCTCCGTCACGGCTTTCAAGATTGCATCCCTTGGCCCAGGGATTATAATAAACATTTTTGAAAAAGAATCAGAAAAGATTCAGTTTAGAATTGCAAAACGTTTCTGTACTAATGTCTTAATAATCTTACACCTTTTTTAACCTGACACAATTAATAAAGTAAAGATGTTTTTCTTCATATGCAGAAAATGTATATTTCCTTATTGAAAATCATATAGCGTAAAATAAAAAGCCCCTTGTTGGAACCCTTGGTCCCAGTTTGTTCAGATAAATATCCCTCCCAGATTCATTTCTTTTGGCCCCTTAATTATTTTCCTTCCCTGAGCAATAAATATTAATTTTCCTTTTATTTTGTGACGCCATTTTGGGTCCCCTTAATTGCGTACGTGCTTAATAGACCACGAGGTGAGAAATTGCGCAGTTAGGGAGGTTGACCAGTAATTAGTAAGTCCTAGGATTGGCTTGAAAGATTCATTTACCACCCTCGTAACCCCTGTCGCAGCACGCGGCTAGCGTGCTGGGAGAAAGAGTCCTTTTTGAGTTCAGTTATGTTATACAACGTGTAGTGAATACAGTAAGATCTGTTTTTATGTACTCTTTTAACTTTTCAGCTTAGGTCGAGTCTAAAAGAGATAGTTAGAAATCTTATCGGTAAACTTTGGCTTTAAATGTGGCCATAGACCATCCATCACGTTAGTACGTACGGAACCGTTGGAGTAACCGCGGAAATCCACTAATTTGGGGCCGACGAGGGATCTCCCTCTCCAGTAAGTGGCATAGCAACTCTTTGCGCCATTTTTGCCTTTAAAAGTGGTGACCCCCGCACGTTAAGCCTCCAATAAGTGGTGGCAGCGATTTAAGATCCTATCAGTAAATCTGATAATAAAAGAATTCCGCGTTTTCGAAGAGACGGTTAATTTGGCCTAGAAAGTAGCCTATTGTGGGTACATATATAAAAATCGCAACGAGTAAATTTTTATCCGAGCTGTGCCTAGTCGGATAATAATAAGTAATAAAATTTAAGAATCAATAAATCACGCGAATAATTAACTTGTGAGACAAGGGAGGCTGCGCCACCCACGTATAATCGGCAAATTAAAAGGAAATAATTTTTCATGAAAGGATAAAAAGAGACATTGATAAAAGGATTTTCATTTGAACGAAAGACGTTAAGTAAACCTTAAAATAATGGCGGACAAACGAAGAATTCAGACAAGATCTACCGCGGTAAAACAAAAATCGGATTCAGACACACAATTGTATGCGACTCCCGCTGGAAATACCCTAAGAAAAGCACCATCAGATAGAACCATACATCACTCAACAGATGAAATAGACATTTCTGAGACATGTGAAGAGGATATCTTCAAACCAAAATCAGTAATAGAGCGATCCCCGGTACGAACCAGAGAAGAAGAGAAAAGTCTAAAACAAATGCAGAAAGAATTACTCGCAGATAGAGAAACCCGAACAAAAGAAACAGTGGCGATAATACATGAGAAAAATGACTACATGAAAGAATGGGTATAACAAAACAAACTCACCCTTCAGAGAAGGTACAAAAAGTAGGGGAGTTGCGGGGAGAAGAAAATATTATACAACGAGCAGACTCAGAAAATGAATTAAGAGAATATAAAGACAGTGAGATTCAAAGTGGGCCAAGTAGCAGGAGTAGTAGAAGTTCAATTCCAGCAGGAGCTCACGAAAAAGCACTAAAATAGATATGACACAACAACTTTTAAATTTCATAGAGAATAAAAGATTAGCCAGAGTAAGAAAGAGGAGGAAGATAGAGAACAAAGAGAAAGAGATAGAATAGCTAGAAAAAAAGGAAGAGGCTGATAGGATGGCCAGAGAAAAAAAGGAAGAGGCTGATAGGATAGCCAGAGAAAAAAAGGAGGAGGCAGACAGAAAGGAAAGAAAATACATAATGTAAATGATTGCAGGAGAAATTACCAAGAGCCTCAGACATCGTCTACAATAGAGATAATGCAGGCAGTAAACCTTCAACCAATGAAAGAAAATGAAGATGTACATTTATACATATACAATTTTGAAAAAACGGCAGAATTAAGCGGATTACCGAGAGAAAATTGGGTGACAAGAATACAACCCCTCCTTAACTACAAAGCACAACTTGCATATAAAGCATTACCAATGGAATACTCAAAAGATTTTGAAACACTAAAACAAGCCATTTTTGAAAAGTTTCAACTCTTCCCCGACCACTTTCAAAGAAGGTATAGAAGCGAAAGAAAACGAGACAACGAAACTTATAAAGAACACGGATACAAATTGAAAGATATGTGTTTAAAATGGCTAGAGATAGAAAATTATACAATATTAGAAGACCCGGAAGAAATAAAAGATAAGACAAAGGGAATAGTGAATAAAACAGCGATGGAACAATTCTTAGAAAATACCCATCCAAATATGAGAATGTACTTAAAAGAGAAAAACCCACAAACAATTGAAGAAATGTCCGAATTAGCAGACAGGCACACAGAAATTAGGAGGGAGGCATTCCCACAAAGAACAAGGTTAGGAGGAAATGGTAGAAAAGAATACCCGTACACAGAAAATAAAAAGAGTGCTAGCAGAATATGGCAAACACAAGGAGAAGTAACATGCTACCACTGTAACTTGGGCGGCCACTATAGCACCAATTGCCCAAATAAAGACGGTAGAAAATACGGCCAAAAACAGGAACAGTATGACGTGACCTGTTATAACTGTAATAAACGAGGACATTATGCCTCAGATTGCCGAAGCGCGAAAAAAAATTACGACAATAATTACAGAACAAGGGAAGATGGGGCAAACGGAAGACAAGACAATCCGAGAAATGATCGATCCCGAGATAATTGGAAAAAGTCTCAAACGTATAAGAGAACCGCATGGGTTAAAAGCCCTGAGAATATGAAAACGTGCGCATTTGCAGAATCACACAAAGTATGTGGCGAACTAAATGGTAAATCGGTAGAAATACCTATTGATTCCTGCAGCGACCAAACCTATGTACGGGAAGACTTGATAAAGAAAACCGACATAAACTACAAAAATAAAGTGGCATCGCTATGCTACTATGGAGCAGAACATAAATGTCAGCTCAGGTCATAATAGAATTAGCCAATAAAGAGGGAAATACGGTTAAAAAGGAATTAAAAGTAGGGGTTGTACCTACTCTTGCAGTAGACGTTTTATTAGGGGGGGGGGGGATTTCGGAAATATCGAAAACTTTCTTGCACTAAAAGCAACCTCCATGATAAAAAGAGTAAATGCGGTGACACGAAGTCAAGAAAAAAATGAAAGGGAGGCTGTGCCGCCCACTCATGAAAATGATGATCAGAATATACAAAACCCATTTCAGTTTAACGACGAGATATTCATAAAAAATACAAAACCAAGAAAACCTAAAAGCAAAAGAAGGGCGGATAAAAAGGAATATAACCAAAACAAGAGAAATTATTGACCGTAGAAAAAGAACCAGAAAAGACCAAAGAGGAACTAACCGAAACACTCGGAATAACTTCCGAAAAATTCGCAGAATTACAAACAAATGATAGAGATTGCAAAAAATAAAGCTAGCACTAACGAATCAAAAGAATCCACAATCTAAACAGTTTTCCAGTAATGGAAATCTACTTTACAAAATAATGGAGACCGGAGAAAACGCTAAAAACTACAACTTTTGGTACCACATGAATTAAGGAAAGCGGTAATAAAGTTGGCTCACTCAAGCCCAACGGGGGGACACATGGGATCCCAAAGAACAAGAGATAGAGTCTTGCAGCGTTTTTGGCGAAAAGGATTAAAAAAAGATATTATCAACTTTTGTAAAAGATGCAAAGATTGTCAATTAGTCGCATACAAAAAACCAAATGAAAAAGTTCCAATGAAAAAAATGCCCATTTTCGGCAAACCATTTGAGAGAATTTCAATGGACATTGTAGTTCCACTTCCGAAATCTAGCGCGGGAAACAGATTCATTTTAGTTATTAATGATCTGGCTACGAGATACCCAGAGGCTATCCCAATGCGATTAGTAAAATCACCAAAAATCGCAGAAGAATTAGCGAAATATGTCTCGCGTCACGGAATCCCGAAGGAAATTTTAACAGATAATGGAACCAATTTTATATCGACATACATCCGAAAATTATACGAAATTCTCGGTATTAAACAAGTATTAACTACTCCATTCCATCCTCAGACAAATGGAGTGACAGAAAGATTTAACGGAACCCTAATTAGTATGTTGAGAAGTTTTGTAAGAGATGATGTAAACCAATGGGACAAAATGCTTCCTTATGTCCTTTTTGCATACAGAGAAACTCCACACCAAGCTACAGGGTTCTCGCCATTTGAATTACTATATGGGACAAACCCAAGGGGGGTGTTAGACATTTTAAAAGAATCATGGGGAAATGAGGATAAAAATGAAGAAACAGTGATAACCCACTTGCTATCACTACGAGAAAAACTGCATAAATACCATGAAATTGCAAAGCAAGCACAGGGGGAATATGCAGAGAAAACGAAAACATGGTACGATAAATCCGCCCGAATGCGCGAATTCAAGAAGGGGATGAAGTCGTCATTTTATTACCGGACGGGAATAATAAATTGGAAGTAAGATGGAAGGGACCGATTAAGGTGAAAAAGAAAATGAATGATGTAAATTATATGATAGAATTAGATGGAGCAAGAAAAAAGGAAGAAGTTTACCATGTGGATTTACTGAGGAAATTTAACAAGGAAAATGAAAAAGAAAACCTCAAGGATCCGCGAAAAGCGCTGTCTCATGATTTTGACCTCAGAACATGACGAGGAAAGTGCCCCTTTAGGTACAATAGACCCGGCAGAAACACATATAAACGCCATTGAAAGGGTTTCGGCAGAAACATATCTGAGCCAGCTCAGAAATCCCAATTAAATTAGTTATTCACGGAATTTGCAGACGTATTAACAGACCAAATCGGAAAAACAGAAAATGTAGTACATAAGATACTATTAAAGGACAAGAAACCAACAAAACAATACCCGTACCGAATACCGAAGCAAAAAGAAAAGAAATGAAAAAAGAAATTGACCGAATGCTCGAGTTAGGGGTGATAGAACCATCAAATTCAGAATATGCAGCACCAGTCGCATTAGTCCCGAAGAAAGATGGCTCCATTAGATTTTGCGTAGACTACTGAAAATTGAATAATATTTCCGAATCAGACGCGTACCCAATACCTAGAATGGATGAAACTCTAGAGTAAGTTGGCTCCGAAAAATTTACATCAATTTTAGACTTGAGAAAGGGATATTGGCAAGTAAAAATGGACCCAGATGATTCAGCCAAAACTGCCTTTATTACTCCATTTGGGTTGTACCAATTTAGATACATGCCATTCGGACTAAAAGGGGCACCAGCAACATTCCAAAGGCTAGTAGATTATATTTTAAATTCCTTACCATATACAAGAGCCTACTTGGATGATATTATAGTATTTTCGAACTCGTTCAATGAACATCTAATCCATATGGAACAAGTATTAACCAGGCTGAGGAGAGCAGGACTAACTTTGAATGTAGAAAAATGTAAATTAGTACAGACACAGACAGAATACCTGGGACACAAAATAGGAAACGGTATAACCACCCCATTAAGGGAAAAAACAGAAAAAATTAGAAACGCAGCAGTTCCGACCACAAAGAAAAAAGTTCGGTCATTTTTGGGGTTGGCAGTATATTATCAAAAATTCATACCAAATTTTGCAACGATTGCTACACCTTTGACGGAGTTAACAAGGAAGGGGGCCGTAGACCCCGTTAAATGGTCACAAATTGAACAAAATGCATTTGATACACTGAAAGATGCTCTTTGTAGCGAGAGGATACTGAGAAACCCAGATTTTTCCTTACCATTTGTGCTACAAACTGACAGTTCAGATTACGGATTAGGGGTAGTTTTATCCCAAAATTTTGAAGATGGGGAACATCCAGTCACATTTATATCCAGAAAATTATCAAAAGCAGAATTAAATTATAGCACAATTGAAAAAGAATGTCTTGCGATAGTTTATGCGGTCAAAAAACTGGACTATTATGTATATGGACGAAAATTTACAATAGTGACAGATAACAACCCATTAAAATGGCTAAATATAATGAAGCCAGATACCCGAGGATTAGCACGGTGGGCCCTGTGCTTACAAGAATACGACTTCGAAATAAAGTCAAGACAAGGGACAGATAACGGGAACGGTGATGGCATGTCCCGATTGGAATAAAGAGATATATAAATAATAGGGAGAAAAGTAAAATGTTGGATGGGCTGTGCCTTGAAAACATAGACAATAAGGGGGGAAAAAGAGGGCAAAGACCCATGGGGAATAAAACAAGATGGTTACAAAATAGAGATGAATGACCTACAACGGGTTGGGGGAAAGTCGGGAGATATTAAATGTCGAGTCGGATTGGAAAAATTTGAAAATGAATCTGAGATTAGTATTATCAATTCAAAAGATATATCGATCCTTTATGAGGGGGAGGAATCCCTTGGGGAAGATTCCCTGTGGGAAGTCGCGAAAGATAGCCCTTTTTCCTCAATGGACAACTGGCGGGCAAGTTGTGATCCCTTTACCGGGATTTTGCCTTTCTGATCTGGAGTCCATGGGGGATACTCTCTCCCAGTCACTTCATACTTCCCCCAAACCTTTGTCCAGTAACCCTATTCATAGTTATTATTCTTCATGGGAATCGACAATTATTTCCAGAAAATTGTATTCAGTGGGAGATGTACCCAAATTTCACTTTCAATTAGCATCAACGCATATTCTTCATTAATTATCCCAGGGGAGGGAACCCAGAAAAAAAGGCGATTCATGGTTTGCTCAAAATTTTACTACATTCCCAGTACCCTTATCGTTTTCACAGGCCTATGCATTTTCGGCCTTAAATTATTTAAAATTATGCCAAGGGGCAATTTACTTTTTGATTGAGATGTGGAGTTGTTTCCACAGATGAAAATTAAGAGGCTAGTGCAGCCAAATTGTTCACGATGGCTGGCATCATCATATGTGCCAGAAACTGATTCTCTGCTCCTCTCAAATGTAAATTCGTGAGAGCAAGAAAATTTTTGTTTTTGATTGTGCTGTGCACAATGAACTTCTACGAATCTTGGGGACTTCAACTTTGAAACCCAAATGCGAATGTTAGACGATCCAGACCATGGTGGTCCTACAGTAGAGATGTGTCGAGGACGACCGATCCAGAGCCAAGCGGAGGAAGCACAGGCATGGGTATAAGAGAAGATAAACAAGTTTAGTGATTTTAAGTTTGGTGTTATGTATTTTATGTCTGAGTTTCCAGCCAATCCACCGGAGATGCGGGCCATTTATCTTAGGAGGGAGGCACTTATTGGAGGTTTAACGTGCTGGGCTCACCACTTTTAAAGGCAAAAATGGCGCAAAGAGTTGCTATGCCACTTACTGGAGAGGGAGGTCCCTCGTCGGCCCCAAATTAGTGGGATTATCGCGGTTACTCCAACGGTTCCGTATATACTAACGTAATCGGATGGTCTATGACCACATTTGAAGCCAAAGTTTACCGATAAGATTTCTAACTATCTCTTTTAGACTCGACCTAAGCTGAAAAGTTAAAAGAGTACATAAAAACAAATCTTACTGTATTCACTACACGGTGTATAACAGAACTGAACTCAAAAAGGACTCTTTCTCCCAGCCCGCTAGCCGCGAGCTGCGACAGGGGTTACGAGGGTGGTAAATGAATCTTTCCAGCCAATCCTAGGACTTACTAATTTACTGATCAACCTCCCTAACTGCGCAATTTCTCACCTTGTGGTCTATTAAGCAGGTACGCAATTAAGGGGACGCAAAATGGCGTCACAAAATAAAAGGAAAATTAATATTTATTACTCAGGGAAGGAAAATAATTAAGGGGCCAAAAGAAATGAATCTGGGAGGGACATTTATCTGAACAAACTGGGACCAAGGGTTCCAACACCCCTCATAGGTAAACGGCCTATAAATTAGCCTAACGGTTTCAAGAGAGAAACCAAGTCTGGTCTATGTGACGTCACAGCTTCTATTCACTAATTCATATTTGTCTCGTAACTCGTAACAGGTGAAACTAAACTTAATAAATTTTATATATTAAGGATGAGCATTAGAAGGCACCTTGTTGACCTTGTTCGGTAGCACATTCCGTCAATTAAAAAAAAATCTATTATATAATATTAATCAAAAGTGCAAGAAGGGTTTACATTATGTCGACTATGTATACAAGATAGCTGCAGTTTCGTTATAAATTTGTTAGAAAATGTAAAATACATTGAAAAAATCAAGCGTAATTCAAGTACTCTGAAATTTAAACGAAACTTATAGCAATTTTTTAATTCTAAAGAAGTACTAGGAAAAAAGAAACCAAATCCAATATAAAAATAAGCTATAGCTTAAAACTTACCCAGAAGATGAAATCGCCACCGATAAAATCCTTAAATAAAACCAAAATGAAACCACTGTCACAAGTAAACCGTTGTAGTTTCTAACCTAATAATTTTAATTTTAGCTTAAAACCTGCCCAGAAGATAAAATAGCCACCAACAAAATCATTAAATAAAACCAAAATGAAACCACATTGACACAAGTAAACCGTTGGAGTTTCAACCGTAATGATTTTAATTCTAGCGATATTTTGGGCTGGGCACGTGAGACGGGGTGGGGAAAGGATAGAGTAAGTGCGTACAAAATCTCCACGCCGTCCCAAAAACTTAACACCTAAGCCATCTAGTTATGAAGTGATTGTCAATATATCGAACCAGATACCTTGGGCTGGGCCAGTGTGACAGAAGAAAACCTTATCCAGGGCGATAAAATTAGAGGTGAAAAATAGCATTGGCAGTAGAAAACGGGTATGTAACTGCTCCTTATCTATGCTCGTTATCTTATTATCTCGTATAAATGTTCGTTATATAATTGTGTTATTGTTTTTATGCTAAGGGACGAATAGTCCCAGTGGCTTATGTATCGCTATGTTTTTATATCGTTGTTGTGAGTACAATAAAAGTAACCTTATTTATATTCAGTCTCTCTGTAACGTTATTTAAGCTTCTCATTTATACCCAGGAGGCACACCTCGTGCAATTAGTCACGCCAACCCTAAGGAAACACTACCCTAGTTTTGATCATCCTTAGGACCGTACTCCATACCTCCTCCAAGGGCCAGATTAACACCTACTATATTACTAGCAAAGTTTCTTTACTACAAAGACAAGAACAAGAATTTATCAGACCCTTGTTTGGACTGTCTTACTATATGGCTATGATATTTGGACTGTAAAACCACCCGCCATTCAAGCTCTCGATGCATCCGACCATTCATGTGGACAATCAATGGCATTCAATTCCGTTATCGAGTCAGCAATGATGAACTCCACAAAATTTGCCATCAACGTTTTGATTTGGCAACTACTCGTATTATTGAAAAAAGAAGCCTCCGATGATTCGGCCAAGCACTTAGCATGGGACGGAAAAAGCTTCTAGGATGAAAAAAATGATATGAAGGACAAAAGAAAACGTGACTCGCCTGCATCAAGGAAGAGCTAGACCCACTTGGTGGCTTGTAGAAGCAAGGAAGAAGATGGTTTAAATACTGGCTCGAATTGATTGAACCACTCACAAACGACTGAGATTCTTGGCTTACCACAATGACGAAGTTACTAGGCGTTAGGGAGAGCTGAGATGCTTGAATCGTGCTACAATTACAAGTAGGAATGAAAGTAAATTTTATGTCAGCTCTTATGAAGGAGAGACAGTGGGTCGACGTATAGGGAGGAGGAGGCCACATGCCTAAGAGAGAGAACTCTAATGCCCAGACTGTCGAAATCTATTTGAGCCCTCCGATAAATAAAGGAACTGGCATAGGGGGGAGGGTTTGGCATTAGTCTCTCATCTCTTTTCATTTAGATTATGACGTCATTCATCAATCATGTACATGAACAGTTTTTCGTAAAAAAGTGATTCTATTTTAGAAATTTTTTTATAAATTACACACTTTTTTTAAATAAATCAATTTATTTTAAAATGAGCTATTAAACAGCTCTCTATGATGTTCCAGCTGCGGAGAAAAAAAGGAAAAAAAATAAGCCGTCTATGCAGAATATAATAGTTCAAGCAATTTTTCAAGCTGCTTTTAAAGCCAATGGATTCTCTTAGTTATTCAAGCCAAGGAGCTATAAGTTTCCTACAAAAGGGTTTTGGACAAGACCATTCTAACAGCATACTTGTTTTGATCTGACGCTATTTTTAGGAGTTATGGGCTACTGTGTTTCTTAGTATAGGACGTGATCGTCTCTCACTAGGTTCCTAGCTGCCGCTGCAACCCGGATTAAGCCTTAATAAGGATGGTATGTTTGATACCCCATGATGCCTTTACAATAAGTTTAGATTGGGTTTGAACCCCCCCCCCCCGGATATTTTTTTCCGACTCGTAAAAATGAGACAAAAATACATATAAACAAATTTTGTATGTGTTTTTTAAATAAATTTGGTAACCCCTCCCCCAAACAAAAATCCTGGATACGTTCTTGGTTATATCATATGATTTATATATACATGTATATTCAGTGTATTTGCATAATATACACACAATCTGCATTTATAATTCAGTCTTTTTTTATATTTTACTTTTTGTTTATATTTTAAAAACTTTATGTTTATATGTGTTTTATATAAGATATTTGCTTTTTTCTAATGATAAAAAAAAAACTTTTGGCCAATTCATAACATTATTTCTATCACTTATTACAAACAACAACCTACATTAGTTGCAAAAAAGAAGACAAGTTACTTCGAAAAAAAAATCTAGGCTTATTGTAGAAAAATGTTTCCGACATTTATATTAAGCTTCATTTAACTAAACTAATTTGCTTTACATTTCATAAGAGTTTGCAATGATGTTTAAGTTCACATCAGCTAATGTCAAACAGTTCGTGGTAACGAACTGTAAGTAAGGAGCGACCCGGCTCAATGGTAACCGAAACTCTAGAAAACGGGTTTTTGATACCAATAGATATATCAAAAGAATAAGATTTCAAGGCTGATTTCAAATATATAACTTTCATCAAGTTTAGTGCTACCCATCAAAAGTTACGCGCCTGAGAAAATTTGGCTGATTTTCGAAAAAAGGGGGAAAGACCCCCTAAAAGTTATAGAACCTTAATGAAAATCACACCATCATATTCAGCGTATCAGAGAACCCTACTGTAGAGGTTTCAAGCTCCTATCTACAAAAATGTGGAATTTTCCATTTTTTGCCAGAAGAAAGATCACGGATGCGTGTTTATTTGTTTGTTTGTTTTTTTTTTTTTTTTTTCCCAGGGGTGATCGTATCGACCCAGTGGTCCTAGAATATCGTGGGAGGGCTCATTGGAACGGAAATTAAAAGTTCTAGTGCCCTTTTTAAGTGACCAAAAAAAATGGAGGGCAACTAGGCCCCCTCCCACGCTCATTTTTTTCCCAAAGTCACCCGATCAAAATTTTGAGATAGCCATTTTGTTCAGCATGGTCGAAAATATGATAAATATGTCTTTTAGGATGACTTAATCCCTCGAAGCCCCCAGGGGGAGGGCTGAAAGTTATGAACTTTACTCAATGTTAACATATAGTATTGGTTATTGGGAAGTATACAGACTTTTTCAGAGGAGATTTTTTCTGGTAGGTGGGGGAAGGAGAGGGTCGGGGCTATATGGAAGGATCTTTCCATGAAGGAAGTTTTCATGGGGGAAGGGAAATTGCCATGAAGGGGGCGCCGGACTTGCCAGCATTATTTATTGGTTATTGGGAAGTATTCAACCATTTTCAGGAAGGATTTTTTCTGGAGGGGGGGGGGGCTAGAGGAGGGGATTACTCTGGAGAATATTTCTGTGGAGGATGTTTCTTTGGGGTAAGGGACATTTCTATGAAGGGGACGCCGGATTTCCAAGCATTATTTAAGAAACGATCAGAAGTTAAATAAAAAAAACAAGTTTTTTCAACTGAAATGTAAGAAGGAATATTAGAACTTAAAACGAACAGAAATTATAACGTATGTGAGGGGGTTCTCCCCCAAGTCAATACCTCGCTCTTTACGCTACAGTTTTTTTTTAGTGCTTTCAAAAGAGCTATCTATTCTAATTAAACGGCCTTTGTGATTCAGGGGTTTGTGAATCAAAATTTTTTTTAACTTTTAACGTAAAGAGCGTGGTATTGACTAAGGGGAGAACCCCTTCATATAAGTAATAACATATACGTAATAAAAAAAAACAATAAAAAAACAAGCGATACGGCTCAATAGTAATCGAAACTTTTAAAAACGAAATTTTGATGTCAATAAATGTATCAAAAGAATGTGTTTATAATGCTGATCCTAAATATATAAATTTTATTAAGTTTAGTATTACTCATCAAAGGCTACGAGCCTGAGAAAATTTACTCGATTTTTTAAAGAGGGGGGAAACATCCCCTACAAGTGAAAGAATTTTAATGAAAATCACACCGTCAGATTCAGCGTATCAGAAAACCCTATTACATAGGTTTCAAGCTCATATCTGCAAAAATCTGCAACTTTGTATTTTTTGCCAGAAGAAAAATATACGAATATAGAAGTTAGTTACGTAAGTTAATTTGTAAAGACATCCATTTAGCAAAAGAAAAGTAAAATTTTTATGCAAATAAAAGCTGCATTAACTAAAAAACGATCAGAAATTAAATAAAAAAACAAGTTTTTTAAACTGAAAGTAAGGAGCGACATTAAAACTTAAAACGAACAGAAATTATTCCGTATATGAAAGGGGCTGTCCCCTCCTCAACGCCTCGCTCTTTACGCTAAAGTTTGACTCTGTCTCACAACTTTATTTTTTAAAACAATAAAAAACTTTAGCGTAAAGAGCGAGGCGTTGAGGAGGGGACAGCCCCTTTCATATACGGAATAATTTCTGTTCGTTTTAAGTTTTAATGTCGCTCCTTACTTTCAGTTTAAAAACTTGTTTTTTTTATTTAATTATGAAGAAGGAGTTGTGGATTATTTTTTCGGTGGAAAGGGGATAAAGATGCCTAGAGAGTGGATTTTAATTTCAACACATTCTAACTCTCATTGAGCTTTCAGATAAATATAGAAGGACTTTTAGGGAAGCGTGGAGAGAGGGAGGGGGATGTATGAATCGGTATAAATCTTTTCTGTTTCTGAGAATATTTCTGGTTTACACCTTTTTTTCTGGCGATGGGAGAGAGGCAACATTGCTCCTCCTATTATGACTACCTTTTTTGTGTGTAACATTATATATTGCACTCACAGGTTTACCAGCATACAAATGAACAAGGCAAGACGAGGTCTCATTAGCTTCACCAAGAAATTTCTAGGGGGGGGGGGTGAAAAATTCTACCAACAGTTTTGTTTTAATTTATTTTCAATGGCAATATTTCCTCTTTTTTGCATTCAATGCATTGAAACTTTTGTCTAAAGTGTATTTAATTGAAAACTTAACTGAAAACTTAAATGAAATCAAAATACATTTAAAATTAAAACTGTTTTAGCTTTAATAAATCCAAAAATATTAAGACCTTAAGGAATAAATATTAATATATGTATATTAAACTGTCAATCCAAATTTACTTTTGCTTTGTTCAATAATCTTAGCTATGATATATTTTTTCTTTATATTATGAGAAACATGAGCATTTAGCTCGAAATTAGGATTATTTGCAGTAAAGTAGAAATTGTGCTGTGGTATTCAGAAGGCAAGTTACGGTCTTTATTAATGACGCCACAAAAACTCATTCTCAAGAGTTGAGATTAGTCATGAAACCTGTCTGTTTGAGGTCATAGCCTCTACTCAGTTTTGCCCTTTTACACTTGTTATCTTGACATCACAGTTCATGATTTTTGGTTTTGCTATTAAGCTCTATTTTCGGTGTTAATAGCTTGGATTTTCGATTATGAAACACAAAAAAAAAATATAAATATCATATTTTCGTATTTACATTTCCTTCCGACATGCAGGATTGAATCCTACAACCTTAGATCAGAAGCCAAGGTCTCATCCACTCTGCAGTCCCAAGTAAGCATGGGCACTGTTTCTGTTTTATGTTTCTGTTCTGTTTTTGAAGTACCTGTTTCTGTTCTGTTCCTGCAAAAAAACAGAAACAGAACAGAAACAGATGACCTGTTTTTTATTTGCCTGTTCTGTTCTGTTTCTGTTTTTATAATAGCTATTTCGTCCTGTTTCTGTTTTTTTCCTACCTGTTTTTCTTCTGCTTCTGATTTTATTTAAGTGATACGAGAATGAGATATTTGAGGATTTTGAACCTACAAAATGATTTTTAAAACATAATTTGAAATTGTGTAGAAGCGTGGTTATGCCTCATGCGATTTCTAGAATTGGAACGTAAGTAAAATGATGGAACTCAGTCTGTCAAGCGTATTAAATAGTGCTGCTTGATTGTTTCAGCTAGGCAGAATTAGGGACTAGGAGTCAGATGATAGTAGGTATTTGCGTAAGTGTTAGCAGTGGTGAATCCAGGAAGGACCCGGCTCCCCCCTCCACGATTTTTTCCTGCACCCTCATTCCTTACTTTTTTTTTCTTTTTTTTTCACTCCTTTCTTTAGAATAAATTTGTCAATTTTGTCAATTATTGGTACCTTTTTCACATTGGGTCCCCCCCAAGATTTTGCTCATTGGTGGCCTTGTCACATTAGGCCTCGCCGGAGATTTTACTTTAGATGCGCCCCTGAATGTTAAGACGGTAAAGGTGCAGTTTAATTCCACTAAAACGACGTATTGCTTACAGTATAGGCTATTATTTTATCAATTAAGCAGGAAAGTTGCACAGTTACTGTCCAGGAGAAGCAGGATACACACAAATCACTTATTACTGTATATCCTGGTTCTAGTGGTAGGGGTAGGGCCTGTGTCTCCTACATTACATGGGAAATAATTTGCACCTTTAGCCGCAAGAACTTTAATCTAACTGTTTTTATGGAATTTATGCTGCTAAATAACATTGATTTGCTACGATTACCGTGCTGACCTATACATGATATATACTGATTATTAATTTGTAAAATTCTCTTAAATGCTTAGTCAGAGAGCAATGTAAATGTATTGAAGTCTTGTCCAGTAGAAATATATGTTTTTGCTAGCAAATCTTTTTTGCATCAACATAACAAGATAGCCAAATATACTTTTTGTCATGTTACTAAAATCATCTCTAAAATCCTTAGAAATCCTTTCAAGGAAAAGTCTAGAGTTGAAACTAGCTGATTTTCTGGAAGAGACACATTCTTATAAAATGCTGATATACCTCTCTCATTCAGTAGGATACCAATATTCCGGTGAACACCGTATTTTTTACCATACAGCAAAAGAAATTCAAAAAATTAACACTAAGCGGTGAATTTTTCATGTATCTGTCTCATAAATACCAATTACAGACAAGCTAATTCCCGTAAAAATTAATATTGTGCTTCAAATGGTCTAAGTTGTTATGAACCCGTAGTTGGGATATTTCATTTTGCTTTTATAAGCAGACAGATTCTTTGGCTTATTGTGCCAACAAAACAGCTCAGGAGGCAATTGGTCCCTTTCCCCCTAGTTATGCCAGTGAGGTGAAAGAGGTCAGATATTTGGGTGGAGGTGCAATTTTTAAAATAGTAGGCTACTGGAAGGTGCTTCTAATTTTGTAAAAAAAATCCTAAAGTAAACCTTTGTGCTAAGAAAAGCATGATGTCATCTTCTGATGACGACTTGGATGTTCCAACTAAAACTTCTAAGCTATGTCTCTGGGTATCCCATTTGAAAAAGGAATCACAGAAAGTATCAGGTGCAATTTCTGCAAAGTGTCTCTAAAGGCTAAGGGAGTCTCTACCACGACATTTATATACCATCTTAAAAGGAAGGATATAATTGATGTGCACAAAAATAAAGTATATGCGGCTGGTGCAGTAAATAACAAACCCAAACCAACTCAAAAAAATATATATCAAGTCAGGCTGCTGCCCTAAAGAAAGCTCCCAATAGCAAAGCAAGTAACACACAGGAGAATGAATTACTGAAATATAGAATAAGAAGAGTAGACATACGACCATTCCTTATTTCTAATCATAAGCAGCGCGATAGCGCTGCCTAAGTAAAGAACGATGTGGGCACAATGTTTTTTTTGTTTTTTTTCCTCCATACCCGGGCACTTCGTATCACAACCCTCGGGGCGGGGGTTTTAAGTTAGGCCCTGAGGGCATATAAGAACGATGTTGGCACAATGTATCATTTATTATTTTGTTTCCTTTAGAACACGGCACTTCATATGGAAAGGGTCGTCGTAGAAACTTAAAAAGGGGCTCATTTGATTGGAAATCAAGAGTTCTAGTGCCCTTTTTAATAGTCGAAAGTGATTGGAGGGCAATTAGCCCCCCCCCCCCCACGCCCATCATTCCCCCAAACACATCCAATCAAAATTTCGAGATAGCCATTTTGTTCAGCGTAGTTGATTTCTAGATAGAAAATATGTTTTTGAGGAGGAGACTCTCCCATAAACCTCAGGGCAAGGGTTTTAAGTTATGCCCTGGGGGCATATAAGGTTTTTATAGAAGGTGTTGTCGTAGAAACTTCAAAAAACCTCATTCGATTTGAAATTCAAAGGGCTAGTGCCCTTTATAATAGTCGAAAGTGATTGGAGGGCAACTATCCCCCCCATGCCCATCATTCCCCCAAACACATTGAGATAGTCATTTTGTTCAGCGTAGTAGATTTCCAGATACAAAATATGTTTTTGAGGAGGACACTCCCCCACAGCCCTCAGGGCAAGGGTTATAAGTTATGCCCTGGGGGCATATAAGGTTTTTATTGAAATCTTTGTCGTAGAAACTTGAGAAAGGGGTCATTTGATTTGAAATTCAAAGGGCTAGTACCCTTTTTAATAGTCGAAAGTGATTTTGAGGGCAACTCATCCCCCTCTCACGCCCACCTTTTCCCCAAACACATCCAATCAAAATTTTTGGATAGCCATTTTATTCAACGTAGTTGAAAGTTTTGGAAATTAGGTCTTTAAGGATGACAACCCCTGCCCCCACAGCCCTCAGGGCAAGGGTTGTAAGTTATGCCCTGGGGGTATATAAAGTTTTTATTGAAAGCGTTGTCGTAGAAACTTCAAAAGGGCTCATTCAATTAGAAATTGAAAGGGCTAGTGCATTTTTAATAGTTGAAAGTGATTGGATAGCGACTGACTCCCCTCTCACGCCACCATTTTCCCAAACACATCCAATCAAAATTTTGAGAAATCCATTGTGTTCAACGTAGTTGAACTTTCTGGAAATTAGGTCTTTTAGGATGATAACCCCCTCAGAGCCCTCAGTGCAAGGGTTGTAAGTTATGCCCGGGGCATATAAGGTTTATATAGAAAGTTGTTGTATAAATCATAGGCAGCGCGATTGCGCTGCCTAAGTAAAAAACGGAAACACTCGAGAACGAGACAAGACACGGGGACTAAGTAAAGAGGAGGATACTCCCCCACAACCTTCAGGGCAAGGGTTTGAAGTTATGCCCTGGGGCATATAAGAACGATGTTGGCACATTGTATTATTTAATAATTTTTTCCTTTAGAGCTGGCCACTTCGTGTCGACGAAGTTGTCGTAGAAACTTCGAAAAGGGCTCATTCAATTGGAAATTGAAGTGTCTTGTGCCCTTTTTAATAGTCGAAAGTGATTGGAAGGAGACTAGCACCCCTTCCACGCCCACCATTTCCCGAAACACATCCACTCAAAATTTTTAGATAGCCATTTTGTTCAGCGCAGTAGATTTCCAGATAGAAATTATGTTTTTGAGGAGGACAGTTCCCCACAGCCCTTAGGGCAAGGGTTGTAAGTTATGCCCTGGGGGCATATAAGGTTTTTATTGAAAGCGTAGAAACTTCAAAAGGACTCTTTCAATTGGAAATTGAAAGGGCTAGTGCCTATTTTAATTTTTGAAAGTGATTGGAGAGCGACTAACGCCCCTCTCACGCCCGCCATTTTCCCAAACACATCCAATCAAAATTTTAGACATCCATTTTGTTCAACGTAGTTGAAAGTTCTTGAAATTAGGTCTTTTAGGATGATAATTCCCTCAGAGCCCTCAGTGCAAGGGTTGTAAGTTATAATCTGGGGGCATATAAAGTTTATATAGAAAGTTGTTATAGAAATTTCAAAAAGGGCTCATTTAATTGGAAATTGAAATTGCCCTTTTTAATAGTCGAAAGTGAGTGGAGAGTAATTAACCCCCCTCTTAAGCCCACCATTTTCCCAAAAATATTCAATCAAAGTTTAGAGATAGCCATTTTGTTCAACATAGTTGAAAGCTCGTGAAATTATGTATTTAAGGATGAGCCCCAAGGGCAAAGGTTGTAAGTTCTGCCCTGAGGGCATATAAGGTTTTTATAGATAGAGTTGTCGTAAAACTTCAAATGGGGCTCATTCAATTGGAAATTGAGAGGGCTAGTGCCCTTTGTAACAGTCGAAAGTGATTGGAGGGTAACTACCCCCCCCCCCCTCTAACGCCCGCCATTCCTCCAAACACATCCAATCAACACTTTCAGATAGCCATTTTGTTGAACGTAGTAGAAAGTTCTGGAAATTATGTCTTTGAGAATGACACCCCCCCCCCCCCATTACTCAGGGCAAGGGTTGTAAGTTATCCCCTGGGGGTTATAAGGTTTTTATTGAAAGTGTTGCCGCAGAAACTTCAAAAAGGCTCATTTGAATGGAAATTGAAAGGGCTAGTGTCATTTTTAATAGTTGAAAGTGATTGCAGAGCGACTACCACCTCTCTCACGCCCACATTTCCCCAAACACATCCAATCAAAATTTTAGATGGCTATTTTGTTTAACATAGTTCAAAGTTCTGGAAATTCGGTCTTAGGAGATGACAACCACCCTAACAGACCTTAGGGTAAGGGTTGTAATTTATGCCCTGTTGGCATATAAGGTGTTTATAGAAAGCGTTGTCATTTCCAAAAGGGCTCATTCGATTGGAAATCGAAAGGCCTAGTGCCCTTTTTAATAGTCGAAAGTGATTGGAAGGCTTGACATTTTTATAGTAAAGATCGATGTGGGCATAATGTATTATTTTTTGTTCTTGTTGTTGTTTAGACCAGAGCACTTCGTATTGAAGGAGTTGTCGTAGAAACTTCGAAAAGGGCTCATTCGATAAGAAATTGGAGTGGCTTGTGTCCTTTTTAATAGTCGAAAGTGATTGGAAGGCAACTAACACCCCTTACACGCCCACCCTCCCACGCCCACTCTCGGGAATTTCGAAAAGGCTCATTCGATTGAAAATAGAAAGGGCTGATGCCCTCTTTAATAGTCGAAAGGGATTGGAGGGCAACTAATCCCCCTTCCAGTCCCACCCTCCCACACCCACTCTCCCATTTGCCCATTGTGTTTAAAAACTAAATGTTGCCTTAAGATAAAATCAAAATGCACTGTGATAATGCCAATTCCCAATTAGGCATCTCAGCAGTATCCCAAGAACGACTGAGGGTATTATGTTCAAACTTTCGGGACTACTTCTGCTCTTAAAATTTAACCAAATCAAAATAGCGTAAGTATATCCAAGCTATCAAAGAAAGTAAACATATTTTTTTGCGAATGGTATCAAGTTTTCCATTTCAGGTCAACTAGAGGAGGTATGAAACTAAAGCAAACAGTACTATTTGTGTCCAGATTTTTAAAAGGGTGATTTTTAAAAATTTTTCTCCAGCATACAAATGCAGGCCAAACTATAAAGTCTTAAAAAACGAAAAGATTTAAAGTATTATTTTCTTTTTCCCTGAAAAGACTATGTCAATATAAAACGGACAGAAATTAATTAAAAAACTTTTTCCACAAAATAAGTTTTTCAAAGAAAAGTAAAGAACTCCATTAAACAAAAAATGAGCAAAAATAAAATCAAATAATCTACCAAGCGTGAAACTACCACAAATCAGCATCGATAAATAAATGAAGCCCAAAACGAACAGAAATTACAATAAATAACCGAGTCAAACTCAAAACGAGCAGAAATTAACATCAGTTGAGTGCAAGACCCTTATGCCTTCCCAAGGACAGAACATAATTTGGACTTTACTGAAAAAATACAAATGAATGTGCATTGTCAGTTTAATATACATATACTGATATTTAGTAATCAAAATGTTGATATTATTTGATTTATTAAAGCTTTAAAAGTAAAAACATTTATATTTTTTCAGTAAAGTGCAAATTTTGTTCTGGCTTTGGGAAGGCATAGGGGTTTATTTGAGGGGTATTATTTGAAAAATTTTCACACAAATTGGCTTGGAAATAATTAATCTTAAAAGGCTGCCTTAAGCTGTAAGGTAACAATCAATTTTTTAATTGGCAGTAAGAAGTGTCATTTTCCCGTGCATTTTTCTTCTTTCTTACTTTTGTTTAAGATGACTTCCACATATCAGGATAGAGTGGAGGGGGAAAGCATTTTCTAGAGGGGAAAGTATTCCCCTCCCAAATCAAGTATATTCTCTGCTTAAATACTAATGACTTTGAGCTGACTGCGTAATTTCATGCTGAATTTTTTTTTTCCAAATGTCTCGAATAACTAATATGTATTATAATCATAAAAGTCTATTTTTGGAATGGGGAAATGGAAGAAAAATAGCCATAAAGAAAAAAAATGATAGCGATATTTATGTGTGCAGACAATTTTTCGTCCATATATTAGAAAAACTGCTCTTTTTTGTGGAAAAAATGTTCCAAGAGTACTAGGTTTTCTCAAAAGTGTTACCGCCACACAAAAGCACTACCCATGGCAAGTGTAGTTTTTGATCAAAAACAGCTGTTTAAACAGCTGTTTTTGATCAAAAACAGCTGTTTTCTGTTTTTAACCAAAAAACAGATCAGAAACAGAAACAGGTATTCTGTTTTTTGTTGACCTGTTCTGTTTCTGTTCTGTTTTATTCAAGCCCTGTTTATTTTTTTTCTGTTTCTTCAGAAAAAAAGAACAGTGCCCATGCTTAGTCCCAAGGTATTAGCTAAACTGATTTCTTTTAGATGTTGAATACATTCGTTTAATAGAAGCTTAAAGATACCTAAAGTGTACATTTTAATGCCAAAACATCCCAACTCCTAACTTATTGAGCAAAATGAAAATGAGTGTGGATTGACAGTTTAATATACATTTACTGATATTTATTCCTTAAGGTTCTAATAATATTGGATTTATTAAGGTAAAAAATGTTTAAAAATTTTAAATACATTTTGTTTAAGTAAATTTTTTTGTTGATTTTCTACTTTGGCGAAGCCATCGCAACCTCTACAATGGGTTCTCTAATGCTTAAATTAATTGTATACATATGTTTGAATGCATTGAGTATAAATAGAAAAAGAGAAATATTGACATTCAAAATCACTAAAATCAAGTTCCTGGTAGAATTTGTGACATCCCCCCCCCGAAAGTTCCTGATGATTCTAATGAGGCTCCTTCATGCCTTTTTTCATCTATGTACCGGTAGACCTTTGAATACAATGCTTTATGCTTCACAACAAAAATTGTCACAATAGAGGGAGTACTGTTGCCCCCCAGTCACCACTAACAAAACCAGAAATGTTTCCAGAAACAAGAAAGGTTTGATGCCGATTTCTACCTCACCCCGCCCCCTGCACTTCCCTAATACTCGTTCTATATTTTTCTGAAAGTTAAATGAGAGCTAGGATGTTTTGGCATTAATATATGCTCTTTAGGCTTCTTTAAGCATCTATAAAACCAATTTGGACAACATCTAAGAGAAATCAGTTACGCTAATACCTTGTGATTGCGCAGTGGACAAAACTGTGGCTTGTGATCAAAGGCTGTTAGGTTCAATCCCGCCTGTAGTAAGGAAATGTAAAGAAAAAATGTACATTTATAATTTTTTTGTGTTTCACTCTACTAGCATTCAAGCTTCTCTCTTTAGGATAGGTGGGGAGAGAGGTAATATCCGTCTCCAATCACTTTTTAAATATAATATATTCATTGCCTCAGCTCAGTCCAGTATTCTGAGCAAATTTCCAATTTTACTATTTTTTTCAAAGAAAAATCGAAACTATTAACACCCAAAAATAAAACTAAGTAGATAAACCAAAAATCACGAACTTTGATTCTTGATAACAAGTGTATAAGGGCATAAAACTGAACAAAAGCTATGACGTCATACAGTCTGCTGTCATAACCTTAACTCTTAAGATTTTTTTTGTCGTCCTTGATGGACGACAAAAGAAATAAAATAATCGTTATTTTGAGGTGAATAATCCTATTTTTCCTAATATCGGAAAACAATATCATAACCAAGATTATTGAAGAAAACAAAAATGAAAGTGGATTGACAGTTTAACATACAAATTCTGACATTTGTTCCTTAAGGTCTCTGAAATGCGGATATTTAGTTGTAGGGACCTCGCCTTCATAAGTCAAATTTTTTAGTAACATGATCAGCCTTTTTCATAGCCTTTATTGTAAATTTATTTTCCGGATTAAAATTCTTATACGCTAAAAATACTTCTCTAAAAGATTAATCTTCATTATTAGAATACGTAAGGGTATCAACATAATTCGAAATGATTAATGGGAACGGGAAGGGATGAAAGAATGTTTACATAGAAGATTGACTTGAAAAAACCATTGATTTGAAATAAAACTAAAAAATGGGAAAAAAATAAAAATATATTATTTAAAAACTTTGAGAGGAATCTTCTTCTTCTTTAAATAAGAGGATGGATAGTCTACCTTAGTTAAAAAACTTTATCAAACTGCAAAAACTGTATTCTCTTAAAACTTACACAAAAAAAATAGTTTATGCAACATTGTTCCATGAAAAAAACTGGAGGCAGGTGACTTTAGGCTACATTTACAAGGGTCAAGGACCCAATATAGCGAAAAAGACCCGAAGAAGCTAAGCTTGCTTGTTAAACTTAACGTACATCTTTATCCTCGTCTTCAACTTCATCTTCTTAGTGATGAAGACTTCTTTTTAATGGAGCTTCAGCTATCAGTTATTATAAACTAGTCTATTATTTGTATTCTATGGACTCAAGTCAATACAACAAACAAAATAGCGAAAACGAGCGTTATTTCAAACTGTCTTGTGCCCTCTACTCAAGGTAGGTTGGACTCCATTCGTTGAAATGCACTCGGAAGACCATGGAAAACCATTGAGAACATTTGACTTTGAGAAGATAGGAATTGAGAGATATTTCTGGTATTGACATTATAGTTTCACAAAGTGGAACTAGAAAACTCACAACCTTAAATGTAAATTATTAAAGTTGAAATTCGACTAAAGGTCATGGTATGCTTTATCCAGCCTGGAACTCTTTAGATTCGTTTTGTTCTAAACTATTTCTCATTGACTGTAAAATACTTCGGTTTTACCTTAAATAGCTATGTAGAACCGATTCTTCCCTTTTTTAAATGCATATGAATACGCCAGTTGTTTCCTTTTGAAAACTAGAATTTTCTTCGTGGAAGGATGTAAAGCAAAAGCATGAAAACAAATACAATTGATGTCTTAATTTCAGTTTAAAAAGTGCTTTCTGATTTTGCCGCATAAAGCTAGATGGCATAGGCTGTAATTTTTTCAAAGCCATCCATGTCTCATCTCTCAATTTAATTTCTTATGCTTATTGAAGTACTCTTGGAACATATAGCTAAATTGGGATGAAAATATTTTACTTCAAGACAAACTTTTTATAAAATATCTTACATACAAAATTGGATACTTTCTTAGCAGCTTTTCGACTACTCTTAGCTTTTTTATCGGTAGTTCTGAATTAAAGCAAAAGTACTATTTCAGAAGATATTTTAAAGTTGTATCTCAAAAAATGAATTCTGGATGAGTAACCCATTTCAGCGCAAAATTTTACACTAGGTAGAGGCAGAATCTGTTTTTGTCGTTTATATACATAGGTTCAGTTCTAATTGAAGATTAAATAAAAAGAAAATACTTTCAACTAAAAGTAAAGAGCATCATTTAATTTAAACTGAATAGAAATTATTACGTATATGAGGGACATGTTTGTGAAAAAAGAGCGGGAGCGTGACTAGCTAACCCCCAATTTTCTTGGTTACTTAAAATGAGCACTACAACTTTTGGTAACATAGCAATCAATATCTGGGCATACAAATATATTTTTTCTATTAGCCATTTTGTTGTTGTTGTTGTTGCCGAATAGGTCGAAAATGACATGTAATCACGGCCAAACCTTTTGTTATTGCTACAGGATCACCTAATTCACTTCTTAGTGTTAACTGACAGAGTTCCAAATACAAAGTGTTTACAGGTACATACTGAAGGTGCTTTATATTATAGTAATGAACTTGTTCATGAGTTGTTTTTCGTTCAAGAACACGTAGGAGGGGGACATTTGAATTACCAACTCTCGATGTTTCCACAAAGGACGCGTAGAGAAATATGCAAGAGTCCGAGGCGAGACCAGGTGGACAATCAGCAAAAATAACTTGATCCATCCCGCTAACAGTTCCAGCGTTTTTCCCATTGATCATATTCTGTTAATGAATTTATTGAGATTGTCCTCGAAATGTTCCTTTGGCGAAAGGGCGAGTTCAATTGGAGTCAATTTATAGGGTTTGGCCATTCTCTCTCTAGAGAAAACTGTTTACAAGTCCTGCAATGATTGGCAGTAAAAGTGTAAAGAAGTTACCACCCGCTTGAAGAAGTCGTTTTCTTTTAAATCGTTTCCTTTATTTTTGCTTGCCGCTGATGCTAGGGAGCGTACAAGGGAACGATGTTGCTTTGTCTGTTGCTTAACACCTTCTGGCAGTTGAACATTGCCTTCGGTTAGATTTAAACAAAGTTCAGATACGAGATTACTGAATTCTCTGTCGACACCATGTTTGAGTATGGCCTTCCTAAGTCGCGGTTTTGAATTACCTAGGACGGTGAATAAATTTCGATGTTCATGTAGTTTCTTCAGTGTCATGATTGCAACTAACGACCTTTTTTACTGTTCACCGGCAGATATACAGTAATTTCATTGTCAAAAATATCGGTGACTACACGCATATCCTCGGGTGTGTTCTGATTCAGGTCCAATAGAATATATCCGTAGGGTTTGCTGGTAGCCTGATTGTAGGCCGAGAGTAGGAATTTCGGTTCGCCCGGATACACCTGTCTGTTTAACGTTATGAGGGAACTGGAATCACGAACAACCCTGTAGATGATATAGTAGGTGCAATTCAAAGCAAGTGTTCTCATACACTTGCTCTGCTGAAACAGATTGTGTAGAACTAGGGTTACGGAGATCCGTTGATGATGAGATCGGACAGTGAACAATTGTATCATCTCCTGAGACCATTCTTCAATGGACTCAGCCAGATCGTCAATAATCAACCAAGAGTTTGATTCAATACTGTTGAAAATGTCAAGTCCATGTATGAATTTCTTGTCTTGGGCAATAGTTTTTATTCTATCATAGGATTTTTGCCAAACACTGTAGCAATAGTAAATTTTAGTTGGATTTTCTAAAAACATTCTGTTACGATTTTGAATTATTTTTGTTAAAAGTGTCGTTTTGCCGGACATTGATGGTCCCCATAGACACGATCTGAATGATGTTTAAATTGATACATGTTCCCTTCAACAGTTCACCTAGACAACTAACTGTAGACTATAGCTGTCTAATGACTAAATAATTTCCCTACTACTACAACTACTCCGTTCAAGAATAATAAAGATGAGAAGAAGAAGACGAATAAAGAATCATATTTTCTTTTATTATGCATAAAAAAGTAACAAAACTTAAAAAAAATACTACATTGAAAAAAGCACATTAAACATGAAAAAAAATACACTTTTTTTTAATTATTTATAATAAAAATACAACATTTACATAGGCACTAGAAAAAAAAAACACTTTAATAGATACACTTTTTTTTATTTATTAAAACATACAACATTTAATGAATAATGCACTTAAAATATCACTTTTATTTACAACATTTTAAAAGGCCCCCCCCCCCCCGGAAGGGCGAGGCGGCCGCTGGCGGCGGCCGGCCGAAGGCCAGTACCCCCCCACTCCCCTCGGGCCGGGCGCGGGGCCAGAAAACAATTTGAACACTTTTTTATTTACAAAAAAACAGAACATACGACTCTGCCTTGCTATTAAAAAAAACAGAAACTGCTGAGTTGGGAAAAAAAACTACTGCTGAGTTGTAAAAAAAACAACTAATGCTGAATTGGAAAAAAAATAACTATTAAAAAAGAATCCCACCACCACCACCACCCAACCATTTACTATTGAATTTTTTCCCGACCGAGGCGATGTCTATAATCTCGACACACACCTCGGTCAGAAGTCAAATAATGTCCATGGGGTAGCACCTTCACACCATCCGCACACACATAGACTTTATCCGACACGGGACACATGGCAGTATTATCAACTAAAACTGTGTGGTTTTTTAATTTTAAAGAGCGAATCGCCGTGACCTTCGCCCTTGGAACTATTCTATTTTCCACACAGTTTCTGTATACATTCATGTCGAAATTCTTATTCACGTAGTGTCTAGGCACCCCTTTGCAGACTTTTTTGATTACCTCGTTGTGTGTTTGCACACAGTACACCTTCGGACCTGCAAGCACACCACTTGAAATCAAGTCACTTCCCGTCTCTGATTTTAACATTAATAACTGATTTGGGGCCTGACGCTTCACTAGCTCCGGGTAAATGGACTCGTCCCAATTGGTAAAGTCCATTCGAGAGCTAATGTGCACGCCTTTTTCCAAATCTTCGAATAAACTCGCAGTTCTAACTTTTAGCAAAAGTGAATCGGTATCCCCGTAATATACTTGAACTTCTCCCTCTCCCGGCCATTGGCGCCTACACACATCGTAATAGAATGACAACATGAGTTTTTTTTGATATTTCGGTTATTGCGCTGCCAGCTGCAATATTTTTATTGAGAATTACGTTTCTTTTTTTTCTATTAACAGGACCATATTCGAGTCTATGATGGTGAATGATGTAAAGTTTAGATCGGCAACGATTCGAGCACATTCTTTTGGGTCAGTCACAACGTCACAACGACTTCGATTGCGTACACTCTCACACATTTTACCGAAGGCTGAGTTCAAAATGAGTTTAAAGATTTCCTTTTCAACCTTCGTTTTCGCTTCGGAACGTTTATCGACAAAAGTGTCAATAAACGTTTTCAAATAAGGTTTCTGGTCAAATTGGAGGGCTCTATGTACCCTTGTGACGTTGAAACCGTTGGCTACCATCCACCGCAAAAGAACGTGATGTACAACGATATTCTCTTTCGGATGAAGGTCGGCGATAAGTTTTTGTTTTGAAGGTGTCCAGTGCACACCACCATC
Organism: Artemia sinica; assembly: GCA_027921565.1. Classification (NCBI taxonomy): domain Eukaryota; kingdom Metazoa; phylum Arthropoda; class Branchiopoda; order Anostraca; family Artemiidae; genus Artemia; species Artemia sinica. Next base: position 41,933,177 of record CM051271.1, on the reverse strand, counting down.
CACTACCTTAGAAATATTGTATGGACTCAAAGAGTCCCTAGTCACCGCTCTGTTTATGCACGGGAAAACAAAATCCTTCACCGAGTCATGATGCTGCACGGGTATTTCACCATCGATTTCAAAAAATCATCCCCACGGTCCATTCTCCTCAACATTGGCAATGTTGGGGAAATCTGAAGCACGAGGATCGTTAAGCCATTTATAATTTCCACACGGAAATTATAGTAGTCAGACATTGCCGACGGATAGAGGGAGTTCATATCCAAGAAAACTGCATCCGACTTTACACCGGTGTCATGTCCAGTCGGATCAGTTTCAAGGATACGATCTCCATGAAAAACATACCCTCCCCTCATTGATCTCTCTACAAATAGATGCTGATCCACGTCGGTGATGAAGCCTATTTCCTCTTTACTGATTTTAAGAATTAAATCCATCACCAAACGAGGAGTGGAAAAATAATAACCTAAATCCAACCCAAATTCCCCATAGATTTTATCCGTGTTCTTACACACAATATCCAGCAACGTCAATACATCACTTGCCAGGTACAATCTACAATAATCCCACCCATTTTTACACCCTCCCTTAGCCCAAACCCTCTTGGCAAATTCATAGTCGACAGTGGTGCATTGACGCTCGTAAAGTGAATCGTATAACGAGGTGATGGACGGCAATTGTTCCTCAGAAAGCCTCGCGGTGGAGTTGTAGTAGTAATACGGATATATGCCCTTACACGTTAATAAATCATACATTTCACCGTCTGAAAAGTCCTGCTGCTGCTGTTTAAGGAGGTGTTGCTTAAGGAGGGGGAAACTATTAAAATCGCCAATTTTCTGTACTTCCATGAGTTGTCTTAGGGATTTGGGGAAGAAGCTAAAGGAGTCTAAAAAACGGATCTTATTCACGCACAATTTATCGTTATCTATTATTTGCCATTTGAATTCTAAGAGCAGCAGCTTTTCAGACGACTTGGGTATGATATTATAAGAAAAAGAACCATCTACCCATGCGCCATCTACAACTCCACCTCGTTGCAATCGTGCCAACGCCGGTAAAATAAATTTCATGTCATAGCTGGAATTGTGTATATAGACAGGTAGAAACAATTGTTGACTAACGTTTAAATTACATGATTGATGGGCCACTCCACGAAAATTGCTCAATCCCGATACAATCGGGTTGCCCAAATGATCGTGGTCGCGGACCATCCCTTTACCCCCTTTCCCCTTACCCCCTTTCCCTCCTTTCCCATTACCCTCAACAAATTCCCCCTTACAAACCCAACATAGTTTTTCAGTTTTAATTGCCAACTCGTCCTCTGGTGATAGAGTCATTGGGTAGGATGTATTTCACAACCATGATATCGATTTATTTGCTGTTTTAATGAGTGCTGTCACGGCTGAGAGCATACAATCCTCACCACCCAATCTCTCAACTACCTCTACCAATTGCATGGAATTACACGAGTCTCTTTGTGCGTGAGCATAAGAGACTGCAATGACCTCATGTTTTTTAACAAGATTTGAATTCAATGGATCATTCACATCTATGAGAGCGGCTTCGCAGTCTAAGGCCACCTTGTCACTCTGTTGGAGTGAGTTTTGAAAGTTCTTAAATCGCAAGATGGCCCTGTCACCGCTAACCGTTTGCACAGATTGACATCCGTGACGCTTGCAATGCTTCATATGATTGTTTAACTTAATTTCTGACCGGAATCTAGAAAGGCGTGTTGGACAATAATGCATTCCCACCTCCCCTGTTTACCCTCCCCCAGAACCCGACTAATGTTTGGTATTGGAAAAAAATGTCCAATTGAATCGGGATCACTGGCTGGCCTGTAAAGAAGCCAAACCCAATGTTCCACTGATTCAATGGACGGAGCCCTCACTGGAAATACAACCCCCTTTTTGCGGTCACCCCCCTGAAATTCTGTTTCATATTGTAGCACAGTAAAACCAATTTTTAAATGTGCATTAGCCCGCTCAAAAATAGTTATCCCATTAAGTGTTACTGGATATTGATCATTTAAACAATTAAAATCTACTTTAGGGAAATTTGGACTCCCATTAACTGCATAATCGTCCAACAGTGTCTTAGTAGCATACCGTTGCAGAGGCTTGTGAGCTGCCACAAGAAATGCATATTTGAAGCATTGAAGCCCTGTATCGAAATTGAAGCATTGTACACCTTTACAATCATTTAAATCATCATTATATTTTGGTCCCACCACCCCCCTCCCGCCTCTTAAAATAAAATTCTTTTTAAATTTACCCACATTAATATCCAAACTCCCAATAAATAAAACCAACGACCCACTACCCAACTCAGTATAATTATCCAATTTTGTTACTATATTGTCAACCCATTCCATAAAAACACCCTCAAAATTATTCAGGTCCGGATGAAGTGGTAGCATTTCAGTACGTAAATAACGCTCATACACCTCATCCGCCTTTTCATTGAAACAAATTATTTTTTGTGCGATGGCAGCCTTAATCCCATCCCTCCCACCCCCGTCCCGAATCACTCTTTCAAGAAGGGCTCGAATCTTGCCCACATAGGAGTGTACTATGTCTACCGGATCCGTTATGATGCTACCTGATGTAGTGAATTAAATGGGTCCTCAAACTAAGCCCTATAAACATATACATTTTGCAAGGCAGAGTCAACTAAATTGAAAATCGGGCATGACAGGGGCGTTACGGGGATTTCTTGTCCTCCACCAATTTGCGCAATGATGGGGATGTTACGTGGTGTCGAATCCCCCAACTCACTCAACAAACCCTCGAGTGTATCAGGACTGAGACGATCAACCCATTCGAGGGTAGCTGGTTGAGTCAACCCCTTGTAGATGTACTTGGTACATTAATATATCTATCCCCTATATTCGGAGGAAGCATACTACAATTAAAATCGGACATGATAGGGGTGGTACGGGGATTTCATGTCCTGCACTAATTTTCTCAATGGTGGGGATGTTGTGTGGTGTGGAATCCCCAAACTCACTCAACAAATCCTCGAGTGTATCAGGACTGAGAAGTATACTACTACTACTAAGACTACAATCATCACCAAACCAATCACTTAACAAATTTGTAATCCATTCCTGTGATTCGTCATGGATATTATCTTCGAATTGTGTTGGTGGTGGGAGTTCCTGTACATTGATCTAAAAAATGAATGTGAAGTTATTTTTTCATTTACCTGAAAAAGAATATTTAGATTGTCTCTGTGTGTGTATGTGTGTGTGTGTGTGTGTGAGTGTGTGTGTGTGTGTGTGTGTGTGTGTGTGTGTGTGTGTGTGTGTGTGTGTGTGTGTGTGTGTGTGTGTGTGTGTGTGTGTGTGTGTGTTGGTGTGTGTGTGTGTGTGTGTGTGTGTGTGTGTGTTGTGTGTGTGTGTGTGTGTGTGTGTGTGTGTGTGTGTGTGTGTGTGTGTGTGTGTGTGTGTGTGTGTATGGGTGTGTGTGTGTGTGTGTGTGTGTGTTAATATGATTCTTCGAGTGTAACCTGGTATAAGAAAGAGAAATTATGTCATATTTTTTTTATATGGTGATGTAACACTTCAATTAAGCTGAAAAATATTTTCAGTGTTGAATGATCTAAATCTGTAGAACCGCTACCCTTTTATTACTTTTTTTTAATTCTTAATTCATGCTAGATCCTAACATTGACATTGAGGTTTTTTTTTATAACACGCACACTGAGATAGATATATACAGAGATAAGAGAGAGAGAGAGGGAGAGAGAGAGAAGATATAATTTTTCTTACGTAATCATGGAGAGAGGTGACTGGTTCCATGACTACATCAGCTTCATGGAATGGGAGTATGGTTTGCATGTTGAGTGTGGCAGTTGACCAGTTGACAGTTGGTTGGTGTATGATGGGTCTGGGTGGTTGTGTCATCTTGTTGTGAGTGTTAGATGTGGGAATTGTCCAGTTGACAGTTGGTTGGTGTATGATGGGTCCGAATGGTTATGGCATATTGTTATGGATGCTGGATGTGGCAGCTGGATAGTTGGCTATTGGGCGGTTTACGGTTAATGTTGATTGTATTAGTGGATTCGACCTACGACCAAGTTGTATAACCGTCGGTCTGCTGACCACTGGCGTCGCTCCACTCCTTCTTGTCTTCTTAATTGGTAGGGTGAGCTCTGGAAAATCCTAAAAAAAAAGTTTGTTTTTCATGAAAAAAATCTTGAAAGAGAACCACCAGTCCTCATCAATAGTATGCACAAGAATAAGTTTTTAAAATTTAAATTAAAAGTATCATTCTATTTTTCTGATATGATTTAGAGATGTAAAAAAAAACTTAAAAAAAATGGTCACTACAAACATTATTTTTCTAATAGTAAAAGTCGCAGCACACATATCTATATCATTCCCATTTTGAAGTTGGAAAATATCAAATATGAAATTTTTGTGTTTTCAGTGTTTCATGACATTCTAAGAGATGTAAAAAAAGTTAAAAAAAAAAATGTTGGAGGGGGGGGGTTAGAGGGAGGGGTTGGAGGGAGGGGGTTGGAGGGAGGGGCGGTGGACGATTGTGGCACTTTGGGCCGGTGGGGAACGAATGTTGGGCCGGTGGGGACGAATGTGGGCAACTTTGGTCCGGAATAAAAAATAGGTATGATTTAACTCATGTGCTAAGCTCGCAAGCCATTTAAATACAGTGTTTACATACTTTTTTTTCTTGTTTTGATGTTGCTCTTTACCGACCTCTGGAGATCCAGGTTCAAAAAATATTTAACAATCTGTTAACTATAATAAGGTCTGTATAAATTTTAGTAGAATTAATTTCTTTACCCACTATGAATATAAAAGAATAACTTACTTCTAGCGTGTAGCTTTCGTCAATATTCCTTTTATTTGAATGCATCATTATATTTCAAATGCCAATTCTGAACTGAGAAGATAACAAATTGTCGGAGTTTTTGTATCCGTGTTCAAGGTCAAACATAAGTCAACCACACCTAACAATTAAAGGTAGCAGACAGATAGGAAATTACTATAGTATAAAGGAAACATCACGCACTTTGAACAGAAACATCACGAATTTTCACGGTGGTTGAATTCCGGTCATTACACTGTCTGCTTGTATTGGTGGGAGTACTGTCCGCTTGAAACTGTTATAGCTATATGGGAGAAAACTCTGCTACTTATCATTATAGCTATATGGGGGGACCGTCCGCTTGAAACTGTTATAGCTATATGGGAGAACACTCTGCTACTTATCATTATAGCTATATGGGGGGACTGTCCGCTTGAAACTGTTATAGCTATATGGAAGACACCCCGCTTGTAGATATTATAGCTACATTGGCTACCTGTCTGCTTGTAAATATTATATCAATACTACTAACGTTTTTGAATAAATGCAGGTTTTGATCTTGGCTCACAGTATATGAATAATTAAAACAAAATTTTCATATTAATTTACTTTTATCTGGTTAAACGGCTTTCTCGAAACTTGTTTCATTTTATTTACGAAACGTTTTTATTAGTAATAAATACATGTAACTTACGAATTAACTAACGTAACGAACTTCTATATTCATATATATTTAATACGTATATTAGGGGGTTCGCCCCCTAGTCAATACCTTGCTCTTTAAGAGAATGTTTGAATTTTGTTCCAATTCATTAAAAATGACCGCTTAATCACAAAGGCCGTTAATTAGAATAAATAGCTCTTATGAAAGTACTAAAAAATCTCTGGCTTAAAGAGTGAGGTATTGACTAGGGGGTGAACCCATTCATATATGTAATATTTTCTGTTCGTTTAAAATTTTGATGTTGCTGCTGTTGCAGTTGAAATACTTGTTTTTTTATATTTAATTTCTGATCTTTTTTTGAATAATGCTGGGAAGTCCGGCATCCCCTTCATAGCAATGTCCCTTTCCCCATGAAAACTTCCTTCATGGAAAGATCCTCCTACATAACCCCCGACCCCCGCACGTACGCAGGAATTTGTTTCGGGGGGGGGGGAAATCCTTCAAACCCATTATTCTGTTAGAAAAATCAGAAAATTATGGGAAAATGAAAAAAATCGTGAGATTTCAGGGGGGCCCGGGCCCAGAGGCCCCCCTCCCTGCGTACGTCCCTGCCCCCCCCCTCACTACTAGGAAAAATCTCCCCTGAAAACGTCTGTACTGTATACTTCCCAATAACCAATACTATATGTTAGCATTGGGTAAAGTTCATAACTTTCAGCCCTCCTCCCGGGAACTTCGGGGGATTAAGTCATCCTAAAAGATATACTTATAATATTTTCGAACATGCTGAACAAAATGGATATCTCAAAATTTTGATCAGGTGTTTTGGGAAAACAATGAGCGTGGGAGGGGGCCTAGTTGCCCTCCATTTTTTTTTGGTCACTTAAAAAGGGCACTAGAACTTTTAACTTCCATTCCAATGAGCCCTCCCACGATATCCTAGGACCACTGGGTCGATACGATCACCCCTGGGGAAAAAAAAACAAACAAAAAAACAAATAAACACGCATCCGTGATCTTTCTTCTGGCAAGAAATGCAAAATTCCAAATTTTTGTAGATAGGAGCTTGAAACCTCTACAGTAGGGTTCTCTGATACGTGGAATATGATGGTGTGATTTCATTAAGGTTCTATAACTTTTAGGGGGTCTTTCCCCCTTTTTTCGAAAATCAGCCAAATTTTCTCTGGCGCGTAACTTTTGATGGGTTAAACTTGATGAAACTTATATATTTGAAATCAGCAATAAAATCCGATTCTTTTGATGTATCTATTTGTATCAAAATACCGTTTTCTAGAGTTTCAGTTACCATTGAGCCGGGTCCCAATAACCAATACTATATGTTAAAATAAAAAAAAACAAGTTTTTTAAACTGAAAGTAAGGAGCGACATTAAAACTTAAAACGAACAGAAATTATTCCGTATATGAAAGGGGCTGTCTCCTCCTCAACGCCTCGCTCTTTACGCTAAAGTTTTTTATTGTTTTAAAAAATAAAGTTGTGAGACAGAGTCAAACTTTAGCGTAAAGAGCGAGGCGTTGAGGAGGGGACAGCCCCTTTCATATACGGAATAATTTCTGTTCGTTTTAAGTTTTAATGTCGCTCCTTACTTTCAGTTTAAAAAACTTGTTTTTTTTTATTTAATTTCTGATCGTTTTTTAGTTAATGCAGCTTTTATTTCGGCTAACCGTCATTGAATAAGTAAACAAAATTTGCATAAAAATTTTACTTTTCTTTTGCTAAATGGATGTCTTTACAAATTAAATTACGTAACTAACTTCTATATTCGTATATTTTTCTTCTGGCAAAAAATACAAAGTTGCAGATTTTTGCAGATATGAGCTTGAAACCTATGTAATAGGGTTTTCTGATACGCTGAATCTGACGGTGTGATTTTCATTAAAATTCTTTCACTTGTAGGGGATGTTTCCCCCCTCTTTAAAAAATCGAGTAAATTTTCTCAGGCTCGTAGCCTTTGATGAGTAATACTAAACTTAATAAAATTTATATATTTAGAATCAGCATTATAAACACATTCTTTTGATACATTTATTGACATCAAAATTCCGTTTTTAAAAGTTTTGATTACTATTGAGCCGTATCGCTTGTTTTTTTATTGTTTTTTTATTACGTATATGTTATTACGTATATGAGGGGGTTCTCCCCTTAGTCAATACCACGCTCTTTACGTTAAAAGTTAAAAAAAAAATTTGATTCACAAACCCCTGAATCACAAAGGCCGTTTAATTAGAATAGATAGATCTTTTGAAAGCACTAAAAAAACTGTAGCGTAAAGAGCGATTTATTGACTTGGGGGAGAACCCCCTCACATACGTTATAATTTCTGTTCGTTTTAAGTCCTAATGTTCCTTCTTACTTTCAGTTGAAAAAACTTGTTTTTTTTTATATTTAATTTCTGATCGTTTTTTAAATAATGCTTGGAAATCCGGCGCCCCCTTCATAGAAATGTCCCTTACCCCAAAGAAACATCCTCCATGGAAAGATTCTCCAGAGTAACCCCCTCCTCTAGCCCCCCCCCTCCAGAAAAAAATCCTTCCTGAAAATGTCTGTATACTTCCCAATAACCAATAAATCATGCTGGCAAGTCCGGCGCCCCCTTCATGGCAATTTCCCTTCCCCCATGAAAACTTCCTTCATGGACAGATCCTCCAACATAACCCCCGACCCACCCTTCCCTCCCACTACCAGAAAAAAAAAACCTCCGGAAAACTTCTCCATACTTCCCAATAACCAATGCTATATGTTAACATTGGGTAAAGTTCATAACTTTTAGCCCTCCCCCTGGGGATTTCGGGGGATTAAGTCATCCTAAAAGACATATTTATTATATTTTCGACCATGCTGAACAAAATGGCTATCTCAAAATTTTGATCAGGTGACTTTGGGAAAAAAATAAGCGTGGGAGGGGTCTAGTTGCCCTCCATTTTTTTGGTCACTTAAAAAGGGCACTAGAACTTTTAATTTCCGTTCCAATGAGCCCTCCCACGATATTCTAGGACCACTGGGTCGATACGATCACCCCTGGGGAAAAAAAACAAACAAAAAAACAAATCAACACGCATCCGTGATCTTTCTTCTGGCAAAAAATGCAAAATTCCACATTTTTGTAGATAGGAGCTTGAAACCTCTACAGTAGGGTTCTCTGATACGCTGAATATGATGGTGTGATTTTCATTAAGGTTCTATAACTTTTAGGGGGTCTTTCCCCCTTTTTTTGAAAATCAGCCAAATTTTCTCAGGCCCGTAACTTTTGATGGGTAGCACTAAACTTGATGAAAGTTATATATTTGAAATCAGCATTGAAATCTGATTCTTTTGATGTATCTATTGGTATCAAAAACCCATTTTCTAGAGTTTCGGTTACCATGTAGCCGGGTCGCTCCTTACTTACAGTTCGTTACCACGAACTGTTTGAACATTGGGTAAAGTTCATAACTTTCAGCCCTCCTCCTGGGGGCTTCGAGGGATTAAGTCATCCTAAAAGACATAGTTATAATATTTTCGACCATGCTGAACAAAATGACTATCTCAAAATTTTGATCGGGTGACTTTGGGAAAAAAATGAGCGTGGGAGGGGGCCTAGTTGCTCTCCATTTTTTTTGGTCACTTAAAAAGGGCACTAGAACTTTTAATTTCCGTTCCAATGAGCCCTCCCACGATATTCTAGAACCACTGGGTCGATACGATCATCCCTGGAAAAAAAAAAAAAAAAAAAAAAAAAAAAAAAAAAAAAAAAAAAAAAAAAAAAAAAAAAAAAAAACACACATCCGTGATCTTTCTTCTGGCAAAAAAATGGATAATTCCACATTTTTGTAGATAGGAGCTTGAAACCTCTAAAGTAGGGTTCTCTGATACGCTGAATATGATGGTGTGATTTCATTAAGGTTCTATATTTTTTAGGGGGTCTTTCCCCCTTTTTTCGAAAATCAGCCAAATTTTCTCAGGCGCGCAACTTTTGATAGGTAAAATTAAACTTGATGAAACTTATATATTTGAAATCAGAATTAAAATCTGATTCTTTTTATGTACGTATTGGTATCAAAATTCCGTTTTTTAGAGTTTCGGTTACCATTGAGCCGGGTCGCTCCTTACTTACAGTTCGTTACCACGAACTGTTTGATTTAAGGTAAACCGAAGTATTTTACAGTCAATGAGAAATACTTTAAAAACAAACGTATCTAAAGAATTTAAGGCTGGATAAAACATACCAAGACCTTTAGTCGAATTTCAACTTTTATTATTTACATTTAAGGTTGTGAATTTTCTAGTTCTACTTTGTGAAACTATAATGTCAATACCAGAAGTATCTCTTAATTCCTGGTCTTCGGAGTGCATTTCAACAAACGGAGTCCAACCTACCTTGAGTAGAGGGCTCAAGATGATTTGAAATAAGGCTCGATTTTGCTATTTTGTTTGTTGTATTGAATTGAGTCCATAGAATACAAATAACAGACTAGTTTATAATAACTGATAGCTGAAGCTCAATTAAAAAGAAGTCTTCATCACCAAGAAGATGAAGTTGAAGACGAAGATAAAGATACACGTTAAGTTTAACAGGCAAGCTTAGCTTCGTTGGGTCTTTTTCGCTATATCGGATCCTCGACCCTTATAAATGTAGCCTAACGTCAACTGTCTCTACTTTTTTCATGGAACAATGTTGCATAAACTATTTTGCTGCGTAAGTTGTAAGAGAATACAGTTTTTGTATAGTTTGCTAAAGTTTTTTAAATACAGTAGATTAGCCATCCTTTTCTTTAGAGAAGAAGTAGATTCCTCTCATAATTTTTAAATAATATTTTTTTTTCAATTTTTTTCATTTTTTTGTTTTTATTTCAAGTCAATCTTCTATAAATAACATTCTTTCATCTCTTCCCGTTCCCTTTAATAGTTTTGAGTTATGCTAATACCATTACATATTCTAATATGATGTTTAATCTTTTAAAAAGAAGTACTTTTAGCTTATAAGAATGGAAATCCGGTGAAGAAACTTGCAATAAAGGGTATGAAAAAGGCTGAACTTGTTAATAAAAAATTTAAATTATAAAGGCAAGGTCCCTATGACTAAAAATTAGCATTTCAGAGACCCTTAGGAATAAATATCAGTGTGTATATGTTAGACTGTCAATCCATATTCATTTTTGTTTTCGTCAATAATCTTGGTTATGATTTTTTTTTTTTTTTTTTTTTTTTTTTACGCCAGGAGGACTTTGTCTAATGTTGACTTTGCTGACGATGTAGCCGTCCTTAGTGAAAATCTTGACCAACTTTAGTCTGCACTCGAGACGCTCTCCTCCACTGCCTCCGGAGTTGGGCTGCAAATCAACTGGAAGAAAACGAAGATCATGCCAATAGAAAAGACCGCATAGGCATTACCCTTAACTGTTGGGATTAATGGCCAAGCTCTTGATGTGATAAGGTAGTTCACTTATCTCAGATCAATTATATCATCAAATGGCGCACTTGATGCCAAAGTCTCTCCCAGATCAGCTAAGGCAAACTCTGTATTTGGACGGCTCCTGAGAGCAATCTTCCACAAACTGCAAATTAGTCGCTAAACAAAAGCCCGAATTTACAACGCCACAGTCTCAAGCATCATGCTGTACTCTTCTGAGAATGAACGATAACCTAGACACAGCTAAGAAAGGTCGATGCCATCCTAACTAGACACCTGCGTCAAGTTGAAGACTTCAAATGGTATGACAAGATCCACAATACTGAGATCCTGAAGACCTTCAAGCTAGCGAACCTCTCCATCGAAGTAGAATCTCGTTCTCTAAGATGATGCGGCCACTTAATCCGCCTCCCGCCAACTAACCCTGCAAGGATCATTTAGGACTTCAATCACTCAAATGTCTGGAAACGTCCTTGAGGGAGGCCGCGCAACAGATGGGCTGATGTTATAAATCAATGCCTCTTCAACCGCAACATCAATCCTAATGAGGCCCCATCCTTAGCCTTGGACTGCCTAGAGAAGACTGACAGCGCTGTCAACCAGTTCCCTCTACGGTGGCAACCCTGCTGAGCAAGAGCGTTAAGTCAGGTAAGTGAGTCAAATATTTTTTTCGATATTACGAGAAATAGGAACATTCAGCTCAAAATAAGGTTTATTTTTTTTTTTTTTGTCGTCCATCCAGGATGACAAAAAAAAGATATTCTTAAGAGTTGAGGTTAGTCTAGACAGCAGACTGTATAACGTCATAGCTTTTACTCAGTTTTATGTCCTTATGCACTTGTTATAACGAATCAAAATTCATGGTTTTTGGTTTATCTATTTAGCTTTATTTTTAGGTGTTAATAGTTTTGATTTTACCTTTATGAAACGCAAAAAAATTACAATTGTACAGACTTTAGTTTTTGTATTTCCTTGTGACAGGCGGGATCGAACCTAACAGCCTTTGATCATATACCACGGTCTCGTCCACTACGCAGTCACAAGGTATTACCGTAACTGATGTCTGTTAGATATTGTTAAAATTGATTTTATAGATGCCTAAAGAGTGTATTTTAATGCCATAACATCCCAACTGTCATTGAACTTTAAGATAAAGATAGAACAAGTCTTAGGGAAGTGCGGGAGGAGGGGTGGGGGGTGGAAATCAGTATCCAACCTTTCTGTTTTCTGGGAATATTTCTAGTTCTATTACTGGTGACTAGGGGCAACAGTGCTCCCCCTATTATGACAATTTTCTTCTGTGTCGCATAAAATATTGTATTTACAGTTCTACCGACACATTGAGGAAATTAGCCTCACCAGAAACTCATTTGATGGGGGGGAGAGTCTTCACAAATTCTAACAGCAGCTTTGTTTTTAGTGATTTTAAATGGCAATATTTCTCTTTTCCTATTTGTATTCAATGCATTTAAATATATACATACAATTCACATAAGCATTAGTGAATCCATTGTAGAGGTTGCAATGGCTTCGGCAACGTAGAAAATAAACTGAAAACTTTACTAAAACAAAACATATTTAAAAATTTTAAATTTTTTAACTTTAATAAATCCAAAATTACTAAGACCTTAAGGAAAAAATATCAGTAAGTGAATGTTAAACTATCAATCCATATTCATTTTTGTTTTCTTCAATAAGTTAGGAGATAGGATGTTTCGATATGAAAATGCACACTTTAGATATCTTTAGGCTTCTATCAAACGAATGTAACCAACGTCTAAAAGAAATCAGTTTAGCTAATACCTTGGGACGGCGGAGTGGATGAGACCATGGCTTTTGATCTAAGGTCATTGAGTTAAATCCCGCATGGCAGAAGAAAATGTGAGTACGAGAATATAACATTTATATTTTTTTGTGTTTCATAAAGAAAAAAACTAAGTTATTAATACCTAAGAATAAAGTTAAATAGCAAAACCAAAAATCATGAAATGTGATGCAAGATAACAAGTGTATAAAGGCAAAAAACTGAGTAGAAGCTATAACCTCATAAAGGCTCCTGCCGTGACTAATCTCAACTCTTGAGAATAAGTTTTTGTGACGTCCTTGGTTAAAACCACAACCCACCTACTGAAGACCACAACACAATTTCAACTTAGCTTAAAATAATCCTTATTTCGAGCTGAATGCTCATAATTCTCTTAATATAAAACGAAAAAATATCATAACCAAGATTGAACAAAGCAAAAATGAGCGTTGATTGATAGTTTAACATACGCACAGGGGCGTCCCGAGGGGGGGGGGGGGCTGGGAGGGGCACGCCACTCCCCAACGTTTTCCCATTCGGCCGACATTGTTCAAAATCGGCCGAAATTTAGCAAAATTCTTGATTTCCGCAGAAAATTCGGCATAAATCAGGTAGCGATTCGGTAAAATTTACGAAGATCATCCCCCCCCTCCCCCAATAAAATGAGCCGCAGGACGCCCCTGCATACATGTATTGATATTCATTCCTTAAGGTCTGAATAATTTTGGTTTAATTAAAGCTAAAGAAGTTTAAAAATTTAAATACAGTTTGTTTTCAGTTAAGTTTTCAGTTGATCTTCTACGTTGCCGAAGTCATCACGACCTGGGATGACCTGTGATTTTTATTTCAAGTCAATCTTCTATTTAAACATTGTTTCATCCCTTCCCGTTCCCATTAATCTTTTGAGTTATGTTAATACCCTTACATATTCTTATATGATGTTTAAGCTTTCAGAAAAGTATTTTTAGCATATAAGAAGAAACCTAAGATCCGGAGAAGAAACTTGCAATAAAGGCTATGAAAACGGCTGAACTTGTTAATAAGAAATTTAAGTTATATAGGTGAGGTCCCTATGACTAAAAATAAGAATTTCAGAGACTTTTATGAATGAATATCAGTATGTATATGTTAAACTGTCAATCCGCATTCATTTTTGTTTTCTTCAATAATCTTGGTTATGATATTGTTTATCTTATGCGGGGAGGAATTTGTCTGATGTTGACTTTGCCGACAATGTAGCCGTCCTTAGTGAAAATCTTGACCGACTTTAGTCTGCACTCGAGACGCTCCTATACGAAATTTCTTTATATGTACTGCTGTCTCTTTACCGATTCAATTTTACGCATGGAGATGTAAAGGGTAACTTTCTGGGGTAAATTTTTGCCAGGATTGAATTGTCCAGAGGATATTTTTGTGGGAAAGGGGATTTTTCCGTAGAGGTGGACCCAGATGTCCTGGACTCATTGAAAAAAAATGATCAGAAATAAATACAAGAAAAGATATTTTTTCAACTGAAAGTAAGGAGCAACATTAAACTTAAAACGAGCAGAAATTATTACGTATATGAAGGGGGTTACCCCCTCCTCAACACCTCGCTCTTTACACTGAAGTTAAATTTTGTCCCAATTCTTTAGAAAGTACTGAAGTACTGAACACAAGGTAGTTTAATTAGAACACTAAGTACTTTTTTTAAAGTGCCGAAAAACTGTAGCGAGAAGAACGAAGTGTTTAGGAGGGGGCAACCCCCCTCATATACGTAAGAATTACTGTTTGCTTTATCGCTTTAAGTTCTAATGTTGCTCCTTACTTTCAGTTCAATTTTTTTTTTATTTGATAAAGCTTAGAGACGAACATTTTTCTAAAGGCAACAGAAAAAGTATGTCTATTAAAGTAAAAGTATATAAAAATGAAAAAAGTAAGTAATTACAAATAATACACAAAACAATAGCCTACTTACAAAAACTAAGATATAAACTCCCAGCATTCAGTTCTGTTGAGCAATGCTTAAGTTTTGGACTAACAATATCATCAATTGTGAGCTTGGTTATCAAACACCAAAATATTTAAATGCCTTTAGGCTCAGTGTTTATAAAAAGTAGCACATTATCAAAGTAGTTTGTTCAAAATAAAACATTAAAACTAAAATTAGGAAAATCAAATAACAATTGTTATTCAATATTTTTAATTTAATTTCGAATACCGAAAATCAATATATTTGACTTACCATTCATTACTATGAAGAATTTTTCTTTGTCACTCCAACCAAATCATATAGAAAAAAATTTTGTGGAAACTTGTTAGGGGTCACAAATTAGAACTTATATTTTCCTTGTTAAGGGTCAAGATCTATTGGCAGGCAGCCAAAAATGGTTGTAACACACATTTTTTCCATGGTTTTCCCTATTCTGCTCTCTTTCCTTGGGTTTTGTTATAATTACTTTATAGTCCCAAATTTCCAAGGGGGCTATGCCCCCCCCCCTGACGGTGCCCATGACGCCTTCCCAAAGCCAGAACATAATTTGCAGTTTACCAAAAAAAAATTAATGTTTTCACTTTTACAACTTTAGTAAAACAAATATTATTAACATTCAAAAAAATAAATATCCGCATACGTATATTAAACTGACAATGCACATTCATTTGTATTTTTTTCAGTAAAGTGCAAATTATGTCCTGGCCTTGGGAAAACATAAGGGTTTTGATCCCTACTCATTTTAATTTCTGCCCGTTTTGAGTTTGACTCGGTTATTTATTGTAATTTCTGTTCGTTTTGAGTATCATTTATTTATAGATGCTGATTTGTGGTAGTTTCGTGCTTGGTAAATTATTTGATTTTATTCTTGCTCATTTTTGGTTTAATGGAGTTCTTTACTTTTCTTTGAAAAACTCATTTTGTAGAAAAAGTTTCATATATAAAATATATATATATATATATATATATATATATATATATATATATATATATATATATATATATATATATATATATATATATATATTATATATATATATATACTATATATATATATATATATATCTATATATATATATATATATATATATATATATATACATATATATATATATATATATATATATAATATATATATATATATATATATATATATATATATATATATATATATATATATATATATATATATATTATATATATATATATTATATATATATATATATATATATATATATATATATATATATATTATATATATATATATATATATATATATATATCAGGGTTGCAGTGGTAACCTATTTAAAAAAGAATACGAACATGCAATTACAGAAGTTTTAATTTTCCCGTAACTTTGTTTACAGATTCCTCACTACCAAAAATTGACAGAACAGTTTTAGATCCAGCAGCGATTTGCGTAAATCCAGCATCTTCAACTAAATATGATGGCAGACCCAATTCTGTAGCTGCAGCTTGAAGGCTTAAAAGTTTCTCTTCATTCTCAGCTCGCAAAGCAATTTTCTTTTCACTACCAAAGAAAAAGAGAATATTTTTCAACGAGTGCATTAAAACAATTAATCTGGGATACAATCTGAAGATGGCAGTTGATTCACGTATATGTGTAGATGCAAATGTACAGAGCAAACTGGATGGCCTGTCTCCCGCCACAGCTTTAATAAATTTACAACTTTTTCCGTAATTTGCGTATACTTTTTGTGTCTTTTCACTATGCCCATTAAGCATTTTTTTTTCACAATAAAAGTTTACAGTAATAACTGCCACAAGACTTTGAAAAGCCACTTTCAAAATCATTTTTGGCAACAATTCTTGTAACGCAGGTGTGTGTGCAAAAAGTAGACTACAAGGCTTGCTCCCTCTCCAAAATATCACAAATTTCAATAATTTTATAGATTTATACAGTCTTTTATTTTAACCACCCCCCACCCCCAAGAAAACTAAAAGTAATTTCTACATCTCCAACTAAATATCATGACAAATCAAAGCATGCCATCGCTTAGAAATTTAAACATTTTATCTAGGTTTACCTTTTTTAAGAGTGGTACCTTAAAATAATTCACGAGCTTCGGGGTTTACGGCCGTTGCGAAGACAAAGGACCCATAAGCGGATTCTTTCAGGGGACTAGCTATCCTCGAGAGTTGTCAAGAATTTGTGGTTTAACGGCCAAATTTGAATAAAAAAGGGCTGTTTCACGTCCAATTTGTCAGCAAACTTATTAGTCGAAGCGGCTGACACCACAGTGAACTCCCAAAGCGGCCAAACCGTTCAAATAATAATACGTTTTTGCTAATTTTCAGAGTTTTATGATCAGTTATGCATGAACACATTTGGACTTCCCTATGATGATTCTAAAATTGAAGACCCTGCTCCTTTTAATCAAAAATACCAAAATGCACATTCCCTAATGATATACATTGTAGAGAAACTGAGTGCCTTTTTCTCTGGCATGAAATGGGAGAAGTCAAATGGTTTTTATATCAACTCCAGTGTCATCTTTTAGTCTTCTGTCATTTACTCGGATCTCTTATCCAGGCCCTTCCTCCTGATTTTTTTCCCCTGGTCCCCCTCCTGAATTTGGAATGCAACCTCTTCAGTGATACTTTCATTGGAAAATGCGTTTTCTGTAGTATTTTCATTGAAAAAACAACAAATATGCCCCCTTTTAGATTTTGAAAAAAATATTTTTCTCTTCCCCTTAAATTTCGATGAAATGACCCTACCCTTAACACTCCCCCCACTGAATTGACAAAGAAACCTCTCATGGAAATCTCCCACGTACGTCTCTATTCCCACGTCACTCTAGATCACCACACTCAGTGCTATATTTTTAGAACATATTAAAAAAACATTTCAAACTATGAATTTAGAATGGGAATTAAATAAAAAAAACAAGTTTTTTTAACTGAAAGTAAGGAACGACGTTAAAACTTAAAACGAACAGAAATTATTCCGTATATGAAGGGGGCTGTCCCCTCCTCAACGCCTCGCTCTTTACGCTAAAGTTTTTTTATTGTTTAAAAAAATAGAGTTGTGAGAAAGTCAAACTTTAGCGTAAAGAGCGAGGCGTTGAGGAGGGGACAGCCCCCTTCATATACGGAATAATTTCTGTTCGTTTTAAGTTTTAACGTCGTTCCTTACTTTCAGTTAAAAAAACTTGTTTTTTTTATTTAATTTTTGAACGTTTTTGAATTAATGCAGGTTTTGATTTTGGCTCACCGTACATGAATAATTAAAACAAAAATTTGCATATTATATTTGGTTAAATGGCTTTCTCGAAACTTGTTTAATTTTATTTACGAACGTTTTTATTAGTAATAAATATACGTAACTTAGAATTAACTTACGTAACGAACTTCTATATTCATAAATTTTTAACACGTATATTAGGGGGTTCGCCCCTAGTCAATACCCTGCTCTTTAAACTATAGTTCGAATTTTTTTTCCAGTTCTTTAGAAATGACCTCTTAATCACAATCAGTTGATCAGTTGAAAAACTTGTTTTTTTTTTATTTAATTCCTGATCTTTTTCTTTAATAATGCTGGGAAATCCGGCGCCCCCTTCATAGCAATGTCCCTTCCCCCATGAAAACTTCCTTCATGGAAAGATCCTTCCATATAGCCCCCGACCCTCTCCTTCCCCCACCTACCAGAAAAAATCTCCTCTGAAAAAGTCTGTATACTTCCCAATAACCAATACTATATGTTAACATTGAGTAAAGTTCATAACTTTCAGCCCTCTCCCTGGAGACTTTGGGGGATCAAGTCATCCTAAAAGACATTTTTATCATATTTTCGACCATGCTGAATAAAATGGCTATCTCAAAATTTTGATCGGGTGACTTTGGGAAAAAAATGAGCGTGGGAGGGGGCCTAGTTGCCCTCCATTTTTTTTGGTCACTTAAAAAGGGCACTAGAACTTTTAATTTCCGTTCCAATGAGCCCTCCCACGATATTCTAGGACCACTGGGTCGATACGATCACCCCTGGGGAAAAAAAAAAAAAAACAAACAAACAAACAAACAAATAAACACGCATCCGTGATCTTTCTTCTGGCAAAAAATGCAAAAATCCACATTGTTGTAGATAGGAGCTTGAAACCTCTACAGTAGGGTTCTCTGATACGCTGAATATGATGGTGTGATTTTCATTAAGGTTCTATAACTTTTAGGGGGTCTTTCCCCCTTTTTTTGAAAATCAGCCAAATTTTCTCAGGCGCGTAACTTTTGATGGGTAGCTCTAAACTTGATGAAAGTTATATATTTGAAATCAGCATTGAAATCTGATTCTTTTGATATATCTATTGGTATCAAAAACCCGTTTTCTAGAGTTTCGGTTACCATTGAGCCGGGTCGCTCCTTACTTACAGTTCGTTGCCACGAACTGTTTGATAGTATTAAACTTATGAAAATAAAATTTATGTGATAATTGGGGCCAGGGGCCTAAAAATTGCTGAGCCAATTGCATATAAAAACTACAAACTAGACTTGAATGCAAGGCGGTACACAGAGGGTGGGTTAGAACCCCTTCCGAAATGTTTTTTTGACTTGTAAAAACGTAACAAAATATGGATGTAAACAAATTTTGTATATGTTTATGAGATTTTTTGTGTAACCCCCCCCCCCGAAAAAAGAGCTTTGAGTAAAAACCCCCTCCGAAAAAAATCCTGGGTACGGCTTTGCTTGAATGGTAAAGTTTACAATATGAATAAATGTACAGGATGAAGGCAAAAGCTTGTGGGTTCAACTCCCACACGGACGGCAAGAATTACAGCTTTTTCAATTAAATTATTCTTGAATGCTCTCGTTTTAAAAATATGGTTTCAACCAAGGAAGTTGTTTTTTTATTTTTCAAGATCATCATCTATTATTAAAATTTACTGATCTTAATGCCATTTATTGTTTGTGTTAGTTAGGATTGATATACTAGAGAAAAACCCAACAGTTAAATAAATCTTTATTTTACTATTTTTCCCACTACTGAATCTAGGTCATAGATTTAACTAGTCTATATGCAAATTAATAAGGCAAATAATGTAAATTAGCATGTATAAGGCATTACAGGTATCAGTGACACGTCTGTCCGTTTTCTCCCTCGTTTTGATTGGCAGTGAGACTCACCTTAACCGGTGAATGACATTACTAAAAATCATTCATTTTTGTAATAAAGTAGATAACACGAATAGTACTAACAAACTGGTGAAGTACAACAACATTCTATTTTGTTATGTTTTTTTGTCTTGAAGCCATACCAACTTTTAGGTTCTGACTAGCTGTTAATGCGGACAGAGAAACGGTCTAGGTCTATTTAATTCTTCTTAAATACACCAATAAGGGAGAGGAAGGAGTACTCCTCTAACCAGGGTTGCCACCTAGCACGAAAGTGCTGTTTTAGCACTATTTCATTATGTGTAGCACTATAACACGTGCTCAGGATTGTTAAAATAGTACCAAAATAGCACGAAAGTGCTATTTTAGCACTATTAAAGTCAATTGTTTTTACTATAGCACCGAAGATAGCTTTAAAGCACACAAGTTTCGGTAATTGCAGAACTTTAGGAACTGACCGTGCTGGCAATTCTGCCTCTAACCATCGTATACGTCTAGTCTGCTTTAGTAAATATTTTACAATTAAGAATGGCGGAATAATTTTCCTATATGAAGTTTTCGGGTATGGAGATTTCGATGGTGGAGTTTCAATTTAACACTACTTTCGTGAGATTTCAGGCTACTTTTCGTAATTTCCATATTTTTCAACTTTTACCATGAACAGGGCTTAATGCTGCCTGAATAAGCGTAACATAGCTATGAATCAATATTTGTCTTATTCTAATGATCCTATGCAAAAATCAATGGTTGAGACATTCAATTTTTAGCTAATAAGGGGTTATCCAAGTTATTGTCTGATTTCAAAATTC
>CM051271.1:41867560-41905060 GCA_027921565.1 Artemia sinica | reverse complement strand
AGCCGAAAACTGAAGACTTCGTCAAAGATATCAGTGACAAGCATATAGTTCTCGATGGTGGGGCATTGCTTCATCGAATTCCTTGGGAAAAAACTCAAATTATGATAGTATCTGCCAGAAGTACGTTGACCACGTTGCACGGAAATACGGGGCGCAAAGGACGTCGGTGGTTTTCGACGGATACGACCAAGCACCTTCAATCAAAGACATCACCCATTTGAGACGGAAAGGGAAACGATCGTGCCCGCAGATCAATTTTAGCAGGAATATGGTCTGTTCTACAAAGAAAAAAGTGTTCCTAAGCAACTTCAAGAATAAGCAAGTAATCATAGCTATGACCAGTGAGTACCTGACCAAAGCTGAGTGTCAGGTATACCAAGCAGAAGGGGACGCTGATCTTCTCATTGTTCTAACCGCAGTTCGATCTGCGTCTCTTATGCCTACTGTCCAGGTTGGAGACGACAAAGAATCTGCTTATACTCCTCTGTTATCACGCACACACAGATAGCCAAGCGATCTACTTTTACTCTGAACCTCGAACTGAAATCTCTAAGAATAGAATTTGGGATATAAATGCAACGAAACTCAAACTTGGATCTCGTATATGCAGCACAATCCTGTATTTTTACGCCTTCCTTGGGTGCGATTCAAGTTCTCGTGTCTATGGCGTTGGGAAGTCAGCGGGACTACAGTTTCTGATAAAAAACAACGAGCTTTACGAATCCGCTAAAGTTCTTATGGACCCACTATCCACCAAGCACGACATTTCAGCAGCTGGGGAGAAAGCAATGATGGTTTTGTTTAAGTGTCCAGGCTCAATTTCAACCCTCAATCAGTTGCTTCATTCTCAAATTCATCGAGAAAGTTACAGCATATGCTTCGTATGTTGAGTCTAAAGTTCTCCCTCCCACCAGTGATGCTTGCAGCTTCCACTCATTTCGAGTTTATTTGCAAGTTGAACCGTGGAAAACCCTGGGATGTAATCTCGACCCTGGCCAGTTCGGTTGGGTAATTCAAAATGGATTATATCGCCCTATTTTTGGTGAACTCCCCGCTGCCCCCAACTCTCTCCTTGCAGTTTTTCGCTGTAACTGCAAAACCAACTGCTCAAATATACGATGCACTTGCAAAAGAAATGGCATGAAATGCACCTGGGCCTGTGGAGCTTGCAAGGGAACAAGTTGTGCGAACTGTGTTACAACTGAGTTTCTCGGAGTTGATGATCTCAAAGATAACGAAGATCTATGAATATTTATATTTCATTTTTTTATCACATTTGTATATTATATAACTGAAAAAGTTGAGAATGCTTTAATCGTTAATTAAACCATCAAAATGGGTGATAGTTGTCATTCTACATTTTAAGACCGGTTTCTTTCAGATTCAGCGTGGTTTAACAATAGATGAGAAAATTCACCCTCCTCCCGCATACTTCCCCTTTAAATATTGATAACCGTTGTTTATCCTTGCAGTTAGAGATCATTTTCAGATTCAGCGTACTTTATTACCCCTAAATGCCTATTGTTTTTCGTGGTTCTACGTATTTCTGCAAAAGACATATTTCTCCTCCTCGTTATTTACCTCAACCCCAAAAAAACGTATTTGTGAAACAGCTAGATGAGCAAGCTTTGCATATTCGGAATCAGCACATTTTTCTGAGTCGGGTAGTCAAAGAATCATTTCTATTGCAATTTGTTCCGGGTTAGGCCCTTTTTTTTCACACACTTCCTGGACTACTGGTGAATGTCCGAAATACCTTTTTTTTCTCATTGGATTTAGTCAGCGTTGCCAGTCATGACTTTCAATTTAATGCAAGGTTTGATGATAACACATTAGGTTAGATTAGGTTTGGTTAGGCGAGGTTAGGTTGGTTTAGGTTAGCCTAAGTTAGGTTTTAACGCATTTTGGATATTTAAAACCATATTTAACCTAACCTAATTTAACCTAACCTAATCTAACTTAACCTAATCTAAACTAATATCATCTAACCTAACTTTAACTTTTAACATCATAAGTTGCATTAGACTGAAAAAGCTGACTCGCCAAGCTAATTGAATCGAAGCAGAGAAAAAAGAATTTCGAACATTTACCAATGAATGTCAACATTAACTAGATTTCGGACATTCATGGTAGCATATATATTATCTTTATAAGTGAGCAATAATTGTGTATATGTGTATATATGTCCGTATTTTCTCGAAAACAGCTCAACATTTTCTCGGTAAAATTGGTATCTTGGGATATTCTCGCATAGAAAAAACGATCTAGATAGGTCAGAATTGTGAAAAAATTCGTTAAGAGCCTTAATTTTGTTATTTTTGCAAATGACGTCATGTACTATGTTAGTACATCATATAAGCCGCTCTTGTGACATAATATTTGACATCATATAAGCATTTTCTTACATGATGTCATACATAGCATAAATAAGATTGTTGAGTTTTCAACGCAACAGTTATTTGTATAATATAATGTCTGTTGGAAGGCCCAAAAAACAAAAATTTGCAGTTGCAGCTACTGTAAATGATGATTCTTTGGAACTACCACCTGAACTATCAAACGTCATAAGATGTGAAATTCGACAACCTGGACCATCAATCGCGGCAACACCAATATGGACAGCTAAAGCAAAGGCCATTGCTAAATTGTCCGAAGTGATCAAGATCCAAAAACGTGGTATAAATAAAAATGAAGAGCTAAGACACGAGCGGTTAGAAGATACGCGAGAGCGTGATAAAAATAAAAATGAAGAGCAGACACACAATTAGAAGACATGCGAAACCGAGCATGTGAGCAAATCAAAAATGGAAATAAAGAGCAAAGACACATGCGGTTAGAAGACATACAACACCAAACATGTGATCAAATCATTAAAAATCAACCTGGGCAGCGAGAATCAAAACGAGTCAAAATTATAAATGATAGCGATGATGATTGGGTTTAGGATTTTGACATTGATAAGGTCATCAATACCTATCATACCTTTGTTAGAAAAACAAAAGTTTGGCGATATGCATTTCATAATGACGAAAGATAAGCCGAGATAAAACGAACCAAACAAACTGAAAATGATAGCGATGATGATAGGATTTTAGATTTTGACATGGATAAGGTCATCAATGCCTACCATACCTTCGAAAATCAAAAATATGGGCTAGATAAATCGTTGGAAGAAAAGGAAGTGTTTGTCCCACCACCTGAACAATTAAAAGAAACAAAGGTTCTGCGATATGTCTTTCATAATCACAAAAGATGAACAATTAAAAGAAACGAAGGTGGTCGTCAATGCCTTCGATACCTTTAAAAATCAAAAACCTGGACTAGATAAATCGTTGGAAGGAAAAGAAGTTTTTGTCCCACCACCTGAGCAATTAAAAGATACAAAGGTTCGGGGATATGTCTTTCATAATGACAAAAGACAAGCCGAGGCAAAAGTTAAAGGTAATCTTAAAAAAAATGTAATTTTACAAAGGTACCACTTCTAATTTAGTGACCATTTGGGCGTCATGACATCAAGAACAGGCTCAAATTGTCCGTATTTAGAAGACAAGCGACAGTGAGATTTATTTTTTCTTGAAAACGGCTTCATGTTTTTGGGAAAAATTTGTATCCTGAGAAATTCGGGCCTAAAAACGATCTATGTAGGTCAGAAGTTTGAGAAAATTCGTTAAGAGCCTTAATTTTGGAAAAAAGATTAATGTCAGTGACGTCATATTTATATACAAAACTTTTTGCAATGACTTCATGTACAAACAAACATATCTCCACTCATTGATGTATCTAAAAGCTCTTCGTAATTAACAAAAATAATTTTTAAAATAAAATCAAGTTTCTACGAAAAACTGCATTCGGCTATTATGTAAACTGTAAAATTTCTTAATGGTGTCTGAACAATAATTTTAATGTTTTAATTCAAATTAGAAAAATGCCTGAAAATTTTCAAATTAATTTGTTTTTTTTTTGTTAGATTTTATCTACTCGATGCGTGATTAAGCTTAGAGTTTTCAACGCAACCAATTATATAGTTTCAGTAGGAAGACCCAAAAAACGAAAATTTGCAAGTATTACAAATGATGATTCTTTGGAACTACCACCTAAACTATAGAATGTGATAAGGCCGAGTAAACGGCCCGAGCAAATTAAATTCACAATGGATGAGAAAATTCGTTAAAAGCCTCAATTTTGGAAAAAAAATTTGTGAGAAATGTGCCAAAAATGAGCGTATCAAAATGAAAATGAAGAAGAAAGAAATATTGTGGCAGAAGAACAACGTCATCACAATCTTCAACGTCAACAAAATGTGGCGCGAAACCCAGTACAAACCTATAAAGATGCCGTAAACAACGCAACTGTTTTATTACAAGTCATTGACCTTCAATGTTTTATTTGTTTCCCAGGGAGTCCTCCATTTGCCCAAGGACAGAGTAGCACACAACCGTGACGAATTTGGAGGCTGCTACTTACAACGAAAATCAATATATACAAGCCTACATCATGCCGAGTTCCAGGGCCTGGCTTCGAAATGGGTTAAATAGTTGATTTTCTTAACAGGCATATAGACATTTCTGGCCACTAAAACGATCTAAAGAGGTCACAAATTTAAGGGAGAATATGCATTTTTTTTCATGGTTGTTGTATCGAACCTGTGGTGACACCATAACATCAAGATGAGGTTCACAATGTCTGCGATTACAAGATAAGTGTCAATGAAAATCCATATAGAGAGGCCTGTCACGTAGCCAAGACGGGGCCTAGCTTCGAAATCAGCTACATAGTTTTTTTTTCTTCTTAAAACTAGCAAATTGACATTTGTAGCCACAAAAACTATCTAAATAGGTCACAACCTTAAGAAAGAAACTGTCTTTTTCCCAGGGTGGCTGTATCGAACCTGTGTGATGTCATGACCTCAAAAAGGGCTCAAATTGTCTGTGGTTAGAAGAAAAGCGACAATGAGAATTAGTAAATATGAGCCTTGTGCGTGCCGAGTGCTGGGGCCCAGCGACGAAGTTGGCGGGCTCACGGTACTATATATATATATATATATATATATATATATATATATATATATATATATAGTATATATATATATATATATATATATATATATATAATATATATATATATAATATATATATATATATATATATATATATATATATATATATATATATAGATATATATATATATATATATATATATATATATATATATATATATATATATATATATATATATATATATATATATATATATATATATATATATATATATATATATATATAAGCCTATCACGTAGCTGTTCTTTGCATCACCTTGTTAATTTGCATCATCCTGTTCTTCTCGCCTTTTCATATTCTATTTGGCATAGTTGTTTATGTCTTGCAATATTTCTTCGAAGAGATCCAGAAGGTTACGAGGGATCGCATAATTTAAAAGATTTTCAAGGCGTTTTTCAACAGCTTTATCGGGTCTAAAGAGTAAATTTGACTATATTAAGATGGTTCAAGATCACCATTGGGGGTTTGTGAAGGATGTGCCGCTAAACTGATTTGGTGACAAATTTGTTCAGCTACTTTAAAGCTGAAATTATTACAACTATTTATGCATCGCTTACGTTGAATGAAGCTGAAGTAAAACATGATTTCAAGTTTTGGATTTGTTTGTGGAACTCTTTTGTGGAACTCATATATGTGTGTGTGTGTGTGTTTGTGTGTGTGCGTTTGTTATCATGAATGTCCGCAAATTGGTAAATACCGACATCCACTGGTGAATGTCCGAAATGCCTTTTTTTTCTCATTGGATTTAGTCAGCGTTGCCAGTCATAATTTTCAATTTAATGCAAGGTTTGATGATAACACATTAGGTTAGATTAGGTTTGGTTAGGCGAGGTTAGGTTGGTTTAGGTTAGCCTAAGTTAGGTTTTAACGCATTTTGGATATTTAAAACCATATTTAACCTAACCTAATCTAACTTAACCTAATCTAAATTAATATCATCTAACCTAACTTTAACTTTTACCATCATAAGTTGCATAAGACTGAAAAAGCTGACTCGCCAAGCTAATTGAATCGAAGCAGAGAAAAAATAATTTCGAACATTCACCACTGAATGTCAAAATTAACTAGATTTCGGACATTCATGGTAGCATATATATTATCTTTATAAGTGAGCAATAATTATGTATATGTGCATATATGTCCGTATTTTCTCGAAAACAGCGCAACATTTTCTCGGTAAAATTGGTATCTTGGGATATTCTCACATAGAAAAAACGATCTAGATAGGTCAGAAGTGTGAAAAAATTCGTTAAGAGCCTTAATTTTGTTATTTTTGCAAATGACGTCATGTACTATGTTAGTACATCATATAAGCCGCTCTTATGACATCATATAAGCATTTTCTTACATGATGTCATGCATAGCATAAATAAGAGTGTTGAGTTTTCAACGCAACAGTTATTTATATAATATAATGTCTGTTGGAAGGCCCAAAAAAACGAAAATTTGCAGTTGCAGCTACTGTAAATGATGATTCTTTGGAACTACCACCTGAACAATCAAACGTCATAAGATGTGAAATTCGACAACCTGGACCATCAATCGCGGCAGCACCAATATGGACAGCTAAAGCAAAGGCCATTGCTAAATTGTCTGAAGTGATCAAGATCCAAAAACGTGTTATAAATAAAAATGAAGAGCAAAGACACGAGCGGTTAGAAGATACGCGGAAACGACAATTAGAGCGTGATAAAAATGAAAATGAAGAGCAAAGACACACGCGGTTAGAAGACACACGACACCGAACAAGTGAGCGAGTCAAAAATGAAAATAAAGAGCAAAGAAAAACACGGTTAGAAGAAAAGCGGTGGCGTGTCAAAAATAAAAATGAAGAGCAGACACAGAGTTAGAAGACATGCGAAACCAAGCATGTGAGCAAGTCAAAAATGGAAATAAAGAGCAAAGACACATGCGGTTAGAAGACATGCAACACCAAACATGTGATCAAATCATTGAAAATCAACCTGGACAGCGAGAATCAAAACGTGTCAAAATTATAAATGATAGCGATGATGATTGGGTTTGGGATTTTGACATGGATAAGGTCATCAATAGCTACCATACCTTTGTTAAAAAAAAACAAAGTTTGGCGATATGCATTTCATAATGACGAAAGATAATCCGAGGTAAAACGAACCAAACAAACTGAAAATGATAGCGATGATGATTGGATTTTGAATTTTGACTTGGATAAGGTCATCAATGCCTACCATACCTTTGAAAATCAAAAATATGGGCTAGATAAATCGTTGGAAGAAAAGGAAGTGTTTGTCCCACAACCTGAACAATTAAAAGAAACAAAGGTTCTGCGATATGTCTTTCATCATCAAAAAAGATGAACAATTAAAAGAAACGAAGGTGGTTGTCAATGCCTTCGATACCTTTGAAAATCAAAAACCTGGACTAGATAAATCGTTGGAAGAAAAAGAAGTTTTTGTCCCACCGCCTGAGCAATTAAAAGAAACAAAGGTTCGGCGATATGTCTTTCATAATGACAAAAGACAAGCCGAGGCAAAAGTTAAAGGTAATCTTAAAAAAAATGTAATTTTACAAAGGTACCACTTCTAATTTAGTGACCATTTGGGCGTCATGACATCAAGAACAGGCTCAAATTGTCCGTATTTAGAAGACAAGCGACAGTGACATTTATTTTTTCTTGAAAACGGCTTCATGTTTTTGGTAAAAATTTGTATCCTGAGAAATTCTGGCCTAAAAACGATCTAGGTAGGTCAGAAGTTTGAGAAAATTCGTTAAGAGCCTTAATTTTGGAAAAAAAGATTAATGTCAGTGACGTCATATTTATATACAAAATTTTTTGCAATGACTTCATGTACAAACAAACATATCTCCACTCATTGATGTATCTAAAAGCTTTTCGTAATTAACAAAAATAATTTTAAAAATAAAATCAAGTTTCTACGAAAAACTTTATTCAGCTAACTGTGTAAACTGCACAATTCTTAATGGTATCCGACCAATAATTTTAATGTTTTAATTCAAATTAGAAAAATGCCTGAAAATTTTCAAATTAATTTGTTTTTTGTTGTTAGATTTAATCTACTCGATACGTGATTAAGCTTAGAGTTTTCAGCGCAACCAATTATATAGTGTCAGTAGGAAGACCCAAAAAACGAAAATTTGCAAGTATTACAAATGATGATTCTTTGGAACTACCACCTAAACTATCAAATGTGATAAGGCCGAGTAAACGGCCCGAGCAAATTCAATTCACAATGGATGAGAAAATTCGTTTGAAGCCTCAATTTTGGAAAAAAAATTTTGTGAGAAATGTGCCAAAAATGAGCGTATCGAAAATGAAAATGAAGAAGAAAGAAATATTGTGTCAGAAGAACAGCATCATCACAATCTTCAACGTCAACAAAATGTGGCGCGAAACCCAGTACAAACCTACAAAGATGCCGTAAACAACGCAACTGTTTTATTACAAGTTATTGACCTTCAATGTTTTATGTGTTTCCCAGAGAGTCCTCCGTTTGCCCAAGGACAGAGTAGCACATAATGGTGACGAATTTGGAGGCTGCTACTTACAACGAAAATCAATATATACAAGCCTACATCATGCCGAGTTCCAGGGCCTGGCTTCGAAATGGGTTAAATAGTTGATTTTCTTAACAGGCATATAGACATTTCTGGCCACTAAAACGATCTAAAGAGGTCACAAATTTAACGGAGAATTTGCATTTTTTTTTCATGGTTGTTGTATTCAACCTGTGGTGACACCATAACATCAAGATGAGGTTCACAATGTCTGCGATTACAAGATGAGTGGCAATGAAAATCCATATAGAGAGGCCTGTCACGTAGCCAAGACGGGGCCTAGCTTCGAAATCAGCTACATAGTTTTTTTTTCTTCTTATTAATTAAAAAAAAACTTTCCGAAAAATAAGTTTTTTAAAGAAAAGTAAAGGCCATTTTAAACTTAAGCTCAGGAGATACAAATACCTGTTAAAATTCAAACTCAAAACGACCAGAAATCACTATTAAAGAATAAATGAAACCCAAAACGAACAGAAATTAAATAAACAATCATAGCAAAAACCATACAACAAGTAATAATACAAATGAATAATTAGATCTCAAAGCGAGTAATGCTTAGATTCAATATGAAAATCAAGCTTAAAACGAAAACAAATATTTTGCTATTAAAGTATAAATGAAACTTAAAACGAACAGAAATTAAATAACAATCAATGCGAACAAACATGCAATATATATTAATGTAAATGAATAAATAAATCTTAAAACGAGTGAAACTTAAATTGAATATGCAAATCAAGTTTGAATCGAATAAAAGTAACTACAAACAAGAGTTTGGGTATCGCCTCACTGCAGAAGCCTAAAACCTACTGCGTCATTGGCGCTTTACTGAAAACAATTCTTTCATTAATTAAGATTTTAGGGAATAAATATCAGCATATGTATATTAAATTGACAATGCACATTTTTTTTCAGTAAACTCGTTTGAATTTTTTTTCAGTAAAGTACAAATTATATTCTCGCTTTTAGAAAGCATAGGGGTTTTGAACCCTACTCATATTAATTTATGCTCGTTTTGGGTTTGACTCTAATATTTATTTTAATATTTGTTCGTTTTGGGTTTCATTTATTTATCGATACTGATTTGGGGTAGTTGTATGCTTGGTAGATTATATGATAGTCCGGACGCCAGGTGTTTAAAGTGTGAATCATACCACGACGGAATGGGGCTGCTACGATAATTAGCCTATCCTCCACCCCCTAAATTGACCATGCGGATTCAAAAATACCAATGGCACTTGCTTACGAGTGGTGGAACACTCCGAAACTTGACATTTTATTATATTTTGGTGCTTCATGCAAGAAAATGCATGTTCCACAAAGTTTGAGGTGCAGTTTCCCGCTCAAATAGAAATGCCTAGAAGCCATAGAATGTTTTCATAACAAACTAACACGATTAGTTATAAAAAATGGCAGAGTTTAAAAAAATGGCAAAACTATATGAGTCTTGAACAGTCTTGGAAAGTATAAACAAAATCAAATTGAATATTAGATATATAATGATATTAATTGTTGAAAGATCCATCAGTTCAAGATTTTTTTTTCACTGTAATTTTATTTTCATTTTTAATGCTGTAAGAACTGGAAAATAATAAATTTGTGATATACAAGTAATTCGTTTTCAGTGAAGCACCAATGACGCAGAAGGCTTTAGGTTTTTACAGTTAAAGAAGGGGGCAGAATCCAAATTTTGTTTGTAGTGAAACTATATTTGTCTTGACTAATCTTGAAATGAACTAATAAATTAAACTGAATATTTGATTCATAATGATATTAATTGCTAGAAGCTCATCAGTTCAAAATTTTACTGTAATTTTAGTATTTATTTTCAATATTAAGTACAAAAAAAACATTTGTAATATAATTCGTTTTCAATAAAGCACCAATGACGCAGTAGGTTTAAGGCTTCTGCAGTAAGGCGATACCAAACTCTTGTTTGTAGTTACTTTTATTCGATTTAAACTTGATTTGCATATTCAATTTAAGTTTGACTCGTTTTAAGATTTATTTATTCATTTACATTAATATATATTGTATGTTTGTTCACATTGATCGTTATTTAATTTCTTCTGTTCGTTTTAAGTTTCATTTATACTTTAATAGCAAAATATTTGTTTTCGTTTTAAGCTTGATCTCAAAGCATTACTCGCTTTGAGATCTATTTATTCATTTATATTATTACTTGTTGTATGTTTTTTGCTATGATTGTTTATTTAATTTCTGTTCTTTTGGGTTTCATTTATTCTTTACTAGTAATTTCTGGTCGTTTTGAGTTTGAATTTTAACAGGTATTGGTATCTCCTGAGCTTAAGTTTAAAATGGCCTTTACTTTTCTTTGAAAAACTTATTTTTCGGAAAGTTTTTTTTAATTAACTTTTGTTCATTTTTGATTGCAAAAAGTTTCAAGTTTTTATGGCAGGGGGGGGGGCTGCTTACTGTCCGATTATTCTTGACTTTAAAAAACGGATCTAGAACTTTCAGTTTAAATCGAATGAGGCTTTTTTCAAAGTCTCTACAATTACCTCTTTGATAAAAACCTAATATATGAACAATAGACAGCTTGCAAAACTTGTGGACAGTGATTGACAACAATGAATGGGTTGATAAAATAGCTTCAATAAGGGGGGTTTAGACCATTTCACTTGCTGACACAAAGGGATCACGACTGTTTGGAATTGACCTTAATAGGATTTTGTGTGCCATAGCAATTTTACATCTATCTCAGAGTATGTATTTTAACCTTATAATTGGATAATTATAATATATTTCCTATGAGTTTTTCCCATACAAAACGCCTTCCCATAAGATATAAACCCCCTTTAATAAGTTTTGCCCCAGGGCATAACTTACAAAGCCAACCCCCGGGCCCTGGTGGGCTGTGTCGACAACGGAGTTTTTTGTTATAGGAACTTTGAACTATTTTAACAAAATGTCTACCTCAAAATTTTTATCTGATGCATTTAGGGCGTGGAGGAGGGGGGGGGGGGCTAGTCACCCTCCAATCTCTTTTGAATCTTCAAAAGTGAACAAGAACTTTCAATTTTCAGTCAAATGAGACCTCTCCAAAGTTTATACGAGCATCCCTTCCATAAGAAATAATTGGAAGGATTCGGAGAATCCTTAAATTACAACTCTTGCCCTGAGGGCTGTGGGGGAGTTGTCATCCTCAACGACCTAATTTCCAGAACTTGAAACTACGTTTAATAAAATGGCTGTCTCAAAATTTTGATTGGATATGTTTGGGGAAAAGGTGGGCGTCGGGGGAGGGGGCTAGTTGTCCTCAAATCACTTTTTACTATTAAAAAGGGCACTAGCCCTTTGAATTTCCAATCGAATGAGCCTTTTTTGAAGTTTCTACGACACCGCCTTCTATAAAAACCTTATATGCCCCCAGGGCATAACTTATAACCCTTGCCCTGAGGGTTGTGGGGGATTGTCCTCCACAAAAATATATTTTCTATCTGGAAATCAACTATGCTGAACGAAATGGCTATCTCAAAATTTTAATTGGATGTGTTTGGGGAAATGAACGGCGTGGGGGGGGCAGTTGCCCTCCAATCACTTTCGACTATTAAAAAGGGCACTATCCCTTTGAATTTCCAATAGAATGAGCTTTTTTTGAAGTTTCTACGGCAACACCTTGTATAAAAACCTTATATGCCCCCAGGTCATATCATAAAACCCTTGCCCTGAAGGTTGTGGGGGAGTGTCCTCCTCAAAAACATATTTTCTATCTGGAAATCAACTACGATGAACAAAATGGCTATCTCAAAATTTTGATCGGATGTGTTTGGGGAAATGATGGGCGTCGGGGGAGGGGGGGGGGGGGGCTAGTTGCACTCCAATCACTTTTGACTATTAAAAAGGGCACTAGCCCTTTAATTTCCAATCGAATGAGTCTGTTACACTCCAATCACTCTTGACTATTAAAAAGGGCACTAATTTCCATTCGAATGAGTCTGTTTTGAAGTTTCTACGACAACGCCTTCTATAAGAACCTTATATGCCCCCAGGGCGTAACTTAAAACCCTTGCCCTGAGGGTTGTGGGGAGTATCCTCCTCAAAAATATATTTTCTATCTGGATATCAACTATGCTGAACAAAATGGCTATCTAAAAATTTTGATTGTATGTGTTTGGGGGAATGATGTGCGTGGGGGGGCTAGTTGCCCTCCAATCATTTTTGACTACTAAAAAGGGCACTATCCCTTTAATTTCCAATCGAATGAGCCTGTTTTGAAGTTTCTACGACAACGCCTTCTATAAAAACCTTATATGCCCCCAGGGCATAATTTAAAACCCTTGCCCTGAGGGTTGTGGGGGAGTATCCTCCTCAAAAATATATTTTGTATCTGAAAATCAACTACGCTGAACAAAATGGCTATCTCAAAATTTTGATTGGATGTGTTTGGGAGAATGATAGGCATGGGGGGGGGGCTAGTTGCCCTCCAATCATTTTTGACTATTAAAAAGGGCACTAGCCCTTTAATTTCCAATCGAATGAGCCTGTTTTGAAGTCTCTACGACAACGCCTTCTATAAAAATCTTATATGCCCCCAGGGCATAATTTAAAACCCTTGCCCTGAGGGTTGTGGGGGAGTATCCTCCTCAAAAATATATTTTGTATCTGAAAATCAACTACGCTGAACAAAACGGTTATCACAAAATTTTGATTGGATGTGTTTGAGGAAATGATGGGCGTGGGGGGGGGGGGGCTAGTTACACTTCAATCACTTTCGACTATTAAAAAGGGTACTAGCCCTTTAATTTCCAATCGAATGAGCCTGTTTTGAAGTTTCTACGACAACACCTTCTATAAAAACCTTATATGCCCCCAGGGCATAATTTAAAACCCTTGCCCTGAGGGTTGTGGGGGAGTGTCCTCCTCAAAAATATATTTTCTATCGGGAAATCAACTACGCTGAACAAAATGGCTATCTCAAAATTTTGATTGGATGTGTTTGGGGGAATGATTGGCGTGGGGGGGGGCTAGTTGCCCTCCAATCATTTTCGAATATTAAAATGGCACTAGAACTCTCGATTTCCAATCGAATGAGCCCCCTTTGAAGCTTTTACGACGACCCCTTCCATATGAAGTGCCTCTGGGGAAAAAAATAAATAATAATAAAACATTGGAGCCGTATGGCCTTTACTATAGGCAACGTTACAGCGTTGCCTCTGAAAACTAGCAAATTGACAATTGTAGACACAAAAACTATCTAAATAGGTCACAACCTTAAGAAGTCTTTAAGTCTTTTTCTCAGGGTGGCTGTATCGAACCTGTGTGATGTCATGACCTCAAAAAAGGGCTCAAATTGTCTGTGGTTAGAAGACAAGCGACAATGAGAATTAGTACATATGAGCCTGGTGCGTGCCGAGTGCTGGGGCCCGGCGGCGAAGCTGGCGGGCTCACGGTACTATACATTATATATATATATATATATATATATATATATATATATATATATATATATATATATATATATATATATATATAATATATATATATATATATATATATATATATATATATATATATATATATATATATATATATATATATATATATATATATATATATGCCTGTCACGTAGCCGTTCTTTGCATCACCTTGTTAATTTGCATCATCCTGTTCTTCTCGCCTTTTCATATTCTATTTGGCATAGTTGTTTATGTCTTGCAATATTTCTTCCAAGAGATCCAGAAGGTTACGAGGGATCGCATAATTTAAAAGATTTGCAAGGCGTTTTTCAACAGCTTTATCGGGTTTAAAGAGTACATTTGACTATATTAAGATGGTTCAAGATCACCATTGGGGGTTTGTGAAGGATGTGCCGCTAAACTGATTTGGTGACAAATTTGTTCAGCTACTTTGAAGCTGAAATTATTACAACTATTTATGCATCGCTTACGTTGAATGAAGCTGCAAGTAAAACATGATTTCAAGTTTTGGATTTGTTTGTGGAACTCTTTAGAGAGCTGGTGGCGCCCTAGAAAAGGCCAAACCAATTCATTTGGAAATTGTGGAGGTGGTAATGTAATTCAACCAAGCAATCAGCAACCTCCAAGTAAATCACCGTGTTTGCTGTGGAATTCTTTATTCCACAAAATTTCAAAATTCATTTGAAATTTTGGAGGTGGAATTGCAATTCAACCAAGCAAGATGCAACCTCCAAGTAAATCACCACATTTGGTGTGGAATTCTTTAGAGAGCAAGTGACGACCTATAAAAGGGCAAACCAATTCATTTGAAAATTGTAGTGATCAAAAATTCACCACGCTTCTTCCATAATTGCTGCTTAGTGGCATATTTAGTTATATCAAGCATCAAATGAAACTACTTAGTTGCACAAAAATTTAAAAACCATAAAGCCTTACTGCAACTGAAACCGGAGAACTCAAAATAATGAATTTTCTAAGACTCGTGACCCACATAAATCGATTTTTTTTTTAGGCCAGAAAATCCCAGGATTCCAATTTACAGAAAAAAAATATGGAGCCGTTTTGAAGAAAAATTTATACATACATACATACACAATTATTGCTCCTTTGAAAAAATAGTATATATATATTTATATATATATATATATATATATATATATATATATATATATATATATATATATATATATATATATATATATATATATATATATATATACCTATATATATATATATATATATATATATATATATATATATATATATATATATATATATATATATATATATATATATATATATATATATATATATATATATATATATATATATATATATATATATATATATATATATATATATAGGTATATATATATATATATATATATATATATATATATATATATATCTATATATATATATATATATATATATATATATATATATATATATATATATATATATATATATAATATATATATATATATATATATATATATATATATATATACCTATATATATATATATATATATATATATATATATATATATATAATATATATATAGGTATATATATATATATATATATATATATATATATATATATATATATATATATATATATATATATATATATATATATATATATATATATATATATATATATATATATATATATATATATATACCTATATATATATATATATATATATATATATATATATATATATATATATATATATATATATATATATATATATATATATATATATATATATATATATATATATATATATATACCTATATATATATATAATATATATATATATATATATATATATATATATATATATATATCTATATATATATATATATATATATATATATATATATATATATATATATATATATATATATATATATATATATATATATATATATATATCTATATATATATATATATATATATATATATTATATATACTATATATATATATATATATATATATTATATATATATATATATATATATATATATATATATATACAATGTATACATACACAATATGTATAATATACAATATGTATAATATATATATATATATATATATATACAAATATGTACAAGCAGAACAGCAAATGGACACTAATATCACAAAGCATCACACAGTTTATTTTCCGTTAAACACATATAAAACTTCTCTAGTCTTTTCTGAACAACCATGTACGGGTCCGGTAAGTTATAATGATTGCTAATAGCTGCGTTACGTTTCCAAGGAGGCAAGTAAAAATTTACAAAAACAGTAGTAGCAAGAACACACTGTACGTTTATTCTTATCAGATAGGAGAACCTAAAAGGAGAGAGCACCAACACATGTGGTGTAACCATGACCGAAAATAGCTTGGCCCGAATCCGTCAAATATATGAAGCATTCGAACATACAATCGTACCGTAAGCTTTCAGACTTTGCTCGTAAAATCACCTTTTAATAGAAGAGTTAACATTCGATTAACATTAACAGAAGAGGCGACTTAAAATTACGACCCACAGGTAGACCAAGATACATTACAGGCTACTTGAAGAAGATGAAGATGCAGATGAAGAAGAACAAGAAGACTTAACATTCGATTAACATTTAACAGAAGATCCGACTTAACGTTACAACCCACAGGTAGACCAAGATGCATTACAGGCTATTTGAAGAAGATGAAGATGTAATGGAAAAAGAAGAAGATGAAGACTTAACATTCGATTAACATTTAACAGAAGAGTCGATTTAACATTACAACCCACAGGTAGACCAAGATGCATTACAGGCTACTTGAAGAAGATGAACATGCAGATATAGAACAAGATGAAGACTTAACATTCGATTAACATTTAGCAGAAGAGGTGACATAAAATTACAACCCACAGGTAGACCAAGATACATTACAGGCTACTTGAAGAAGATGAAGATGTAGATGAAGAAGAACAAGAAGACTTAACATTCGATTAACATTTAACAGAAAAGCCGTCTTAACGTTACAACCCACAGGTAGACCAAGATGCATTACAGGCTATTTGAAGAAGATGAAGATGCAATGGAAAAAGAAGAGGATGAAGACTTAACATTCGATTAACATTTAACAGAAGAATCGATTTAACATTACAACCCACAGGTAGACCAAGATGCATTACAGTCTACTTGAAGAAGATGAAGATGCAGCTGAAGAAGAAGATGAAAACTCAAAATTCGATTAACATATAACAGAAGAGTCAATTTAACATTACAACCAACAGGTAGACCAAGATGCATTACAGGCTACTAAAGAAAGACAAAGATGAAGATGCAGATGAAGAAGAAGATGAAGACTTAACATTCGATTAACATTTAACAGAAGAACCGACTTAACATTACAACCCACAGGTAGACCAAGATGCATTACAGGCTACTTGAAGAAGATAAAGATGTAGAGGAAGAAGAACAAGAAGACTTAACATTCGATTAACATTTAACAGAAGAGTCGATTTACCATTACAACCCGCTGGTAGACCAAGATGCATTACAGACTACTTGAAGGAGATGAAGATGCAGGTAAAGAAGAAGATGAAGACTCAACATTCGATTAACATTTAACAGAAGAGTCAATTTAGCATTACAACCCATAGGTAGACCAAGATACATTACAGGCTACTTAAAGAAGACGAAGATTAAGACGCAGATGAAGAAGAAGATGAAGACTTAACATTCGATTAACATTTAACAGAAGAGCCGACTTAACATTACAACCCACAGGTAGACCAAGATGCATTACAGGCTACTTGAAGAAGATGAAGATGCAGGTGAAGAAGAAGATGAAGACTTAACATTCGATTAACATTTAACAGAAGAGTGGATTTAACATTACAACCCACAGGTAGACCCAGAGGCATTACAGGCTACTTGAAGAAAATTTTATTATCTACTCACAAAGTTTTACTTTAGGGGCAGGAGCCCTTCCTTTACGATTGAAGACAATAATCTCTGTTTTAGTCTTGTTGAAAGACAGAGCTGTTTTATCAAATGAGCTTTTCAACGCCATAAAACTCTCTTCAAAAATGGAAAAAGACTTAAATACAAAATATCGTCGGCATAATTCAATAAAGAGAGATCTCGACCAAGATACAGAAAGCCCGGCTTAACTACATGCTGAGGTTAATTGATTTAATTTTCAACACAAACAATCAATTGGTTTTGATTGATGCTTAATTGATTTAATTTATTTGAATTTTAATCGATTTTCATAGTAACAACAGTTCCACCATCATACTAGACGCCATCATCATCATCATCATATTAAACGAGAAACGGTACTGATGATTGTTTCCTCACGAGAATGCATACAAAACAGTCATATTTCGTAAACTTAAAGACTTTCCGATTGTTACCGCTAGTCAAATGAAAATAGACTAGAACTCCATTTTGACAAAAATATATTAGATATGTATAGTTTAATAATTCAGTGCATAAATATGTGATTTAACGTAGTTAAATAAAATGATTTAATGTATAGCTTATTTATCAGAATGCATAATAATTTACATCCGTCAGAAACCAACGGTGGTGTACAATTTCACCCATCTCTTACCGTCAGGGATATAATCATTCAAAACGAGCATTATATCAATTTTTAAAGATAAACATCAAAATCAAAGGACGAAAAGATCAAAACCAAAAAAAATATATATTGAATCCAAATTCGTCACGGAACTAAATCTAACGTGTTTCTATTTTGGCCTATGGCATTTCTTCAGGCCATCATAAAAGCTAAATCTCAACATAAGAATGATAGAACATATATGATGGTTTCTGTGCATACCACACGACTACGTTCAAATCAATACATCGCCACGGATGGTGTCTTGGATTAAAATTTATGGCTAAGCTTTTTAGCCTGTGTTCAGGTTTCATTATTTCTTAAGTAAATAAGGATCATATGAATCTTACTTGAGCAGCAACTTTTCCAACGCCCATACCAAGGGATGTATTAACAACTAGCACCATCTTGTGCGG
This sequence comes from Artemia sinica, assembly GCA_027921565.1. Classification (NCBI taxonomy): domain Eukaryota; kingdom Metazoa; phylum Arthropoda; class Branchiopoda; order Anostraca; family Artemiidae; genus Artemia; species Artemia sinica. The sequence continues at coordinate 41,885,968 of CM051271.1, read as the reverse complement.
ATCAGTCTCATCTTCACTATCTTCCTCGTCTCCTTCTGATTCGTTTTCTAAAAGCCATTCTAGGGCAGCTTCAACTGACTGATTCTGAGTCGCAAAGAGAGCCTTTGAAATAAATTATATTAAATATAACTGAAAATTTTAACAGATAACTGAAAGTGATATATATTTATAGCTAAAAATATAACTTAAACTGAAAAGTGAAAAGTTTAACAGATAAATGAAAGTGATAATATATCTATAGCTAAAAATATAACTGAAACTTAAAATTTAACAAAAAATGAAATAGTGAAAATATAACTTAAACTGAAAAGTGAAAAGTTAAACAGATAACTGAATGTGATAATATAACTATAGCTAAAAAACAACTGAAACAGAAAATTTAACTGAAACTGAAATAGAGGAAATATAGCTTAAACTGAAAAGTGAAAAGTTTAGCAGATAACTGAAAGTAATAATACAACCATAGCTAAAAATATAACCGAAACTGAAAATTTAACTGAAACTGAAATAGTGAAAATATAACTTAAACTGATAAGTGAAAATACAACTGACAAGTAAAAAATCAACTGAAAAGTGTGTGACCCTTAGTCCCAGTTAAAGAATCTCTGAGACTTGTGAAAACTGAATATCTCAGCAACATAAAATCTGTATAACCTTTCTGAATCCATCTGTGATTTTGAAGCACTATTGTCAGAGAACAACTGATTTCGATGTTTAACCCTAAACTAATGAAGATGATTCAAATCCGCTTTTATTTATTTACTGCAGAACCGGTTAAACAGTTAATACTACACACAATAGAAAAAAAGAGCAAAAAGGTGAAAATAACAAAAACTCCCTTCACTAAAAATAGATATACATTGCATATAGATAAATAACACATAATATCAAGTTATATTTACGTCATAATTAATTCTCACTTCTTAACTAAAAACAGCATGCTTGCAGACTGTACCAACAAAGTTCTCATTCTCTTTATGATTCATAGTGATTCAGTTCATATGATTCAGTTCTTAAGTTGATTCAGTTCTATAAGTTCATATGATTTTTAATTAATTTTGAATAAAATTCAATAAAATTTTATTTTATCATTTCATTTCAGATAACAAGTATCTTCGTTGCAACTAGGCTGACAAATTCTTTTCCTGAAAATCACCAAAAATTTCAAAAGTAACCAACTTGAGAACGTTGCAAGTAGTGTTTTTCTCCACCTTAGATTTCAAAAATACTTTTTTTTTGTGTTTTTATGGAATATTGAGATACTTTTGGTACTCCCATTGAAATAAATTTCAAATCCAACAGAATTACACCCCATCCACTTAGGTTAAAAAAAAAAACACTTTGCCCCCCTCTATGTTTTCCTAAATTAATGACCATGCTGCATGGATTTGCAAACATTAGTAAAAATACAGAATAGTACCTTAACACATGTCTCTCTGTCGTATCCAAACTCTGCCATGACAGATATGAAGTTTTCGTTGGCCGTAAATTCACCATTCTTTGATCCTGATTCCATTTCCTTTAAAGACTAATATTTTAGTTAACTTATCGAAAATTAAAATAAACGAAAAAAGGGTTGTAACATACTAATTAATATACTAATTTAATTAAACATAAAAAGGGTGTGTAACATATTAATTTTTTGTAGACATAAAACGAAAATCATAAAACAGTACCTATTTCGAATAATAGCCAATTGTAGTTTTTTTATTTATTTATTTCCATCCTAGCCATCAGCCAAGATCACAAAATACTTATCCTATTTTGGTAATTTAGGAGTAAAAGGGTTAAGAGTAATGTTCTGATATTTTGTTGAACTATGCGCTGTTAAAAGTAATCCATGACATTCAGAGCAGGGATGCCACCCCTAGTGATTTATCACTGTTTCTAGTGATATATTATGTTGGCTAGTGATCTTCTTCTAACTAGTGATTTTTTTTTTTTGGGGGGGGGGTCTCTTAAAGACAAAGTTTGAATCTTTTAAGCATTGTATTTTTTTCTTTTTTTTTATTTTGCTTTTTTTTTCTCTTGTGTTGAGTCTCGGAAAGGTGTAAATGTATTATGATGAATTTTTTTTCCATGTATTTGTTTCATTTTTTTTCTCCCGTTTTTTTCCTGGCCATACAGCCTTACGGGGGAGTTTTATGCTGAAGTGTTTTGTTGTGAATTTATTTGTTGAATAAATTGATTGAAACAAATTGATGAATTGATTGATTTCATCCTAAATCTAGTGATTTTTCATGATATAGCGCGTAAAAAAAAAAAAAAAAAAAAAAAAAAAAAAAAAAAAAAAAAAAAAAAAAAAAAAAAATCGCAAAATAGTGACTCACTAAAGTTACCAATATGTTCCAGATTAGCATATAAGCAAATATACCACCTTTGAAACTTCTGATTTTCAACCATATGTCCATATCAGATATAGACCCAGCAGCGTTATCATCAAGATAATAGGCGAACCTAGTTAATCGCAAAATTGCAAAAATGTTCAATACTTTCTTTTTCAAAACATCTGCTCAGGTCGAATTTTTGTTTTCATATTTCTGTTTTTTTCTCTCTCTAATCTATCAGTTCTAAATTGGATTTTCTTCTGTTAAAACCTTTGAAAGTGGAGTGAATTGTGGATATGAATACACCCTCTACATCTGCAAAAAGAAAAAAATGGAGTCATTGAAAAACAAGAAGGTAGGTATACGCTAAATATAATTTTCTAAATGAAAAAAGAAATCACTAAAAAAAGAAAATAGGACTTCGTGGTTTTTATAATAGGATTTTTAATATAACTAAATAGATTAAATTAATTATAGTTTAATGGAAGAAGTCGGTTGGGAGTAAGGGGGGGTGTATCTACTCTGGGAATTGTCAAATGATTACTGTCTTTACTTCTAAAATCTAATCGAAACTCCAATAATTATCCCTGTAACTGAAACACCTAATAAGCGCAGATAACGTCCTATTCTTTAATTTTTCGGATTTATGTGCTAACATATCAAACAGTTTGTATTGACGAACTGTAAAAATGGCTACAAGGCTCAATAGTAACCGAAACTATAGAAATATAATTTTCATATCAATCGATGTTTCATCGGCTTATTATGTTGATTCCAAATATATAACATTCATTAAGCTTTGTTCTACCCGTAAGAGACTAAGAAACTGTTAAAATTTGCCTGATTTTTGAAAGGGGGAAAGAAACAGGGTTGCCACCAGACCAAAAAAATTCGTAACGTCCAACTCTTAAAAACGTAACTTTTGATAGGAAAGTCTCTTTTCAAGGCAGGGTGCCTTAATTTCGCTATCAAGAGCAGTACTTAAAGAGGGGGAGGGGACATTTGTTGCCTGCATAATTTGAAAAATATATTTTTACGCAATCTCATTAAAAATCCTCCCTCCAACTTTTAAAAGGTGCCTAAAAAGAATACAATAATAACAATTCATGCTTCTTTACCTTCAGGAAATTCATATTTATTCAACTGTAAGTGCTGCTTCCAGTTTACCTGCACAACAGACCCCCCCCCCCCCCCGATGCGTGTATAAAACCCCAGGCTACTATTTTGCTTATTATGTTGTTGTTGTGCCATTATTGGTGTTTTAAACCAAAAATTGATGAGTAATACGTGCAAAATAAAAGGCAAATCAATAAACGCAGGATACTTTAGAGTTTTGAAGAAAAGAAGAAAACTAACTAGATCTTTTTTGTTAAAGTTTCAACAAAAACGATCTTAATAAATTCAGCTTCTTAAAAGACCCAAAAAATCCTTTTAATCGCTCCCTTCCCGTCTAATATTTTAGATTGTCTCAGTGTCAGTCTCACCTACTCTAGCTTCAAATTTGTGTTGTTCCAACAGGAAGATTTAAGCAATTCCGAGTGACAGAGTTTTTGTTTTATTTTTATTTTATCAAACAAAAAATACTTCAATCGTTGTCTTCAGTTCCTATACGAAACAACAGTTATTTTGCATAATATGCATTTTTCCGTTTGTAATTTGAATCGTAACTCCCAACCAGAAGAAAGTCAGAAATAAAAGAAGGGTTCACACAATTCAACCCCAAGAATGTTACCCTAAAGCTGCTTTGATCGGTCTCACAAGTCCAGGTACATACAAAGACTTTTTAGGGGAGGAGGTAAAAAAAAAATTAATTCGTTTTCAAAATGAACTAAAAAGTAGAGAATTATTTTGTTTTCTCAAGAATATATGAATATAAGCGAACATGAGGGGCACAAAAAGCATTGGGTTTTACATTACATAAACACCAAATTTATCTAGGTTTTAAATGCATAAACGGAAAAAGTCGATGAGTTGAGGAAAACAAATAAAAAAGATCAAATTATGCAAAAACGAATCGATTTTATGCCCCGAATTTTCACTTATATTTAATATTTTCCAATTTTTGATTTTCAATTTAAAAAAAAAATATAATGTCTCATCCAAGATTACAATCTAAGTTAACACAGCCTCGGGATGTGCTCTTACCGCTGTGCTATACTGATAAAAGTGGGAAGTAACTGAACATTCGAAAGTGGTAGAACAATAGTTCACAAATTAAAAAAAAATTGTGTGACAAAGAAATAAAAAGAAGATGGAACAAAAAGATCAGCGAGTTAATAAAAATGAACTGGAAATGATTTAATTTAGAAAATTAAGGGGGATAATAAAAAAAACTATAATTTAATAAAGAAATGCCGAGAAATTTACATTTTCAGGGGGTTTGGGCCCCAGTCCAGCCTGCGTGGTTCCTATCAATCAGTTTTAAGTAAACTGTAAGCCTACCCTATATAAATACAAGACTGCTATCTTGTTCATAAAAATGGGCATTAGTCTAGTTGTTGTTTTCTAAAGCCAAATATTTAGTGATTGTCCTTTTGTGAAGAAAATATGCTAAACACACAAGCAGTACCATTAAATTATTTACTTTATACTATTTCCAAATATCATGGCCCCTTTTCTGAAAATACACCCACTCCCCTGATGGTCCGGGATATAGTTCTAGGAATATATTAAAAAAAAAAATCCACCAATAAAATTCTTACTTTACAATATGAAAGAACAGGAAAGAATGTAACGAGAAAGAATGTCATCACAAGATTCGACACAACGATGAAATGTAATTATACAGTTATATATGGGACCTCAGATGGGGAAGGGGGTATAATGTCGAAAAAGTAACCATGATTTTTGTAACAAGTTTAGCATAAAATCGAAAATTCCGGCTCAACTAACCCACCCCTCCTCAAGGCCTAGATATAACCAAAAAATGGCTAATTTTTACAGTTTCATATATTTTGTCAATACCAGCTGTTCATAATCCCATATAAAAAGAGCAACTTTTGTATATAACCTGATATTATGTCAAACCAATCGGAAGGGAGGTGAGAATGTCACGGAAAGAATAATACATATATCGTCGGTACTAGTCAATTAGCTGATACACCCGCAAGATAGATGCTAAAGGAAACTAGTCAAACGGGTATCAGTCAGTAGAGAATTGGATCGCAAAGCGTGGTTTGATATTGTGTTTACAATATTCAAACTATTGTTTTTTGGTGTTTAGGGGGGGGGGTACCTTGATTAGGTTACATATTTAATATATAGTATGCTTTGCCCACCACCCACCCACCCCTAATATATTTTATAATATTTTGTTTTATTTCATTAGCAATAAGAGAGAGTATTATCTTAACTTATTATGCGAGTAAGCCAAGTGGGTATTTTCTCATCCTAATAACTGAGTGATTTTTTGATAAGATTAAATGAACATGATGTGAAAAAATGTCGATACTCATGTCAGCATAATTAAAATGGGAACAGCGGGGGAAAAAATAGATTACTCAGAAAATGTGAAACTTCCTCATTATTCAAAAGCGTAACATAATTGTAACATAAATTCAAAAACGTAACAAAAATGTAACTTTTTAGACCGTAACGTAAAACGTACCGTTTTATCTAAAACGTACCAAAAATGGTACGAACGTAACCGGTGGCAACCCTGGAAGGAAACGCCCACTAAAAGTCAAAAATTTTAATTCAAATCAAACCATTAGATTCGGCGTATCAGAGGACCTTACTGTAGAGGTTTCAAGCCCCTATATGTAAAAGTGTTGAATTTTGTATTATTTGCCAGAAGAAAAATCACGGATACGTGTTAATTTTTTTTTTCTTCCAGGGGTGATAGCATCGAACCAACGGGTCCTAGAACATCAGGGGAGGACTCATTTAAACGGAAATCAAAATTTCTGGTGTCCGTTTTTTGACCAAAAAGATCGGACGACTACTACATTTATTAATTATAATGATAAAAAGTATTATAATTCTAGTGATTTCTAGTCAATAATCTAGTGATTTATGTGCTAATTTAGTGATTTTTTTCAAGAATCTAGTGATTTTTTTTCACCGGATGGCAACCTCGATTCAGAATAAAAAACGATGATACGTCATCAATCTGGTGTTGAACCCTAGAAGAAAACATCACCAGTTGAAGAATGGTCCCCTATCCATTGTCATCAATAATTTAAAAAAAATTTATATAATTTTAAACTTTAAGGCATGTCATGACACGAAGTTTATCTTATATATTTGTAGTGTATCAGATTAACGCCGCTTCTTATCCACTAAAGTTCGTGCGTCGGCCCTGCAGTATGTTACCACAGCTGGGTTTGAACTCTTGGTCCTGTATTAACAAGCTGAGATCACACCCGCTGCGCCACTACTGGACAAATTTATTTTATCGCTACAGGATTTTTTTATTTTGTTTTAAATGATATACGGCTGACAAATCAAGATCTGCTTTCCGTTGCTACAGCTGTAAATTCGTTGTAATCTTTTATTATAATTCCACGCGTTCGAAATTCATAAGCACCCGCAGTCCAAATATTCAATGGTACCAGAAGGTGGTGAACGCTATTATACGACAGAAGGTGTCTCATCCGCTGATAAAGGAGGTAATCAAAAACAGGAAGTGGAGACACCAGTAGAGGACTAAGTACCATTTTGCTTGCCTTATGTTCCTTCCTGTGCTATTTGCTTGCCTTATGTTCCTTGGCATCTTTCCAGAGCATGTACCTATGGATTTGCTCGCCTTATGTTCCTTCCTGTGCTATTTGGGTGGATTACGTTCCTTGGCACCTTTCCAGAGCATTTACTTATGGATTTGCTTGCCTTATGTTCCTTCCTATGCTATTTGGGTAGATTATGTTCCTTCCTGTGCTATTTGCTTGGTTTACGTTCCATGGCACCTTTCCAGAGCATGTACTTATGGATTTGCTTGGTTTATGTTCCTTCCTATGCTATTTTAAAGGTTTATGTTCCTTCCTATGCTATTCTAAGGGTTTATGTTCCTTCCTATGCTATTCTAAGGGTTTATGTTCCTCCCCGTGATTTACTCCTCTCTCTCTCTATCCCACTCAATTTGTTGTTGTTGGTAGCTCAGTTTCATTGTGGCAGTGAGAGTATCAACACATGAAAAAATGTTCCATACATGTCCGCTATGCATGTACATACTGGGCAGCTGGTCATCATGTGAGAATTGTACAATGATTGATGAATATAATGAAAAGTGTAGATTATGCAACCCGTGTAAATTGCATAGAGGATATGCTGTACAAATTAAAGGTTGTAATTCATGTCTTGAAGAGGTGTGTGACTCTCATCCTAGAGGCCACCTATGCTCCAATCGCCACTATGATAAATGTAATCAGTGGGAGAATACATATCCCGGTATGATTGGAAAGAATCCTAAGCGTGATTTTAGTTTATTGCTACGAGATTGGTATCGTCGTGGTTTTAGATTGTTCTGGGAGGAGGAGCCGGGTCAGCGATTCAACTTTTCGAACAACAAAAGAATTTGGTTTCTACGTCATCGTTGTGAAGACAATGACTACTATGATTATAAGCCCACTGATTTTTATTTGGCGGTGACGGAATGTGATTCACCACTTGAGGACACTGTTTGTGACATTGTTTCAAATAAGCAAATTGAAACATGTGAATTCTATAAAAATGAATGAGAATAGTATCATTGACTATACAAAGACATATGACAAGAGTGAAGTTACACTCTATTGTAGAAAATGCGACCCTGACATTGCAGCACATCAGGATCAGTATACTATGAATCCAAATAATCTACCTACATTAGTTGTTATCGACAAATACCTAGTAGAAGATGAAATCTAAAGAGTAGAAAAGTCGTTTTTATCATGTACATACATTTTTCATTTATTAATAAACAATTTCACATACATTTTTAGAACATTTTATTCGTAGGGCACTAAAATCAATATTAAACACGCTTGTAAGTATATTTTCCACTAGAAAGTCGTTCAATCGAGTTAAGTCAACGTAAATGTTCAGAAACTGTTTGTAGGTATAGCCACAACATCTGAATATGAAAGAGTAGTGCATGAAAGCCACATGTCTTAGTCGTTAAATCCTTTTCTCTTCGTTGATTTTGAATAATAGTTTTCCCAGTGCTTTCAATTAAGTTGGGGATGCATGGAGTGTAGAACTTATACGATAGGCCAAGAGGATCAAAAAATTCAATATTCTTCGCTGTTTGAAAGATGCATAGCCAATGGCCTGTCTTCAAAGTCGATGGACTGCTATTAACAATGATTAGGGTATTGTTAACACTTGGAATTTTTACAATGAAGTCCGATGGTATGCAATAGGACTTGTACTGGGACATGTATGGATCCATACTAAATACGTTGATTATTTGGTTTGTGTTCATGGTGCTAGGTCTAGTAGAACACTGCCGTCGGGTGTGATTTCCCAATAGGTTTCAAATTGACTCAATGATATTAGCATGATACTCTCAGTCAAAGCATCGGCAAATGTACACTCTAAACGTACATTCCCTGTTCGTCCTATGCTCATATCCTGGGTCCCCGACAGGTCCAAAACAATTACACCATGATTTTTTGAAAACATTGAATCGGTTATTCCATTTTCAAATAGTTGGGAGTCATGATCTAGGGATTGCATGGTCAACTCGTACAGAGTTCTATAGGATTTTTTGTCAAATGACAGAGTGTACAGTGGAATACCATTCACTTTGCACACAAGGCTAGACAGACCGAAAAAATTAAAATAATGGGGGGATTCAGTCCAGGATCCAACAGCACTGCACTCTTCACCAAGGCCAAAACCAATTTTGATGGGATTTCTCCATTGATAAATGATGAATCGGTATAGCTACGAGAGCCGTTGGCAATGTGACGTTGATTGGTGATCGTATGGGGGACCAGAAGTTTAACGTTGTTGCCATTTGCTCTTAGATTTTTCACTGCCAATGCAACAGAGCTCATAAACTGTTGTTTTTGGACGTGGAGAATTACCGATGTAATAATGACATTTGCATCGGGTGCTGCAGGAAGTGTTTTTCTCAAAATGAAATTCGATGGGGCCAGTTGCAACTTTATGTCAATCTTGACATTGGGGGGTAACCATTGGGATATATTGAATATCTCATGATTTAATTTTCTAACCAGATGATACTCCTGGGTCACTGCAGTAGTCAACTCACCGTCAGTACCAACATCTGATCGATATTCATAGCCCAATGATTGTCATCTCAACTCCTTATAAGCCTTTGGTGTCATCATCATAAATTGTATGTAACTTGCATAGTTGGATAAATTATTGCTAGTGCTCACCAATGTTCCATTAATAAATACATTAAATTGTTTGAACAGGTTGTGTAGAATACAGTTTTCGTAGGAGAGACCATCGACAGCAGTTGGAGTTGAATTATCTGACTTTTTCTTTACCGCAACATTTAAATCAATAAATGCTGATGACAAATCAATGAAATAGTCTTCATTGGAAAATATTTGAAAGTGTATATTTTCTGAGAGGGGTTACTGAGGGTGAAATTGTTCATAGTAGCCATACTTGACACTGACATCAACATTTTCAGCATTGAAAATATTCAATGAGGAACTGATTGACGGATGTGATTCCTTGTGGGGGAGATAAGTCATCTTAAGAGAAGAAATCCTTCTTTGATATACCAAACTTTTTCTTTTTCTTCTTCTTATTGGTCTTCGTTGTTTTATTTCTCAAAGTCCTTGTTGATGTCCTTCGCTTCCCGCCTGGGTAGAGACTGATGAGTGAATGACGCGCACGCATCCTTTTCAAGCCCTTCCCATTTTGCTGAGATTTTAATTGCTCACCAATGGCTCTTGCTGAAGATCTAATATTTTCCTTAACACTCTCGTTGAAATTCTTACCCGACCCCCAGTCCTGTAGTGTTGAGGCAGCAAAATTTGCTGCAGCAGGTACAAGATATTTTCTGGCAAGGGGTAGTGCAGAACGAAATAGCCTAGCAAACCAGCTACCAAGACCATAGCCAGAAATTGTAGTACGCCCCTTGTAGTGGTCCAATCCATTGCCTATTTGACGTGGACTCAGAGCACCAACATAGCAATCGATATCGGGACAGACAAATGGAATTCTTCTATTGTTCATTTTAGGTGGTGTCGCTGACAATAGGTCGAAAATGACAAGTAATCACTGCTAAACCTTTTGTTATTGCTAGAGGATCACCCAATTCACTTCTTAGTGTTAACTGACAGAGTTCCAAATACGAAGTGTTTACAGGAACATACTGAAGATGCTTTATATTATAGTGATGAACAAGTTCATGGGTTGTTTTTCGTTCAAGAACACGTATGAGGGGGACATTTGAATTACCAACTCTCGATGTTTCCACAAAAGATGCATAGAGAGATATGCAAGAGTCCGAGACGAAACCAGGTGGATAATCAGCAAAAATAACTTCATCCATCCCGTAAACAGTGCCAGCGTTTTTCCCATTGATCATATTCTATTTAAAGCCAAGAACGTCTCTCAGATTATCATTGAGATAAATTATTTCACTGTCAACAGGTGATGTAATGTAAATCCTATCGTTTTCCATTGAATAATTAAAACGGAATGTACCATTCCTACGATATGAGATTTTTCTATTGATTGCACGACACAAATCCATCATAGTACCATACTCTTTATATCTCAATATAACATCTGGATATTCTCTAGATTTAAGTGCTTCAACCCATTCATAGTCGACAAAGAGTGACCAATCGAATGGTATAACTTTTATATTATACACACGATCCTTTTTCAGGATGTCATAGGTATTTTTGAGAATACAGTCGACAAGAGCCACTTCATACGCACCGTCAAATTTGATGGCGGGGGAGAGTTTCGTCCAAAAATCACTTGTTTTATTCCAGTCGTTGTAGAGAGGATCGGAAACGTTGGACATAAATGTTACATAGAAATCATTGGGCATTGTCAATATCTTCAACACTGATCCAAGAATCAAAATCAGAGTTGTATCCTAGCCACCGAACAAGTAACTGTTTCTTACCCTTGTGAGTACGAGTCTTTAATATCTTTTCAATTTGATAGATTTCACTATTATTTTTAACTTTTTGTAGTTCATTGTCATAAAAGCCCCCGAGAATTTCTTCATCTTTGGTATCGCGCAAACGATAAGTTATGGGTTTAGTGTCTAGGATTTTTGCCACTTTAAAAAGTTCTGTGGACCACAAGTAATTACCCTTTTCAAAAACATTGGTTGTCCTATTAATTCGAACAGTATCACCAATATTGAATTTTTTTCTTCTTGACAATCATTTCATTGGAATATTGTTTAAGAAAGGTGTCAATTGTATCATGATCAGAATGATGAACTTCCGTTGGGGTTGAATTGGACAATGATCGATGAGGTGGTTGATTATAAATCAACATGATTTTATCTAAATCATGAATAAAAGCAGATGTATTTTTCAATGCACAATATCTTGAAATTAAAAGTCGAATAGTTCTTATCAATCCTTCGGCCAATGCAGCCTTTATAGGGCTATGACTATGATAGAACAGTGTATTATATTTCGCTAGTACTTTTGCAACATGGGGATTAACAAATTCACTACCGCGATCCGTTTGAATTTTTTTTATACGAATCCTGTTCGAGAATACTTTCAATGGCCTGAGCAACTTCAACACCTCTCTTCGAGCGGAATGGAATTGCATATGCATAGCGACTAAAAACACTGATTCCGAGTAGAATGTACTTGTACGGTGTATTGTGACGTCTTTGAATGTTATCTAGAGTTAGGAGATCTGCTTGCATTATATGCAATGGGAAAAAGGCTTTAGTTTTTCGATAATGATTAGCACGAAGCCTATGATTTCTATGCAGAGTGTAACTTGATTAATTTTGTAGATAGTCTTGTACACTTTTAGCGTGAACACCAGTGACTTTGGAAAGAGTGGTGGGGGAACTTAAACTCCCCACTTCACCAATATTTTCATAAACACGTTTCAGAACTTCAACCATTTTAATGTAAACGTGTAGTGTAACGTCCGCTACCCTTTTGTATACTGGTGGTTGGTGGTGAAGTTGACTTGATACGTCTTCGCTTTTGTCTAGCTATCAGTGGTGTGCTGCTGCTCCTTATTGTCAAGTTTCCACTAGGTGTGCTAGTATTTTCCAAAATTGATTTAAAATCTTCTTCTTCTTCTTCATGTTCATATTTTAATGGTGTTGACAATGGTGCATGTTCATTTAATTTTTTTAGAATTTGCCTATTGATAATAAGGCTGTTGGGGAAGTTTAATGTATTTAGAAAGTTGTATAGATGAGCGTCAAATGATAATAGTCCTTTACGATTTGTAACCATATCAAAGATTAAATCAAGTAGGTTATAGATCTTGCCTTGAATTATAATCTCTTTCCCATTGCTATCAACTCGAATATGATCTTGAACACTTTCCATGAGATAAGTTAGGAGTCGTTTACTTTGTTCACGATATGACTGGGGCATTAGATATCCAATTTTCGATACAATTGAATCCAATTCCTCCTTCTTTAATTGTGCTCCAGCAACAGCAGAATCCTGAGGAGATGATTCTTTTTTTGTGATTAATACCACTGGTCTTCGCACGATAGGGCTTATGTTTGTCCACTCGACGAAGTGCATCTTGAAGTAAAAGCAGTTTTTATCATCCTCAATATTCTCGTTGTCAATGAATTTACTCAGATTGTCCTCAAAGTGTTCCACGGGTGAGAGAGCGAGTTTTATTGGAGTCAATTTATAGGGTTTTGCCATTCTCTACAGAAAACTGTTTACAAGTCCTGCAATTATCGGTAGTAAAAGTGTGAAAAAGCTACCGCCCACCTGAAGAAGACGTTTCCTTTTAAAATTCTTTCCTTTGTTTTTAGAGGCCAATGTATGTACAATGGAACGATGTTGCTTTGCCTGTGGCTTAACTACTTCTGGCAGTTGAACATTACCCTCGGTCAAATTTAAACAAAGTTCAGATATTAGATTAATGAAATCATTGTCAATACCATGTTTGAGTATGGCTTTCCTAAGTGGGGGTTTTGAAGTGCTGAGAACTTAAAATAAATGTCTATTTTCATGTAGTTTCTTAAGTGTCATGATAGCAAGTAATAGGTCTTTTTACTTTTCACGGAGAGATATACTGGAATTTCATTGTAAAAAATATCTGTGACTACACGCAAATCCTCGGGTGTATTTTGATTAAGATCCAATAGGATGTAGCCGTAGGGTTTATTAGTTGTCTGATTGTACGCTGAGAGCAGAAATTTGGGGGCGCCTGGATAGATTTGTTTATTGAGGGTTATTGGCGAACTAGGATCACGAACAACTCTGTAGATGATATAGTAGGTGCAGTTCAATGCAAGTGTTCGTATACATTTGCTCTGATGAAAGAGATTGTGTAGAACCAGAGTAATGGAAATCAGTTCATGATGAGAGCGAACGGTGAACAATTGCAGCATTTCCTGGGACCATTGTTCAATAGATTCAGCCAGATCGTCAATAATCAACCAAGAGTTTGGTTCAATAATGTTGAAAACATCAAGTCCCTGTATGAATTGTATCTGCACCAATCCCGCCGTGCCAATTGCTTTTATTTTATCGTATGACTCCTGCCAAATACTGTAACAATAGTAGATTTTTTTCGGCTTTTCCACAAACATTTTATCGCAATTTTTAATTATTTTAGTTAAGAGTGTTGTTTCGCCTGACATTGATGGCCCACACAGAAACGATCTGAATGGTGTTTTAAATTGATACATGTTCCCTTCAACAGTTCACCTAGAAAACTAAATGTAGACTATAGTTGTCTAATGACTAAATAATTTCCCTATTACTACTAGTCTGTTCAAGAATAATAATGAGAACAAAATTAATAAAGAATCATATTTCTTGTATTATAAAAAACAGCACTTTACAGAAAACAAAGAAAAATACACTTTTTTAATTTATTTATAATAAGAAACATTTATTTTAAAAATGCACTAGAAAAAGCACTTTAATAACTATACTTTATTTTATAAAAATACAACATTTAATGAAAAAAAATACACTTTGAATAATATCCCTTTTTTTTAATTTGAATGCAACATGTATATTTACAAAAGCACAAAAAAATCTGCTCTAAGTAAAAAAAAGATAAATTTGGTAGTGGTTGCGCCCCCCCCCCCTGCTGGCGGCCAGCCGGGCGTCCCCCCCCCCCCCCCAGCCGCGAGGCCCCCCCCCCAGTTCGCGAGCCACCCCCCAAGGTTTTGGGAAAAATTTATTGGACTTTACTCAAACCGAAACTTTCCCAATGGCTAACACATTCGGCTCGGTCGGAAGTTAAATAGTGTCCCAGGGGGAGGGTAGTCACACCGTCTTGAAAAACATAGACCTTGTCGGGAATGGTACTCATGGCAATTTTTTCTACCTTTACAGTGAAGTTCCTGTAGTTCAGTGAACGAATTGCCAGCAATTTGGCTCGTGGAATTGTATTTTGAACAATACAATTCCTATAGATGTTCATGTCGAAATTCTTATCCACAGAGCGCGTGGGTACTCCTTTGTAACGTTTTTTGATTTCCTCGTCGTGTGTCTGTATAAAGTACACCTTCGGACTTACAAACATACCACGGGAAATCATGTCGCTTCCCGTTTCTGATTTAAAAAATAAAAGCTGATTTGGCGCCCGACGTTTCACTAGCTCTGGGTAAAGCCCACTCCAATTGGTGTAGTCCATCCGCGAGCTGATGATTTCACCGTGCGCCAAATCATCAAGTAGGTTTGGGGTTTTTACTTTTATCAGTAGAGACTCTGTGTCCCCGTAGCAGACCTCTACTTGCCCCTTCTCCGGCCACTGTACCCTAGCCACATTGTAGTAGAATTCCAACATGAGCTTTTTAGAGATCTCCAAGATCGCACTGCCTGCAGCAATATTTTTATTCAGGACAATGCTTCTTTTTCTTCTATTCAATAGTACCATGTCCGGGCCAATGATTCTGAAGGAAGTGTAATTTGGATCGGCAATAATTCGAGCACATTGTTTGGGATCGGTCACGACGTCACAACGATTCCTATTGCGAACACTCTCGCACATTTTACCAAAAGCCGAATTCAAAATGAGCTTATAAATTTCTTTTTCGGCTTTTATCTGCGCTTCAGAACGTTTCTTGACAAAAGTGTTAACAAACGTTTTCAGATAGGGTTTTTGACAAAACTGGAGGGCTCTATGAACCTTTGTGACGTTGAAACCGTTGTTGCACATCCATTTTAAAGCCACATGATGTACAACAATATTTTTTTTCGGCAGAAGGTCAGCAATAAGTTTTTGTTTTGAAGGTGACCAATGCAATCCGTCCACCTCGACTAAACGTCTGTTGCGGGGGCTCAAAGAGTCCCTAGTCACAGGTCTATTGATGCATGGAAAAACAAAATTCTTTACCGAATCGTGAAGCTCAACTGGTATCTCCTCATCAATTTCAAAAAACCATCGAACCGGCCCATTCTCCTCAACACTATCAATGTTGGGGAAATTGGGAGCTTGAGGGTCATTGAGCCATTTATAGTCATCGCAGGGTAGCGCATAATGGGACATGGCCGAGGGGTAGAGAGAATTCATACCAAGGAAAACTGCATCTGATTTTGTCCCCGTATTCTCTCCAGTTGGATCAGTTTCAAAGATACGATCCCCTATGAAAAACGTATCCACCCCTCATTGACCTCTCGATGAACAGGTGCTGATCGGTGTCGGTGATCTGCCCGATTTATTCCCCGCTAATTTTTAGGATGAGGTCCATTACCAGAGAGATGAAAAATAATACCCTAAATCAAGATTAAATCCCCATAGATTTTGTCCGTATTTTTACACATAATGTCTAACAAAGTTAACACATCACTCGACAAATACAGCTTGCAGTAGTCAAATCCATTTTTACACCCTCCCTCTGCCCACACTTTTTGTTAGCAAAACTGTATTAATCGGGGGTGCACCTACGATCGTGTAGACTGTCGTAAAACGATTCGATCGAGGGAATAGTTTCCTCGGCGAAATTCGACATGGAACAATAATAATCATAAGGATATATGCCCTTGACCGTCAACAAATCATATAAATCATTTGGAAATTGTTGCTTGAGAAGGGGGAAAGCGTTGCAGCCGTCATCGTTTTTCTGCACTTGAATTAATTCGCTCAATGATTTAGGGAAAAAACTGTAGGAATCTAAAAAGCGAATTTTATTCGTGTACTCAATGTCGTCTTCAACATATCTCCACATAAATTCCAAAACAAGCAACTTTTCCGATGATTTAGGAATGATTTTATAGGAAAAGCTGTCTATCACTCATGCATCATTCACTGTTCCATTTCTTTGAAGATGTGCCATTGCTGGTAGCACATACTTCAGATCGTAGTTAGAATTATGTATAAAAACCGGAAGAAAGAGTTGCTGTTTAATTTTTAAATTACATGAATTGTGAGCCCACCCCCGAAAGTTACTTTTCCCCGTTGAATTGGGGTCAACAAGATGATTGTGGTCCTGGACCGCGTTTTTTGGGGCAAGAACACCCCTACAAACCCAACAAATTGTCCCCTTTTCTAGTGCCAGTTGCTCCTTATCTGATAATGACATTGGGTAGTTGGTGTGACGCAATCGTGAAATTGCACCGTTCGCTGTTTTTATTAAAGACACTAATAACTTCTCCATGCTACCCTCCTCATCCATAGTCAAAAAAACTCTTCCAGCTGCATTTTATTGCTGGAATCGCGACGGGCATGTGCATGGGAACACGCAACTAGTTTGTGTTCCTTGACTATATTTGGCCTTGATGGGTCCAATACCTCCACCAGTCTTGATTCACAGTCCAAAGATACTTTATCAACCTGTAGCAGGGAATTTTGGAAGTTTTTAAATTGTAAAGTATCTTTGCCTTCTGCCGGCATTTCTATTCTTTGATTGCCATGAATTTTGCAATATCTCATGTGATCCGAGAATGTTCGTTCAGATCTAAATGGAGAAAGGCACATGGGGCAATAGTGACGTTCCCCTTTCTGAACACCTTGGGATAAGAGTCAACTTATTGCCGTAACGGTGAAAAAATGACCATAGGAATTTACATCTTTGGGGGTCTCATAGATAACCCAAACCCAATTTTTAACATTATCTACCAACGGTGTCCTAAGTGAATATAAAATCCCTTTTTTATTTGGTTTCTTTCCCCCATTTTCAAATTCCATATAATACTGGAGAACAACCACCCCCGACCCAAGATTTTCGTTTGCTTTTTCAAATATGGTTATTTCTTTTAAGGACACCTGATATTTTTCCTCTAAACAATCAAAATTTACTTTAGGGAAATTTTCTCCACCGTTACGTGCAAGTCTGTCGAGATTTTTTATTGTTGAATCTTTTTTATTGCTGCTAAAAATACATATTCAAAGCATTTCAGCCCCGTGTCAAAATTGAAACCCTGAACCCCCCTGTAGTCGACAAATCTGGGTGGCTTTTTATTCGTCGACTACCTGCCCCCCTTAAAATAAAGTTTTTTTTTTAAATCTACTGAGATTCATATCCATGTGTTCAATGTATAAAATTGAGGACCCACTCCCTCTCTCGTTGAACGTGTCCAAAGTTGATATTAATTTATTAACCCAATTGAAAAAGTTACCCTCGAATTCATTTAGACCAGGGTAAAAAGTTTGATTGCCAGTTGAAAAATTGAAAAAAAAATGTCCCCAGATGTCCCCTTTTGTAAATAAACTTTTTGGTTTACCGATGCTTTAATCCCCCCTTGACCCCCCCCCCCAATTCTGAATCTGAATCTCAATAAGTGCTCGAATTCGGTCGATGTAGGTATGGAGAACATTTACAGGGTCTGTTAAAATGACACTCCCGTCAACCAGGTTTTCCTCGGGAGGATTAAAATCTACCCTATGTGTTTGCAAGTGACCTAGAGCAGACTCTAACAAATAAAATTCACGTAGTTCCAGGGACGCGACACTATTTTCATGTCCTGCACCTATTTGCACAGGACCCAATTCACTAATAGTAAAGTCATCGGCAAAAATGTCCCCGGAA
>CM051271.1:41305060-41862560 GCA_027921565.1 Artemia sinica | reverse complement strand
CCTGAATTTAAATTTACTAGTGGGGTGGTAAAATGATTTTATTTGGAAATAAATTGACAATTTAGTAAACTGAACTTACATTGTAAATTGACGTATCCATAGCTTCAAAGTCAATAATATCAGATGTGTTATCCATGATGTGTTAAAACATTATGAAAATTTAATCGTAAGGCATGAGCATTTTATACAAAATCTCAAGGACGAATGAAAATCACTCCTTTTTATTTGAATCCAATTACCGATCAAGTTACAGTATATGGAGTAACCTCCACTCTCTCTCTGATTGGTCATAAAAAATGGGTGTTGTCTCAAAAATCAGTCTGGTTGAAAACGTAGAGTTGAAGCAAACTTGTGTAACAAGCCAGACTTGAGGAACCAGTGGGGAATCCCCGCTCGTACTGCTCGCTTTTTGCAATGTGCACGTGAAAATGAAGTGCCTCAGGCGTAGGTTTCAAACCTTATACACTATCACGATGAGCGAAGTTGCTAGACATTTTTTTTTTATCACTTTGTTTGGAAAGGTAGCAAGGGAACATAAGGCAAGCAAATAGCATGTAGTTTCAAAACGTGTTTAATCACGTGTAGAGGTCCCATAGAATAACATAGGAAGGAACATAGTCCTATAAAATAGCATAGGAAGGAACATAAACCCTTAGAATAGCATAGGAAGGAACATAAACTCCTAGAATAGCATAGGAAGGAACATAAACTCTTAGAATAGCATAGGAAGGAACTTAAACCATTAGAATAGCATAGGAAGGAACATAAACTCCTAGAATAGCATAGGAAGGAACATAAACTCCTAGAATAGCATAGGAAGGAACATAAACCCTTAGAATAGCACTGTGATTCCTAGGGCCTCTATAGAACGTGGTTCCTATGGCCTCTATAGAATAGCATGGTAATTCCTATGTGTCTAAGCAAATAGCATGGTAATTCCTATACGTCTAAGCAAATCCATAGGTACATGCTCTGGAAAGGTGCCAAGGAACGTAATCTACCCAAATAGCACAGGAAGGAACATATGGTAAGCAAATCCATAAGTACATGCTCTGGAAAGGTGCCAAGGAACATAAGGCAAGCAAATGGCACAGGAAGGAACATAAGGCAAGCAAATCCATAAGTACATGCTCTGGAAAGGTACCAAGGAACATAAGGCAAGCAAATAGCACAGGAAGGAACATAAGGCAAGCAAAATGGTACTTAGTCCTCTACTGACACCCCAGCCAAATGATTCCCCTGTCTGAAATTTATGCAGCGTTGCCAACGCGGTACAATTGTACCGTTTTTGGTGTATTTGGAGGTCCTGGCACAGTGCGGTACATTTATGGTCTTTTTCTGTTTATTAGGCTTCACTTGCTCCTTTCTTACACGAATATCTGTTCAAGTTTTGGTTTCTCAAAATCTTTCTTCTAGTTGCGGCAAATCTTTAACTTGCTATTCAGACGGTATAATTTATCCTCTTGCGGTAAAATTTTAGTTGGAAAACTGGCACAGTTTATTTCAAAGCATTGGCAACGCTGAAGCTTGGGTGCCAAAGATCGTCTTCCAGTGGCAAACATGTGGTACCAGAAGAAGAGGGCGGCCCAAAAATGAACTACGACGCAGCTACCGAGCTTACCTTACCAAAAGGGTTGCTGCTCAGTATAAAAAAAAAGAAAAGAAAAAAAAATGCACTTTGTAATTTTTACTGCAGTATATACGTTCTTGGTTGTAGACTGCCTTCTCAAAACTAGAACACCAACACTAATTTTACAACATTCTCGCGATTCGAAAGGGTAAACTACCACTAGCCAAGCCAACATTCACGGATCGGGGAAATAAGCCAAGTACGCCAATTCAGGATTATGCTGGAGGTAAGGTAAGTTTTTTTTTCTTTTCTTATTTTATAAGGATACAAAAAAGGAAATTAAAAAATGGTATTTTCCCCGAAAATAAAGACATTTTTTCAAATTTAGGGTAGTAGTAACACCACCTTTCTAGCAGCTAATTGTAACTTTAGTGATTTTGTTGCTAATTTATTGTTTTTTTTCAACAATCTAGTGATTTTTTGTGCCAATTTAGTGATTTTTTCAGGGATCTAGTGATTGATTTTTTCACCAAGTGACAATCCTGTTAATAAATATTTTATGTTCACACAAATTTGTTTTGATTTTCAGAAGAAATACTACAAAAATTTTGGCACAACCCACTTATATAACAATGCCCCCACCAGCAATATTTTCAAGGCTCCCCCTGTTGAAAAATTTGGTACTTGTTAATTATTCAGAACACACTCAAGAATTTCGATCTGTAGATCTGTAAAAACCGGCTTCATGTTTCACAGCCACAAGACTTATTTAATTGGCAAACTGATATAATTTGTATTATAATAAAGTTGAACTTATATAATTTGGGCTAAATATTTGCACATTAGGGAGGGGGGTAATGTGTTTGGACAGCGTGAAGTTGGAAAACAATTTGTTCTTCATAATAGGCACAATAATTGCAACTAACACATTTTACATGCAGACCCGCTATACTTTACCCCCCCCCCCCTAGAGTGCAAATATATAGCCCAAATTATTGAAGTCCAATGCATTCTGTCACCCGTCACTTGTCTTTCTGGCTATGAAACCGGTTTTCTCAGATCCTACATTCAGATAAAAATTCTTGAGTGTGTTCTGAACAACTGACAAGTACCAAAAATTTATGCCATAATTCTAATTGCGCTTATTAATTTATATTACCTCTAACTACTTATAATTTCTGATTAGCCGCCTTTGCCCTATTGTTACCGTGAGTAACCGAAATCTAGCTTATGTCGACATTCACCGGTGAATGTCCGAAATTCCTTTTTCTCAGCTCAGATTCAATTTGCTTTACGAGTCAGCCTTTTCAGTTTTATGTAATCTATCATGGTAAAAGTTAGGTGAGGTTAGATTATGTTAGTTTAGGTTTAAATTTGGTTGTCAATATTAGAAATGGGTTAAAAACCTAAGCTAACCCAACCTCACCTAGCATAATCTATTCTAACCTAACCTGTCATCATCAAACCTTGAATTAAATTGAAAAAGTTGACTGGCAACTCTGACTGAATCCAAGGAGAAAAAAAGGTATTTCGGACATTCACCGGTGAATATCGACATTCACAAATTTGCGGACATTCATGGAAGAACTATTACACTAAAAAGTTGCCAAAAAGTTATAAACTTTTAATATATTTAACAAAAATATTGAAATATATTACTTTTTGAATATATTTAATGTACTTTAATGTAAGTATTCAGAGTATTAACAATTAAATAGACTATCCTGTTTCGGTGAAACGATTTTGCACAATTGTGTTTGCATTATTATTTAGAACTTCCAAACCTGTGGATACATTTCATGATATCGTGGTTGTTATGGCAACTTAAAAACAAAACTGAACTAAAGACTGGGACAAATTAAAATAAGTAGTTGTGTGGATAAACAGTGCAGACTACCATGCTTGAAAGAAGAGATTTAGAAAATGGGACATTTCAGTTTCGGAAAAAGAGTGAACGACTGGATTGGAATCTATTGGGTAAGAACAAAGTTTAATGGAGGGGTAACTTTTCCCGATTAGTTCGCCAGCTAAAAGGTGAAAATTCTATTCATCTCTTAACACTTTTCCTGAATACACGAATTACCACCTTTACAAACGTGTCCAAGCCCCACCCCTACTACCTCCCTAGTGAAGATATATATAACAGTTTGGTGATATTGTGTATTGTCTTTATTTTTCAAATTGGCTTTATTTGGCATTATGAAGCAGTTGGTGATGTTAGCAAAAAAAAATTACAAACCCACGAAATCAGAAGACTTTTCTAAGCAGAGGTATGGATTCAATAGAGGGGGACGGATCAGTTCCAAGGGAAGTGAGTAGTACAACCGGTGGTGCATGTAACTGTCAACTCAACCTTGTTCAGCCCAACCAAAATCAAAGAAACATTGATGTTCATCTAGCCCAGTAAAAATATGATTTTGACTCGGCATTTGAGTAACAAAAATGTTCCAGCCACCAAAATCTTCAGAAAAATTCGTTTAATAACATATAGAAAATCGGGCGTGCACAAATACCCCTTTTTCAGGGGAAAGGGAGGGGGGAGGACGTCGAATTACATTTTTTGCAATATTTTGTGGACCACAAGGTCGAGACCAAAAATGATATTGGAATCGGAAATTTTCATCATTCAGAACCATATTTTCACCCCGAGCGAGGTCAGAGGGGGATAAAAAATTTGAATCTTAATTTGTGTAGTATTAGGTAGATTAAAAGGTCGTTTCCTATTAATTCAATTCTGAAGAGACCAAAAAATGACATCAGAATTAGAGGCTTCCCGTTAATACCCCATTTTCACTCTGAGTCAGGTCAGAGAGGGCGACCAAGCTTAGCTATTAGTACAAGAGGGGTCCCCTTCATTGCAATGTCACGCCCATTAACTCAAATATGAACTAATATTGCGCTTCGCAATAAGCTCCAACCTAACTTCAGGTGTGGAGAGGGATGGGTAATTTCACAAACAACAATACATTTTGCAGAAAATTTCTTTTTGTTCAGGGCTAAAGAGCGCAAATCTGAACAGAGGCTTTTCTTCGAATTCTTTTTTAAGGTCTGTCTTGACTCATCTACTCTAAATTTCACCATTAGTCTCACCTTTTGGCACGGGGAGGGGGGGGGTTTGGATTAACATATCAGGAGATTGCCGTTTCTTTTTGTTCAGGGCTAAAGAGCGCAAATCTGGACAGAGACTTTTCTTCGAATTCTTTTTTAAGGTCTGTATTGACTCTTCTACTCTAAATTTCACCCTTAAACTCACCCTTTGGCTCGGGAGGGGGGGGATTAGAACATCAGGAAATTGCCATTTCTCCCATTTCAGGGTTAAAGAGCGCAAATCTGGACAGAGACTTTTCTTCGAATTCTTTTTTAAGGTCTGTCTTGACTCTTCTACTCTAAATTTCACCCTTAGTCTCACCCTTTGGCACGGGAGGGAGGGGGATTAGAACATCAGGAGATTGCCATATCTTTTTGTTCAGGGCTAAAAAGCGCAAATCTGGACAGAGACTTTTCTTCGAATTCTTTTTTAAGATCTGTCTTGACTCTTCTACTCTAAATTTCACCCTTAAACTCACCCTTTGGCTCGGGAGGGGGGGGATTAGAACATCAGGAGATTGCCATTTCTGTCATTTCAGGGCTAAAGAGCGCAAATCTGGACAGAGACTTTTCTTCGAATTCCTTCTTAAGGTTTGTCTTGACTCTTCTACTCTAAATTTCACCCTTAGTCTCACCCTTTGGCACGGGGGGGGGGGGGGGTTAGAACATCAGGAGATTGCCGTTTCTTTTTGTTCAGGGCTTAAGAGCGCAAATCTGGACAGAGACTTTTCTTCGAATTCTTTTTAAGTCTGTCTTGACTCTTCTACTCTAAATTTCACCCATAGTCTCACCCTTTGGCACGGGAGGGGGGGATTAGAACCTCAGAAAATTGCCATTTCTCCAATTTCAGGGCTAAAGAGCGCCAATCTGGACATAGACTTTTCTTCGAATTCTTTTTTAATGTCTGTCTTGACTCTTCTACTCTAAATTTCACCCTTAGTCTCACCCTTTGGCGCGGGGGGGGGGGGGGTTAGAACATCAGGAGATTGCCGTATCTTTTTGTTCAGGGCTAAAGAGCGCAAACCTGGACAGAGACTTATCTTCGAATTCTTTTTTAAGGTCTGTCTTGACTCTTCTACTCTAAATTTCCCCCTTAGTCACACCCTTTGGCACGGGGGGGGGGATTAGAACATCAGGAGATTGCCGTTTCTTTTTGTTCAGGGCTAAAGAGCGCAAATCTGGACAGAGACTTTTCTTCGAATTCTTTTTTAAGGTCTGTCTTGACTCTTCTACTCTAAATTTCACCCTTAGTCTCACCCTTTGGCACGGGAGGGGGGGGGGGAATAGAACATCAGGAGATTTCCATTTCTGACATTTCAGGGCTAAAGAGCGCAAATCTGGACAGAGACTTTTCTTCGAATTCTTTTTTAAGGTCTGTCTTGACTCTTCCACTCTAAATTTCACCCTTAGTCACACCCTTTGGCACGGGGGGGAGGGGGATTAGAACATCAGGAGATTGCCGTTTCTTTTTGTTCAGGGCTAAAGAGCGCAAATCTGGACAGAGACTTTTCTTCGAATTATTTTTTAAGGTCTGTCTTGACTCTTCTACTCTAAATTTCACCCTTAGTCTCACCCTTTGGCACGGCAGGGGGGGGGGAATAGAACGTCAGGAGATTGCCATTTCTCCCATTTCAGGGCTAAAGAGCGCAAATCTGGACAGAGACTTTTCTTCGAATTCTTTTTTAAGGTCTGTCTTGACTCTTCTACTCTAAATTTCACTCTTAGTCTCACTCTTTGGCACGGGAGGAGGGGATTAGAACGTCAGGAGATTGCCATTTTTCCCATTTCAGGGCTAAAGAGCGCAAATCTGGACAGAGACTTTTCTTCGAATTCTTTTTTAAGGTTTGTCTTGACTCTTCTACTCTAAATTTCACCCTTAGTCACACCCTTTGGCACGGGAGGGGGGGCGGAATAGAACATCAGGAGATTGCCATTTCTGCCATTTCAGGGCTAAAGAGCGCAAATCTGGACAGAGACTTTTCTTCGAATTCTTTTTTAAGGTCTGTCTTGATTCTTCTACTCTAAATTTCACCCTTAGTCTCACCATTTGGCACGGGAGGGGGGGGGGGATAGAACATCAGGAGATTGCCATTTCTGCCATTTCAGGGCTAAAGAGCGCAAATCTGGACAAAGAATTTTCTTCGAATTCTTTTTTAAGGTCTGTCTTGACTCTTCTACTCTAAATTTCACCCTTAGTCTCACCCTTTGGCACGGAAGGGGGGGGGGGGGGTTAGAACATCAGGAAATCGCCATTTCTCCCATTTCAGGGCTAAAGAGCGCAAATCTGGACAGAGACTTTTCTTCGAATTCTTTTTTAAGGCCTGTCTTGACTCTTC
Source organism: Artemia sinica (assembly GCA_027921565.1). Lineage (NCBI taxonomy): Eukaryota > Metazoa > Arthropoda > Branchiopoda > Anostraca > Artemiidae > Artemia > Artemia sinica. Next base: position 41,855,567 of record CM051271.1, on the reverse strand, counting down.
TACTCTAAATTTCACCCTTAGTCTCACCCTTTGGCACGGGGGGGGGGGGGATTAGAACATCAGGAGATTGCCATTTCCTTTTGTTCAGGGCTAAAGAGCGCAAATCTGGACAGAGACTTTTCTTCGAATTCTTTTTTAAGGTCTGTCTTGACTCTTCTACTCTAAATTTCACCCTTAGTCTCACCATTTGGCACGGGAGGGGGGGGGGATAGAACATCAGGAGATTGCCATTTCTGCCATTTCAGGGCTAAAGAGCGCAAATATGGACAGAGACTTTTCTTCGAATTCTTTTTTAAGGTCTGTCTTGACTCTTCTACTCTAAATTTCACCCTTAGTCTCACCCTTTGGCACGGAAGAGGGGGGGGGGGGGTTAGAACATCACGAAATCGCCATTTCTCCCATTTCAGGGCTAAAGAGCGCAAATCTGGACAGAGACTTTTCTTCGAATTCTTTTTTAAGGCCTGTTTTGACTCTTCTACTCTAAATTTCACCCTTAGTCTGACCCTTTGGCACGGGGGGGGGGGGGATTAGAACATCAGGAGATTGCCATTTCCTTTTGTTCAGGGCTAAAGAGCGCAAATCTGGACAGAGACTTTTCTTCGAATTCTTTTTTAATGTCTGTCTTGACTCTTCTACTCTAAATTTCACTCTTAGTCTCACCCTTTGGCACGGGGGGAGAGGGGATCAGAACATCAGGAGATTGCCATTTTTAACTTCGTACCTGGATTTGACAAATTATGTTATTATGTAAGTATTATTATGTAAGTATTATGTATGTATTATATTATGTATTATGTAAATATTATATATATATTTATATATATATATTACATAAATTATGTAAGAAAAGCATGGCAAGTAAGAACTAAACTAAAAAAAAGCAGACACGGACACTTCAATCTCAACCTCGTTTTCATTGCTATGACTCTGAGAGAACCACAACATCGTTTTGATAACAAACAAATTTGGCTATTGAATAAAAAACAAAAGTTGGCTTAATCACAGTGGTTATTAAGAAAATAATGGTACAAAGAAATGTTGATGCAGCTAGCTCCATAATTCTGGCTACGAGCAATAGTATAAAAAAGGTCTTGTATGTGCATGAACCCCAAAACATTACTGTTAGGTTCAATTTCAAAATTCTCATAATTTTTTTTCGCAATAAACTCTTACTATTAAGATTAGCCAAAAAACAAAAACAATTACCATTCTCAAATCAGTTTCAAATGGTAATTTTGCCCCCATTTGACGGCTTTCTAAAACGCTCTTTAAAATTCCGGTCCCTAACGCTCGTTGTTCGCTCTTTACTAGGTTGCAGTCACAATTGTAACCATAATATATGATCCAGAGAATGATCCCTGAAAGTTTCTAGCCACATCTAACATCACAAATCTACATCTAACATCCACATCTAACAACAACACATCTAACATCAAACAAACCCCACTCTCTTCCATATTAAAAGCCATGTTGGAAAAATTGGTTATTTGCAATATTCAAGACCCTTGGGAGGCAGGCATCGCGAAGGCATTTTTATTAGACCTTATAATAAATAAACTTTGTGGCTCTTTTTTTGGGCGTTAATATTTAGCACCTAATGTTAATTAGGTGCCTCTAATATTTTGAAGATCAAGAAAAGCACAATATGCTTCTACAAGATTAGTTTGTTCATTCTGTTACTCGATCCAAGATTTTTCCAGCCCAATTTTTATCCACCTTTCACAGGAACTGAAATGACGATTTGACGCCTTTGGACCAGAAATGCAACTGGAGTTCTTAGTTTTGTGTTTTCTTTTTGCCTTAACCTGAATTTACTGCGTTTTCTCTTTGTGTTCCCACTTGTTTTCTGAGATTATTGATCAATATTTTCCACATACGCCCAACTTCCATTAGTGTGATCGTCATCAACATGTTGAACTAATTTTTTGCGTCTTGAATGACAGTATTGAGTTAAATCTTTGACTTTTGCTGGGACACTTTTTAGGTCATCAGAGGAACTGCCTCATTCCAAATACGTGGATAGACGTTCAGTCGCGTTACTTAAATCTGCTTGGTTGTCCTCAAATATGTCTGTCATATTGCTTTTTTTCACATAATAACAGAAAACATAAGCAAACATCAGCACTCTTCGACATTGTCGAAGCTCAACCAGTGCCTTTTTAAGACATTGTGCATCAGGCCACACATTAAGGTTCGTCATCATTTCTATTTTCTTTTCGATATATGAATTAAGGTTAATGGCCTCCAATTTTAAGCCCTGCATCTGAATTTCATATTTTTCATAATAATACACATAGCGTGTAAGGGCAAAATATTGCTGCTCTGTAGTGCTTGTTGCTAATTTTTCATCATCTTCACCACATTTGTGATCTGAAAAACCAAGTAAGGAATATTTCCAAGGCTTACGGCATGCCCAGCAAAATTCATGTAGACAAGAAACCCTGCTACAAATCACGTGGTTGCAACCTCCATTTTTTTCTATAAACACATTACATTTCAGACATTGTTTTGTGAGAACAGCAATCCAATTACGAGTTTCACTTTCATCATTACATTTTTTAATCCACTGATTATAGATAGAACAGCTGATTGGAGTATGTCCGCAGAACAGGCCTCACCAGAAAATCTCGCCACATTTGCATTGCACAGTTGGAGGATCAAAATCGTCAAGCCGAATTGCATTATTGCAACCGGCTCCTGGACACCATCGCAAAAACCTGTTACACTCAACAAAGCTACTGGTAATAAGACAGTGGCATTTCAGAAGTACTTCAGGAACTTTCACCAAATTTAACACAGTTGTATCGGCAAAGAAAATATCACACTTGAGTGTAGGACATAAAACCGTTTGACTAACTCCTTCGTCTACAATTTTTAAGGATAAATATTCACATAAGCAGTCGCGACAAAACCGATGACCATACTCAGCATTACGCATATTATTAGAAGGCTGCAACGTCACACAGATTCCAAACTCTTCCAACTCCAAATCTTCCAAATTTCCTGACTTCTCCATATAATTTCAGTATGACTGTTGACCGAACAGGATTCAACTTATACAAGTTGGTGACTATTGACAAAATTAATAAAAAAAAACTTTCCGCAAATTAAGTTTTTCAAAGAAAAGTAAAGGCCATTTCAAATTTAAGCTCAGCAGATACAAATACCTTTTAAAATTCAAACTCAAAGCGACCAGAAATTACTATTAAAGAATAAATGAAAACCAAAACGAACAGAAATTAAATAAACAATCATAGCAAAAACATACAACAAGTAATAATATAAATGAATAAATAGATCTTAAAGCGAACGTTGATGAAAAATTCGTTACATGTTAGACTAACAAAATTAAACTTAATGTTATAAACAACCTGATGCCTGAAAAGAATTCTCTTGAAGTTTGAGTAGTACTGTATCAGTTTTAACACCTAAGAACATGGTAGCTAATATTACCCATATTATTCGAAGGTTGCAACGTCACACAGATTCCACACTCTTCCAACTCCAAATCTCCTTTACAAAGCTTCCTTATAACAGGCTGAATCGGTTGTTTTTTAAGGGTGATTCAGCATGAGCCTCTTGAGCCTCTTGAAAAATGTTTAAATAAATATTTTAAATATTTTTTTAAGGGTGATTCAACATGAGCCTCTTGAAATATTTTGTCTTTATTCCCATCACAGTCGCTCCACTAAATTTTCAATGTTCCATTTAAAACAGTGGAGGATTCTTCCATTGGTTATTTCTGGCAACTGTAAGAAGCTTTAGTTTCTCGAATAAATTTAGTTATAAAGGTAACAATTTGTTCAGGCGTCAAAACCTCATAGCCGTCAGTCTGCTGATCTGGCAGGCTTATCGCAAAATCTTCCCCTGATTCGTCCATTCTATCATCGGCCTCATCAAATGACATCTGGTTGTCCATAAAGTCTACCCCCAATTCGTCTTCAGGAAAAACCTCTGAATCATTTGAATTAACATAGTTACTTGTCCTTCATCAATCAGGATAATTACAAACTTTCATATTCATGATTTGCTAACCTAGATGCGAATAATAGTTAGAGAAGGTAGTAGCATATTATATTGATTGTGCTAGTTTATATTATTTGAAAAAAACTACGTTTTCTAAAGAGTTAAAGAGGCTGAGTTACAAGGTCGAACCTTAAAACGTACAGGGATTAGGAGGCACAGTTGGGGGGCTGCCTCCCCCCAAACCCCCCGCTTTCGCAGCCTTTAAATATAAAAAAAAAATTTCTTTAAACTGAAAGTAAGGAGCGACATTAAAACTTAAAAAGAACAGAAATTATTCCGTATATGAAAGAGGCTGTGCCCTCCTCAACGCCTCGCTCTTTACGCTAAAGTTTGACTTTCTCACAACTCTTTTTTTAAACAATAAAAACTTTAGCGTAAAGAGCGAGGCGTTGAGGAGGGCACAGCCTCTTTCATATACGGAATAATTTCTGTTCTTTTTAAGTTTTAATGTCGCTCCTTACTTTCAGTTTAAAGAAATTTTTTTTTATATTTAAAGGCTGCGAAAGCGGGGGGTTTGGGGGGAGGCAGCCCCCCAACTGTGCCTCCTAATCCCTGTACGTTTTAAGGTTCGACCTTGTAACTCAGCCTCTTTAACTCTTTAGAAAACGTAGTTTTTTCAAATAATTTCTGCACGTTTTTGTACAGTTTATTACTTATTATTGCTTGACTAACTGTTAGCTGATCGTGTCAGGAGTTAAAGTTGGGGGGCTGCCGCCCCCCAAACCCCCGCTCTTGAACATTCTTATGTTAAGGCTTTTAATTCCTGAATACTCAAATCACGTCGTACAGGGTGCCTCCTAATCCCTGTACGTTTTAAGGTTCGAACTTGTGACTCAGCCTCTTTAACAGCCCCCCAACTGTGCCTCCTAATCCCTGTACGTTTTAAGGGTCGACCTTGTAACTCAGCCTCTTTAACTCTTTAGAAAACGTAATTTTTTTCAAATAATTTAAAAAAGAAACTGAGTTTCTTTTCAAAGTATATAAAAAAGTTGCTCTGATGGTGAATCGAACCCGAGTTTTCCGCGTGAAAGTCTGAAGTCTCAGCCGCTGGACTATACAAACACAATAGTAATTGTTGTTTAGCAAATAGAAGGTATTTTCGACGCAAGCAAATTCCCAAAAATCTTGATATGTGGTTTTTGGAAAACAGGGAAGGAGTGATCAGATTGAGCTGAAATTTCGACGATAAGCTCCCAGGCCCCAGGAAAGCTTATCCTCTAAATTTCAGCCCGATCAGACAACGTTAAAGGGGGGGTTGTGGAGGGAAAAATTAACATGGGCTAATATAGGAAAACGAGGTTTTTCGTAAATGTAAATTCGGGGGATAATTTTTTCGGTCTGAAAATATCAAAAGGCCCTAACAGGTCGAATTCTGCTTCGAATGAGTCCTCATTCAACCGGATCCGTTGCCAACTGTGGCCTGTAGGCGTGGCTAACAAAAAAAAAAAGAGATGATGATGAATTTTAAGTGGCTATATTTGGTTTTTTGAAAACAGGGAAGGAGTGATCGGATTGAGCTGAAATTTCGAGAATAAGCTCCCGGGCCCTAGGAAAGCTTAACCTCTAAATTTCAGCCCAATCGGACAACGTTAAAGGGGGGCTGTGGTGGGAGGGTCCAAACTTCCGGCCCAGTTTACCCCATGAAGATAAAGTCGGAGGAGGATGAAATTTTGCAAGTTTCTTAGTTTGAGCTTGGGCTACAAAATGCAATTACCGCCGTCTCTCTGCGACCTCTAGGACCTGAAATCGCTTAACATTGTGGTGGGTCGCCTCTTTATAGAGGCACAAGTGTGCCTCCTTGATGATTAATTATTTTCTAGCTTATTTTACTTGAGTTTAATTTTTTTTTCTGGTGATGGATAGACTATTTGTACAGTTCCTTTTGCATCTTTCAGTTTCCCAAGATAAACATCGAAAGCATTTTTATCGGTTTTCCCTCCAAATATGTTACATTGAGAATCTTTGGGGTATATCATCAAGATTAATACTTCACTGAGATTTGATACTTCATAAAACCTTATCAAAATGATTTAAGTCACTATAGTCACATAATATCCGGTAAATATTTACCAAATCATATTATTGAGTTACGACTAAAGTGAATATACCACTCGATGCCTTTTTTTATGCCCTTTACGAATATAATAATCATTTTTGGCGGAAATGAATTTTAGCCCCCACCCCTATAAATACCAATTCAGGGTATATATTTGCACATTAGGGGGGTGGGGGAAAGCTTAAACTTACCTCTCATTTACATCAGAAATAAAATTACCCCCACCCCCCTAATGTGCAAATATATACCCTGAATTGGTATATATAGGGATGGGGGCTAAAATTCATTTCCGACAAAAATGATTATTATATTCGTAAAGAGCATAAAAAAAGGCATCGAGTGGTATATTCACTTTAGTCGTAACTCAATAATATGATTTGGTAAATATTTACCTAATATCCTTGTTTTCAAACCGTTTTCACCAACTCACCTTCTTGCTTTTATGTATATACTTTTGTCACGTAGATTTCTGGAACCTGTGAGTCATTTTTCATCCACTGCCGAATATTCAATTCGGCAAACCAGTATATAAGCTTCCAACGATAATGTTATAATATAACATCAAAATTACCACATCAGACAGCTTAAGAGCAACGATAATGAAGCATTTGGGGGTCTAAATTTTATTGTCTTTGGCGACCTGACGCAGTTCCAGCTTGTAAAAGGAACCCGGGTCTTTGTTCAACCTCCTCGATTTTTGTCAACAACACATCTTTGGAGACCATTTTCTTTATTGGAGTTGACTGAAAACAAACGGCAACTAGGTGACTCACTATTTACTGATTTTTTTAACACCTTCAGCGTCTTAAAACGGAGTTCTCAGCACCTTATGCTGCTACTGTCACAAAAATGGCCTGATGCCAACAATGTGTTAAAATTTGAAAAAAGTCAAAGAGCTTCAGTTAACGCCCAATACGGTCCATCATTTTTATCAAAAACATCCGTCAATCAATTGGCTCAAGCATGATTGACCGTCTAGGAACCTGTTTGACGCTTGAGTCAAGCGTTGACGGTGATTGATAGACACTTTGAAGGACTCAATCATTTTGATCAAAAGCAGTGTGTTAGATTAGCTTTGGTCAAAATTGAAGGGTTGATTGAAGAGTCAAATGAAGATTGATTGAAGCATATGTCAATCAATTGACGGAAACTTCTGATCAAAATGATAGACCGTCAAGGGCCTCCTTTAGACTGGAAAAGGTTAATTGAATCCATCAAACACAAAAGGATAAAAGCTCTCTTGACCTGTATTTAATTTTAATTGTTACCTTACAATTGCACATATTTTTGTTTAGTTTTTTCTCATCCTCTTGTACTTCATTACTCCACTTTAGTTTTATTGTTTACAGTGAGTTAAAAATAAATTATTATTAAGATTTAAAGAATAAATTATACTAATTAAAGCTATTAAGATGTGTTTTGTCCTCGATTTGTTTTTGTGTAGCGTTACGTCTTTCTTTTCGACTTTCTTTTTGTCATATTTTGTCTATTTTACGGTAATCTGTTCACTCTTTTTCTTTTTTTTTTAATCTTTACAAAACTCCATTATCGTAAGTGAAGTTTTGCTGTTTTTTTTTTTTTTTTTTTTTTGTTTCGTGATTACCTTAGTGAAAAATTAGTCTCGATTTCCTATACTTTCATTCTGTTTAAAATAAAAAAAAAACTAAATAAAATAGGAACTAAATGAAGGGTTAGAAACAGTTCAAAGCAATAAATACAAATTCTGCAAGATTTCAGTTTGCATAATTGTGCGATTACGTATGGAAAACTCCTCACTGAAGAACACCTTTGTTATAGAATCGAAAAAAAAAATAATTCTTTCATTATTATTTCTCCCTTTCACATTCTACCTTAGAAACTAGCCCAGATCAAATCGATCGCTTTCCAATTTTTTTTTTTTTTTTTTTTTTTTTTTTTTTTTAGCAAAGACGGATATCAGCTTGATAATCTACCCAGTAGATTTGGACTTGCTCCAAGAAAACATAAAGAACGTTGTATGCTGCAGCCTTGAAAAAGAATTCGATGCAGAAGACTTGAACCCGAACGTTTGCAAGTTATTCCGGCTAGCTCAGCTGATAATTGAATATCTGCTATTTTCACAAGAATGTCTTAAAGGAAAAGGGAAAGCAATAGAAGAACAACTTAAACAGGAAAGAGCTGAAAAAGAACAGATGCGAAACGAATTAACTGCGAAGCTAGGAATAATTAAAAGTATGAAATACAAAATGAATATGACTAAAAGAAGCTCAAAGGGAACTCATATTGAGGTAAGTATATAAAATGTTTTGTCAAATTTTAATTGAGTTCAAATTTTACAACATAAATTTGTTCATATTTTAGGAGATGATGTGAAATTTGAAAATGGAACTTGGAGTTGCTTAACTAAACTCGAAATTTAAATGCTTCAGAGGCAACACAATAATGTTGCCTATAGTAAAGGCCATAAGGCTTCATAATTTATTATTATTATTTTTATGCCAGAAGCACTTCATATGAAAGGGCTGGTCATACTAGCTTCGGAGGGGGTTCATTCGATTGGAAATCCAAAGCTCTAGCGCCCTTTTTAAGAGGCAAAGTGATCAGACCACAACAAGCTCCCCCACGACCTTTTCCCTCCAAATACATCTGATCCAAATTTTTAGGTCGTCATTTTGTTAACAATAACTTAAAGATATGATAACGAAAACTCCGGGGTTGACACAACCCCCCAGAAACCAGAGGCAAGTATTGTAATTTATACCCCGGGGCACAGCCTATAATGGTTTTTATGGAAGGGGTGGTCATATAAACTTCATTGGGGGCGAATTTGATTGGAAATTGAAAGTTCTAGTTCCCTTTTTAAGAGTCAAAAGTGATTAGAGGGCATCTAGGCCCCCTAGGCCCTTTCTTCCCCAAATGCATCCGATCAAGATTTTGAAATAGCCATTGCATTCAAAATAGTCTAAAGATCAGATAACAAAACTTCGGGGTCAATACAATCCCCCAGAGCCTGAAAGTAAGGGTTGAAAGTTATGCCCCGGGGGCATATAATGTTTTTATGGAAGAGGTGGTCGTATAAACTTCAGAGGAGTTTATTTAATTGAAATTGGAAAGTTCTAGTTCCATCTTTAAGAGCAGTGAGGGTTGAAAGTTATGCCCCGGGGGTATATAATATCTGTATGGAGGAGGTGGTCGTATAAACTTCAGAGGGGTCCATTTCATTGAAACTGGAAAGTTCTAGTTCCCTTTTAAGAGTCAAAAGGAACCAGAGGAAAACTAGCCCCCCACCACCCACTCTCGTTTCCAAAATGCATCCGATAAAATTTTTGAGATAGCCATTTTGTTCAAAATAGACCAAAAATCATACAACACAAACTCCAGGGTTAAATCCCCCCAGATCTCGAGGGCAAGTAAGGTTCTTATGAAAGGGTTATATTAGCTTTGGAGGAAGCTTATTTGATTAAAATTGAAATCTCTATTTCATTTTTAAGAGATTAATAAAAAAAAACTTTCCGAAAAATAAGTTTTTCAAAGAAAAGTAAAGGCCATTTTAAACTTAAGCTCAGCAGATACAAATACCTGTTAAAATTCAAACTCAAAACGACCAGAAATTACTATTAAAGAATAAATGAAACCCAAAAAGAACAGAAATTAAATACACAACCATAGGATAAAACTTGCAACAAGTAATAATATAAATGAATAAATAGATCTTAAACCAAGTAATGCTTAGATAGAATATGAAGATCAAGCGTAAAACGAAAAAATATTTTGCTATTGAAGTATAAATAAAAATTAAAACGAACAGAAATTAAATAAACAATCAATTCAAATTTTTATAGGTAGCCTGCATTTTTACAGACAGATTAAAGATGTGTATAGGGAGGAGTTTTATTTGTAGCTGAACCTACCGTGGGGAACCCTTAAGTATTGGTTGCAGGCGCGGGCAAATTGCATACCACAGCGTAAAGGCTACTGGGAGTCTTATGATGAGGGTGGCTCGGGAAGTAGGCGTGCCTGCCCCCTCTGTAGGGAGTTTGGGGATGGGATGGACCATTTTCTGAGTAGATGCCAAAGTTTGGCGAATTTTAGGGATAAATTTTTTCATGGGGATGTACTGCTGCTCCCGGGTGTTTTGGGGACTACATTGAGGGACCTAATTGCTGCGTTAGGTGGTATTATAGAGAATAGTCAGATGGCGCGGAAAGAAGCTGTAGTTTAAGTTTGTTGAGTGTTATTGTTCTTCCCTTAATGTTTTTTATTTATTTGTTTTTGCGTATATGGCCACTGGTTTTTAAATACACGCATGTATGTATTTATGTATCTCAATAACGACTTAGAGTATTAGGTTGAAACTTTTCAGAACATGTTGAAGAATATGTTTGAACTAATAAAAATGCACTTTGCATACTGCTGCTACTTGTGGTAGTAGTACTACGACTGCTGTTACAACTACTAATACTAAGGCTAATGATATTAATGTGGAAGTTTTAGGGACTATTATAGAGAATGTTTGGCTAAATCAAATTACAACCATGCTGGTTATCAAATTGACGCACTACAAAGATCTCAGAAATAAGCACGTTAGGGTATTAAGGCGAAACTTCCAGGGCTACCAATTTTACTATCACTTGTGGTACTACTTCTAAAACTGTTAAGCTCTTATTACTGCTACTATTGAACTAAATCAAAAAGACATAAGTGCATCAGGTTGCCAAAATAGCAGAGATAATATGCATTAGGAACCGAGTAGGGTGTTAAGTTTTATTTTCCAGTGAAAGTTGAAATAGTGTGAAAATAATTCAAAAGATGCCATGTGTTTCCAGACTGTCAAAGGGTTTAAATTATTTTAAAATTTCGAAAAATTTTGTCAAACATACTAATCGTAAGCCAAGATTTGGATTCTTATAGAGAAAAACCGAAAAGATTTAAAGTATACCTTTCTGTGCCAGCAAAAAAGACTATGCCAATAAAAAACGAACAGAAATTAATCTTAAAAAACTTTGCCGTAAAAGAAGTTTTTTAAAGAAAATTACAGAGCTACATTAAACCGAAGATGAGCAGAAATAAAGTCAAAAATTTTCCAAGCATAAAACTCCCACAAACCAAAGTCAATAAAAAAATAAAAACAAAACAATTATTTAAAACGAAAATAAATCAATCCTGTACCTTTTAAAGATCAGAACATAATTTGTACTATGCTAAAAACAAAATACATTTTGAATGTTTTCCCTTTTTTTAACTTTAATAAACCCAATACTATTAAGGCTTTCAGAAGTGAATAGCAGCGAATATAATAAACTGTCAATTCACATTCATTTGTTGTTTTTCAGTAATCATGATTATGAGGATGATATTTTGTTTTAACATTGTGAGAAATAGAAACATAGAGCTCGAAATAAAGATGTTTTCAGTCAAGTGCGAGTTATGTTCTGCTCTTTAGAAGGTATTACTCAGTTTCCGCTCGTTTTGAGTTTGACTTGTTTAATTTTAATAATTTATATTTGTTTTTGATTTATTTATTCGTGGTAGTTTTACGCTTGAAAAATTATTTGAGCTTATTTCTGCCTATGTTTGGTGTAATGTAGCTCATTTCTTTTCTTTGAAAAAAGATCTTACGAAGATTTTTTTTTTACGTAAAGAATCAGGCTTATAAACAACTAATAACGCTGTGAAGCCTCTTAAGTCATACCAAAGAGTATGATATAAGTGTTGAAACTTGGGTCATAATCGCAAAAACAATTACCAGAGACATCTACAGTTTAGCATTTCTTGGAATTTTTCAAACTCCACAATATAGTTTATAGCGTTGTATAAACCTAACAATGCTAAAAGCTATGTATTAGTATTTGTATTTTAAAAACGAAGAACAGACACCTACAGTGCAATAATTTTGCAATTATATAATTTTTTCTTCATTATTACACTAAATTGTAGTTAATTGAGGCATGAATTTTATTTAAATATAAAGAAGGATCTAAATGAATGAACCTCCTATATTAAAAATAACCAGCTTTTATATAATTAAAACCGTCTCTGAATAATATTCACGAAAAGAGTTGTAAACAAAAAGGTGGGATATGAAATACCAAAAATCGATTCCTGAATCATGTAATTCAGGAATGTAATTCCTGAATCATGTAATTCCTGAAACATGCTTCAAATTTTTCTATGGCAGCCACAGGTTCTTCATATAAAAAGATTATTTTTTCTCCAGCATATTCTGAGAAAAAATATGACTCACAGCTCAATATGTAAAAGAGCCATGGAGCTAAGATTCGAAATCAACTCCTAACTATCACCATCTAAAACGTGATCACTTTTTTCAATATTACCATAAACTTAATTTTAACTGTTTTAAATGGTTTATCCTGCAAATGAGTAGTAAGTCCTACATGGCTCCTAAGAACTTCGGAATTTGAACTGACAGTGTTCATCCCAATGAAGGTTTACAACACAAAAAATTAGAAAAAAAAACAACTTATAAATGCACAAAGTAGCCAGAGGCCAGTGCTGCAGTTTGAATGTGCTGCTGCCAGTGCTACAGTGCTCCAAAAAGTGTCTTGGGCTCAGGCGGCTTTGTGTCCGTGATGATTCTTTTTATAACTTATTTCTATTATTATGCTATTAATTAAACCATCCTACCTTTCCAGTGTCACGCCTGTGGAAAGATGTTTGTGTCACCAAATTTTTTAAATTCTCATTTAATCAGAAAGCATAGAATTGAAAGCGGAAGTGATGAAAATAAGGATTTTGACGAAAAAGAGGTAAACGAACTGAAAAATATATTAGTGGCAACAAGGAATGAACTTGACAAAGAAAAAGAAGCATCAAATGACCTTGTTCAACAGGTAAATCTGTTTCTCTTGTTTTCTCTCGGTTAGACATGTTCCGTAGGCCCCTGAGAGATGACCTTTGATAATCAGCTGAAAACATTTTAGCTCATCAGACCACAATACAGTCCAAGGATCAATTTCGAGTTAACAAACAAACTTCATGTTATAAGCCTACTAATCATGAGGCAGGGGCGGATCCAGGATTTTTTTTAGGGGGGAGGGGCAAAAAACTGCTTGATCCGATAAAAAAATTAGGAGGGGCGCAAAATAGGTTGATCCGATATACTTGCGTTAGGAGCAGGTTTAATTAACGCAAACTTGAGTTAATTAAGTAAATTACACTACTTTAGACTATGCTAGGGGGGGGGACGTCCCCTGGATCCGCCACTGTCATGAGGACGTTTTTGGTCAAAACAACCATCACGAAGCTGGATTTTAACTGGCCAACTAAAAAGTATGAAAATTACTAGCCAGTCAGTAGATTCTAAGGTTCCTGATCAAAAACGCTTCATTGTGATTATAAACTATTGTGAGTGTTGTGGACTATAATTGTGATTACCATACAGCGGTGCCAAAGCGGTACAGTTTTACCGTTTTTGATACAACTAAATAAAAAAAAAACAAGTTTTTCAACTGAAAGTAAGCAGCAACATTAAAAATTAAAGCGAAAAGAAATTATTACGTATATGAGGGGTTCGCCCCCTCGTCAATACCTGGCTCTTTACGCTAAAGTTCGAATTTGTTCCAATTCTTTAAGAATGACCCCTGAATCACAAAGGCCGTTTAATCAGAATAAATAGCTCTTTTGAAAATACCAAAAATACTTTAGCGTAAAGAGCGAGAAATTGACGAGGGTGCAAACCCCCTCATATACTTAATAATTTCTGCTTGTTTTAATGTTACTCCTTGCCTAAAGTTGAAAAAACCGTTTTTTATTTAATTTCTGATTGTTTTTTAAATAATGCTGGGAAATAGTCCAGAACTTTTAGCTCAAAAAAGTGTCGAACCCGGACAAAATTACAATATAAACGAAAATGGTACCAAAATGATCAGAAAAAAATTCTGTACATCATACTAAAAGTCCCCATAAATCCGAGTGGGGCGAGTACCCGAAAAACAGGGGAAAATGGGGAAATGCGGGGGAAAATGGGAAAAATGCCGAACATGCCCAGAAAATAGTTTAAAGTGAGTTTTCTGAGGTTTTCACATACGCTGATTACGAAATTGACATCTAAAATTCAGTATAGAAAAAGAGTACTACGGAAAACGGGGGAACAGGGGAAAGAGGGGAGAAAAGAGAAGAATACAGGGTAGGGGTAGAAAGCGGTTTGAAAGATATTTTCTGGGGTATTCCTATCTGGTGATTACGAAATTGAGAACTAAAATGATATAAACAAATTGATTAACATAAAACGGGGAAATGGGGGGGGAGGGAGGGGAAAAAGGGAAATATACAGGGTAGGGGTAGAAAGCATGTGGAAATGTTTACAAATGTTAATACAGGAGATCTATAGAGGTTCGGCTACCCCATAGGTTCGGAAAAGGCATGACAAAACTCGAGAAAGAAATACGGAAAGATACTGAAATTACTTTATTCCGTATTCCTCGCCGTTATCAACAAGCGCGTGGGTTCGTCAACATAATCCTGTTGACGTGGGTTCGTCAACATAATAATAACATAATTATGTTGACATAATCGTCAACATAACTAATCACGAAGCCCTTCAGGCGGTTTCGCTACGCCTCGAAGCCTTAAAATCGTCTCTGAAATCCAGCAGAACTGCGAAACTATTCATGCAGTATTCCGAAATGGTTTCGATCTTTCGGAAGTTTTTGAAAGCAGAAAGGACTGGAGACTGGGATCTCTACTTATCCTCTCTTTCTGAAATGCTCCCATACCTCGCAGCTGCGGGGCATAATCTTTATGCCAAGTCAGTTCGTCTTTTTCTTCAGATGATGCAGGAACTTGAAACATCGAATCCACAGCTCTTCGGACAGTTTGCAAGCGGCAAGTTTATTGCCCGACGAAGTGATCGTTATTGGGCTGGATTGGCTCCAGACCTCGTCATCGAGACAGTGCTGATGAAGAGCCTAAAAACAGATGGAGGGCTGACAAGAGGAAAAGGGATGACTGAGCTTCAGAGAAACATATGGACAATGTCTATGCCAGTACTCGCTTCAGTGAATGATCTAATGCAGAAACTGACGGGCCTAGAGTACAGTTCTAGTGAACAGCACGTTACTGCAACCGCAGCACGAATAAAGAGAGATACTAAGGATCTACTGACGTTTCTTGAATTCCTTCTAGAGAACTGTCCTTTCACTAGTTCCACAGAGCTTAGAAGTATAGGTTCCGGGCTGATTGCCCAAAAAGGCGTCAATGCAGAGGATGCTAAAGCTGTAGGTGAGCTGATCCTCCAGCGCATGGATGGCCAATCCGTCGAAAGTTTTTCATTCAGGAAGAAAGACAAAGTCGTTACACTGGCATCCGATGGGAACATAAGGATAGATGGCGAGATTTTTCATATCGACCCTGCACTGCTTTTTCAACGTCTTTCGACTGCTGCCCATACATCTGAAAATGACATGGCAGAAACTCTACGTTACGAACTGTGCAGTTATCCGCCCGCTTTGTTTGAGAATTCTGGCACAATGCGTCAGCCAGACAAACCTGCACTAGCGAAAGCAATATGGAAAGAAGCGAAAACGGACTCGATTCACCACCTGCCAGTGTCAGATCGTGTCACTGTAGTTGACGGAGGTTGGCTGCTTCAGCAAGTACCTTGGAAGATTGGTGATACTTATGATTCAATCTGTGACAGCTATGTTAGTTTCGTTACTCGACGCTGTACCTCCCCTACTGTTGTCTTCGATGGATATAGCGCTGGTCCAACCACGAAAGATGCTACCCACAACCGACGGTGTAAGGGAAGCCAGCATCAAGTGATCGATTTCAGTTTAGGGATGAAGCTCCAGAAAAAGAAGGAAGAGTTTTTGAGCAACTCTCAGAACAAACAGCGAATTATAAGCTACATCGGGGAAAAACTCAGAGCCAAAGGATTTGAAGTCGTCCATGCGAAGGACACTGCTGACTATCTAATCGTGAAGACTGCCGTAACGAAAGCAGAAAACTCTGAAACAATAGTTCTTGGCAACGACACTGACCTTCTGATTCTACTCTTGTATCACCTCCCGCCTAATGCAAAAAAACTTTACTTCGAATCGTCAACGAACGCAAAAGAAGCGATAACACGGTTCTGGTGCCTCAACGAAGTTAAAAAAAAATGGGAGAAGTATCCAGGCTACTTCTGGTAGGGCACGCACTCTTGGGATGTGACACGACCTCACGAGTTTTCGGACTTGGAAAGCAAGCTGTGCTACCTCTTTTGAAGAAGAGCGAAGTGTTCAGAAAAAAATGTGAAGTGTTTCTGGATGAATCATCGTCTAAAGATGAAATTGTGAAAGCGGGTGAATATCTTCTCCTCAGCTTGTATAAAGCACGACCAAACGAAGATCTCACTAAGCTGCGACATCGAATTTTCTTGGAAAAAGTTTCTTCGTCAAATACTACGGCGTTTGTTAAGCCTGAAAGGCTTCCGCCAACCGAAGCTGCAGCTTCATTCCACTCCCAGCGAGTGCGCCTCCAGGGATCCCGTTGGAAAGGGGAACCAGCTGACCTCGACCCGGCTGACTGAGGTTGGGTCCTCAGAGACCATAAATACTCACCTGTGATGACCGATTTGTTGCCCGCACCTCAGACTCTTTTGAGTGTCGTGAGATGCAACTGTAAGACAGGCTGCGAGAACTCGCGATGCAGCTGCAAGAAAAATGGATTAGCGTGTACGTTCGCGTGCGGAGAATGTCAGGGTATCAACTGTTTGAACAGGGACAACGAGATTGTCGAAGACGAGGAGCTCGACTAGTGACATCAATGCTGTGTTTTTCAAGTAAACTCTACTGCCTTAAAAAGTGCATATTTTACCTATAGTTACTGAAGTTCTTTTTTTAGTTTTTTATTCAACGATATTGCCTTCGAAAGTACAAATTTTACCTATAATAGCTGAAGTTTTATACTGTGATCACTGCCAAGCGGTTGTTTTCTTTATGTTTAGTAATTCAAATGGTTGTAAGAAATGTCTGTGATTCAAGAAAGTAAAAGTTTGATACTTAAGCGAGTTATTTTGTCCATAGACCTACTTATTAGCCATTAGCAGCTGGCTCAGGAGTCAGGCTTCCCTTCCCCTTTTCCGTTATTTCCTCCAGTTTTGTTCGGTTTTCATGGTTCTCGTTTTCTTTCCTTCATTTTAGGTGTCAGTTTCGTGATCAACAGATAGGAAAACCCCAGAAAACACATTTCAAACTGATTTCTACCCCTGACTTCAATTGTCCCTTTTCTTCCCCTCTTTCCCCCTTTTCCCCCGTTATGGTGGGGCTCATGTTCTTTATTTCATTTTAGATGTCAGTTTCGGGATCAGCAGATAGAAAGACCCCAGAAAACATATTTCAAAGTTCTTTCTACCCCTACCCTGTATTTTTAAATTTTTTCCCCTCTTCCCCTGTTCCCCCCGTTTTCCGTAGTACTTTTATTCTATACTGAATTTTAGATGTCAGTTTCGTGATCAGCGTATGGGAAAGCCCCAGAAAACTCACTTTGAACTATTTTCTGGGTATGTTCGGCATTTTTCCCAATTTCCCCCGCATTTCCCCCTTTTCCCCTGTTTTTCGGGTACTCGCCCCACTCGGATTTATGGGGACTTTTAGTATGTGTACAGAATTTTTTTCTGATCATTTTGGCACCATTTTCGTTTATATTGCAATTTTGTCCGGGTCAAACCCTAAAAGTCCTGGACTAAAATCCAGCGCCTTCTTCATGGAAAATTCTCTTTCCCCACGAAAAACTCCTCCATGGAAGATCCTCCCACGTAGCCCCCTCTCTCCGACCCTCCCCCACCAGAAAACTTCCCCTTAAAACGTCTGTATACTTCCCAATAACCAATGCTATATGTAAACAATGGGCAAAGTCCATAACTTGCAGCCCTTCCCCAGGGAACTGTGGTGGATTAAGCCGTCTTCGAAGACATAGTTATTAGATTTTTCGACAATGCTGAACAAAATGGCTATCTCAAAATTTTAATGTGGTGACTTCGGGAAACAAATGAGCGTGGTAGGGGGCCTAGTTACCGTCTAATTTTTTGGTCACTTAAAAAGGGCACTAGAACTATTAATTTTCGTTCGAATGAGCCCTTTCACGACAGTCTAGGACCATTGGGTCGATATGATCACCCCTGGAAACAAACAAACAAATAAATACGCATCCGTGAACTTTCTTCTGGTAAAAAATACAAAATTCCACATTTTTGTAGATAGGAGCTTGAAACCTCTACAGTAGGATTCTCTGATATGCTGAATCTGATGGTGTAATTTTCATTAAGATTCTTTAACTTTTTAAGGGAATGTTTCCCCATTTTTCGGAAATAAGGCAAATTTTCTCAGGCTCGTAACTTTTGGTGGGTAAAACTAAACTTGATAAAACTTATATATTTAAAATTAGCAAAAAAATCAAATTCTTTTTATGTATCTATTGGTATCAAAATTCCTTTTTTTAGAGCTTCAGCTACTGTTGAGCCGGATCGCTCATTACTTACAGTTCGTTACCACGAACTGTTTGACTTATGGTCTAATGCGGTGCATTTGAGAATTTTTGGTAGAATACACATTTTCCGGTACATCTTGGTTTTGCTTGTTTCTTTCTGACATTGATTTCCGTTCATGTTTTAGTTTATCGAAAATGTTCTTCTCGTTATTGCAAAATTTTAGCCTGCAGTTCAAATGGTAGAAATTAATCTATTACGCTACAATTTTAGTTGATAGACAGGAACAGTCTATTTCAAAGTATTCTCAACACAGGGTTGCTAACTGAACACATTTTACGCCAATAGGATATATTCCCACGTGCCGGGACACAATCCTAGGCAGCGTGCTAGCGCTGCCTAAGTAAAGAACGATGTGGCCACAATGTGTTTTTTTTCTCCGACAGGCACTTCGTATCGAAGGAGTTGTCGCGGAAACTTCAAAAAGGGCTCATTCGATTGGAAATTGCGTGGCTAGTGCCCTTTTTAATAGTCGAAAGTGATTGGAGGGCAACTAGCCCCCCCCCCCACGCCCATCATTCCCCAAACACATAGTTTATCGAAAATGTTCTTCTCGTTATTGCAAAATTTTAGCCTGCAGTTCCAATGGTAGAAATTAATCTATTACTCTACAATTTTAGTTGATAGACAGGAACAGTCTATTTCAAAGTATTCTCAACACAGGGTTGCTAACTGAACACATTTTACGCCAATAGGATATATTCCCACGTGCCGGGACACAATCCTAGGCAGCGTGCTAGCGCTGCCTAAGTAAAGAACGATGTGGCCACAATGTGTTTTTTTTTTCTCCGACAGGCACTTCGTATCGAAGGAGTTGTCGCAGAAACTTCAAAAAGGGCTCATTCGATTGGAAATTGCGTGGCTAGTGCCCTTTTTAATAGTCAAAAGTGATTGGAGGGCCACTAGCCCCCCCCCCCCTCCCACGCCCATTATTCCCCCAAACACATCCAATCAAAATTTTGAGAAAGCCATTTTGTTCAGCGTAGTTGATTTCCAGATAAAAAAAATGTGTTTTGAGGAGGACACTACCCCACAACCCTCAGGGCAAGGGTTTTAAGTTATGCCCTGGGGGCATATAAGGTTTTTATATAAGGCGCTGTCGTAGAAACTTCAAAAAAGGCTCATTCGATTGGAAATTCGAAGGGCTAGTGCCCTTTTTAATAGTCGAAAGTGATTGGAGGGCAACTAGCCCCCCCCCCCGACGCCCATAATTCCCCCAAACACATCCAATCAAAATTTTGAGATAGCCATTTTGTTCAGCGTAGTTGATTTCCAGATAGAAAATATGTTTTTGAGGAGGACACTCCCCCACTACCCTCAGGGCAAGGGTTTTAAGTTATGCCCTGAGGGCATATAAGGTTTTTATAGAAGGCGATGTCGTAAAAACTTCAAAAAGGGCTCATTCGATTGGAAATTCAAAGGGCTGGTGCCCTTTTTAATAGTCGAAAGTGATTGGAAGGCAACTAGCCCCCCCCCCCTCCAACACCCATCATTTCCCCAAGCACATCCAATCAAAATTTTGAGATAGCCATTTTGTTCAGCGTAGTCGATTTCCAGATAGAAAATATGTTTTTGAGGAGGACACTCCCCCACAACCCTCCAAGGGCTTTAAGTTATGCCCTGGGGGCATATAAGATTTTTGTAGAAGGTGTTGTAGAAACTTCAAAAAGACTCATTCGATTGGAAATTGAAAGGGCTAGTGCCCTTTTTAATAGTCGAAAGTGATTGGAGGGCAACTAGCCCCCCCCCCACGCCCATCATTCCCCCAAACACATCCAATCAAAATTTTGGAGATAGCCATTTTGTTCAGCGTAGTTGATTTCCAGATAGAAAATATGTTTTTGAGGAGGACACTCCCCCACAACCCTCGGGGCAAGGGTTTTAAGTTATGCCCTGAGGGCAAATAAGAACGATGTTGGCGATGTGTATCATTAATTTTTTTTTCTTTTAGAGCAGGACACTTCGTATCGAAGAAGTTGTCGTAGAAACTTCGAAAAGGGCTCATTCAATTGGAAATTGGAGTGGCTTGTGCCCTTTTTAATAGTCGAAAGTGATTGGAAGGCAACTAACACCCCTTCCACGCCCACCATTTCCCGAAACCAATCCATTCAAAATTTTTAGATAGCCATTTTGTTCAGCGTATTCGATTTCCAGATAGATAGTATGTTTTTGAGGAGGACACTCCCCCACAGCCTTCAGGGCAAGGCTTTCAACTTATGCCCTGGGGGCATATAAGGTTTTTATAGACGGCGTTGTCGTAGAAACTTCAAAAAAGGCTCATTCGATTGGAAATTCAAAGGGCTAGTGGCATTTTTAACAGTCGAAAGTGAATGGCGGGCAAATAGCCCCCCCCCTCACGCCCCTCATTCCCCCAAACACATCCAATCAAAATTTTGAGATAGCCATTTTGTTCCACGCAGTTTAAAGTTCAGGAAATTATACCTTTGAGCAGGACACTCCCCCACAGTCTTCAGGGCAAGGGTTATAAGTTATGCCCTGAGGGCATATAAGTTTTATTGAAATCTTTGTTGTAGAAACTTAAAAAAGGGCTCGTTCGATTGAAAAAAATGACCAAAAAAGGTTCATTCGATTGGAAATTCAAAGGGCTAGTGCCCTTTTTAATAGTCGAAAGTGATTTGAGGGCAACTAAACCCCATCTCACGCCCAGCTTTTCCCCAAACACATCCAATCAAAATTTTGAGATAGCCATTTTATTCAACGTAATTTTAGGTTCTGTAAATTAGGTCTTTGAAGATGACAACCCCCTCACAGCCCTCGGGACAAGGGTTGTAAGTTATGCCCTGGGGCATATAACGTTTTAATGAAACGCGTTGTCGTAGAAACTTCAAAAAGGGCTCATTCGATTAGAAATTGAAATGGCTAGTGTCCTTTTTAGTAGTCAAAAGTAATTGAAGGCAACTAACACCCCTTCCACGCCCACCATTTCCCCACAGTCTTTAGGGCAAGGGTTATAAGTTATGCCTTGTGGGCATATAAGTTTTATCGAAATCTTTGTCGTAGAAACTTGAAAAAGGGCTCATTCGATTGGAAATTCAAAGGTCTAGTGCCCTTTTTAATAGTCGAAAGTGATTTGAGGGCAACTAGCCCCCCTCTCTCGCCCACCTTTTCCCCAAACACATCCAATCAAAATTTTTAGATAGCCGTTTTTTCAGTGTTTTTGATTTCTAGATAGAAATTATGTTTTTGAGGAGGACACTCCCCCACAACCCTCAGGGCAAGGGTTGTAAGTTATGCCCTGGGGGCATATAAGGTTTTTATAGAACGCGTTGTCGTAGAAACTTCAAAAAGGGCTCATTCGATTGGAAATTCAAAGGGCTAGTGCCCTTTTTCATAGTCGAAAGTGATTGGAAGGCAACTAACATCCCTTCCACGCCCACCATTTCCGCAAACATATCCAATCAAAATTTTTAGATAGCCATTTTGTTCCACGCAGTTTGAAGTTCAGGAAATTATACCTTTGAGCAGGACACTCCCCCAAAGTCTTCAGGGCAAGGGTTATAAGTTATGCCCTGGGGGCATATAAGGTTTTTATTGAAGTCTTTGTCGTAGAGACTTAAAAAAGGGGTCATTCGATTGGAAATTCAAAGGGCTAGTGCCCTTTTTAACAGTCGAAAGTGATTTGAGGGCAACTAACCCCCCTCTCCAGCCCACCTTTTCCCCAAACACATCCAATCAAAATTTTTAGATAGCCATTTTATTCAGATGGTTGGAATAATTTTAGAAAAATAATTTGTGAAGTTGCTGAAGGTGTATTAGGGAAGAAAGCTAGAACTGCAGCTAAGAATATTAGTGAAAAAGCTTTATGTTTAATAGAAAGGAGAAAGGACTTGTACAAGAATTATCTGAGTGATAGATCGCATGAAAACAAAAGAAATGTAAAGAAAGTGGAGAAAGCATTGAAATATGAATTAAGGAGGTGTGAAGTGGAGTCCATGGATAAAATTGCCGAGGATCTGGAAGATGCAGCTAGACGGCATAATAGTAGAATATTGTACTGGCATGTTAACAAATTGAGAGATAGTAGTCAATCCGGACTTGTCCCAGTTAAAGATAGGAATGGGGTGGCAATTAGCGATAAAAAAAAAGCTAAAGCGAGATGGGCCGAACATTTTGAGAACTTGCTTAACCAAGATAGAGTTGCAGGAAAAAATATAGAGGAAAATGAAAAAGTATGTGATACTTTGGATATGAAGGAAGATTTGTTTTGTGAGGAGGAATTAGCAACAGTACTAAAAGGATTAAAGAATAATAAGGCTCCAGGTGCTGATAGGGTGGTAAATGAGTTTCTTAAAAATGGTGGCTCTGAGATTAGAAATAAGATATTGAAGATTATGAATATGATTTTTGAAAAAGGGGAAGTACCTAACGATTTTAGGAAAACCTTAATTAAGCCACTTTATAAGAAAGGTGATAAAAGTGAGTGTGGTAATTATCGAGGCATTAGTCCTGGTCTCTGTAGGTAGCAAATTGCTTAGTAATATGATACTTTTTAGACTGAGAGATGCCGTAGACAAAGTTTTAAGAGAAGAGCAGTGCGGTTTTAGAAAAGGTAGAGGATGTGTCGACCAAATTTTCACTCTTAGGCTAATAATTGAGAAGTGCCTGAGTTTTCAAACACCTTTGGTCCTCACTTTTATAGATTATGAGCAAGCGTTCGATTCTGTTGATAGAGGAGCTTTAGTAAAGGTTTTATCCTTGTATGGTATACCAGACAAATACATTAAAGTGATTAGTGCTATGTGCGAGAATAACACTGCTGCGGTTAAGGTAGGAAATGAGGTTAGCAGCTGGTTTTGTATTAAATCAGGAGTTAAGCAGGGTTGTGCTCTATCCCCCTTTATATGGATTATTTTGATGGACTTTGTTTTAAGGAGCACAGGAAAGGCAATGGGAGACCACGGAATCAAATGGGGAGGAAAAAGTCTCCTGGACTTGGATTATGCTGATGATTTAAGCATCCTAGATGAAAGTGTGAGCAAAATGAATGAAGTTTTAGAGGTTTTGCGAGTTCAGGGTGCTAGTATTGGTTTGAAAATTAATGTTAGGAAGACTAAGTCACTAAGGCTAGGAATAAGTGAAGATGAAAAGGTGACGTTGGGTAATGAAAAGATTGATCAGGTGGGCAGCTTCACTTACCTTGGTAGTATTATTAGTAAAGATGGTGGGAGCAGTGAAGATGTTAAAAATAGAATAGCCAAGGCTCAGGGTGTTTTTTCACAGTTAAAAAAAGTCTGGAAGAATAGGAAGATAAGTCTGCAAACCAAGATTAGAATATTAGAAGCTACAGTGATGACAGTGGTCAAATATGGCTCTGAAGCATGGACACTAGTAGAAAGGCCTCAGGCGGTTGTGACGGGCACCCCTGCTGCCATCTACAATTTAGTTTAATGCTGACGGGGCACCAAATATGGGCATAGAGTCCCTAGGGAGAATGATTGCATAATCGGTCAATGACCTCTTTTTCCAAGGTCGATTTATTTGTTGTTGTTTTGGCCAAGTGCATGCTCGGGGCGAATGTTATGATCCAGAAATAGGAAACAGTATTTGTTGTTGTTGTTTTGGCCAAGTGCATGCTCGGGGCGAATGTCAAGGTGTCCAGGAATAGGAAACAGTTAGATCACGTGTTTCCTTCTCAGCCAATCAGAGGGCTGGTTACATCTCCTTTCTAGACCAATCAGAGACTTGCTTACATATTAGCGGCGGAGGTTTGCAGAGAATATGAGGAAAGGATTTTTGCTGTAGTTTTATTAGTCTGTGAATAGAATTCAAAGGAGTGAGAAGAACAGTTTTGACTTTACTCATTTGGATATATATATTTGTGTGTTGATGAGTGGAATGTTTACCCTATTAGAAGTTGATAGTGGAGTTGATGGCAATAATACAAGAGCACCAAACATTGCGGTGGAAATCACGAGAGGATCACGACTTTGTCTGGAATGGGATGAAGTATATGCAAGATATGTGATATCCTTGAGCAAATTTAAAATGGAGGACCAATTATGTTTCGCTGCAAAAGTTGATATAGCACATGTGAATAGACTTCAATGTGCTTTAAGTGCATTAGTGAAACATATTGAAGACAATAAACTGTATCGCTAATTGTACATGCTTAGTATTTTTGTTGTAATTATTCAATAAAATTGTTTCAAAATTGAAAATGTTCCCTTTCTTCTCTGGTTAGGTTAGGCTAGGGCTAACGAATCAGGGTCAGTCTAGAGTCATCAGTCAGAGTGAAAGGATTGAAAAATGAATAAATTTGAGAAAGAGAGAATTAGATCAAATCTAGTGTTTATGGAAAAACATTTGATTTTGGATGACGATTTTCTCGAGTTATCTCTTCAACGCAGGATATTCTCTCGTCAGGGAACACTTGACAATATAATGAGGACTGATTCTCCCCCATTGGACTATTGTATGAAACTTTTAAAATGTGATTCAAATGCTTATAGTCAATTTATTGATATATTAATTGGAACAAAGCAGAATAATATCGTGGATATACTTTTGAAAACATTGCCAATGGATTCAGTGTAGATGGCTCCACCATTCGAAAGAGGTAACGTCACAGAGCTACTCCTCTCCACATTCCTCCACCTTGAATTTATCGAACGAGGACGATCAGTTTCGTTTTAGCTGTGAGAGAGTTGACATTGGAAACCAAAAAAATGTTCTATACATGTCCATTGTGCATGTACACTCTTGGCAGTTGGACTCAATGTGAGAATTGTACAATTATTGATGACTATAGTGAAAAGTGTAAATTATATAATCCTTGTAAATTACATAGAGGCTATGCAGTACAAATTAAAGGATGTAATTCATGTCTTGAGGAGATTTGTGACTCTCACCCTAGAGGGCACCTGTGCTTCAATTGTCACTATGATAAATGTGATCAGTGGGAGAATACTTACCCCGCTATGAATGGAAAGAATCCCAAACGTGATTTTAGTTTATTTCTACGAGATTGGTATCGTTGTGGATTTAAATTATTCTGGGAAGAGGAATCTGGTCTACGATTCAACTGTTGGGGTAACAAGACAATTTGGTTTCTACGTCATCGTTGTGACGACACTGCCTACTATGACTATAAACCAAGTGATTTTTATTTGGCAGTTACCGAATGTGATTCACCATTTGAAAACATTGTATGTGATATTGCTTCAAATAGACAGATTGAAACTCGTGAATTTCATAATATGAATGCAAATAGTATCATTGACTATACAAAGAGATATGACAAGAGTGAAGTTACATTGTACTGTAGAAAATGTGACCCTGACTTTGCAGTCAATCAAGATCAATATACAGTGAATCCAAATGATTTACCGGCATTAGTGGTTCACGACAGTTGCCTATACATCGAAGAAGAAATCTAAAGTGAAGATTTAAAGACATTGTTGTATATATATGCATTTTATTAATAAACAAATTCACAAACATTTTTTAAGCACTTTACTCTTAGGGCACTGAAATAAATACTGTATAGGTCTGAGAGGATATTTTACACTAGAAAGTCGTTCAGACGAGGATTGTCACCATAAATGTGGAGAAACTGCTTGTAAGTATAGCCGCGACATCGGAACACAAAATATAGTAGTGTATGGAAGCCACAGCTTTTAGACGTTAGATCCTGCACCCTCTTCCGATTTTGAATAATAGTTTTCCCACTGCTCTCAATATAGTTGCTGATGTGGGGTGTGTAGAATGTATAGGGTAGACCAAGAGGATCAAAAAATTCAATCGTCTTCATTGTTTGAAAGATGCACAGCCAATGACCCGTCAGCACAGTCGATGGACTGCTATTAACAATAATCAAGGTATTGTTGACACTTTGAATTTTTCTAAGAAAGTCCGAGGGTAGACAATAGGATTTGTACTGGGACATGTAGGGGTCCATATTAAATACATTGATTATTTGACTGGTGTTCATGGCGCCAAGTCTAGTAGAACACTGCCTTCGGGAGTGATTTCCCAATAGGTTTCATATTGATTGAGTGAGATTAGTGCAATACTCTCAGTCAATGGATCGGAAAATGTACATTCTAAA
The DNA here is from genome assembly GCA_027921565.1 of Artemia sinica. Taxonomy (NCBI): domain Eukaryota; kingdom Metazoa; phylum Arthropoda; class Branchiopoda; order Anostraca; family Artemiidae; genus Artemia; species Artemia sinica. The sequence goes on along the minus strand of CM051271.1, from coordinate 41,828,951 downwards.
CGCACACTCCCCGTACGTACTATACTCATATCCTGTGTGCCAGACAAATCTAGTACAATGATACCATGTGTTTTAGCAAACATATCTTCGGTTATACCATTTTCAAATAGTTGAGAGTCATGATCTAGGGTTTGCATGGTCAACTCATACAATGTTCTATAGGATTTATCAAAAGATAGATTGTAGAGTGGGATACCGTTTACTTTGCACACAAGAGATGAAAGTCCAAACATCTCGAATTTATGTGGGCATCCAGTCCACGATCCTATTGCACTAGCGCTTTTTACAAATGCCAAAGCGAGTTTTGACGGAATTTCGCCATTGATAAAGGATGAATCGGTGAAGGTGCGTGAGCCCATGGCAATATGAAGTTGATTGGTGATTGTATGAGGAACAAGTAGTTTAATATTATTTCCATTGGCTCTCAGTTTTTCCACTGCCAAAGCAACAGAACTCATGACCTGTTGTTTGCGTACATGAAGTATTGCCGAGGTGAGGGAGAGACTTACATCAGGATTGGCAGCAATTCTTTTCTCAATATGAAATTGGAGGGTGCAAGCGTTAGTTTTATATCCACTTTAACATTGGGCGGCAGCCATTGGGGTATATTAAATATTTCATGATATATTTTTCCAACTAGATGCAATTCACTAGTTGTAGCATTTTTAAGTGCATCTGTACTATCAGTATTAGTAATGTATTCATATCCATTGGAGGTGCCTCTCAATTCCTTGTATGAATTGGGTGTCATCAGCATGAATTGCATATAACTTGTATAATTTGAGAGATTGTTGCTTCTGCTCACCAGCGTGCCATTGATGTAGACACTGATTTGACGAAATAAATTATGTAATATACAATTTTCATAGGATATACCATCGGCCCGAATTGGCATTGTATTATCGGATTTCCGGACTTTCATTTGTAAATCTATAAATGTTGAAGACATGTCCATAAAGTAGTCTTCATTGGAATAAATTTGAAAGTGGATATTATCGGAGAGGGGTTGTTGTGGATAAAATTGTTCATAGTATCCATGCTTGACACTCACATCAACATTTTCTGCATTGAATAGATTCAATGATGAGGTGATAGAAGGTTGAGAATCCTTATGTGGTAGGTAGGACATCTTAAGAGAAGAAATCTAGTTTTGATCTAACAATTTTCTTCCTGGGGCTTCTTCTTCTGTTTACACTACGTGTCGGCTTTTTCCTTCTTTTCTTTGACAAGAGGGATGATTTCTTTCGTGTCTGACCTGAGTGGAGACTGATGAGTGATGCAGTGTTTCTCGACCTTTTTAAACCTTTTCCATTTTGTTTTAATTTCTCGCCAAGGGTTCGCGCACTGGACCTGAGATTGTCCGAAGCACTTTTTTTAAAATCCTTGCCAGAGCCCCAATCATATAGTGTAGAGGATGCAAAATCTGTCGCATCCGGTACAAGATATTTTCTAGCCAGAGGTAGTGCAGAGCGAAAGAGCTTAGCAAACCAACTGCCAAGACCGTAGCCAGACATTGACGAGCGACCTTTGTAATAGTCCATTCCATTGCCCTGTTGTCTAGGGCCAAGAGTATTAACATAGCAGTCATATCAGGACAAATGAATACCACTTTTCTATTAGACATCTTGTTGTTGTTGAACGATGGGACGAAAATGGCATGTAATCACAGCCAAACCTTTTGAAATTGCTATGGGATCACCCAATTCTGTTCTTAGTGTTAACTGACAGAGTTCCAAATAGGAAGTGTTTACAGGAATATACTGAAGATGCTTTATATTGTAGTGGTGAATATGTTCTTGATTGGTTTTTCGTTCAAGAACTCGTAGGAGGGGAACATTTGAATTACCAACCCGAGATGTTTCCACAAATGAAGCGTAGAGATATATACAAGTGTCTGTGGAGAAAGCAGGTGGGTAGTCAGCAAAAATGAAATTAGTGTTTCCGGCACTTTTACCGTTGATTATATTGAGCTTAAAGCCAAGAACATCCTTCAGGTTATCATTGAGAATAACCTTTTCACTGGCAATAGGTGAACTAATGTAGATCTTGCCCTCCTCCTTTGAATAGTTGAAATGAAAAGCTCCTTTTTTATGAGCGGAAATTCTTTTATTAATAGAACGACATAAATCATTCATACAGGTGAGTTCCTCGTAGGGTAATTCAATATATGGATAATCCATCCAATTGATTTTTTGAATTTGTTCTTGATCACCTGAAGGTGGTGGCGGCCAATCATAGGGTCTAATTTTTATATCATGTTTACGATCTTTTCTCAGGATGTCATAGGTATTTTGAGAATAAAGTCGACAAGAGCCACTTCATACTTTCCATCGTCGAATTTGATGGTGGGGAAGAGTTTCGTCCCAAAATCACTTGTTCTATTCAAGTCATTGTAGAGAGGATCAGAAACATTGGACATGAAAGTCACATAGAAATCATTGGGCATTGTTAATGTCTTCAGCACTGACCCAAGAATCAAAATCTGAGTTGTATCCTAGCCAACGAACAAGCAACTGTCTCATGCCCCTACGAGTACGACTCTTTAATATCTTTTCAATTTGATAAATTTCACTAGTGTTTCTAACTTTTTGCAGTTCATATTCATAAAAACCGCCGAGAATCTCATCCTCTTTGGTGTCTCGCAGTCGATATGTCGTGGGTTCGGTGTCCAAGATTTTGGACACTTTAAAAAGTTCGGTGCTCCATAAATAATTCCCCTTTTCAAAAATATTGGTGGTTCTATTAATTCGAACAGTATCACCAACATTGAATTTCTTCTTCACATTTTTTTTTCTTTTTCACCACTGGAATATTGCTTTAGAAAAGCATCAAATGTATTTTCACTGTAATGAACTTCCCGAGGGCTTGAGTTGGACAGAGATCGATGAGGTCGATGGTTGTATATCTGCATGATTTTATCTAAATCATGAATAAAAGCCGGTGTATTTTTCAGTGTACAATATCTTGAAATTAATAGACGAATCGTTCTTATTAATCGTTCAGCCAATGCAGCCTTTATCGGGCTGTGACTATGATAAAGTGTTGTATTATATTTCAATAGAACCTTTTGCACATGGGGATTAACAAATTCACTGCCACGATCCGATTGAATTTTTCTATACGAATCCTGTTCAAGAGTACTTTCAATGGCCTGAGCAACTTCAACACCTCTCTTTGACCGTAATGGAATGGCATAGGCATTGCGACTAAAGACACTGATTGCCACCAGAATATATTTGTAGGGTACATTGTGACGCCGTTGAACTGTGTCTAAAGTTAAAAGATCCGTTTGCATTATATGCAGAGGGAAAAAGGCTTTAGTTTGTCGATATTGTTTGCCACGAAGCCTGTGATTCCGATGCAGTGTGTAACTCGGTTCATTCTCTAGATACTCTTTTGCTTTTTTTAATGTGCTGCCGCAGACAACTTTAGAAAGCGTTTTGGGGGAACTTAAACTTCCCGCTTCACCAATATTTTCATAGACACCTTTCAGAACTTCATCCATTTTGAACGCAAACACGTAGTGTAATGTCCACTCCCCTTTTGCACACTTGAGGATGAATCAATTCGTCTTCGTTTTGACTAGCAGCCACAGGTGTTGTAAAATAATTGCTGCTGCTGCTAGTATTTTCAAATATTGAATCTTCTTCTTCTTTTTTAAATGGTGTTGGTGTTGTTGGAGGACTCTATTCTCTTAGTTTCTTTAGAATTTGCTTATTGCCAATAAGACTTTTGGGAAAGTTTGATACACTTAGAAAGGTGTATAGATTATTGTCAAATGATAAAAGTCCTTTAAGATTCGTTACCATATCACAAATTAAATCAACTAGATTATAACTTTTTCCCTGAATTATAATTCGTTTCCCTGTGCTGTCGACTTGAACTTGATGTTCACCACCAGTTTCCAACATGAGATATGATAATACTCTTTTACTCTGTTCTCGATAGGTCACTGGCAATAGGTTTCCAATTTTCGATACAATCGAATTCAATTCCTTCTCCTTTGATTGTGCAGAGGGATGGATTCCAGTTGGTGAAATCCATCCGCGAGCTGATGTGTTCCCCCTTTTCTAGATCACCCAATAAATCCTCGGTCCCATTTACCTTTAACAGCAGAGAATCTGTATCCCCACAATAAACTTGAACCTCCCCCTCCCGTGGCCATTGCACCTTGCACACATTGTAAAAAAACGACAACATGAGCTTTTTGGAAATTTCTAGTACTGAAATACCTCCTGCTATATTCTTGTTCAGTACCACATTTCGCTTTCGCCTGTGTAGAAGAACCATGCCAGCCTCTATGCTCGTGAACGATGTAAAATTGGGATCGGCAATAATTCGTGCACACTCTAGAGGGTCAGTCACAACATCGCAGCGAGATCTGTTACGTACGCTTTCACACATTTTGCCAAACGCTGAATTTAGAATGAGTTTGTACATTTCCTTCTCTACCTTTGAGTTTTCCCTAGAGCGTTTATCGACAAAAGTGTCGATAAACGTCTTTAAATATGGTTTCTGATTGAACTGCAGGACCCTATGTATTTTGGTGATTTTGAAGCCATTGTTCACCATCCAGTGCAAAAGCACATGGTGGACAACGATATTCTCCTTAGGGTCCAAATCAGCAATCAGTTTTTGCTTAGAGGGAGTCCAGTGCATCCCCATATCCTCAACCAATGATCGATTGTAGGGGCTCAATGAGTCCCTGCTCACGGGTCGATTGATACAGGGAAAAACAAAAATCTCTGAATGAATCATGAAGCGCCAGAGGAATGTGCCCGTCAATTTCAAAGAACCATCCTTGTGGCCCATTGTCCTCGACGGTGGTAATGTCGGGGAACTCAAAAGGATTCTCAAGCCATTGATAGTTCCCACACGGCAAAGAGTAGCGAGACATTGCCGAGGGGTACAATGAGTTCATGTCCAAGAACACTGCATTTGACTTTGCACCGGTGCTGTTTTGTCCGCTCGGATCGGTTGACAAGACGCGGTCCCCATGAAAAACATACCCTCCCCTCATTGAACGCTCTACAAAAAGGTGCTGATCTACATCTGTGATTAGGCCTATTTCCTCCCTACTAATTTTTAAAATCAAATCCATCACCAAATGGGGTGTGGAAAAATAGTAGCCTATATCTAACCCGAACTCTGAATAGATTTGGTCTGTGTTCTTTTAGACTATATCCAACAGAGTTAAAACGTCACTGGCCAAGTACAGTCTACAATAATCCCACCCATTTTTACAATCCCCCTTAGACCACACCTTCTTGGCAAACTCATATTCCTCGGCTGTGCATTCACTACTGGTCACTGAATTGTAAAAAGCTTCAATTGGAGGTAGTTTCACCTCGCTTAAGCGAGCGCCAGAACAGTAATAGTCGTATGCGTATACACCTTTGCAGGTCAACAGGTCATACATTTCACTGTCTGGAAAGTGCTGTTTAAGCAAGGGAAAGCTATCAAAATTGTCGCTTTTCTGCACTTGAATCAATTGACTCAATGCCTTGGGAAAAAAAGTAAAAGAATCAAAAAACCTGATTTTATTCCAACACGTATGCCCATTATCCACTGCCTGCCATTTCAGCTCGAGAAGCAACAACTTCTCGGCCGATTTGGGAATAATGTTATAGGTAAATGAATTATTTACCCATGGACTGTCTACTCCCCCTCCCTCCCTGTGCATACGTGCCAGTGCCGGAAAAATAAATTTTAGATCGTAATTTGAGTTGTGGATAAAAACAGGGATAAAAAACTGCTGGCTAACATTTAAGTTACACGATTGATGCGCAACCCCTCTAAAATTACTACCCCTAGAGGATATTTCCTGCCACAAGTGATTATGATCTCTGACTTTCCCCCTCCCCCCTCTTTTCCCTTTAGTCCCCTTATCCCCCTCTACAAACTCCCCCTTACAAACCCAACATATTTTTTGATTTTTAATCGCGAGGCGATCCTCTGCAGACAAAACCATTGGGTAATGGGTATTTCTCAAACGAGAAATAGCACCATTAGCTGTGCCAATTAGTTTAGTCAGTGCCTTGACCATGCACTCCTCCTCATCCAATGTTTCTACTATTTCTAACAACCGCATGGTGTTAGAACTGTCTCTTTGCGCATGAGCATAGGGCACTGCAATAGCTTGATGTTCTTTGATTCGGTTTGGAAATCGAGGATCGTTCACCTCCACCAGCTTAGCTTCACAATCCAAAGATATTCTGTTGCACTGGAGGAGGGTGTTTTGAAAATTTTTGAAGCGTAAAATGGCCCTATCCCCAAAAACCGTTTCCACTGTCTGGTAGCCATGCCGTCTACAATGCTTCATGTGATTTTGCAGCTTTAATTCAGTCCAAAATCGAGAGAGGCATGTTGGACAGTAGAAACGCACCCCCTTCTTCTTACCCTCCCCCAGAACTCTACTGATGTCTGTGATCGGGTTAAAATGGCCAATTGAATTGGCAAGGTCACTAGATGGTGGTGTATACAACAACCAAACCCAGTGTCTGACCAAATCAATTGACGGGCCCCTTACTGGGAAAACCACCCCCTTCTTTTTTGAACGAACCCCATCTTCAAATTCAGTTTCATACTGAACCACAGTAACGCCGATATTTTAATGGGCATTAGCCCTTTCAAAAATAACAATGGATCTTAGCATTACTGGGTATTTTCCTTCTAAACAAGAGAAATCTACAATTGGGAAATTGGACCCTTCCTTCCCATGTACAGCCCAATCGTCTAAATTCGTCTTGGTAGCGTCACGTGCTAGAGGCTCGAATGCTGATATGAGGAAAGCATACTTGAAACATTTTTGACCTGTTTCAAAACAAATTCCGCTGGACACCTTTACAACCTTCTAGATCTGGATTATATTTTAAAACTGTATCCCTCTCACCACCACCCCCTCTTAAAATAAAATCTTTCTTAAATTTACAGATATTAACGCTTAAATTTTCAATAAATAAAACTACAGACCCGCTCCCATTTTCGTTAAAGTTCTCAAGATGCGCAATAATTTGACCTACCCAATCCATGAAAACACCCTCAAAATTTTCTAAATTCGGATAAATCACGCACATCTCGGAGTGTATATAGTGGTGGTAAACTTCGCTTTTCCCCTCATTTAAATAAAACACCTTTAAAACAATAGAAACCTTAATTGAATCCCTACCTCCCCACAACTGAATTTGGTTCTCCAGCAGTGCACGAATTTTATCTACATAGTCATGCACAATTTCTACGGGGTCAAACATAAAATTTCGCCCATAAGTGAATTAAATGGATCCCCAAAAGTCGCAGTGTAGACCAACTATAGTATTTAATATTGTGTTGGACAGCTGAAAGTCTGAAAATGTTGTCAATTGGTCATTACCCCCCCTCCCCCTCTTGTACATTATCAACACTCCCACCACATTGTTCAATATTTGGGGTATGCGAATGCTCCACTTCAGTCGTTTGAAGTGGGGAAATGTAATCATTGGGGGGAGGGTTCCCAGTTAATTCATTTGTAAAATCCTCCAAAAGCTGTAGTGTGTTAGGACTCAAGTCCCCCTGCCCAACTGCGCTATAATCAACATTTAAAAAATCAGTCAAAAACTCATCAATATTAGATGGTATTTCAATAGAATTAATAATACCATGCCATTCGTTGATAGCCGGTATTTCAAAGTCCTGAATGGCCTCCTCTCCTTCACCAGCTGATGAGGATGATGATGATGATGATGACGACGAGTATGGGACCAATGGTCCAACCTATAAATGAAAAATAGCTTATTTTCAAAGTGTTCAAATCACCCCTACTGTTTAAAATTTGGATTATTATTTACGTATTATTTAAAACGCGCTTAGTAGTAGTAGTAGCAGTATGCACATAGTAGCATTTGCTTAATTCACTGTTCCCCCACAACTATCGATATTCTGAAAGTTCCAATTTCCAACTTAATATAAGATATTTACAATCTAAAACACATTATATAGAATTGACAATTTGATTTTGTTCAAACAGCTCCCCTCAATTTCCACTATTTAATGCTCCCCCTCCGAGCCGGCCATCGCGGCGCTTCCCGCAGCGCTTCCCCGGCCCGCGGCGCTTCCCACAGCGCTTCTCGGGCCCCACAGCGCTTCCCGGGCCCACCGACGCTTCCCGGCCGCCACGGTGCAAAAAGCTATCTTTTTCTTAGCGAATTCTCGGCCCCATTCCCGTTCACCAACGCGTGAAGAAACAATTTTTTTTTTCACTTTACAATGAGGCGGTGATAGAATTGTGGCATGTCCCCCTCCCACCTTTCAGCAATGTCCTAAATATATTGTTAGACCTTAATTTGAAAATAACTCGTTTCACCGGTTCTCCAAATAGAGATTGCATAGGCCTGTGCTTAATTATTGCAATTGTCTGCATGAAACTGTTTTAATTTGATGGAGAAAAACAACCCCCCCCCCCTTTTCAGCAATGTCATAAATAGCAATTATTATTTTTGGGGATATAACTTGTTTCGCTCTTACATAGAATTCCAATGTCCTAAATATCTATCGCTAATTTTGCAGACAATTCCGCTATTTTCAGACAAACCTAGAATTACGTAAAAAGCATTGAAAGCCTAGACTTGGCCTAACCACTAACCACTAATGATAGAACAAAACAGGAAAAGGGGTGAAACAGATCTATTTATATGCTTGTGCGGAGCTTTATGCCAAAAATTAAAACTATAATATTCACTGCGAAAAATAGCATTTTGAGTTTCAAATGGTGAGATAGCAGTAAACTAGAAAATTACCTAAAAATATTATTATGAGATAGCGAAGAGATAGCAACAGTGGGGGAACAGAGAAAATAGCAAAGATTAGAAAAAAAGCGGTTTCTTTTGACAGGCAAGCAAAAAAATTACATTATATTTAGATATCTCTCAGAGAGGGGGGAGCAGAGAAATTTAAAACAATGGTTGGGGGCGAGGGGTTAATATTTTAATATCTCTGAGATACACTTTTACAGTGTTGAAAAATAGTGAAAAGAAAAGACTAATAAAAAAACATTGGAAGAAATAGATATATATTTCTATAACTAGAGGTAAAAATGCTCACATTTGCAAATCCTGGCTGCACTTGGGTGCCAGATGGTCCGGGTAGTGCGTGTTGGAGGATGGACGGTGCTGTAACATCACGCTCTTGTGTAGACGGGACAGGTATTAAAGGTCCATGGAAAGCAGCCATCCACTCGCTCTTTAATTTTCGGCCTGGCTGCATTGCAGCCTGCGTGGATGGGGCTTTGACAGTCAACGCTTGTTTTGGGGTCGTGTAAGGGCCAGCATATTTAACAATGGATGGTCTCACGGGGGCTGCCTCGTCCTCTCTCGTTTTCTTAGATGAAGGGGGTATACATTCTTCATAATTGGCCTTAAAAAAGAAGAGAAAAATTTAGTATGGAAAATAATTTCCCCCTTTTTTTACAGAAGGAAAATTAGTATCCACATCCCCACTAACCATAATTTTGTCTAGAAAAGCATTTATCTCATTTCAGTAAAGCAAAAAGTAAAAATTTCGCGAGAAATATACTAGGCTTAGAAATCAAACGTTTTTATTACACAACTTGTGAAAAAATAAATCATGACAATTAGTAGTCTATAGCCTTAGGATAGAAATCAATGTTTCGATTTTTACCATTTAGAAAAAAATTAAATGTTCCAGTCTATAGGCTTTAAATTAGATTAAAAAAGATCGTTAACCCAGCAGCCTATAGGCCTAAATTTTGCAAACTTAGGTTAAAATGCTATTCAATTTACGCATAATATAAGCTTCATGCAACTCCTAAAGACTTTTCTTTCTAGCCTTGCATATCAAAGTTAAAAATCATAGTTTTCACGCCCCCCCTCCTGGGAATATAAAAGAAACTTTATCGAAAGAAAGCTTGAAAAAAATTAAAAACATGCCTAGAGACGCAACGCATATATTTACACATTAGTTTTTTTTGTCAAAGGGTGTACATGTCTACACAACGAGTCGCCCCCCCCTTAGTTTCATGCGAAGAAACAGATTGTTTTCATTTTACAATGATGGCGATAGAATTGAGGCATTGCCCCCTCCCTCCCCCTTTTACATAATGTCCTAAAAATATTTGTTAGGCATTAACTTGGAAATAACTCGTTTCCCTAGTTCCATACAACATAGAATTTGCAAAAGCCTGTAGCCTTACATAGGTTAATCAACAACAATCTCTTTCCAATGCGAAACTGTTTTTAATTTGACGAGAAAAACAAACCATTTTGATCTGAGAAACCTTTTACAGGAAGTGCTTTAAAAAGGGTGACAGCTAATTTTAACCTCGCGCTGGAGAGCCTTATGTCAAAACCAGAGCGGCTTAATAACAACAGAGCGACGGATGTCAGTTAGAGAAAAGATTACAATACAGAAAAGCCAAAATTTATCGAAAAAGAGAATTATTTCTATTGCGAGAATTATCGTTGTAAAACAGTGGGGGAGGGGTTAGGTTTATGTGGTAAAAAGAACATATTTTACGTTTTCTAGTGAGTATAAAGATAGCATGGTGGTGTTTTGTATTGTGGGGGAGGGGGGACTTAGATATACTGGAGGGTGACCAAGGAAAATAATTTTATTTTGAAAATAAAAATTAAAAATGTACTCACATTGCTAATTGTGGCTGTCAAGGCTTCAACCTCATCAATAATATTTAGTGTTATATCCATTGTCCGGTTACTTTACTTTCTGATAATTTAATCACAATGCATGTCCGTTATATACGAAATCTCAAGGGCGAATTGTTATGTAACGGGGAAAACCATGTGTAAGCAAACCTCTGATTGACTGAGAAAGGAGATGTAACCGACTCGCTGATTGGCTGAGAAGGAAACACGTGATCTAACTGTTTCCTATTCCTGGAAACTCTTAACATTCGCCCCTAGCATGCACTTGGCCAAAACAACAACAAATAAATCGACCTTGGAAAAAGAGGTCATTGACCGATTACGCAATCATTCTCCCTAGGGACTCTATGCCCATATTTGGTGCCCCGTCAGCATTAATCTAAATTGTAGATGGCAGCAGGGGTGCCCGTCACAACCTCCTGAGTCCTTTCTACTGACACTCCGAAAAGCGGATGAAGATTTGCTAGATGTTTTCCAGAGAAATTGCTTAAGGATTGTTCTGGGTACCCGGCTGACTGACCGTATTTCAAACAATAGGCTATATGAAAAATGTGGTTCAATACCGCTCTTTAGGTCTATAATGAAAGAAAGGTTGAGGTGTTTAGGGCATGTTGTGCGGATGAAGGATGACATATTGCCGAAGATTGTTCTTTTCGGCCAACCATCTATGGCTAAACGGAAAGCAGGTCGCCCCCGTCTGGGGTGGGAGGACGTCATAAAGAAAGATTTAAAGGAAATGGGAACTTCGTGGGCGGGTGTAAAACGGGAGGCTTTGAATAGATTGGGATGGAGGAGGAGCGTGCGTAGCTGTGTTTACCTCAGGCGGCTTGGTGCTGCGATGAGTTGTTAGTAGTAGTAGCAATACAAACATAAATTACAATAAATAACCGAGTCAAACTCAAAACGAGATGAAATTAGTATAAGTTGGGGTCAAAACCCCTATGCCTTCCCAAGGCCAGAACATAATTTGCGCTTTACTGAAAAAAATATAATTTTTTTTACTTTTATTATTTTAATACATCAAATAATATTAACATTTTGATTACTAAATAATCACTATATGTATATTAAACTGACAATGCACATTCATTTGTATTTTTTTCAGTAAAGTGCAAATTATGCAAATTATCTCTAAGCTTTGATTGAATGTGTTGGGGGAAATGGTGGGCGTGAGAGGGGAGTTAATTACTCTCCACTCACTTTCGAATATTAAAAAGGACAATTTCAATTTCCAATCAAATGAGCCCCTTTCGAAATTTCTACAACAACTTTCGATATAAACCTTATATGCCCCCAGGGCATAACTTACAACCCTTGCACTGAAACAAATTTTACAGGTTCTACCGTTAAGATTCCAATAAAAAAAAAGCTGCATTCCTAATAGTCTTGTTTATCAAAAACGATCTAATCGATACATTTAAAAAATTTTACATCTGGAGCTCGAGTGATCAAAAATACACAGAGGTAGCCTATTTATGCTTTTATTTGTAAACAAATGATCTAATCAATACATTTAAAAAATTTTACATTTGGAACTCCAGTGATCAAAAATACACAGAGGTATTTACGGTTGTGTTTGTTAAAAAATGATCTAATCACTTCTTAGCGTTTGTATTATATATATATATATATATATATATATATATATATATATATATATATATATATATATATATATATATTATATATATATATATATATATATATATATAATATATATATATATTATATATATATATATATATATATATATATATATATATATATTATATATATATATATATATATATATATATATATTATATATATATATATATATATATATATATATATATATATATATATATATAGCTAATGAAAAAGGTTCTGAATTCAAATCTTTAATCATCTGAATATTCATTCAGATTATCTGAATCACCTCTCACCGAAGTTTTAAAAACATGGACTGAAGACGTTTTTTTTGGCACTGCCCTCCTCCAAATAAGAGAATCAATTGGTCAACAAGCTAATATATTCTTTCCAACTATTGGATACCCATAACCACAAATCTTATTTGATAGACTGTCAAAAATAACAGCTCATTTTCATGGACTGCATTTTTGTTGCAACCAGGTGGTATTATAAAAGCTATTCCTCTCACTCCTTCAAACCTCCTTCTATTTTGTCTCAAGGCTGATGGAATTAGATAATTTTGGCATAAAAGTCACTTTTGAGTCTCCGGCACACCCCGCCTCCTCGTCTACACAAAGATCTGCCGGCTCTACTCCCAAATAGCTGATGCAAAAGTATACATCACTGATCATGATTGGATCCCTCAAATGAATCCATTTAGTTAAATGAAGCTTTGAAATAAACATCTAAATTTCGTGGTAACAAAAACATTACAGCTCCTTACTTACAGTTCGTGGTAACGAACTCTAAGTAGCGACCCGGTTCAATAGTAACCGAAACTCTAAAAAACAGAATTTTGATACCAATAGATACATCAAAAGAATCAGATTTGTTTGCTGATTTCAAATATATAAGTTTCATTAAGTTTAGTTTTACCCATCAAAGGTCAAGCGATTAAGAAAATTTGTCTTATTTTCAAAAGAAGGGGGAAACGCCACCCTAAAAGTCGTAGAACTTTAACGAAAATCACACCATCAGATTCAGCGTATCAGAGAACTCTACTGTATAAGTTTCAATCTCCTATCTGCAAAAATGGGGAACTTTGCATTTTTTGCCAGAAGAAAGCTCACGGATGCGTGTTTATTTGTTTTTTTTTCTGTTCCCAGGGGTGATTGTATCGACCCAGTGGTCATAGAATATAGTGAGAGGGCTCATTCGAACGAAAATTAAAAGTTCTAGTTCCCTTTTTAAGTGACCAAAAAAATTGGAGGGCGGCTAGGCCCCCTCCCGCACTCATTTTTTCCCAAAGTCACTTGATCAAAATTTTGAGACAGCCATTTTGTTCAGCATAGTCAAAACGTCTAAAAACTATGTCTCTAAGGATGACTTAATCCTCCACAGTCCCCAGGGGAAGGGCTGCAAGTTTCAAACTTTGCCCATTGTATACATATAGTATAGGTTATTGCGAAGTATACAGAAAAAAGGAGAAAACAGCACCTAAGTCATAGAACTTTAACGAAAATCACACCATCAGATTCAGCGTATCAGAGAACCCTACAGTAGAAGTTTCAATCTCCTATCTGCAAAAATGGGGAACTTCGTATTTTTGGCGAGAAGAAAGATTACGGATGCGTGTTTATTTGTTTTTTTTTGTTTCTTGTTTTGTTTTTCCCAGGGGTGATCGTATCGAACAAGTGGTCCTAGAATATTGCGGTAGGGCTCATTCAAATGGAAATCAAAAGTTCTAGTGCCCTTTTTAAGTGACAAAAATGGAGGGCAACTCGCCCCCCTCCCACGCTCATTTTTTCCCAAAGTCACCCGATTAAAATTTTGAGATAGCCATTTTGTTCAGCATGGTCGAAAATTATATTGAATATGTCTTTGATGATGACTTAATCCCCCACAGTCCCCGGGGAAGGGTTGCAACTTGGCCCATGTTTACATATAGTATTGGTTATTGGAAAGCGTACAGACGTTTTCAGGGGGATTTTTGCTGGTAGTGGGGAGGAGCAGGGGTTCGGGGGTTTACATGGTAGGATCTTTCCATAGAGGAAGTTTTCAAGGGGGAAGGGACATTGCTATGAAGGGGGTGCCGGATTTCCCAGCATTATTTAAAAAAGAATCAGAAATTAAATTAAAAAAAAACAAGTTTTTTCAACTGAAAGTAAGGAGCAACATCAAAACTTACAACGAACAGAAATTATTACGTATATGATTGGGTTCGCCCCCGAGTCAATACCTCGCTCTTTGAGCTAAAGTTTTTTTTTAGTACTTTCATAAAGAGGTATTTATTCTAACTAACGGCCTTTGTGATTAAGGGGTCATTTTTAAAGAATTGAAACAAAGTTATGCCTTTGGCGATGTCAACCCCCTCAAAGCCCTCAGGGCAAGGGCTGTAAGTTAGGCAATTCGTTCATTGTTTACATATAGTATATGCTATTGAGAGAGGTAGGCTATGCATGTTTGACCTTTACTTTCCAAAAAGACAAAGGGCATTCAGGTGAGCCTTTCAGAGAAGCCTTGAGGGGAGTGTTGAACTAAGAAAAAAAACACATTATGTGTATACGGGTTGTCAAATGGACGTAACTCAGCAATGACTGAATACATTAATTTGGAACTTTTAGGAAATCATAAGGGAGATAACCAATTGACCAAAAGGCAATATTATGGTGATTATTATTTTTGCTCTTACAATTTAAATAAAATCAAAAAAGTGTAAGTGTGTCTAGGTTGTCAAATAGCACAGATAGAATTTTTTGGGAATGGTATTAAGTTTCATTTTTCAGATCAACTTGAGGAGGTATAAAACTAAATTAAACAATATTTTTTGTCATAGGATTAAAAAATATTGAAAAAGTTTCTCCAACATAAAAATAGCAAGCCAAATTATGGATCCTGGAAAGATAGAAAATATTACTCTTTCTATGAAAAATACTTAGTCAATAATAAACGAACAGAAATTAATTTTAAAAACTTTTCCCACAAAACAAGTTTTTCAAAGAAAAGTAAAGAGCTAAGAATAAAGCATAAAACTAACACAAATCACCATCAATAAATAAATGAAACCCAGTACAAACAGAAACTATTATAAATAAGTGAGTCAAACTCAAAAAAAGCCCCCATGCCTTCTCAAGAACAGAAAAAAATTTGCATGATTTTCGAAAAAAGGAGCAAACACCCCCTAAAAGCCCCCATGCCTTCTCAAAAACAGAAAATAATTTGCACTTTACTGAAAAAAATGACCTTAGATTGTCAGTTTAACACACATATACTGATATTTATTCCTTAAAGTCTTATTAGTTTTTATTCATTAAAGTCGAAAATGTCAAAACATTCCGATGTATTTTGTTTTCGGCAAAGTGAAAATTATGCTTTGGTCTCGAGATGGCATTGGGGTTGTCAACCTAACTTATGTTAAAATTTTGCACGTTTTGAGTCTGAATCGCTTACTAATTGCAATTTCCGTTCGTTTTGGGTTTCATTTGTTTATTGATTGTGATTTGTGGTAGTTTTATGCTTGGAAGATTACTTTATTTCTGCTCATTTTTGGTTTAATAGAGCTCTTTACTTTTCTTTGAAAAACTTGTTTTGTGGAAAAATTTGTTTAAATAAATCTTCAAGTAAGCCCAGCAACGGATATGGATCTTCCACTCCTTCCAGCCTAATTTCGTCAAACTTTGCAAAAAAAAATTAACATGTAAGATTTGAGTTTTGTATAAATACCGTTTTTACAAACATTTGACTTCCTCGCCTCTCTGTAAGTACTAGAGCCACTGTGGACCCGAGCTCGTTTTATGCTGGGTTCACACTAGGATGTTTAAAGCATGTGAAAAACCTCTTCAACACTTCTTCATATACAGACGTCTTTGTAATTGGCAATCTCTATTAGACCCATAGTTCAGGATACAATTACTGACCAAAAATGCAGCTGTGTGAATTACAACAAGACTTTCTCACTGTGGAAGTCGACCAAACGAAGCTTAAAATCTTTCACTAAGATCATGATTGCACACCATTACATTTCTAAGCCAAAGGAAGGGTATTTAAATCAAATAATTGATGATCTAGGGAACAATGCTCATGTTGTAATAGCAAAAAAAGACCTGTGTCAAGAACCATTGTAAATTTTTAAATATGAATTGGTGCTTAGCAATGCAGACAAGACGGATACTGAGTCATACTTTACAAAAATTTGTACACAGATAATGGTCTACACTGGAAGAAAGGAAGCTATAAAATGTTCGACGTTGGTTGTTTTATCATGACTTTGAATTACCCTTTATTTTCATTCTCAAAGGTTGCCATTCAAAACCAAAGCAAATTTCCAAAAAAAGAACTTGCAGTATGGAGTTACTAACTTATACGGAAATTGATAGTATACTTTAAACAAGAATAAAAAAAAAGTAAAAGTTTTGCTACTTCACATGAATCATCAGTCTTTGCAGCATGATTCACAGCCATTGTGATGCACAAGACCATACCCTGAAAGGTAGGGGTGGTCTGATTTTCCTTGAAATGCAAAAAAAAGATCAAAAATGCACGCTTTTCAGTTATTCAATTGTTGAAAAAACTTAAAATTGATTCTTATTACTTACTCCTCCTTCCCTTCAAAAAAAATCCTTGGTATAGCACTATGGTTATTGAATATTTGAATATGCGTTTTGAGCTAAACACTCAAAATCTGTTTTTTTTTTTCAGATGATGAGTATTACTTTTTATGGTTTAAGTGAACACAACAAAATTATTTGAGAAGTGTCCCAAGATTTCAGCCAAGGGAGGGGGCAGGCAAGTTTACAGGAAAACCTTCTGGATCGTACCCCAAATTTGAAAATGGTCTAAGGCAAAATGAATAGCAGGTCCTCCCCGGATGGGATGGAAGTATGTCGCAAGGAAATATTTAAGGGAAATGGAAGCTTCTTAAAATAAAAGGAGGCGTTGAATAGATTCGGGTGGAGGAGGAGCTTGCGTAGCTGTGTTGGCTTCGGGCAGCTTGGTGCTGCAGTTAGTTGTTAATAGTAGTAGTAGTAGGTCCTCAACCCAAAATGTCATTTACCCCTGAAACAAAAGCATCTGCACTTGCCAGGGGTAGATAAGTGCCTCTGAAACTATAAAAGCACCCTTCAGACCAACCTTACAAAACAATCACCCTCTTCCTTTGCGCCAGAGTGTCCAGATTCTCCACGAGGTTAAGCATTATGTTGTTAGTGCTCAAATAAGACACAGAGGCACAAACATGGAACCAAAAGTAGACATAAAAAGATACACATTCGCGTAAACCTTTACTATAGACAATGCAAAGCCCTTTTAACTCACATTCAAAGCATGGGTTGGACAATCATTATACATAAATACAATAAAAAGATTACCCCCCAAAATATAATATTTATTAAAGCTGATTATAATAAAAAGGAATGATATCCACCATCAAACCACCATCTTATATCAATTTCAAAACAAATGTGTATTTAAGGCAAAAGAGCACACTCGCCTTTTGTTTGGTATACATGCACTTGAAATTGCACCCCTTTATCCTCCTGTAAGCCCTGCAACGCATCTGGATCTTCCACTTCTTCCAGTTTAGAGTCATCAAACTTTGGGAAAAACACGTCACATTCATAAGATTTATGAATTTTACTTAAATATAGTCTATAAAAATGATTTGACTTCATCGCTTCTCTGTAAATGTCGGAGCCACCGTGGACCCAAACTCGTCCAATATTTTCTTTAAACTGGGGTGTTTTTAGCATGTCAATAGCCCCTTCAAGACTTCTACACACATAAACATCATTGTACTTGGCAATCTCACTTGGATCCATATTCCTGCTTATAATTACATTAATACATTTGGCCATTGGCTCGAGCTTAAGAGCACACAAGGAATCCCATGTTTTTCGTCCAAAAATGGCAACATTTGGCTTATTTGGGTCTTCTTGCTTTTTACTGAGTCTGATATAATACTTAAATTCTTTTGGAGTATGCAAAGGTAACGCGCCATTTCGGCCAATCCCCCAGCTGGCATCCATTGCACAGAGTAGCTCAAGTCGCGGAAATGGGACACGTGATGCCATTTCTAAAATAATACAAATTTGAAGCCTTTTGTTTTATTAAATTCAGAGCTTCTAACATGAATTAAGGGCCAAATTAGTCTTCAATATTTAATTAAATCCAACTATTAGCAGACATTCAAATAGCCATTCCAAGTTACGTCCCTAAACAACAAAAGACCTGGGAATGTAAGGCCAAAATTTCTTGCTCCAAAATTAAATAGGATTCCAAGGTTTATTACACTTATTTAAAGCATGAGGCTTGTCATCCCTTAAAAAGAAATTCAGAGCTACCCCTCCCAAAATCTGGGGCTGCAAGCACCTATCAGCTATAACATTTTAGAACTGAGAAAATTCAGAGATAGCCAATTAACATAAATTTGTTGAAAACCTATATATTCAGCTTTCCAGTTTCAGCGACAGCAGTGCCTCACGCTGGTGCAATTGTAGTAGAAAATTATCTACATATCCTCTTGATTTGCAGGATTATGTTCTGTCTATGCCTTTAATATTGGTTTTGGGTTATAGCACCCTTCCTATCGCTATACAATCTTTTTCTATTTAACATATAAGTTTACATTTACATACCTACCACCAAATCGATGAAAAAGTGGAGGCAAGCCGATCATAAGCGTTGCCAGGAAATTTCTTAGGAGGAGGGGCAGGCGCTACCAGAAGCTTTGTTTTCACAGAGTTCAAATGGTAAGCTTTCTCATTTCCTATTTATCAATTAAAAAAAAAACTTTTTCACAAAAAAAGTTTTTCAAAGAAAAGTAAAGAACTCTATTAAACAAAAAATGAGCAAAAATCAAATAATCAAATCAAATAATCTACCAAGCGTGAAACTACCACAAATCAGCATCGATAAATAAATGAAACCCAAAACAAACAGAAATGACAAAAAATAAACGAGTCAAACTCAAAACGAGCATAAATTAACATAAGTTGGACTCAAAACCCCCTATGCCTTCCCAAGGCCAGAACATAATTTGCACTTTACTGAAAAAAATATAAATGTTTTTACTTTTATAACTTTAATAAATCATTATAAATCATTTTTATTTAATAAATCATTGATTACTAAATATCAATTAATGTATATTAAACTATATTATGTATATTAAAGGCCTTTCGATTTCCAATCGAATGAGCCCTTTTTGAGTTTCTACGACAACGCTTTTTATAAACACCTTATATGCCCCCAGGGCATAAATTACAACCCTTACTCTAAGGGCTGTGAGGGTAGTTGTCATCCTCTAAGACCTAATTTCCAGAATTTCAAATCCGTTAAACACAACTCCGTTATCTCAAAATTTTGATTGGATGTGTCTGGGAAAATGGTGGGCGTCAAAAGGTGCGTTAGTCGCTCTTCAATCACTTTCAACTATTAAAAAAGGCACAAGCCCTTTCAATTTCCAATCAAATGAGCCCTTTTGAAGTTTCTACGACAACAAATTCAATAAAAACCTTATATGCCCCTAGGGCATAACATACAAACCTTACCCTGAGAGCTGGGGGGGGGATGGCATCCTCAAAGACCTAATTTCCAGAACTTTCTGGAACGTTGAACAAGATGGCTATCTGAAATATTTTGATTGGATGTGTTTGGGGGAATGGTGGGCGTGAGAGGGGGTTAGTTACCCTCCAATCACTTTCAACTATTAAAAAGGGCATAAGCCCTCTCAATTTGCAATTAAATGAGCCCCTTTTGAAGTTTTTACGAAAACTCTATCTATAAAAACCTTATATGCCCCCAGGGCATAACTTACAACCTTTGCCCTAGGGGCTCTGGGGGGTTTGTCATCCTTAAATAGATAGTTTCCAGAACTTTCAACTACGTTGAACAAAATGGCTATCTCCAAACTGTGATTGTATGTGTTTGGGGAAATGGTGGACGTGAGAGGGGGTTAATTACTCTCCACTCACTATCAACTATTAAAAAAGGCAATTTCAATTTCCAATCAAATGAGCCCTTTTTGAAATTTCTACAACAACTTTCTATATAAACCTTATATGCCCCCAGGACATAACTTACAACCCTTGCACTGAGGGCTCTGATGGGGTTATAAAAGACCTAATTTACAGAACTTTCGACTACGTTGAACAAAATGGATATCTCAAAATTTTGATTGGATGTGTTTGGGGAAATGGTGGACGTGAGAGGGGGGTTAGTTGCCCTTCAATCACTTTCGACTATTAAAAAGGGTAGTAGCCATCTCAATTTCCAATCCAATGAGCCCTTTTTGAAGTTTCTACGATAACGCGTTCTATAAAAACCTTATATGTCCCCAGGGCATAACTTAAAACCCTTGCCCTGGGGGCTGTGGGGGAGTGTCCTCCTCAAAAACATAATTTCCATCTGGAAATCAACAACGCTGAAAAAAATGGCTATCTAAAAATTTTGATTGGATGTGTTTGGGGAAAAGGTGGGCGAGAGAGGGGGGTTAGTTGCCCTCAAATCATTTTCGACTATTAAAAAGGGCACTAGACCTTTGAATTTCCAATCGAATGAGCCCCTTTTCAAGTTTCTACGACAAAGATTTCATTAAAAACTTATATGCGCCCAGGGCATAACTTATAACCCTTGCCCTGAAGACTGTGGGGGGAGTTCCCTTCTCAAAGGTATAATTTCCTGAACTTTAAACTGTGTGGAACAAAATGGCTACCTCAAAATTTTGATTGGATGTGTTTGAGGAAATAGTGGGCGTGAAAGAGGTGTTAGTTGCCTTCCAATTACTTTCGACTATTAAAAAGGGCACTAGACATTTCAATTTCTAATCGAATGAGCCCTTTTTGAAGTTTCTACGACAGCGCGTTCTATAAAAACCTTATATGCCCCCAGGGCATAACTTACAACCCTTGCCCTGAGTGTTGTGAGGGGGTTGTCATCCTCAAAGGCCTAATTTACAGAACTTAAAACTACGTTGAATAAAATGACTATCTCAAAAGTTTGATTGGATGTGTTTGGGAAAAAGGTGGATGTGAGAGGGGGGTTAGTTGCCCTCCAATCACTTTCGACTATTAAAAATGGCGCTAGCCCTTTGAACTTCCAATCGAATGAGCATTTTTTGAAGTTTCTACGACAAAGCCTTCTATAAAAACCTTATATGCCCCCAGGGCATAACTTACAACCCTTGCCCTGAAACATAATTTCTATCTGGAAATAAACTAGGCTGAACAAAATGGCTATCTCAAAATTTTGATTGGATGTGTTTCGGGAAGTGGTGGGCCTGGAAGGGGTGTTAGTTGCCTTCCAATCACTTTCGACTATTAAGAAGGGCACCAGCCACTCCAATTTCCAATTGAATGATTCCTTTTCGAAGTTTCTACGACAATTTCTTCTATACGAAGTGCCCTGCTCTAAAGGAAAAAATAATAAATAATACATTGTGCCAACATCGTTCTTATATGCCCTCAGGGCATAACTTAAAACCCTTGCCTCGAGGGTTGTGGAGGAGTGTCCTCCTCAAAAACATATTTTCTATTTGGAAAGCAACTACGGTGAACAAAATGGCTACCTCAAAATTTTGATTTGATGTGTTTTGGGGAATGATGGGCGTGGGGGGGGCTAGTTGCCCTCCAATCACTTTCGGCGATTAAAAAGAGCACTAGCCCTTTGAAGTTCCAATCGAATGACCTTTTCTGAAGTTTCTACGACAACGCCTTCTATAAAAACCTTACATGCCCCACGGCATAACTTACAACCCTTTCCCTGAAGGCTGTGGGGGAGTGTCCTCCTCAAAAAATAATTTCTATCTGGAAATAAACTAGGCTGAACAAAATGGCTATCTCAAAATTTTGATTGGATGTGTTTTGGGAAATGGTGGGCGTGGAAGGGGTGTTAGTTGCCTTCCAATCACTTTCGACTATTAAAAAGGGCACAAGCCACTCCAATTTCCAATTGAATGAGCCCTTTTCCAAGTTTCTACGACAACTTCTTCGATACGAAGTGCCCTGCTCTAAAGGGGAAAAAATAATAAATAATACATTGTGCCAACATCGTTCTTATATGCCATCAGGGCATAACTTAAAATCCTTGCCCCGAGGGTTATGGGGGAGTGTCCTCAAAAACATATTTTCTATCTGGAAATCAACTATGCTGAATAAAATGACTATCTCAAAATTTTGATTGGATGTGTTTGGGGGAATGATGGGCATAGTTGCCCTCCAATCACTTTTGACTATTAAAAAGGCACTAGCCCTTTGAATTTCCAATCAAATGAGCCTTTTTTGAAGTTTCTGCGACAACGCCTTCTTTTAAAAACCTTATATGCCCCCAGGGCATAACTTACAACCCTTGCCCTGAAGGCTGTGGGGGAGTGTCCTCCTCAAAAACATAATTTCTATCTGGAAATCAACTACGCTGAACAAAATGGTTGTCTCAAAACTTTGATTGGATGTGTTTTGGGAAAAGGTGGGCGACAGAGGGGGGCTAGTTGCCCTCAAATCACTTTCCAGTATTAAAAAGGGCACTAGACCTTTGAATTTCCAATCGAATGAGCCCTTTCGAAATTTCTTCGACAAGTTCTTCGATACGAAGTGCCCTACTCTAAAGGAAAAAAAATAATAAATAGTACATTGTGCCAACATCGTTCCTAAATGCCCTCAGGGCATAACTTAAAACCTTTGCCCCGAGGGTTGTGGGGGAGTGTCCTCCTCAAAACATATTTTCTATCTGGAAATCAACTACGCTGAACAAACTGGCGATCTCAAAATTTTGATTGTATGTGTTTGGGGGAATGATGGGCGTGGGGGGGCTAGTTGCTCTCCAATCACTTTCAACTATCAGAAAGGGCACTAGCTACTCCAATTTCCAATCGAATGAGACCTTTTCGAAGTTTCTACGACAAGTCCTTCGATACAAAGTGCCCGGGTATGGAGAAAAAAAATAATAATACATTGTGGCAACATCGTTCTTTATTTAGGCAGCGCTATTGCGCTGCCTATGATATGCGATGTTTAATTTCTTTTTGTTTTGTGGGAAGCGTTATCCCTCCACTGGCAACCATGGGGAACATCCCTATAAAAACAGGTTTTTTGACAAATTTGCCTTTAACTATAGAAAGGATGACCCTTAATTCGTGATTTTCATACCCCAACTCTCCTAATAAATATTCAAGCACTGTATTTTTTCAGAGACTAGTATAATTTTCGAAGCATTGTTTACGAATATTAGACTTGAATGTTATAAACAGGAGTTAGCTATCATTTAAATTTAAGTGAGTCTTGTGTCAAATAGCCTATAGAAACATACTGCAAGTAAAGAGCAACTCTTGTAACTAAACTCGTAACCTAAACTAAAAGAAACTAACTCTAAAAAGTTCTTAATACAACATATGCAACAACAAAATCTATTATTTATGCTGATTCTGAATATGTAAAATCTATTAATTTTGAAATTGCTCATTAAAAGCTATGGGCATATGAAAATTTGTATGATTTTAGAAACAGGAAACAAACTCCCCCCAAAAAGGGTAGATAGATCCCAAAAAGGTTTTGATAGAACTAGTAAAAAAAAGGGTTTGATAGAACTAGTCAATGAAATTCAACAACTATATAAAAGACCTGAAGGCATTATTTGCAAGATGTAATGTTTTTCTTCTTCTTTTTTTTTATAGAGAGTATGATCTCCAAATCAGCACTGTCTCTAGCAGCATTGTTGTACAAAAGTAAAATTTGGATGTAAGGGGTTAGATTTGAGGGTGGTAACTACTACTACTACTAACAACTCAAAACAGTATCAAGACGCCTGAGGCCAACAGATTTGCACACTCCTCCTCCATACCAATCTATTCAAAGCCTTCCCCTTTACATCCTCCTAGGAAGTTCCCATTTCCCTTAAATCTTTCTTTATGACATCCTCCCATCCCGACCGCAGACAACCTGCTTTCCGTTTAGCCCTAGACAATTGGCCAAAAAGGACAATTTTTGGCAATCTGTCATCCTTCATCCAAAGAACGTGCCCAAGTCATCTCAACCTTTTTCTCATTATAGCCCTAGAAGGCGGGATTGAGCCAGACTTTTTGTAGAGCCTGCTGTTTGAAATACAGTCAGTCAGCCAAGTACCCAGAACAAGCCATATACAATTTCTCTACAAAACGTCTAGCAAGTCTTCATCCTTTTTTCGAACCTTCCATGCTTCAGAACCATATTTGACCACTGTCATCACTGTAGCTTCCAATATTCTAATCTTAGTCTACAGGCTTATCTTCCAAAATTTTTCCAACTGTGAAAAAAAGCACTGAGCCTTGGATATTCTACTTTTAACATCTTCACTGCTCCCACCATCTTTATTAATGTAAGCGAAGCTGTTCACCTGATCAATCTTTTTGTTATCCAAAGTCAACTTTTCATCTTCACTTATTCCTAGCCTTAGCAACTTAGTCTTCTGAACATTAATTTTCATACCTATTCTAGCACGCTGAACTTGCTAAACCTCTAAAAGTTTGTTCATTGTGCTCACATTTTCATCTAGGATGCTTAAAGCATCAGCATAATCGAAGTCCAGGAAAGTTTTCCCTCCCCAATTCATTCCATGTTCTCCCATTGTCTTTCCTGTGCTCCTTAAGACAAAGTCCATCAAAATGATCCATATTAAGAGCAATAGAACACAGCCCTGCTTAACTCCTGATTTAATACAAAACCAGCTGCTAACCTCATTTCCTATCTTAACTGCAGCAGTGTTATTTTCGTCCATAGCACTAATTACTTCGATGTATTTGTCTGGTATACTATATAAGGATAAGACCTTTGCTAAAGATTTTCTATCAACAGAATTGAACGTATGTTCATAATCTATAAGACTGAGGACCAAAGGTGTTTGACAACTTGGGCACTTCTCAATTTCATTGATGATGAACCCTCACAAAATTTCGTAGCCCAGAGCATAAGCAGCTAAAAACCAACATAATCATTAAGAATTAGCCCAGCACATTTCAGTCCGTAATCTAGCTATTAATTGGTTAATTTTCAAAATAAGAGAAAAAAGCAAATATCAGAATGCTAGGAACCGCTGAAGGATAAAAGGATTTAAAATAATCCTAATAGTGAAAATTTGGTCGACACATTCTCGACCCTTTCTAAAACCGCGCTGTTCTTCTCTTATAACTTTGTCTAAATGATCATTTTCACATCAGTAAAATGACATAATATCAAAAATAGGACTTCTATATCCAACTGTCTTTTATTTATCCTGCTAGTTTTTGATTTACAATAGCATAATCAATAAGGTTAGCTTTCTTTCCATCATAGAAGTAGCCTACCATTTAACTTTTGGACAATTTAATGGCCAAATACTGTACTGTATTGCTATGACTAGATTACAGCACCTTACAAAATTGCAGTAGTTTATAATCATTGCTCTGTCCCTTCTTAGCCCCAAATTTATCTAAGCTAAGATAACATCCATCAATATTTTTTCCAGCAGGCATTGAAGTCTTAAAATAAAGGTGCAACGTTTTTACCTTGAACCTTGTGCATTTGTTCTAGAAGCTGTACATAAGTATATAAAATTCATTTCCATTAGTACTGTCACTACTTACTACTGTAGGGTTATATTCCATTTTCACTGATACTTGCACTTTTTTCTCATAAAGTGTGCAACTGGAAGTCTATTATTAACACCTTCCTAACCTAAACAAGAATTTTTGGCCTTCATATTTATCATGACTCCATTTCCAGCTAATACATCCCATTCTTCCTACCAGAAGTCATTTAAAAGCATGTTTGCCAAAAAAGAAGTTGAAATGAATGAGTAACTCAAACATAAAGATATAGCAACAAATACTATTGATACTACTGCTAACAACACACTAAAGCACTAAGCCACCTGAGGCCAACACAGCTATTCATGGTCCTCCTCCATCCCAATCTATTCAAAGCATCCCACTTTAAACCCTCTAAAGAAGTTTCCATTTCTCTTAAATCTTTTCTTATGACATCCTCCAACCCTATTTGGGGATGACCCACTTATCATTTGGCCCTAGGTGGTTGGCCAACAAGGACAATTTTTGGCAATCTGTCACCATTCATCTGCAGAATGTGTCCTAGCCATGTCATCCTTTCTCTCATTATAGCCCATGATTGAGCGAAAGAAGCAACCAATACTGCTATAGATAAATCACAGAATCCTAATACAAGACAAATTAAAAGGAATAATCCAAGTCAAA
Source organism: Artemia sinica (assembly GCA_027921565.1). Classification (NCBI taxonomy): domain Eukaryota; kingdom Metazoa; phylum Arthropoda; class Branchiopoda; order Anostraca; family Artemiidae; genus Artemia; species Artemia sinica. The sequence continues at coordinate 41,802,476 of CM051271.1, read as the reverse complement.
CTTACAACAAAGCAAAAATTAACAGAAATACAAATAGAGCTACTCCCTCTTAGACCTTCCAAAGGCCAAAGTGTGATTTATGCTTTACTAAAAATGATTTGTATTTCAAATTAATACTAATAAAAACAGAAATGATATGAATAATTAAGTTGAACTTAAAACAAACCAAAATTTGGCCAAATAGGAGTAGGGCAACTTTCCCTTAACCTTATAAATGCCAGAGTATGATTTATGTTTTACTGAAAACAATTTGTATTCCAAACCATGTGTTTCTATTTGTCATAACAGCAACAAGAAGAAAACAGCAAAAATGGTATCACAAGGCTAATCATGGCTTACAAGTAACAGCAGAACCAGCCCTCGCCCCTTCATCTTAAACCTTCTAAACACCATGAGTGCCATTTGTGTATTATTGAAAACTACATCTGTTTTGAACAGCATTGCTTTTTTGACAGAAAACTGACAAAAGAAATCACCATAATAATCTAGATTAATGGTAAAATCTAGTGAAATTAGACTGATTATTTAATATATAATCAAGTTAATTGCTGAAAGCCTCAACAATTTTTGGCTCCTCAATTTTAGACTGATGAGAAAATGTTTAAAATATATCAAGTTATATAAATGACGAGTGCTCCTGCTCGTGGTAATTTCTAATTGGTAATTTCTAAAGTTTGATTTAATTATTCATTTTAATTTATGTTTGTTTATGACTTATTTATTGGTTTATTGCTGTATCTGTCATCTTTATGCTTAATGAGATTGTTCACTTTAGTTTCTGTTTGTTTCAGGTTTTATTTACGTCTGTTGTCTTAAGTTTTAGTAAGGCTTTTACTTCTTTTTTTTTGAATTAGTTAAAAAATATAAATGTTTTTACTTTTATAACTTTAATAAATCAATATCAGTATATGTATATTAAACTGACAATGCACATTCATTTGTATTTTTTTTTCAGTAAAGTACAAATTGTGTTCTGGCCTTGGGAGGAAATAGGGATTTTGAGCCCTACTCATGTTAATTTCTGCTCGTTTGAGTTGGCTTGGTTATCTATTGTAATTTCTGTTCGGTCAAAATTTATTTATCGATGCTGATTTGTGGTAGTTTCACGCTTGGTAGATTATTTGATTTTATTTTTGCTCATTTTTTGGTTAATGGAGTTCTTTACTTTTCTTTGAAAAACTTATTTTATGGAAAAAGTATTTTTTAATTAATTTCTGTTCGTTTTATACATAGTCTTTTGAAGGAAAAAGAATATAATTCTTGATATCTTTTCGTTTTTTTAAAAACTTTATAGTTTGGCCTCCTATTTGTATGCTGGAGAAAAATTTTCAGCAATTTTTAACAGCATACACCCTTTTAAAAATCTGGACACATATAATAGTTAATTTAGCTTCATACCTCCTCTAGTTGATCTGAAATAGATAGAGAATTTGATACGATTTGCAAAAAAATCTGTTTACTTTCTTTGATAGCTTGGATACATTTACGCTATTTTTATTTGGTTAAATTTTAAGAGCAGAAGTAGCGTCGAAAGTTTGAACATAATACCCTCAGTCGTTCTTGGGATACTGCTGAGATGCCTTATTGGGAATTAGCATTAACACAGAGCATTTTGATTTAATCTTAAGGCAACATTTAGTTTTTAAACATAATGGGCAAATGGGAGGGTGGGAATGGAAAGGGGATTAGTTGCCCTCCAATCACCTTCGACTATTAAAAAGGGCATCAGCCCTTTCTATTTTCAATCGAATGAGCCCCTTTCGAAGTTCCCACGACGACTCCTTCGATACGAAGTGCCCTGGTCTAAACAACAACGACAAAAAAAATATTACTAATAACTTTTGACTATTAAAAAGAGCACTAGCCCTTTGAATTTCAAATCGAATGAGCCCTTTTCTGAATTTTCTACTACAACGCCTTCTATAAAACCTTATATGTCCCCAGGGTATAACTTAAAACCCTTGCCCTGAGGGCTGTGGCGGATTATACTCTTCAAAAACATATTTTCTATCTGTAAATCAACTACGCTGAATAAAATGGCTATCTCAAAATTTTTATTGGATGTGTTTGGGGGAATGATGGGCGTTGGGGGGGGGGGGCTAGTTGCCCTACAATCACTTACGACTATTAAAAGGGCACTAGCCCTTTGAATTTCCAATCGAATGAGCTTTTTTGAAGTTCCTACGACAACGCCTTCTATAAAAACATTATATGCCCCCTGGGCACAACTTAAAACCCTTGCCCTGAGGAGTGGGGGAGTGTCCTCCTCAAAAACATATTTTCTATCGGGAAATCAACTACGCTGAACAAAATTGCTATCACAAAATTTAGATTGGATGTGTTTGGGGGATGATGGGCGTGGGGGGGGGCTAGTTGCCCCCAATCACTTTCGACTGTTAAAAAGGGCACTAGCCCTTTTAATTTCCAATCGAATGAGCTTTTTTTGAAGTTTCTCGACAACGCCTTCCATAAAAATATTATATACCCCCTGGGCATAACTTAAAAACCTTGCCCTGAGGGTTGTGGGGGAGTATCCTCCTTAAAAACATATTTGGTATCTGGAAATCAGCTACGCTGACAAAATGGCTATCTCAAAATTTTGATTGGATGTGTTTGGGGAAATGATGGACGTGGGGGGGGGACTAGTTGTCCTCCAATCAATTTCGACTATTGAAAAGGGCACTAGCCCTTTGAATTTCCAATCGAATTAGCCTTTTTTGAAGTTTCTACGACAACGCCTACTATAAAAACTTTATATACCCCAGGACATAAATTAAAACCCTTGCCCTGAGGAGTGTCCTCCTCAAAAACATATTTTCTATCGGGAAATCAACTACGCTGAACAAAATTGCTATCACAAAATTTTGATTGGATGTGTTTGGGGGAATGATGGGCGTGGGGGGGGCAATCACTTTCGACTATTAAAAAGGGCACTAGCCCTTTGAATTTCCAATCAAATGAGCCTGTTTTGAAGTTTCTACGACAACGCCTTTCATAAAAAACCTTATATGCCCCCAGGGCATAACTTAAAACCCTTGCCCTGAGGGCAGTGGGGGAGTGTCCTCCTCAAAAACCTATTTTCTATCTGGAAATCAGCTACGCTGACAAAATGCCTATCTCAAATTTTTATTGGATGTGTTAGGGGGAATGATGGGCGTGGGGGGCCTGTTGCCCTCCATTCACTTTCGACTATTAAAAAGGGCACAAGCCCTTTGAATTTCCAATCGAATGAGCCTGTTTTGAAGTTTCTACGACAACGCCTTCTATAAAAGCCTTATATGTCTCGAGGGCATAACTTAAAACCCTTGCCCTGAGGGTTGTGTGGGAGTGTCCTCCACAAAAACCTATTTTCTATCTGGAAATCAACTACGTTGAACAAAATGGCTATCTCAAAATTTTGATTGGATGTGTTTGGGGGAAAGATGGACGTGGGGGGGGGGGCTAGTTGCCCTCCAATCACTTTCGACTATTAAAAAGGGCACTAGCCCTTAAAATTTCCAATCAAATGAGCCTGTTTTAAATTTACTACGACAACGCCTTCTATAAAAAACCTTATATGCCCCCAGGGCACAACTTAAAACCCTTGCCCTGAGAGTTGTGGGGGAGTGTCCTCCTCAAAAACACATTTTCTATCTGGAAATCAACTACGCTGAACAAAATTGCTATCTCACAAATTTGATTGGATGTGTTTGGGAGAATGATGGGCGTAGGGGGGGGGGGTCTAGTTGCCCTCCAATCACTTTCGACTATTAAAAAAGGCACTAGCCCTTTGAATTTCCAATCGAATGAGCCTGTTTTGAAGTTTCTACGACAACGCCTTCTATAAAAACCTTATATGCCCCAAGGGCATAACTTAAAACACTTCCCCTGAGGGTTATGGGGGAGTCTCCTCCTCAAAAACACATTTTCTATCTGGAAATCAACTAGCCTACGCTAAACAAAATGGCTATCTCAAAATTTTGATTGGATGTGTTATGGGGAATGATGGGCGTGGGGGGGGGGCTAGTTGCCCCCCAATCACTTTCGACTATTAAAAAGGGCACTAGCCCTTTGAATTTTCAATCGAGTGAGTCTGTTTTGAAGTTTTCTACGACAACGCCTTCAATAAAAACCTTATATGCCCCAAGGGCATAACTTAAAACCCCTGCCCTGAGGGTTGTGGTGGAGTGTCCTCCTCAAAAACATACTTTCTATCTGGAAATCAACTACGCTGAACAAAATGTCAATCTCAAAATTTTGATTGGATGTGTTTGTGGGAATGATGGGCGTGGGGGGAGGGGTTGCCCTCCAATCACTTTCGGCTATTAAAAAGAGCACTAGCCACTCCAATTTCCAATCGAAAGAGCCCTTTTCGAAGTTTCTACGACAACTCCTTCGATACGAAGTGCCCGGGTATGGAGAAAAAAAAACCATTGTGCCCATATCGTTCTTTACTTAGGCAGGGCTAGCGCGCTGCCTATGATATCAAGTTGTATAAATGACAAGTGCTCCTGCTCGTGGCAATTTCTAATTGGTAATTTCTAAAGTTTGATTTAATTATTCATTTTAATTTATGTTTGTTTATGACTTGTTTATTGGTTTATTGTTGTATCTGTCATCAATATGCTTAATAAGATTGTTCACTTTAGTTTCCGTTTGTTTCAGGTTTTATTTACTTCTGTTGTCTTAAATTTTAGTAAGGCTTTAACTTCTTTTTTTTTTATTCATTAAAAAACTTTTTCCACAAAACAAGTTTTTCAAAGAAAAGTAAAGAACTCCATTAAACCAAAAATGCGCACAGATAAAATCAAATAATCTACCAAGCGTGAAACTACCACAAACCAGCATCGATAAATAAATGAAACCCAAAACGAACAGAAATTACAATAAATAACCGAGTCAAACTCAAAACAAGCAGAAATTAACATGAGTAGGGCTCAAAACCCCTATGCCTTCCCAAGCCCAGAACATAAGGGGCGTTTCTTCACACATCAATGTTCTAAGATCTTACATCTTTTGTCAGAAGACGCTTAAAAAAGAAACCTTTGAACAAAGATCTTACATCTTAGGTCGTTTTTATGCAAACGTCTTTCAACATTCTGCTCTGACCAGCGGTCTGAGAACAATGATGAGTTTATCATCAAAGTTCTCTCATCATTGTTCTATATGGCAGACGGTCTTCACACTTTTTGCTAACATCAGTGAGCTGTAAGATCTTAGAACAAAGATGAGTTAAAAAACGATAATCTTCGCAGAAAGATGTCAGATCTTAGATGTAAGATCTTAGTGCTAAAAAAAGGGCCTATATTTTGCACTTTACTGACAAAATATAAATGTTTTTATTTTTATAACATTAATAAATCAAATAATAACATTTTGATTACTAAATATCAGCATATGTATATTAAACTGACAATGCACATTCATTTGTATTTTTTTCAGTAAAGTGCAAATTATGTTCTGGCCTTGGGAAGGCATAGGGGTTATGAGCCCTACTCATGTTAATTTCTGCTCGTTTTGAGTTTGACTCGGTTATTTATTGTAATTTCTGTTCTTTTGGGTCTCATTTATTTATCGATGCTGATTTGTGGTAGTTTCACGCTTGGTAGTCTATTTGATTTTATTTTTGTTGATTTTTGGTTTAATGGAGTTCTTTACTTTTCTTTGAAAAACTTATTTTATGGAAAGTTTTTTTTAAATTAATTTCTGTTCGTTTTATATTGACATAGTCTTTTCAGGGAAAGAGAAAATAATTCTTTAAATCTTTTCGTTTTTTTTAAGACTTTATAGTTTGGCCTGCTATTTGTATGCTGGAGAAAAATTTTCAGCAATTTTTAACAACGTACACCCTTTTAAAAATCTGGACACACATGGTAGAGTTTAATTTAGTTTCATACCTCATCTAGTTGACCTGAAATAGAAAGCTTGATACGATTTGCAAAAAATTCTGTTTACTTTCTTTGATAGCTTGGATACACTTACACTATTTTGATTTGGTTAAATTTTAAGAGCAGAAGTAGCCCTGAAAGTTTGAACATAATACCCTCAGTCATTCTTGGGATACTGCTGAGATACCTTATTGGGAATTAGCATTAACACAGTGCATTTTGATTTAATCTTAAGGCAACATTTAGTTTTTAAACATAATGGGCAAATAAGAGGGTGGGCGTGGGAGAGGGACTATTTGCCCGCAAATCACTTTCGACTATTAAAAAGGGCACTAGCCCTTTCAATTTCCAATCGAGTGAACCCTTTTTGAGTTTCAACAACCATGCTTTCTATAAACACCTTATATGCCCCAAGGGAATAAATTACAACCCTTGCCCTGAGGGCTGTGAGGGGGTTGTCATCCTCAAAGACCTAATTTCCAGAACTTTCAACTACGTTCAACAAAATGAATGAATGAATGAATGAATGAATTTTATTAATAACCTGTCTTACAATAAACAGAAAAAGACAGAGCACGAACTAGAAAAGAAAGAAAAAGCAAAAACTGGCAAGAAAAACAAATACAAACAGAAAGAACTACATAATAACACAACTATTTGAGAAGGTGGGCCCACTCGTGATCCAGGAGCTCTAGTTTTTTTACGTAATTCTGAATTACCTCCTCCACGGCACTAAGAGGCTCAACAATTCCATATTTCACAGCAATATGGCGGTTTCTAACAAAAGGCGGTACTTGAAGAAGATATCGGGCATACTTGAAAAATACCGACCTTATGTCTTTCTTGTTTCGTGCACTCAGGAGCTTCCAAAAAGGAGACAGGTACAAGACATGAGGCAAAGCTACTGCATTATAAAGACGAGCCAAATATTTACGGCTTGAATTGCGACGGCTAGTGACAACACCCGCATAGGCAATGCGCACTTTTTTAGAAAGGTGTTCAATAAGCAAAGACTGGGTCTCTCGAAGATTACGACCAATCGGGAGGCCAAGGTACGTAATGTGACTAGACGGTGTTACGGTAATTCCACCAAGCCTGACTGTAGCATTATCTTCAGGGCAATTAAAAAACAAAACAGCAGACTTTTCTACATTAAACTGCAAACCAATATCAGCATAACTTTTTTCAAGACGCGAGAAATTATTTTCTAATGAAGAAAGCAACCGAGACAGATTTAAAAGATCATCTGCAAAACCCAGAAGTGACAAGTCAATATGCTTGCAAATATAACTCGGAGAGATAACCTGTTGTGCATCATTAACACTGTTATTATACAAAGTAGGAGACGTTATAGCCCCTTGCTTAATTCCCTTATGTACGGATATCTCCCCACTAAGCTCACCATCTTGCAAACGAACACGAAGCTTGAGGTTCCTATACATATCACGTAGTGACCTTACAATAGAAGAACGCACGCCTCGCTTACACAGCTCAAACAAAATCTGGGCATGAATCCCAGAGTCAAAAGCTCTCCTGACATCATACTGACCTAAGATCAAAGTTTCTCGCGAGAGATGAGCATCAAGTAATATGTTAGCAAGAAGATAAAGTACATGGGTGCACCCGAGGCCTTTTCGAAAACCAAACTGGTGTGGAAGCATCTCACACTTATCATAAATCTCATCAAACAAAACAATCTCGAATAGTTTACAAAATACTGAAGATATCGTTACTGGCCGATACGAAGAAGGCTGTTCGGCTGGCTTCCCCTTCTTTAATATCGGTATAACCATACCCAGACTAAAGCAACTCGGGACTATCCCTTGTGTCAAAATCATCTGAAACAGGAGGGCAATATGATGGTAAAGAACATAACCTCCTAAAGAAATATGTAGAGCACAAATACTATCGCAGCCTTTTGAGTATACCTTTTTTAGCTTTTTAACGGCCTGGCAAATTGTGACCGGTGACACTGAGAAATCGTCGAAGGTGTCGGTAAGCATAGAAGTCAGCTCATTCTCGTAATTAGACTGCAGAACTGGATCAGGCGCTTTGAACTCGGACTCAAAGTAAGCACTCCACTCATTAGCAGAAATATTAGACGTAGGCTTGGCTTCTTCAGGCTTAGACCGAAGCGACCAAATAAGGTTCGGATTCTTACTGAGCTTTTGCACAAAATTTTCTTTGAGGGTTGCACGGTGGGCATCTAACGCTTTATTGAACTTTCGTTTAGTATGGATTCGAATCTCGTTCACTATTCCACTTCGTGGCTTCCCGCTATCATGCCAAACTTTCAGCCATAGCTTCGCTGACGCACAAGCCGCCTCTAGCTCCAGATTTCTAGACCACCCTTTCACCTGTGATCTATTACGGATACGCTTCAGAGGAACTGCTACACTCTCCGCGATCCTCAGAGCATGCGATATTTCTGCACAGTACATGTTTATCTGCAGACGTATTTCACTTTCACTGCAATACGAGTTTGCATTTCTCTGCAGCAGATGGAAGGGAACTTTTATTTTACTCAGGATATCTCCAGAAGTAGCCGCAAAGAGATCATTTGACACTTGTTTCCAGTCACTGTATACTCTCCATTGGGATTTGCACGGACCCGACAACTTTGGACAGTCCAGTGTTATTGACAATGACAAAGGCAAATGGTCAGAGTAAGAACCATCAGCTGCAACTTTTACTTCGTCACTCACCGGAAAGTTCGTTAACACATGATCAAGATTTGAGACGGTGTTGGCAACACTGATAAAAGTGTAAGCTTTGTCCTTATCAACGACACTAAACTGATCAGGAAGGGAGCCTATAACGATTTGAGTCCTTTCAGATTCGGTATTAAGTAGGTCACAGTTGAAGTCCCCTATTAATAGAACTTTTGTATTCCCAGGAATTTGAGCCTTCACGAAACGGCTTAACTGAGTACATGCACCCGTGAACTTGCTGTCCGAGAGGCTAGATCTATAATTAGTAGGAAGATATACGTTTATTATCACAGTATCGCGAACTTTAACAGCGAGGAAGTGTTTACTTGATGCTAAAAGTTCAGCCTGAAGAGACTTTCTCACCAAAGTGGCTAAACCACCAGATGGCCGACCTCTGGATTTCACACGTTCAGCTGGCCGAATAAAACACTGGAGTGAACTTGAGAACTTGAGCAGGTTAGTATTGTCTTCGGAAAGCAGGTGCTCTTGTATACAAATTACTTCATTTGTTAGGCTCATAGTATCAAGCAGAACTGTTTTCTCAAGTGCTTTCCCATTTATATTCCAAGACAGAATATTACACATTTTGGGAGCGTGATCCATCTTTCAAGTTTTTTCTGTTATCAGGACAGGCATAGTGATAACATGTGTGCCTAGTCGAATTGCAATTCAGGCACCGAGTAGGATTTTGACAAGGGTTCTCAGGGGAGCTTGTGTGGCCAGTTTCTCCACAGCGGCTACAAGTTTCAGTTTCCTTACAGTCCGCCGCTATGTGCCCCACATGATGACACCGATAACACCTTCGAGGCAAAAAGCGGAATTCTTCTAGACGGAATAGTTCGAAACCAATTTTAATCGGGTTCGTTAAGGCAGCGGACAAAGCACTTTTAGAGGGGTAATACATTTTAAACGCTTGCGAATTGCCACACTTGATTGCTTTTTCACAGTCTTTTGACAGATTTTTCAGAAGGTCCTCCGTCACGTTGCTGGGGAGACGTTTCACTATACCGATGAACTGGGAATTAACAAGTCGATTGTCAATTTTATGGCTAATTTTGAGGGCAGCCGAGACTTTTTCGGCGGCCTGCTTTGAAGAGACTGACAGTTGCCATTCCTTATTTCTCCGCCTGAGCACTGCATCCGCTAATGTTGTATCGCCCGGTGCCAAGCTTGTTATAAAGGCCTTACGCTTTCCTGGATCGTCTAACTCAGGAGGCATATTTTTCACGACAACCGAGAATAGCTGTTTTTCCATACTTGGCGTTTTAGATACTGACGAGGAGGCTGTAGGCTGATTCTTGGAATCAGCAATAATTTTCAATTCATTGTTCAGAGTATCTAACTTGCGGGAAAACTGTTGCAGCTCACTGTCCATTTTTCTCGTCATTTCGTTCACTTTGGTAGTAATACAGACTGCAATTTCGTCACCACACGTGGGAACAGACTCCGGTTCGAGAATAACGAAAGTCGGAAGCTCTTTACCGTCCTTAGCACAGCGCCATATGGCTTTTGCGATATCCGTCAAGTTATCACAGTCTTTTTTGCATTCGCGTAATCGTTCTTCATATCCGAGTTCAACCTCATAGTAAGTCCACAGCAGTTTTTTGGCTTCCATAATACTGGCATGATCAAAAAACTCTATTCCTTTGTTAACGAACATATCAGTCTTAATACCCTTTGTCATGCATCTAGATACAAAGTTCAAAACTGGGTTCAATACCAGCATAGTTTTCGTTTCATTAATTTGGATTAAGTCCAAAATACATTCACCAATTTCTTTGATAATTAATAATATCGAAATCTAGGCAGATATTTACGGGTTGAACTATATATTCAATATTTTTCTGGTGGTTACCTTGCAAGAAAAGTAAGTGAAGCGTTGAAGGCTGTCTACCTTGTCCCCGCAATTTAAGGGGCGAGCCCAGCGGGTACCACGGCTCTTGCTAACAGCTCTTCACCCCCCCTCTGCTCACTTTTCTTTCCCCACCTCAATTGAAGCGTAAATGCCTCTAAATATCAGATGTCCTATTTATTTAAAATCACACTGCTTGATGGCTAACCTCCAATATTATCAGTGAAAAAATTTCAAATTCATACCACTTTTACAAAATATAAATAAATGTCCAGAAACTAGGTTAGTAGATTAAGCAATGGTTTTGTCATAGGTCAGGAACTATAATCCTTTGACAAATATTGCGAAATCCAATAGCTTCACTGGGATTATAATTCACTGAAAAAGCTTACTGGTTTGATAATATCCAATTTATGACAGATACATTCACTATGAACTCTGAATCAAAATGGCCATCTCAAAATTTTGATTGGATATATTTGGGGAAATGGTGGGCGTGAGAGGGGCGTTAGTTACTCTCCAATCACTTTAAACTATTAAAAAAGGCACTAGCCCTTTCAATTTCCCATCTAATGAGCTCTTTTGAGGTTTCTGCAACATCGCTTTCAATAAAACCTTATATGCCCCCAGGGCATAACTTACAACCCTTAACCTGAGGGAGGGGGGTTGATATCCTCAAAGACCTAATTTCCAGAACTTTCAACTACATTGAAGAAAATTGCCATCTCAAAATTTTGATTGGATGTGTTTGGGGAAATTGTGGGCATGAGAGGGGGGTTACTTGCCCTTAAATCACTTCCGACTATTAATAAGGGCACTAACCCTTTCAATTTTCAATCGAATGAGCCCTTTTTGAAGTTTCTATGACAACGCTTTCTATAAAAACCTTATATGCCCCAGGGCATAACTTACAACCCTTGACCTGAGGGCTGTGAGGGGGTTGTCACCCTCAAAAACTAATTTCCTACTTTTTAACTACTTCGAACAAAATGGCTATCTCAAAATTTTGATTGGATGTGTTTGGGGAAATGGTGGGTGTGAGAGGGGTGTTAGTTATCCTCCAATCACTTTTGACTATTAAAAAGGGCACAAGCCCTTCTAATTTCCAATCGAATGAGCCCTTTTTTAAGTTTCTACAACATCACTATCTATAAAAACCTTAGGGTAAAGGCACCGATGATTCGACAGTGCAATTTCGGAACCACTGTCGAAATTTTCCTTTAAAACGGGATAGCTCTGCTTAGCCGTGACTTAGAGCGTCTCTTGGAGCCGTCGTTATATTTCGACGGTGCGAAACGTGGACACTATATCCGGTACACCCAGATATGAAAAGAACATTCAATTCGGTCAGTTTCCTGTTTTCGACACGAAAGGAGCTCCCGACAATTTTTCAGGTATGTAATGTTCAAACTGTCATTACTTGGTTATTTATTGCAAGAAAAAGTTGGGATAAGCGCCAATGTGTCGAGATACATCTGATCTTCTCTGAAATGTAGCCACATTAGCTTTTTCTTGATAAAATTAAATGAAAATGGCGACGGAAATTGCATTGTCGAAACTAGGTTCCAAGTGTCGAAAATTCTTGTTCGATGTAGTGGAATACCAGGCGGACTAAAAGTGTTCCTTCAGCCGCATTCAAGCGTAAATATCGGCTTCTATCAAGGGATTTATTTCTTTGGCGAATATCTTGTAGTAACCTTGTCGAAATTTTGGACAGACAGCAACAGGCCCTGTCGAAATATAGGAGACTTTGTCGAAACTTCACTGAACATGTAAAACAGATGAGAAATAATAGGTGTCGAAATTCCAGGATCCACTGACGAAACCATAGGCACCATAGCTGTGGAATTTACGGGTGCTTTCTGCGCAACGAGAGATTTTGATGATTATTATTTCTAATAATATTTCAGATGAAAGAACATTTAAACAAAAGGTTTTTTTTAAACCTTGAAGTTTTACTTACAGACACTGGATTTTTCCATCATCTGAGGAACTGCCGCTTGGCCTCATAACATGCAGGGGCGTAAATTGCTATGGGGCAGGGGGCAGTTGCCCCCCCAGACCTGATTTTGCCCCCCCCCGATTTTTTTTAGATTATACCCGTATTTATCCTTCATCCGAATAAAAAATCCAAATTTTATCGAATACAAAATCTTATACGAAATGACGCGTAGGCCTATGTTTTGGACGAAACTAAGAATCTGCATATGAAAATAAAATCCACTAAATCAAATAAACTTCTTAAATTTCTTGAAATCCACTCCCGTTTTCCTAGACCCTATCCCTTCCGAAATGCTAGTGAAACAATTTTGTTATACTAAATTTGTTATACTAAATACTATTTGTATTTAATAATGTTTATTAAAATTTATTGTACCGATTTTTTTATACCAAATACTACATACTTGAAACGATTTTGTTAGTTTTATTACTTCTACTTTTTGCATAGTCTTTTATACTTTTATACATTAAATGAAGTTGAAGAAAAACAAAGAAACAAGAATATACGTGTCAAATACACCAGGTTCCGCCCACAAGTATTCCCCAAGTATTTAGACGGGTGTCGAATTGGGTTCCGACTTGGGTCGAAAACAGGTAACTTTTTTGTTGTGTCGAATTTGTAGGTGAAAATGCTCTAATTTCGGAAAACTGGAGTTTTGTACCCTTTCCAGACAAAACTTCAAACTTCTCATCAAACAGTTAGATTCCTAGAAGTTTTTCCTACATACTGAAACCCTTTTCAAACCGAAAGTCTTTAAATTAAGACTTCTAGAGCAGAAAAACTGGTTTTTTACAAAAACTGTCGAATCATCGGTTCTACACCCAATACGGGTGTCGAATTGGGTTCCGACTTGGGTCGAAAACAGGTAACTTTTTTGTTGTGTCGAATTTGTAGGTGAAAATGCTCTAATTTCGGAAAACTGGAGTTTTGTACCCTTTCCAGACAAAACTTCAAACTTCTCATCAAACAGTTAGATTCCTAGAAGTTTTTCCTACATACTGAAACCCTTTTCAAACCGAAAGTCTTTAAATTAAGACTTCTAGAGTAGAAAAACTGTTTTTTTACAAAAACTGTCGAATCCTCGGTACCTTTACCCTATATGCCCCCAGGGCATAACTTACAACCCTTGCCCCGAGGGCTCTGAGGGGGTTATCATCTTCAAAGACATAATTTCTACAACTTTTAAATATGTTGAACAAAATGGCTATCTAAAAATTTTGATGGAATGTGTTTGGATAAATGGTGGGCGTGGAAGGGGTGTTAGTTGTCCTCCAATCACTTTCGACTATTAAAAAGAGCACAAGCCATTTCAATTTCCAATCAAATGAGCCCTTTTCGAAGCTTCTAGGACAACTCTTTCTATAAAAACCTTATATGCCCCCAGGGCATAACTTACAGCCCTTGCCCTGAGGGATGCGGGGGGTTAAGATCCTCAAAGACCTAATTTCCAGAACTTTCAACTAAGATGAACAAAATGGCTATCTCAAAAATTTTGATTGGATGTGTTTGGGGAAAAGGTGGGCGTGACAGGGGGGTTAATTGCCCTCCAATCACTTTTGACTATTAAAAAGAGCACAAGCCACTCCAATTTCCAATCGAATGAGCCCTTTTCGAAGCTTCTACGACAACTCCTTCGATACGAAGTGCCCTGGTCTAAGACCAAGAACCAAAAAAAAAATAATACATTGTGCGAACATCGTTCTATACTCAGGCAGCACTATTGCGCTGCCTATGAAACATTATTTTTTGGAAATGTATTTAAATTCTTTCAGTCTGTTTTAATTGACAAAGTTTTATTATAAGGATATGATTAATATTTTTAGATTTTTTCAGTTTTTCTGCTTAAGAATTAAAAAGTTGGATGGTAATTGAATTTTGGATTAGATTTCAGTCAAAATTTTTGATCAGTAGCAGGTTTGCGCAATAAATTTTTAATTGTTGTTTTACTATACAATTTTTGATGGATTAGAGGGGGAGTATTATTCATACAAAATGTACATCTGCATACTTCTTAATGTTATTTAGGGATGAAGTTACCCTGATTTCAATCCTGCAGACAACCTTGAATATACACATACCCGCATACCTGAATTCACAGTTTGTTAAAAGAATCTTTTGATGTAATAGGCCACTTTGTTGTCACTGATTGCTTGTTTAATTAAATGCATGGCAAGGTCACTTACATTATTGGGTGACCAAGATGGTTTATCTGTTGGTGGTAAGTATATTCCTCCAGGTAAATCCCCCCCTCCACCCCAGATAGAGCTGTTCCTAGGGTTGTTTGTGCCCAGGGAAAAATTAATTGCAGTGCCCCTCTCCTGACTCAAACATAAGCAAAAAAACATGTCAAAATGAAAAATTTGATCAAAGTGGGCAATCCCCTAGTTGCATTGCCCCCCCCCCCTCTTGAATGGCTCTATCCCCAGAAAATTCTCTTCATGTAGAATTCAGCAGCCACAGAGGAAGTATGACAAATAAAAATAATGAAGAAAAGAAGAGACTTTGAAATATTCTACCAGTATTTCAAAATACAGGCAGAATATATGGTGTTGAATATGTTGTGATTCTAGGGGGCCATGCTATCATAGCAGGGTAAGATAAAGGTTAACACTAAAGCCATAAAACCCAAAGGCAAATTTATTAGACATTTTGAAGTTGTTGAACAAAACAGATATCTCAAAATTTTCAATCAATATTATAGGGGTTTGAGGATGGCTGGATAGCAGAAAAGGAACCAGAAGGGAGGCTGATTACCCTCCAGTAGCTTTTGGCCTTTGAAAAAGACACTAAGACTTTGAATTTCCAATCAAATGTGCCCACTTCTAAGTTTCTAAGATAGACCCTTCTATTTTAAGTGGGCTTATTCAAGCATTGATGACAGGGCAGCCAGAGTCCCTGACATAAGGGTAGTAAATTATGCAAAGTATTTAATTCTTTACAGACAGATTTTACAGTGGAAAAAAGAGAACCTTAGAAACTTAGGAGGGGGGGACATTTATTGGAAATTGAAAGTCCCAGTGCCCTTTTTAAAGGCCAAAAGCTACAGGGGGGCAATCAGCCTCCCTTTTTTTTCTGATATCCAGCCCTTCTCAAACACTTATAATATTGAATAAAAATTTTGAGATATCATATTTGTTCAGAAACTTCAAAATGTCTTATAAACGTGATAAACCTAAATTCTATTCTCCAAGCTGTTCCTAAGACATTACAAACACAGTATTTTGATACTTTAGTTGCACATAGTCTAAAGTTTATTGTAGATAGAAATCAGATAGCCTAGAAAAAAAAAATTAATTTGCCACTAGGTTCTCTATTCAAGAATATTTTCAATTTCAATGATTACTGGGGTTATAAATACAAGCATCAGCCAATAATTGGGAGTATTGACAAGGAAACATGTTAACCCTAGAATACTAATGGTGAGTAAAATTTACCACGGAAAAATTGACTCCATTTCTTTTCTTACCCTGAGGGTTATAGAAAGGAGATGGGATTTCTTGTATTTTGTATTTGATCATAAGGGAGCTAGTCAGTCTGTTAGTCTTGTATCAGACATCAATGGAGACAGAGATACAGGAGGTGAATGGGAAAATTTTACCCATTTTTAGTATTTGTGCAACATTTTTTGCTTTCAGTCGGTAATTTGATTTCTCAAGTAATTGACAAGATTTTACTGATGTTAGGTCATATTTCAGCAAATACATCACATATTTCACCTATTTTTGGTATTATTACAGTGATCTGTTCAGGGTGTTTTTTCAGTAATGAGCCAGCATCTACTTTCTGAGAAAAATATTACCCAGCTTTTAGAGGAAGATAAAGAAAATGAAGATGCACAAAGAAGCAGCAGCAATGGTGACAACAATTCAGTTGAAGCAAAGGACCTATAACTGTTTTTTAGTTTACCCAGCTTTTAGAGGAAGATAAAGAAAATGAAGATGCACAAAGAAGCAGCAGCAATGGTGACAACAATTCAGTTGAAGCAAAGGACCTATAACTGTTTTTTAGTTTACCCAGCTTTTAGAGGAAGATAAAGAAAATGAAGATGCACAAAGAAGCAGCAGCAATGGTGACAACAATTCAGTTGAAGCAAAGGACCTATAACTGTTTTTTAGTTTACCCAGCTTTTAGAGGAAGATAAAGAAAATGAAGATGCACAAAGAAGCAGCAGCAATGGTGACAACAATTCAGTTGAAGCAAAAGACCTATAACTGTTTTTTAGTTTACCCAGCTTTTAGAGGAAGATAAAGAAAATAAAGATGCACAAAGAAGCAGCAGCAATGGTGACAACAATTCAGTTGAAGCAAAGGACCTATAACTGCCTGACAGCAACAAGAAAGATCCAACCTACATTCCTTATGACAACTCAGAGGGAGCAATGCCACAGGATAAATCCTACTGCCCAAAAAAGGGCTAAGTAGGCATTTTGCTGTCAACTTATCATAAAGGATAGCTTTATCAAAATCTTCCAATGAGTTCTATAAACAAATTAAGGGGAGATTCAATAACAAATTAATAACAAATAACAATACAATACAAATTACAATAACAAATTAAAGGGAGAGTCAATAAGAAATTAATAACAAATAGAGTTCTATAAACAAATTAAGGGGAGAGTATATAACAAATTAATAAAAAATAACAAATAACAATAACAATACAATACAAATTACAATAACAAATTAAGGGGAGAGTTCTATAAACAAATTAAAGGGATAGTCAACTCCTTTGATCAAATAAGTTTGAGCATGAGCAAAAGTCAAAAGACAAGGCATTGGCCAATGTGCATGCTGTATAGCCTGTTGAATGCAGCTTTCATCAACTCATTTATCATTTACACACACAATGCACACCACCTAATACAAAAACCTTGTCAGCCAGACTTTGCATAAGATGCTGGTAAAACCATATATGCAACAAGATTATGAAATGCCAGGTTTGCCACTTCAACTCCAACAAACCATCAGAGACATTCTAAAGGTAAATCTTGTTCAAAAAAAGAAAAGCCTCAGGGGAGGGCAAGAGGACAAACTGCCAGTTTTTATCAGGTTCAGGTTCTTTTATTTACAAACTAAATACAACTACAATATAGGTATGCCTGGCTGAGAGTCTAGCTTATATTACTAGGATCAGTAACCGTATCCACTCAGTAAGTGCTGCAAACCCACTTGTCACTTTACCTCATGCCAGAAATCATTTTCTAGTAATTACTGAATATTATTATGCCTAGAGTGCAGACCAGAATAGCCCAAAGATGTTGGAAAACCAGTGGTTAAAAAAAGAATCGCCTCTTTTTTTTGTCTGGTTTTTATCCCAATCATTTTTCATAAACATTAGCCAAGATCATAAATTTCAAATATGAAGGGATATAACTTACCCAACTTTAGTAGGCTAGGAATGTTCCTTGATACCCCCCTCTGGTGTTCTAGGGCTAAGAAAACAATTTTCACTTCATCATATGCAGAAAAGTTGTAGTTAATACATTTTGAAGGCACTTCTACTATATTTTACCAGTACTTGTCAAGAATATGATAAACACATGAGAAGTGAAGCTTTTTTTAATGCTAATGAAATAACACAAAATACATTAATTACCTTAATTCGCACTTCAGAGCAAAATAAGGTCCAATGTTGGATCTGTTTGGAATGTTGGATCTGCTAATTTGCACAATAGGGCGTGTGGGGTGGGGGTAAAGCATAGCATATATTAAATGCATAACCTAACCTAGGTACCGTTTTTTGCCCCTTCAACCCCAAAAAAACAAAGTTTAAACCTTTGTCACAGAGTGAGCAACATCTCACAAGGCAGAGAAAACCTGTTTTTCATTAGGATATTATTAGATTCTAGATGCGGTTCTTTGCATATTTATTGGATTCTTTAAACTCTCTCCCCATAATGAGTAGGGTGAACTCGGGTAATTCCGACCAATTATCAAGTTTTTTTTCAGCTTAGTTTTTCTAATTTTTATCAGTAATTTCTAATTATTTTCTAATTTTATCTAATTTTTTCTAATTTAATCTATCATTAGTTTTTCTAATTTTTTTCAGCTTAGTTTTCAAAATTTTTCTGCAGTTTCTTTCACAATAAAAACTATTTGACGTTGTTCTTGGTCATAGTACTTATATTCTTCACAATCTAGAAAGTTCACAAGCTTTGTTATTTCCGTGACTTACTACACTTACTGCACCCACCTGAGAGGGGTCGGACTTGCCCCCTAGTCTGGGGTAAATCTGACACCCCTGGGCAGATCCTATGTATGCAAAGATAAAAATTCTGTCACCTTAAGACATGATAGAGGATACTTCTATGTACAGGGAAACTGTACAAAACAAAAACTGTTGTTAAATGTTTGTATGTGCCACAGAGGAACACAGGTTTTCTGCTTACTATGGGGTAATTCGGACAGTGTTGGTCTTACCCTATACATAGAAGTCTCTGAGAATGATATTTTTCAAATTTTTATTATAAATATGAAAAAGGTAACACTGTGCTTCAAAGAATGGGGAAAAATTGTATTTTCAATTAGTATAAGACATTTTTTTTTAGTTGAAAAAAAGTATTTTTTTATTGAAAAAAACAATTTCAATCAGAATCGGAGGGAGTCAACAAAGCAAACTTTTGATCGCCTGTGCTTCTTAGTGTGATTCTTGTACAGAGTGATGACATGCCGAATTTGGAATGATGGTAGAGTGAAGCGACCAGCGCCGAAAGCTTTAATGGTCCTGCAAAGATGTATTCTGCTTCAACTTCGTCAATGTCATCTTTTTTTGGCCAGTCATATGAATAGTCGGCTAGGCTCAGGCAGCAAAGATATTTTATACAAACAAGATTTTTGTCAGGAAAATCAAGCACCCTTCCAATATACCAGCCTTGTTGATCAAGTTTGGTGTAATATGCTACAGCATAGTATTCATTTAGCTGTATGTTTAGATTCTTTTTCTGCTCTTCTTCATTCTCACTATCAACAGCATAACTTATGCCCATTTGGTCAGTTGAGGAACCCAGAGAGATGTCAGAGTCTTCACTGGAAAAATCATCTTTCTTTTTCTTTTTCGGCTTTGGCTTGATGTGTCTTCTCTTTTATTTTCCCTGTTTTGTTCTTGAGCTTTTCTTTTTTCTCTTTTTGTTCAAGCACTCTCAAAGCCTCTACAGAAGTGATTATTTCAGCTTCCCAAGCAATTCTCTGCCTACTGGATGTCCCGGGTGCTGAGACATCAAGAGGAGGGCGGCGTGCTATATATATATATATATATATATATATATATATATATATATATATATATATATATATATATATATATATATATATATATATATATATATATATATATATATATATATATAGATATATATATATTGTTATTCCAGCAGTATTCAACCACAGTGAATACTGCAATTGATCAGATTACTGTTAACATTATGAAAGTTGGCAAATATACTGATATCTAGGCTAGAATTGCAAACAACTAGCCACATTGTATAAACGGGGGAAATCTGACCCCCGTGTCGGAATTTATCCTGTATGGGGTAAGTTCGACATGTCGGATTTACCCCAAATTCGTGTTTTTCCGGGTAATACGGACACCCCTTGTATCTCTTGACTGATTTGAGAACAAAATACTAATAAATTACAGTAATTACTTAAACTATCCTATTAACTTATCAGCTATTTAAAATCGCTTTATCATCTCTCTATTCTTCTTCACTATCAATTAAAAATTGCTACATACCTTGTGGCCAACAAAAATGCCTTGCACAAAATTTTGAAATTCCTTTACAACAAAGCAATTGAAAATGGCGGAAATATTGAAGGATGTTTTCAAGTGCCCAAGCCAAAGGAAGAAGATGGCATATGGAACCACATATATTTTCAATCACTAAGCCAGATAAGAGACTCGGTTATTTATTGTAATTTCTGTTCGTTTTGGGTTTCATTTATTAATTGATGCTGATTTGTGGTAGTTTCACGCTTGGTAGATTATTTGATTTTATTTTTGCTCATTTTAGGTTTAATGGAGTTCTTTACTTTTCTTTGAAAACTTATTTTGTGGAAAAACTTTTTTCAATTAATTTCTGTTCGTTTTATATTGACATAGTCTTTTCAGGGAAAAAGAAAATAATGTTTAAATCTTTTCGTTTTTTTAAGACTTTATAGTTTGACCTGCTATTTGTATGCTGGAGAAAAATTTTCATCAATGTTTAACAACATACACCCTTTTAAAAATCTGGACATAAATGGTAATGTTTAATTTAGTTTCATACCTCCTCTAGTTGACCTGAAATGGAAAACTTGATACCATTTGCAAAAAAAATCTGTTTACTTTCTTTGATAGCTTGGATACACTTACGCTATTTTGATTAGGTTAAATTTTAAGAGCAGAAGTAGCCCCGAAAGTTTGAACATAATACCCTCAGTTGTTCTTGGGATACTGCTGAGATGCCTTATTGAGAATTAGCATTAACACAGTACATTTTGATTTAATATTAAGGCAACATTTAGTTTTTAAACATAAAGGCAAATGGGAGGGTGGGCGTGGGAGGGGGATTAGTTTCCCTCCAATCACTTACAACCATTAAAAAGGGCATCAGCCCTTTCTATTTTCTATCGAATGAGCCCTTTTCGAAGTTCCTACGACAACTCCTTTGATACAAAGTGCCCTTGTCTAAACAACAACAACAAAAAAAAAGTTATACATTATACCCACATCAATCTTTACTATAGAAATTTCAAGCCTTCCAATCACTTTCGACTATCAAAAAGAGCACTAGGCCTTTCGATTTCCAATCAAATGAGCCCTTTTTGAGTTTCTACAATAACGCTTTCTATAAACACCTTATATGCCCCCAGGGCAAGAATCACAACTCTTACCCTAAGGGCTGTGAGGGTGGTTGTCATCCTCTAAGACCTAATTTCCAAAACCTTCAACTACGTTAAACAAAATGGCTATCTCAAAATTCTGATTGGATGTGTCTGGGAAATGGTGGGCATGAGAGGGGCGTTAGTTGCTCTCCAATCACTTTCAACTAATAAAAAAGGCAGTAGCTCTTAAAATTTCCAATCAAATGAGCCCTTTTGAAGTTTCTATGACAATGCTTTCAATAAAAACCTTATATGCCCCCAGGGCATAACTTAAAACCCTTTCACTGAGCACTGGAGGGGATGTCATCCTTGAAGACCCAATTTCCAGAACTTTCTGCAATGTTGAACAAAATGCCTATCTGAAAATTTTGATTCGATGTGTTTGGGGGAATGGTGGGCGTGAGAGGGGGGTTAGTTACCCTCCAATCACTTTCAACTATTAAAAAGGGCACTAGCCCTCTCAGTTTCCAATTGAATGAGCCCCTTTTGAAGTTTTTACAACAACTCTATCTATAAAAACCTTATATGCCCCCAGGGCATAACTTACAACCTTTGCCCTGGGGGGGTTTATTATCCTTAAATACATAATGTCCAGAACTTTCAACTACGTTGAACAAAATGGCTATCTCTAAACTTTGATTGAATGTGTTTGGGGAAATGGTGGGCGTGAGAGGGGGGTTTATTACTCTCCACTCACTTTCAACTATTAAAAAGGGCAATTTCAATTTCCAATCAAATGAGCCCTTTTTGAAATTTCGACAACTTTCCATATAAACCCTATATGCCCCCAGGGCAAAATTTACAACCCTTGCACAGAGGGCTTTGATGTGGTTATCATCCTAAAAGACCTAATTTCCAGAACTTTGGACTACGTTGAACAAAATGGATATCTCAAAAATTTGATTGGATGTGTTTGGGGAAATGGTGGATATGAGAGGGGGGTTAGTTGCCCTTTAATCACTTTCGACTATTAAAAGGGCAATAGCCCTTTCAATTTCCAATTGAATGAGCCCTTTTTGAAGTTTCTACAACATCGCTTTCTACAAATACTGTATATGCCCCCAGGGCACAACTTACGACCCTTGGCCTAAGGACTAGGGGGTGGAGGGGTTATCATCCTTAAAGACCTAATTTCCAAAACGTTCAACTACATTGAATAAAATGGCTATCTAAAAATTTTGATTGAATGTGTTTGGGGAAAAGGTGGGCATGAGAGGGGGGTTAGTTGCCCTCAAATCTCTTTTGACACTATTATAAAGGGCACTAGCCCTTTGAATTTCCAATCGAACGAGCCCTTTTTCAAGTTTCTACAACAAAGATTTCAATAAAACTTATATGCCCTCAGGGCATAACTTATAACCCTTGCCCTGAAGACTGTGGAGGGAGTGTTCTAATCAAAGGCATAGTTTCCTGAACTTTAAACTGCATGGAACAAAATGGCTATCTAAAAATTTTGATTGGAAGTTTTTGATGAAATGATGGGCGTGGAAGGGGTGTTAGTTGTCTTCCAATCATTTTCAACTATTAAAAAGGACACTAGCCCTTTCAATTTCCAATCGAATGAGCCCTTTTTGAATTTTCTATGACAACGCATTCTTTAAAAACCTTATGTGCACCAAGGGCATAACTTACAACCCTTGCCCTGAGGGCTGTGGGGGGGTTGTCATCCTCAAAGACCTATTTTCCAGAACTTTCAACTACGTTGAACAAAATGGCTATCTTAAAATTCTGCTTTGGGGAAATGGTGAAATCACTTTCGACTATTAAAAGGGCACTAGCCCTTTCAATTTCCAATTGAATGAGCCCTTTTTGAAGTTTCTACAACATCACTTTCTATAAAAACTGTATATGCTCCCAGGGCACAACTTAAGACCCTTGGCCTAAGGGATAGGGGGTGGAGGGGTTATCATCCTTAAATACCTAATTTCCAAAACTTTCAACTACATTGGATAAAATGGCTATCTAAAAATTTTGATTGGATATGTTTGGGGAAAAGGTGGGCATGAGAGGGGGGTTAGTTGCCCTCAAATCTCTTTTGACACTATTATAAAGGGCACTAGCCCTTTGAATTTCCAATCGCACGAGCCCTTTTTCAAGTTTCTGCAACAAAGATTTCAATAAAAACTTATATGCCCTCAGGGCATAACTTATAACCCTTGCCCTGAAGACTGTGGAGGGAGTGTTCTAATCAAAGGTATAGTTTCCTGAACTTTAAACTGCATGGAACAAAATGGCTATATAAAAATTTTGATTGGAAGTTTTTGGTGAAATGGTGGGCGTGGAAGGGGTGTTAGTTGTCTTCCAATCACTTTTAACTATTAAAAAGGGCACTAGCCCTTTCAATTTCCAATCGAATGAGCCCTTTTTGAATTTTCTATGACAACGCGTTCTACAAAAGCCTTATATGCCCCCAGGGCATAACTTACAACCCTTGCCTTGAGGGCTGTGGGGGGTGGGGGGGGAGTGACCCCCCTCAAACCTAACCTATGTTTTGGATGAAGCTAAAAATCTGCATATGAAAATAAAATCCACAATAAATAAAATAAAATTAAATTAAATATAATGACAATAAACTTCTTAAATTTCTTGAAATCCGCTCCCATTTTCCTAGACCCTATCCCTTCCAAAATGCTAGTGAAACAATTTTGTTATACTATTTGTATTTAATACTATATATTATAATTTGTTAAACCCATTTTTTTATACTAAATACTACATACTTGAAACAATTTTGTTAGTTTTATTACTTCTACTTTTTGAATAGTGTTTTACACTTTTATACATCAAATAAAGTTGAAGAAGAACAAAGAAATAAGGATGTACATGTCAAATACACCAGATTCCGCCCACAGGTATTCCCCAAGTATTTCAACATATGTTGAATTGGGTTCTTTCTTGCATCAAAAACAGATAACCTTTTTGTTGTGTGAAATTTGTAGGTGAAAATGCTCTAATTTCAGAAAATCGGAGTTTTGTACCCTTTTCAGATAAAACTTCAAACTTATCATTGCATAAATAGATTCCTATATGTTCTTCTTCCTATACACTGAAACCCTTTTAAACCCAAAAGTCTTTAAATTAGGACTTCTGGTGTAGAAAAACTGTTTTTTTTTTTACAAAAACTGTCAAATCATTGGTACCTTTACCCTAAAAATGGTAAATACAAAATTTGGGCTATATATTTATATATTAAAGGGAAAGGGATAAAGCATAGTAGAAGTGCCTTCATATTGTGTTAGATAGGCCATAATTTTTCTATATAGGGCATGGGCGCCCATAGACTGAATTTTAGGGGAGGGGGGGCTTACCTGGTCTAATCAGCACTTCCAGTGCAGTATAATTGAAATCTCAAGACAAAATATCATGGGCAGCGCGATAGCACTGCCTAAGTAAAAAGTGACATGGGCACAATATATTGTTTTTTTTTAGACCAGGGCACTTCTTATAGAAAGAAATGTCATAGGAACTTCAAAAGAGCCCATGGAGGGCAGCCCCCTCCCCCATGTCAATCATTTCCCCGAACACATCCAATCAAAATTTTGAGATAGCCATTTTGTTCAGTGTAGTTTTAAGGTCCAGAAATTATGACTTTGAGAATGACAACCCCCCCCCCCTCCCCACAACCCTCAGAGCAAGGGTTGTAAGTTATGCCCTGTGGGGATATAAGGTTTTTTATAGGAAGGGGGCTCATTTGATTGGTAATTAGAAGTTCTACAGGCTTTTTTAACAGTCAAAAGTGATTGGAGGTCATCCAAACCCCCCCCCCCATTCACCAATCATTTCCCCAAACAAATTCAATCATAATTTTTGAGATAGCAATTTTGTTCAGTGTAGTTGAAAGGTCCAGAAATTATGTCTTTGAGGATAACCCCCCCCCCATATAGCCCACAGGTTGTGGGTTGTAAGTTATACCCTGGGGGCATACAAGGTTTTTATAGAAATGGTGGTTGTATAAACTTCAAAGAGGGCTCATTGGATTGGTAATCAGAATTTATAGTGCTCTTTTTAAGAGTCAAACTGATCAGAAGGCAAATATCCCCTCCCCACACACACACACACACACATTGTATTTTCCAGAAACACATCTGATAGAAATTTTAAGATGGCCATTTGTTGTCATAGAAACTTCAAAAAGGGCTCAGTTGGTTGGTAATACAAAGGGCTAGTACCTTCTTTAATAGTCAAAAGTGATTGGAGGACCCCCCCCCCCATGCCCATCATTTCTCCAAACACTTCCAGTCAAAATCTTGAGATAATGATTTTGTTTGATGTAGTTTAAAAGTCCAGAAATTATGTCTTTGAGGATGAGTCCCCTCACAGTCCTCAGGGCAAGGGTTGTAAGGTATGCCCTGAGGGCATTTAAGGTTTTTATGGAAACGGGGTTGTGTAGGCCTACATTTTGGAGGGGGCTCATTGGATTGGAAATCGGAAGTTGAAGCCATTTTTAAGAGTCAAATTTATTGGAGGGCAGCTATACCCCCCTACCCCCAAGTCATATTTACTCCCAATGCATCCAGTAGAAATTCTAAGATAGAAAAGAGATTGAAGGGCAACCCCCTCCCCCATGCCCATTATTTCCACAAACACTTCCAGTAAAAATTTTGAGATAGTTATTTTGTTTGATGTAGTTTAAAAGTTTAGAAATTATGTCTTTGAGGATGAGAACCTCTCATAGTCCTCAGGGCAAGGGTTGTAAGGTATGCCCTGGAGGCATTTAAGGTTTTATGGAAATGATGGTCATGCAAACTTTGGAGGGAGCTCATTGGATTGGAAATCAGAAGGTGAAGAGCCATTTTAAAGAGTTAAATTCATCAGAGGGTAGCTATACCCCCCCCCCTGTCATATTTTCCCCTAATGCATTTGATTGAAATTTTAAGATAGCCATTTGTTCAAATATAGTCCAAAGACCTCATAACATGGCCTTTGGGGTTGACACAACTCCCCAATGGGGGGTAATGTCAACCCCTTATTGGAGGATGTAAGGTTTTTATGAAGAGGTGGTCTTGTGAACTTTAGAGGAGGCTCATTTGATTGGAAATGCATACTTCTAGTCTCATTTTAAGAGTCAAGCATGATGGAGCAAAAATAGCCCCTCTCCCTCTCCCTGATATCCTCTTTTCCCCAGATGCATTTGATCAAAATTGTGAGACAGCCATTTTATAGCCAATAGTCCAAAGAGAATATAACAATATCTTCAGTAATCAAATATAAGAAATATTTAGGTGGATGTTGAACTAAATCAAAACAAACTATTAACATGTGAACTTTCAAAAAGGTGACAAAGCAATATCAAGATAAAAATTTATATTATTAAGTTAGAACTTTAAGAGTAAGTCGTGGGGGATTTTGAAATAGCCAGAAAGTACTATGTGTATACTTTTAGTACTACAACTACAGTTACTGTAACTAATGAAGCTTAGAGTATTAAGGTGAAAATTCTAGGAAGTGTTTAGGGGGTGTCCCAATTAAATGAAAAAATTGTATATATGCAGGTTTTCAAAAAGGCATATAAGCAATATCATACGCAGCACCACTCTATAATAACTAAAAATATCATTGAAACATTTAAAGAAGCTAATCTGACTCAAAATTAAAAGTTCTAGGGTCCTTTCTAAGAGTAAAAAGAGATTGGAGTGAAATCAGCCCATCTCTCAAGCTGATCTATTTCCTAAACACGTCTAGTCAAAATTTTGAGACAACTATTTTGTTCAGTATAGTAGAACAGTCCAACAACTACGTCTTTAGGAATATTGGGCATGTCAAATACCCACAATTATGCCAAACTATGAATTTGTATAGAAAAAAAAACAAAGAGATATAGGCCTAAAACATTATTGTTTTCCCATGAAAATGACTTAGTCAATAAAAACAAACAGAAATTCATCTAAAAAAGCTTTTTTCCACAAAACAAGCTTTTCAAAGAAAAGTAAAGAGCTCCATTAAGCCAAAAATGGGCAGAAATTAAGTCAAGTAATCATCCAAGCATATAACTACCACAAATCACTATCAATAAATAAATGAAACTCAAAATGAACAGAAATTAGAATAAATAGCCAAGACAAAATTAAAAGATGCAAAAATTAACATTAGTAAGGCTGATGACCCCCATGCCTTCTCAAGATCAGAACATAATTTGTGCTTTACTGAAAACAAAATATGTTTAAATGTTTTCACCTTTTTTTACTTAAATATGTAAAAAAAAACTTTTTTCCTCACTTTTTGTTACCCATTTTTTATTTTAAGGAATAAATATCAGGATAGGTAAATAAAACTGACAATCCACAGTCATTTTTTTTTTCAGTAAAGCCTAAGTTATGTTCTGGTCTTGAGAAGGCATGGGGGTTGTCAGCCCTAGTAATATTAATTTTTGCTTGTTTTGAGTTTGACTTGGCAATTTATTATAATTTCAGTTAGTTTTGAGTTTCATTTAATTGTTGATAGTGATTTGTGGTAGTTTTATGCTTGGAAGATTATTTGACTTTATTTCTGTCCATTTTTGGCTTAATAGAGCTCTTTACTTTTCTTTGAAAACTTATTCTGTGGAATTTTTTTCAATTAATACAAATATATGACCAATTATAACAAATATATGACAAATATAGACCCAATTGTATCCTAGCTGCCCCCTTAAATGGGACAGATATGTCACTAGTCTAGATAAAATTCTACTTTAGCTACTTTTGGCTATCTTGGGAAGCAGTTAGGTTAGGAAAATGAAACTTTCAGGGATGTGTTTACTGGCTAAAGTATGTCTCAGGAAGATGTTTTGAAGTACCTACCTCCACTCCCTCTCCCTCTAGAGGTCCTGAAATTTTATTCCTGAAAATCTATTGAAATTTTGAAAAAACAACATTTTACCTTTTAATTTTCAGTTATCAGTTTCTTTTTCTCTGGTTTTAGTTCTGAAAATACAATTCCTTTTATTTGAGTAGAATTTTAGGTAAATTTTTACCAAACCATACTATTGACTTACAAATAAAATGAATATACCACTCAATGCCTTTTTTTATGCTCTTTCCAAATATAATAATCATTTTTGTTGAAAATGAATTTTACCCCCCACCCCTATATACCAATTCAGGGTATACATTTTCAAATTAAGGGGTGGGGGTAAAGTTTAAACTTACCACCCATTTACATCATAAATAAAAGTTACCCCCCCCCCCCCAATGTGCAAATATATACCCTGAATTGTTATATATAGGGGTGGGGGTAAAATTCATTTCCAACAAAAATGATTATTATATTTGGAAAGAGCATAAAAAGGCATTGACTGGTATATTCAGTTTATTCATGAGTCAATAATATGATTTGGTAAAAATTTACCAAATCTTAAGCCATATCAATGTTTTTTTTTTCAAAATTAGGAAATGTATTTGCATATCTTTGAAACCTTAAAAATTGGGATTAAGCAAAGATATAAAGTTGAAAACAATTTTGTTGTACTTCATTTAAACAGAAAATCTATTTTGCAAGGTTTCACTTTTATAACACACAGATTTTAAAGGTCATCAAAGGCCAGGACCATCTAGAGGGAGAAGGAGTGGAGGAAGATACTTCAAAATACCTTCCCAGCATATATTTTAGCCTGCAGACCCATCCCTAAAAATTTTATTTTCCTAACCTAACCCCTTTCCAAGATAGCCAAAAGGGTAAATTTTTACCAAATCATATTATTGACTTACAACTAAAGTGAATGTACCACTTGATGCCTTTTTTATGCTCTTTACAAATATAATAATCATTTTTGTCAGAAATGAATTTTACCCCCATCCTTATATATACCAATTCAGGGTAGGGTAAGACACCCAGTAGTTGGCCACCTGCCTATTCTCGGACAGAATGTAACTAACAGGGAACCTAGCTCTTGGCTAATGTGCTTAGAAAGTTTTTATGCACTACTATAATACTATAAAGGAAGTTTTAATGCACTACTATGGATACTATTAGATATGGATATGGATATCTAAGTGACCAGGGAAACCAGCTTTGTCTTTGTATAAAAACTTTCTAAGCACATTAGCCTAGAGCTAGGTTCCCTGTTAGTTACATTCTGTCCAAGAATAGGCAGGTGGCCGACTACTGGGTGTCTTACCCTATATATTTGCACATTAGGGGGGGGGGTGTTATATTTTATTTCTGATGTAAATGGGAGGTAAATTTAAACTTTACCCCTCCCCCCCATAATGTGCAAATATACACTTGAATGGGTATGTATAGGGGTGGGGGTAAAATTCATTTTCAATGGAAATGATTATTATAGGCTTTTCATAAAAAGCATAAAAAAAGGCTTAGGCCTAGTTGTTAGTCAATAATATGATTTGGTAAAAATTTACCACCAAAAGTAGCTAAAGTAAAATTTTACCCTTGTCTAGCCTAGGCTAGGCCTATATAGCCTACACAAGTTGGGCTAACACATTTTACAGGTTTGTCATTAGCATAGACTATTTATCTTACCACCGCTTGGCTCATAATGCCAAATAAAGTAAATTTGAAAAAACAGTTAAAAAAGTAATCCTAGTATACCTTTGTATCCAGCCTAGGTCTAGTAGGACTAGGCCTAGGCCTATATCTGGCCTACTAAAAGGATATGCAACATTTATGGCAGCAAATAGTAGTACTTGAAAAACCACTGAATTGAGAATCAACTATTATGTTTTTTCCTACTTGGTTTCTGCCCTATAATAAACCTTAGCCCTATCCTCTTTAGGACAAAATTAAAGATTTTACAAGACCTAAGCTAATCTTGTCAAACAAATTATGGTTTTTTAAGCTAAAAAAAGAAACATAAACTGCAAGAAAATAGAATATTGAAAATTTCACCATGTTTGTACCTTGAATTTATCAATTATTTTGAAATTGATAAATGAATTGAGTAATCCGTTCAAACTGAAGGAGATTAAATTTCTTTGCGTATCAGAGCAGAGTTGCTGTATTCTATTGTTCGAAGGGTTTTACTTTTCCTGAAAACAGGGTGCCACTCAAAATTCTAGCTAGATACGTTTCACGCAATCCTCCTTGAAGTTGCCCAATCAGTTTTTATGCTCAGTTCAGATGCATGGCGTTTTGACGAAAGCTCTTGTTAAATGAAGATTTAAAGCTCTTATTATATGTTGTGCAAACCCTTCAGTTTTCCAAAACACATCACCAGCAAAAGTCCTTGTCAGCCAACGGTCTAGGGCCGAACGAAAAACAGGTCGTATTCGAATGGCGAGGGAGGATGTTGCAAGGAAAACTCTAAGGGAAATAAGAACGTCTTAAGAGGGTGTAAAGAGGAAGATGCTTCGAATAGATTGGGAAGGAGGAGGAGAGCAATTGTGTTGGCCTCAGGTGGCTTGGTGCTGCAGTGAGCTGTTCGTAGTACTAGTTCTAGTTGCAGTACTTTTCCATGTGGATGTGAATGCTCTTAGATCATGCTTGTTTGCATGCCAATTGAACAAATATTTGCTAATCTTTATTTAAAGTCAGATAATTATATTATGACTTAAAAAAAGTTATTAATAGAACAATGGCCTAAATATCTGAAGCTGGAAGTATTGAAATTCATTGTCGAATGGGTATTTGTCCTGAAAACGCATGCATTTTTAATACTGCAAGACTTACTATCTAGCACAAATCAATGCATTTATGTAGTTATGTAGTTATGTAGTTTATATATTTATGCATTATGTAGTTTTTTTCGAAAACGAATGGCTTTACGTATTGTATAATTGCACCTTAAGGGTAAAAGTATTCCTTTAGGGTATTTCTCAAAGGACAAGAGGATTTTCGAATTGATTTTTTTTCAAGAAGAATCAAGCTACAAAAAGAATATAAAAAATATTACATATAAAAATATCTACAAAATATTAGACTAAAAAGAATCAAGAAATTGCTGAGCCTTACGAACCTAACAGTTGATCCAGTTGTAGTTCCACTGCATTATACACTGCATAAAACATAACATTCGTTTTGAAAAGTTTTTATCTTTCAGTGAACTGTTGTCATTTTCAGTAGCGAGAGTTTCCAAGGCCAGAGGCTGTCAAGGCTAATTGTGTATCCATATTAACTTATTTTATAATATTTTTCGCTAGTATTTTGTTTTTGTGTCTTTTGTCAGATTCTTGTTACAGATAGAAAAACTGTTATGTCGTACCTTACGAGATTATAATAACACACCGATAAAATCAAAACTACGCATGACTATAGTGTCAATTACACATACTGTTCATAATTTTTAATAAAAGTTTTTTATTAAGCAGAGTCAAGAGTTAGTGCAAAAATTTAGTAACTAGAAAAAATAGACGCTTAAAACAATACTTTTCTATGCATAACAGATATCTGACAAAAGATAAGAATAAGTTGTATTAGTTGAGAGTAGCTGGGAATAATTTTTTACTTTGATTGGACAATCAAAAACACCATGCTTGAATATCGAACAATGTTTAATTCGAGAGATTATGAACGGCATACATAGTACTGGTGCTGTTGTCCTGTAACTTTGATTTTATCGACAAGTTTGACTATGATGTTGCCCGGATTCAGGAGAGTTTTTAATTTTTATCATATTTTTGGAGATTTGCCAGTGAATAAGATACGACAAAAAATTTAGAAAGAAGATCTACAGAAGCAAGAAGCAATTTCGAAATGAAAAGCTGATTTTTATCGGTCAGTTTTTATCGAAGATGGTTCGATTTTAAAAGGAAACTTTGGAGGCAGCCAGATGTTAAAAATTAGGAAAATCGGTTTAAAAACAGTTTAAAAAACAGTTATTCATTTGTATTATTACTTGTTGTATGTTTTTTCGCTATGATTGTCTATTTAATTTCTGTTCGTTTTGGATTTCATTTATTCTTTAATAGTAATATTTGGTCGTTTTGAGTTTCAATTTTAACAGGTATTTGTATCTGCTGATCTTAAGTTTAAAATGGCCTTAACTTTTCTTTGAAAAAGTTCTTTTTGGGATTTTTTTTTAAATTAGCTTTTCTTCGTTTTTGATTGCAAAAGGTTTCAAGTTTTTAAGCATCCCTTATTTCAAAATAAACATTTTTTTCCAAAATCAAATAGTCATCGAAGTACCATAACTAATATCAAAGTAACAATATCAAATTTAAAAAATGGGTTTGTGTTAACCTCGGAGTTTTTATTATCTGGTGTTTGAACTATTGTTAACAAAATGACTATCTCAAAATTTTTATCCGATGGGTTTGGGGAAAAAGGGCTTGGGGGGGGGACTAATTGCCATTCGGTCTCTTTTGATTCTCCAATCGCTTTTGACTCTGAGAAAGTGAACTAGAAATTTTAATTTCCAATCAAATGAGCCCTCTCTGAAGTTTATACTAGCATCCCTTTCATAAGAACCATAAACGGCCCCAGGAAATAACTTACAACGCATGCCCCCGGACCCTGGGGGTTGTGTCAACACCGGAAATTTTTTTATCTGACCTTTGAACTATTTCAAAAAATGGCTTCCTCAAAATTTGTGTCTGATGGGCTTGTGAAAAAAAGGACGTGGGGTAGCGCTAGTTGCCCTCCGATCTCTTTTGAATCTTAAAACTTGATTTAGAACTTTCAGTTTCCAATCAAATGAGCCCTCTCTGTATTTTATACTAGCATCCCTTCCATTACAGCTATATATGCCCCCTTGACATAACTTGCAATACTTACCCCGGGCCCTGAAGGATTGTGTTGATCCCGCAGTTTTCGTTATATGATCTTTGGACGATTTTGAAACCATTGCCTCTCAAAGTTTTTATCGGATCTGTTTGAAAAAATAGGGCATGGAGGGGGGGGGGCTAGTTGCCTTCCTGCATCTCTTTGGACTCTGGGAAACTGAACTAGAACTTTTAATTTCAAATCAAACGAGCCCTCTCTGAAATTTATACGAGTATCACTTTCATAAGAACCATATACAGCCCCAGGACATATCTTACAACGTATTCCCCGGACCTTAGGGGGTTGTGTCGACGTCGGCGTTTTTGTTACCTGACTTTAAAAAATGGGTATCTCAAAGTTTGTTTCTGATGGGTGTGGTAAAAAAAAGGACGTGGGGTGGCGCTAGTTGCCCTCCGATCTCTTTTGAATCTTAAAAATTGAACTAGGACTTTCAATTTCCAATCAAACGAGCTGTCTCTTAAGTTTATACGAGCATCCCTTCCATAACAGCTATATATGCCCCCCCCCCGGCCTAACTTACAACGCCTACTCTGGGCCCTGAAGGATTGTGTCGATCCCGGAGTTTTCGTTATATGATTTTTGAACCATTTTGAAAACATGGCTCTCTCAAAGTTTTATTGGATGGGTTTGAAGAAAATAGGGTGTGGAGGGGGGGGGGGGGCTGGTTGCCCTTCGATCTCTTTTGAATCTTAAAAATTGGACTATGACTTTCAATTTCCAATCAAACGAGCTCTCTCTGAAGTTTATAAGAGTATCCCTTCCATAACAGCTATATATGCCCCCCGGGCCTAACTTACAACGCCTATCCCGGGCCCTGAAGGATTGTGTCAATCCCGGAGTTTTCATTATATGAGCTTTGAACCATTTTGAAAACATGGCTCTCTCAAAGTTTTTATCGGATGGGTTTGAAGAAAATAGGGTGTGGAGGGGGGGCTGGCTGCCTTCTGATCTCTTTTGACTCATAAAAAGTGAACTAGAACTTACTATATTTGATTAAATGAGCCCTCTCTGAAGTTCATACGAGTATCCCATTCGTAAGAGCCATATAAGCCCCGAGGCCTACACTTACAACGCCTACCCCCGTGCCCTGGGAGTTGTGTCGACACTCTAGTTTTTGTTATCTAATTTTTGAACTATTTAAAAAAAAAAAATGACTACCTCAAAATTTAGGACTTTCAATTTCCAATCAAACGAGCTCTCTCTGAAGTTTATACGAGCATCCCTACCATAACAGCTATATATGCCACCGGGTATAACTTACAACACCTACCCCGGGCCCTGAAGGATTGTGTCGATCCCGGAGTTTTCGTTATATTTTCTTTGAACCATTTTTAAAACATGACTCTCTCAAAGTTTTTATCGGATGGGTTTGAGAAAAATAGGGCGTGGAGGGGGGGGGGGGCTAGTTACCTTCCGATCTCTTTTGACTCTTAAAAAGTGACCTAGAACTTTCAATTTCCTATTAAATGAACCCTCTCTGAAGTTTATTCGAGCATCCCTTTCGTAAGAACCATACACATCCCGGGATAACACTTACAACGCCTAACCCCAGGGCCCTGGGGGGTTGTATCGACACTGGAGTTTTTGTTATCTAATTTTTGAACTATTTTTAATAAAATGGCAATTTCAAAATTTGTAGTGGATGGGTTCGGGGGAAAAAGAGCGTGGAGGGGCTAGTTGCCCTCCGATCTCTTGACTCTTAAAAAGTGAACTAGAACAACTAGAATGAACTAGAACGAACCAAAAAAAAAAACAACATAAATTAAAATAAATAACAGAGTCAAACTCAAAACGAGCAGATATTAATATTAGCAGGGGTCTAAACCCCTATGCTTTCTAAAAGCCAGAATAAAATTTCTACTTTACTTAAAAAGGTTCTTTTAAATGTTTTCATTTTTATAACTTTAAGAAATCAAAAATTAATTAAGATTTTAAGGAATAAATATCAGCATATGTATATTAAACTGACAATGCATATATTATTTTCAGTAAAGTACAAATTATATTCTGGATTTTAGAATGCATAGGGGCTTAGAACCCTACTCATATTGATTTCTGCTCGTTTTGAGTTTGACTCTGTTATTTATTTTAAAATCTGTTTGTTTTGGGTTTAATTTATTTATTGATACAGATTTGTGTTAGTTGTGTGCTTGGTAGATATTTTTGATTCTATTTTTAATCATTTTGGTTTGATGGAGCTCTTTACTTTTTTTTGAAAAATGTATTTTGTGGAGAATGTTTTTTAATTAATTTTGTTAAGAGACGAACTGGGAGTTCGGTGGATCTTCCAAAAAGTTGATAGACATAGAAGTACTGGCATCAGGATTTGAAACTGAGAAGCCAAAAGCTTCGTTTTTATTCGGTGTCTTAAGAGCGAACTGGAAAGGAATCAATTAATGAAACTGCGAGAAAGCAGCTTTTTCAGTACGCTATTGGAAACCAGGGTGATATTGCTTGAAGTAATGTTAAGCAATGTTAAGTATGAAGTAACGAAGTAATGTTAAGCATTGTTTGGCGCACCAATAATTTCTTGCATTCTTAAGATATTGCGACCGATAGAATATACTCCCAGTCCAGCCTGAACTGAAGACATAGGGGATGATAGTTCCACACATACATACAATAAATTATGTTCACCCTAATTTTTCACGTCACTTCCCTTTCATAAAAAAAACTTTTTTTTCTTTAAATCCTGTTTTTCGTATAGGTCAAATGTTTAAGACAGCATGTTGCAGTTCTTGATCAGCAGCTAGCAAAGCAAGAATTTTCTCGGTCAGAGAAAGAAGGAAATGAAAACAAGTTTTTATCTTATATTGAAGAGTTTAGGAATACCGTACACGGTGCGCTGGAACATCAGACAACTATAATTGATGACCTGAAACAACAGTTCTTTAATAAGGTAAGGAAAGGCAAAGCTTTTTTTAGTGTGAGGTTGAATTCGTCAAAATGTTAAGAGGCGGTCGAGGTTTTATTGGAAGAAGGGAATGGGGCTCTCTAGACCCCCTGTGTACTTGTTTCTATGTAACCCCTCACTATCAAGGTTGTATCTGTGGAAGAGAGGGTGTGATATGGAGTTTGAATACCTCCTCGAATATGAAAATTTACACAAAATGTTGGTTGTCAATAGTATGACGACTTTTAAAAGACAAATATAAAGTTTTAGATGATGATAGGATAAGCTTTTTGCTATTTTGGAAGGTAGTTGGTTTAGGGGAATGAAACTTTCAGGATTGGATCCAGAGCTAAAATGATGCCTCTGCAAGAGCTTTTGAAGTAATTACCTCCACCCTCTCTCTTTCATAGGGTGCAGACCTACGATGAACTAGGAAAAACTTTGTGGCATTAAATTGAAACTTTCTAGAAATAATTTCTTAGTACAAAAAATGTTCAAGGGAAGGTTTTGCAGCCCCTCACCTTTGCTAAATCCTGAATCGATGGGTCTTGTAAATGTACGCACACCAAAATATGACCTTTAAAAAAAATCCAAAAATAAAAAGAAAGATTATGGCTGTAAGAATAGTTCAACACCCTACATTTTTACATAATAAATTGATTCCATTAAACTTTTAGATGCACAAATGACAAGAAAGAAAATATTAAGATGATATAGTTTTTATAAAAAAAAAACTGTGAGTTATTTTCTTATTTGTGCATTGTAGTAGTGGTTCGAGTTCTAAAGTAAATAGAAGAAGACAAAACAAATTACAAGCTTAAACACAAAGCAATTTTCATTTGCATTATAATTATTCAGCGGACTTTATAATTGTTATTTTGCATTATAACTGTTCGAAGGTACAACGAAGAATATATAGCAAACTACTGTTAAACTTTAAATTGTCGATATTAATTGTATCATTTGCAAAGAAGAAATAGTGGAAGAGTCGGGAAAGGTCGTTCTGGGAGAGAAAGGTGCAGACGCGGTAAATGAACCTGTCTTGAAGTCCAGAGCCCTCCACAATCTGTTCAACAGCACTAAGGTAACTCATGAGGGTGTAAAAACCACCCAGCCGCCGGACGATTTTCTTGATAAGACTTGCATCAGTCTCGGCAGCAATAATGATAAGAGCTTTCCAGTAAAGTGGGTGATCGAAGGTCAATACTGAAGTCAAATTGTATCGGAACACTGTTCGCAAATGAAGCTGAGTGTGGAGTTAATACAAGTGGGATTACTTGGTTTCATATCTATCATGGGTACAAAGAGAGTGGAGGATTCCTCTGTGTAAGAAACTGACTGTGTGTCAACATACAGCTCGCTCATGCCTTCCTGCCCGGTAGGCAAGCGTGCAGGAGAAAGTCTGGGTTTCTTCAATAACAATTCGCAATAATTTTAGGGATCCAGAATCGATGCTCGCAATAGCGGATCGTACAGAAGGTTAGGTTAACCTAGTGTCTGTCTGATATACTTAATGGGAGTTCGGTTTAGTTCAGTTATCTGCCTTGACGTAACAAAATTTCTCCTCTCAGTTACTGTTGAAGACCTTAAGAGTAGTGTCAGAGAAACAACTATGCCCATGCCCTTAAAAGTGTCGAAACCATTAATGGTACGGACGTTGTGATCGATGCCCCTAGCTATGTGTTGCATGCAAAAAGTTCCTTCCAGTCCTTCAATGTCTTTGCTGTTAGAAACTGAAGCATTGGGCTCAAGATCTTCGTCTTGTAATATAATGAGCTGACAACCATAGCACTGAGAATTTTAGTTAGAAAGTGGCTGCTTAAACCGATGATACAACTGGACAGCAAATCCAATCTGAAGAGGTGGTCTGGTTGCCTTTGGCCGACAGGATTGTAACATGCACTGACATATTGACGTAACCTTCCTGTCTGTTTTGTCTCCCACGAATAAAGTGTTGAGGAAAAGCCGCAAATTTGAGGGTAGGTGTTCATCTTTCACTATATCCAGAATCCTCTGAATCTCCCATGAGCTCATTCATCATACTAACAAAATTATTCAGTGTTAGTTGTTACTCATCCTTAGCCTGGAAAAACTCGACAACTTTCTTGAACGCCTCGTTCTGATTCAAGTTTTGTGGTTGACTAGATTTTCATTTTCCAGACTGTGAAGGAATTCCGCCATACTTGCTGGGGATATTACGTTCCGTTATAAAGTTTGAGTATCAGGATTTGTGGTAAACTATGTCAGCAGCATGTAGATTGGCAGTGACAGAAATAATTCTAGTCATCACTGCTCCTAACCAGTCATTCTTTCCCTTTCCACAAACCTCTCTTAGCAGCGCATTTTCAAAGTCTCTCGGTCTAAGGCGCGTACAGCAAAACAGACAATCAGATTTGAAGTTGAAGCTTCCTGATAAACCGGGAGATTCTCGCCTCTGACTTTGCTTCACCTGCAACAACAACGACAAATACTGCTCAATAGAGCCCTGCTTATGAAGCTCTGCATGACGTATTGACAGGATCCCCAATAACTGATGTGATATCTTTAAGCTTCCTTGATATACTAGCTTTATTCGCCAAGACTGAATCTTTCTCTCCCAAAACAACCTTTCCTGACTCTTACAATATTCTTTCTTTGGAAATGATGCAATTCATATCGACAATTTAAAGTTTAAGAGTAGTTTGCTACATATTGATCGTTTAACCTAAAAAGATGAATTAAAGTTTTAATTTTACCTTCAAATAAAGGTGACTTTCATAATCACCGTGGTCTATCACCCTATTCTAGACGTTAATTTTGTTGTTGCACACCTTCGTATGGAAACAAGAATTTCGCCTCCTCAAAATCAACCTCAACCTAAAAAAACCTAAGTTTTAATTTTACGTTCAAATAAAAGTGATTTTTATAATTACCATGATCTAGTACACTATTCTAGACAGAAATTTTGTTGTTGTACGCTTTTAAATGGAATCACAAATTTCACCTCCTGAAAATCAACCTCAACCTCAAAAAACCTAAGTTTTAATGTTACGTTCAAATTAAAGTGATTTTCATAATCACAGTGATTTTCTATTACCCTATTCTAGCCGTCAATTTTGTTGTTGTACGCCTTTATATGGAAATACGAATTTTACGTCCTCAAAATCAAACTCAACATAGAAAAGTATATTTGCGGAACAGCTAGATGAGCAGAATGTGCATGTTTGGAATCAGTACATTTATCTGAGTCGGGTAATCATAAAATCATTTCTCTTGCAGTTTGTTCCGGGTCAAAGTGTTTCCTTCCTGGACTATTGCACATTAAACTGTTTCTTTTGTATGTACCGAACTTAGTTTATTACTAGAGTATAGTAAGGGTTTAATCTCTATGATTTTTAGACAAAAACTTAAACCTCAGGTCAAATTCATGAGATTTGGATTGTATTTCGGAAAGCTACGTGTAATTCTAGTCAGGGACCAAATAGGGTGGCTTTGCTTATCTTTTATCCAGAGCTCATAGTGAATGAGCTGAAATGGAGTTTGATGTTTGACGTCAGAGAGGACTATCTAAAGCTGCTCCACCGAGCTTTTGTTTCTTTTAGTCATTATTTTACTTTGGAATGAAAAGCTCTATTGAAGTTGAAAAGCACATGGGCATAGATTTAAAATGAAATTTTAGTAGAATCTACAATTACTTAACATGTGCGATGGTTCCTTAGTCCCATCTCTAAATTATTTTCTTAGAGCAGCAAATAATAACAATTTTGTATCTGCTGCCATCTCTTTTTGTGAGCCATTTCAGTTTGTAATTTTTGCTGAGTTTAATGCTTAGTTTCTTATA
Organism: Artemia sinica; assembly: GCA_027921565.1. Classification (NCBI taxonomy): domain Eukaryota; kingdom Metazoa; phylum Arthropoda; class Branchiopoda; order Anostraca; family Artemiidae; genus Artemia; species Artemia sinica. The sequence continues at coordinate 41,762,815 of CM051271.1, read as the reverse complement.
TTTAGGACTAAGACAGAGAAGGAAAATCATATGTGCCTATTTAACTTTAATAGTTGTCACATTGGTAAAGAAGGTGAAGATTAAAATTTACTCCTTTCTTAATATTAAAGTTAGCCATTCAGCCACTGCAAGAAAATTAACGTGTTACCTATACATTTGACCTATAATCATTTTGAAGTGCGATCATTAATCCTTGAAGAGCTGGTTCTGTTCATAAGATACATCATTGCAAAATTTCAATGGCTAGCATCTTCATTGTTCAAGTCTGGATTAAAAATGACTTCGTATAAAAAAAAAACCTAAGCCCCGATTCTACGTAAGAGGAACTAAGTGTAGACTCGATAAACAAATTTGCTGGAAGAACTAAGTGGACAAAATACCCTTTTATCATCCATACCCCTTTCTCCTCGTTAGCTTTTAAACAGAAAGGGAGACTTGTTTTAACTTGTTTCAATAAAATAACCCAATAATTTTCAATGGATATGATTCGAGACACAAAGAAGCTCTATAACCATTGTATATAACCCCCTCTCTACCACTAACTTTAAGTTAAAAGTCAAACATTTTGTATCTTATTTCAATTGGAGTCACACAAGGGTTTAAGATTTTTCTTTTGAAGGCACAAAATGGTTGGCCCTTCCATTTCCTTCCTCACTCTCTCCTGAGATTTTTATTTTACAATGGCAGGCATATTGCAACTTGTTCAAAGCTAATTCATGCAAGGATTTTGTAATATACATAATTGATATATGAAGTAAACCTGTGACTCCTCCAGAACCCCCTACACCTCCCATTTCCAAATCATGAGTGGAAAAATATACTGGATACCACAACTGGAAACTGGAAACACAATGGAACTGGAAACACAATTTTATATTGGCATGATTAAAGAACCAATTAGCCTAAAGGCCTTCCCGGCTCTCCCAATTTCAAATCATTTTAGTACACAAATAGGCATATCATAACCTGCTTCAACCGGAATCATGGAAGATTTTCGATGTGTATTACTAGAGGACAAATAAATGGTATGGATCTCCTCCAACACACCAACAACACCCTTCTCCCCTCTGCCACCCCGTTGAAATTTTCGGAAAGGCAGACATGTCTGATGTTATTTACAACGAAATAATGCGAGAAGGTTTAATCTTTATGATTGTCGTTATAAATTGTGCCCTTGAAACCCACTAAAAACCTTCTTCCCGAATCTTTCTTTTTTTTCAGAAATTAAGAAGATAATGCACCTTGTTTATGGTTCGTTTACACATTGCAGAAATTCATGCGGATTCAGCAATCCGTGCAGAAATTCCGTCCGTTTTCGTGCTAGAAAAAATCTCTAGCTTTCCGCAACGTTTTGGTCAAATCAGGACGGAATCTTGGCAAGATTTTTAAATGAATAAAATCATGAGTGTGCATTATCAAAAATTACGAGATCTTATAACTTTGGTTCAAGGCTACCCCAGCTTCTATGATCGTGCGCACCCAGGCTATAAGAAAACTAAGAAAAACGGTGTCATTTGGCTCTCTATTGCTCAAAAGCTTTAAGAAGAGGGTAAGAACATAAGTTATACTGTTGCAATAATTTGAAATCTTTGCCTTAAAACGCAGCGTTATTTTAGCCATAGTTCGAACAGAAACGGACGGATTTCCGCATGGATTTCCGCAATGTGTAAACGAACCATTAAAGCGAAATCACGCAAGGATTTTCAAGCGATGTTATTGAATACATACAATTGGCCCATGGCCCCTCTGTTTTTCCCCACCCCTGCTACAACCAGCAGTCTTGCAGAAATGCAAGTACGTAGCATCTAATTTGGACCAAAATCGCCAAAAGATTTTTTTGCAGAATAATAAGTATTTTGTACCTTGTTTCAAGCGAAATCACACAAGAATTTTAAGCCAATGCTATTAGATGCATAAAATGGGCCATTAGCCCCGTATATTTCCCACCACTCCAACAACCAACCTTTTTTGGAAGAAGCGCAGTCATGTACTAGGTTTTTTTTTATAAAACCAAAAACACACAACAATCTTAAATTATAACGGTTAGAGAACCCAAGCGAACCTGAGGCTTCTCCGATTCCCATACTAGCATTTCAGCACTACGGGAATCATTTTATAAATTTGAGCAAAAATACAGCAAGGTAATGGAATATAAATGAATGGACTAAGACCCCCCAGACCCTTTCAAAACTCCATACTTACTCCACGCCTAGCAGTATAGTAGAAAAGTTGCCACATTACGCCTTTTTTTTCAACATTAATTAAAAAGAACGTTCCGAAAAAAAAAATTCAAAGAAAAGTAAAGGCCATTTTAAACTTATGATCGGCAAATACCTGTTAAAATTCAAACTCAAAACGACCAGAAATAACTATTAAAGACAAAATAAAGCCCAAAACGAACAGTAATTAAATAAACAATCATAGAAAAAAACATACAACAAGTAATAACATAAAAGAATAAATAAATCTTAAAGCGAGTAATGCTTAAATTGAATATGGAAATCAAGATTAAAACGAAAAAAAAAATCTGCTATTGAAGTATACATGAAACTCAAAACGAACAGAAATTAAATAAAGAACCAATGCAAACAAACGTACAACAGATACTAATGTAAAGGAATAAATAAATATTAAAACGAGTGAAACTTAAATTAAATATGCAAATCAAGCTTGAAACGAACAAAAATCACTACAAACAAGAGTTTGGGTATTGCCTCCTTCTCTCACTGTAAAAGTTTTAAATCTACTGCGTCTTGGCGCTTTACTGAAAACGAATTGTATTACAAATATTTTCTTTTGTACTTAATATTGAAAATAAACATTAAAATTACAGTAAAATTTTGAACTGATGAGCTTTCAGCAATTAATATCATTATGCTTCAAATATTCAGTTTAATTTATTAGTTCTTTTTAAAATTTTTCAAGAACCTTAAAATTGTCCCCTTCCTTAACTGTAAAAACGTAAAGCTTACTGCGTCATTGGCGCTTCACTGAAAACGAATTATATTACCAATATTTTCTTTTCCAGTTCTTACAGCATTGAAAATGAAAACAAAATTACAGTGAAATAAAATCTTGAACTAATGAATCTTTAAAGAATTAATATCATTATATATCAAATATTCAATTTGGTTTTGTTTATACTTTCCAGGACTGTTCAAGACGCATAGTTTTCAGTAAAGCACCAATGACGCAGTAGGTTTTAGACTTTTAGAGTGAGAGAAGTAGGCTATACTCAAACTCTTGTTTGTAGTGATTTTTGTTCGTTTCAAGCTCGATTTCCATATTCAATTTAAGTTTCACTAGTTTTAAGATTTATTTATTCATTTACATTAGCATCTATTGAATGTTTGTTTGCATTGATTCTTTATTTAATTTCTGATCGTTTTGAGTTTCATTTATTCTGCAATAGCAAAATATATTTTTTTCGTTTTAAACTTGATTTGCATACTAAATTTAAGCATTACTCGCTTTAAGATTTATTTATTCGTTTATATTATTACTTGTTGTATGTTTTTTTGTTATGATTGTTTATTTAATTTCTGTTCGTTTTGGGTCTCATTTATTCTTTAATAGTAATTTCTGGTAGTTTTGAGTTTGAATTTTAACATGTATCTGCTGATCATAAGTTTAAAATGGCCTTTACTTTTCTTTAAAAAACTTCTTTTTCGGAAAGTTATCTTTAATTAATTTTTGTTGGTTTTCGAATGCAAAAAGTTTCAAGTTTGTCAAAATACCTTATATCAAAATCAAACTTTTTTTTCAAATTCAAATGTTCATCAAAGCATCACAACTAGTATCAAAGTAACAACATCAAATTAAAAAAGTGGGTTTGTGTCCACCTCGGAGTTTTTATTATCTAATATTTAAACTATTTTAACAAAATGGCTATCTCAAATTTTTCATCGGATGGGTTGGGGGAAAAAGGTGTGTGGGGGGGGATAATTGCCCTTAGATCTCTTTTGACTCTTTAAAAGTGGACTAGAACTTTCCGTTTTCAATTAAATGAGCCCTCTCTGAAGTTTATACGAGCATCCCTTCTATTAAAACCATGTATGCACCCAGGGAATAACTTACAACGACTATCCACGGGCCCTGGGGGGTTTTATTGACCCCGGCGTTTGAATATCTGATGTTTGAAACTATTTTAAAAAAATGGCCACCTCAAAATTTTTATCGGATGGGTTTGGGGAAGAAAAAGGCGTGGAGGGGGGAGGGACTAGTTGCCCCTGGTCTCTTTTGAGTCAGAGAAAGTGAAATAGAAATTTTAATTTCAAATCAAATGAGCCTTCTCTGAAGTTTATACGAGCATTCCTTTCATAAGAACCATATACGGCCCCAGGACATAATTTACGACACCTTTTCCCCGGGTCCTGGGGGGGGGGCAGGTTGTGACGACACCGGAGTTTTTGTTATCTGACTTTTGAAATATTTTAGAAAAATGGCTATCTCAAAATTTGTATCGGATGGGTTTTCAGAAAAAAGGGAGTGGGGCTAATTGCCCTTCGATCTCTTTTGACTCTTAAAAATTGAACTAGAACTTTCAATTTCCATTCAAATGAGCCCTCTCTGAAGTTTATACGAGGATCCCTTCCATAGGAATCATATATGCCACCAGGGCGTAACTTGCAGCACCTGCCCCCGGACTCTGGGTTTTTTTTTCGACACCAAAGTTTTTGACATCTAACCTTTGAACTATTTTTAACGCAATGGCTATATCAAAATTTTTATCGGATGCATTTGGGAGAAAAGAAGCTTGGGGGGATATTTGCCCTATGATCGCTTTTGACTCTTAAAAACTGAACTAGAACTTTCAATTTCCATCAAATGAGCCCTCTCTGAAATTTATACGAGCTTCCCTTCCATAACAGCTGGATATGCCCGCCAGGAATAACTTAAAACGCCTACCTCTGGGCCCTGGATTTTGTTGACTCCTGAAGGCCCTGAAGGATCGTGTCGACTTCGGAGTTTTCTTTATTTGATCTTTGAACCATTTTGAAAAAAATGGCTCTCTCCAAGTTTTTCTCGGATGGGTTTGAGGAAAATAGGGCGTGGAGGGGTGAGGGCTATTGCCCTCCAATCTCTTTTGACTCTTAAAAAGCGAAAGAAAACTTTCAATTTCCAATCAAATGAGCCCTCTCCGAATTTTATACGAGCATCCCTTCCATAAGATCCATATATGCCCCCAGAGCATTCCCTACGACTTCTGGCCCCGGACCCTAGGGGGTTGCGTCGACAGAGGAGTTTTCCTTATCTGACCTTTGAACTATTTTTAACTAAATGGCTTTTTCAAAATTTTTATCAGATGGGTTGGGGGAAAAAGGGTGTGTGTGGGGTGGGGGGGGGCACGTTCCTCGAATATCTTTTGACTCTTAAAAACTGAACTAGAACTATCAAATTCCAATCAAATGATCCCTCTCTGAAGTTAATACGAGCATCCCTTTCATAAGAACCATATACGCCCTCAGGACAACACTTACAACAACGACCCTCCGGGCCCTGGGGGATTGTGCGACACCGGAGGTTTTGTTATCTAATTTTTGAACAATTTAAAAAAAAAGTGTCTATCTCAGAATTTGTAGCGGATGGGTTTGGATAAAAAAGGCGTGTGGGTGGGGGGGGGGGCTAGTTGCCCTTGGATGTATTTTGACTCTTAAAAGTGAACTTGAGCTTTTATTTTTCCAAGCAAATGAGACCTTTCTGAAGTTTATTCGAGCATCCATTTCATAAGAACCACATAAGCCCCCCAGGACAACAATTACAACGCAGGCCCTCTGGGCCCTGGGGGTTGTGTCGACACCGGAGTTTTTGTTATCTAATTTTTGAGCAATTTTAAAAAAATTGCTATCTCAAAACTTGTAGCGGATAGGTTTGGGGAAAAAGGGCGTGGGGGGGGGGGCTAGTTGCCCTTCAATCTCCTGACTCTGAAAAAGTAAACTAGACTTTCAATTTCCCATCAAATGAGCCCTCTATGAAGTTTATAAGAGCATCCCTTTCATAAGACCCATACATGCCTTCAGGGCATAACTTTGAATGCCTTCCCCCGTGCCCTGGGGGGTTATATTGACATCGGAGTTTTTCTTATCTGACCTTAGAACTATTTTTAACAAAATATCTATTTCAAAATTTTCATCAGATGGGTTGGGAAAAGCAGGCGTGGGGGGGGGGTAGTTGCCTTGGATCTGTTTTGACTTTTAAAAAGTGAACTCAAACTTTTATTTTCCAATCAAATGAGCCCTCTCTGAAGTTTATACGAGTATCCCTTCCATGAGAACCATATATGCCCCATAGCATAACTTACAACGCCTGCCCCCGGGCCCTAGGGCGTTGTGTCGACACCTGAGTTTTTGTTATCTGACTTTTGAACAATTTTTAACAAAATGGCTATCTGAAAATTGTCATCGGATGCATTATGAAAAAAATGGCAGGGGGGACTAGTTGCCCTCCAATCTCTTTTGACTCTCAAAAACTGAACTAGAACTTTCAATTTACAATCAAATGAGCCCTCTCTGAAGTTTTTACGAGCATTTCTTCCATAAGAACCATATATTCCCCCAAGGTATAACTTACAACGCCTGCCCTCGGGCCCTGGGGGGCTGTGTCGACCCCGAAGTTGTCGTTGTATGGTCTTTGAACTATTTTTTAAGAAACGGCTATCTAAAAGTTCTTATTGGATGGGTTTGAAGAAAAAAGGCCGTGGAGGGGGGGAGGCTAAATGCCCTCCGATCTCTTTTGACTCTTAAAAGGTGAACTAGAACTTTCAATTTCAAATGAAATGAGCCCTCTTTGAAGTTTATACGAGCATCCCTTCCATAAGAACCATGTCTGCCCCCAGGGAATAGCTTACAACGCCTGTCCCCGGGCCCTGATGAGTTGTGTCAACACCGGAGTTTTTGTTATATGATCTTTGAACGATTTATAACAAAATGGCTATCTTAAAATTTTTATCGGATGCATTTGGGAAAAAAGGGCGTGGGGGCATGGTTACCCTCCGATATCTTTTGACTCTTAAAAAGTGAACTAGAAATTTCAATCCTCCCCCTGGGCCCTGGGGGATTGCGTCGACACCGGAGTTTGTGTTATCTAATTTTTTAACAATTTAAAAAAATGGCTATCTCAAGATTTGTAGCGGATGGGTTTGCGGAAAAAACAGTTCAGGAGGGGTCTTGCTGCCATTCAATCTCTTGACTCTGAAAAAGTGAACTACAACTTTCTATTTCCAATCAAATATGCCCTCTATGAAGTTCATACTAGCATCCCTTTCATAAGAACCATACATGCCTTCAGGGTATAACTTGGAACGCCTTCTCCCGGGCCCTAGGGGGTTGTATTGACACCGGAATTTTTGTTATCCGACCGTTGAACTATTTTTAACAAAATCTCTATCTCAAAATTTTGATCAGATGGGTTTGGAAAAGAAGGCGAGGGGGGGGGGAGGGGGTAGTTACCCTAATATATATTTTGACTCTTAAAAAGTGAACTCGAACTTTTATTTTCCAATCAAATGAGCCTTTTCTGAAGTTTATACGAGCATCCCTTCCATGAGGACCATATATGCCCCATTGCATAACTTACAACGCCTGCCCCCGGGCCCTAGGGTGTTTTGTCGACACCTGAGTTTTTGTTACCTGACTTTTGAACAATTTTTAACAAAATCTCTATCTGAAAATTTGCATCGGATGCATTATGAAAAAAGTGGCAGGGGGAGGGGGGCTAGTTGCCCTTCAATCTCTTTTAACTCTCAAAAACTGAACTAGAACTTTCAATTACAATCAAATGAGCCCTCTCTGAAGTGTGGGGGGATAGCTGCCATTGGATGTGTTTTGACTCTTAAAAAGTGAACTCGAACTTTCATTTTCCAAACAAATGAGCCCTCTCTGAAGTTTATACGAGCATCCCTTCCATGAGAACCATATATGCCTCACGGCATAACTTACAACGCCTGCCCCCTGGCCCTAGGGCGTTGTGTCGACACCTGAGTTTTTGTTATCTGACTTTTGAACAATTTTTAACAAAATTGCTATCTGAAAATTTGCATCGGATGCATTATGAAAAAAGTTGCAGGGGGGGGGGGGCTAGTTGCCCACCAATCTCTTTTAACTCTCTAAAACTGAACTAGAACTTTCAATTTACAATCAAATGAGCCCTCTCTGAATTTTTTACAAGGATTTCTTCCATAAGAACCATAAATTCCCCCAAGGTATAACTTACAGCGCCTGCCCTCGGGCCCTGGGGGGCTGTGTCGACCCCGGAGTTGTCGTTGTATGGTATTTGAACTATTTTTAAAAAAATGGCTATCTAAAAGCTCTTATTGGATGGGTTTGAAGAAAAAAGGGCGTGGAGGGGGGGAGGCTAAATGCCCTCCGATCTCTTTTGACTCTTAAAAGGTGAACTACAACTTTCAATTTCCAATGAAATGAGCCCTCTTTGAAGTTTATACAAGCATACCTTCCATAAGAACCATATATGCCCCCAGTGCATAGCTTACAACGCCTGCCCCTGGGCCCTGATGAGTTGTGTCGACACCGGAGTTTTGTTATATGATCTTTGAACGATTTATAACAAAATGGCTATCTCAAATTTTTATCGGATGCATTTGGGAAAAAAGGGCGTGGGGGCCTGGTTACCCTCCGATATCTTTAGACTCTTAAAAAGTGAACTAGAAATTCTAATCCCCCTGGGCCCTGGGGGCTTGCGTCGACATCGGAGTTTGTGTTATCTAATTTTTGAACAATTTAAAAAAAAAATGGCTATCTCAAGATTTGTAGCGGATGGGTTTGCGGAAAAAAGGGAGCGGGAGGGGTCTCCATTCAATTTCTTGACTCTTAAAAAGTGAACTACAACTTTCTATTTCCAAACAAATGAGCCCTCTGTGAAGTTTATACGAGCATCCCTTTCATAAGAACCATACATGCCTTTAGGGTATAACTTGGAATGCCTTCTCCCTGGCCCTGGGGGGTTTATTGACACCGGAATTTTTCTTATCCGACCATTGAACTATTTTTTACAAAATCTCTATCTCAAAATTTTGATCAGATGGGTTTGGAAAAGAAGCCGTGGGGGGGGGGGGCTAGTTGCCCTCGGATCTCTTTTGACTATTAAAAAGTGAACGCGAACTTTCAATTTACAATCAAATGAGCCCTCTCTGAAGTTTATACGAGCATCCCCTTCATAACAACCATATAAGCCCCAGGGCATAACTTACAACGCCTGCCCCTGGGCGCTGGGGGGTTTTGTCGACACCTGAGTTTTTGTTATCTGACTTTTGATCAATTTTCAAAAAAATGGCTATCTCAAAGTTTTTATCAGATGCATTTGGGAAAAAAGGCGCGTGGGGGGGGGGGGGGGGGCGATTTACCCTTCAATGTCTTTTGACTCTCAAAAACTAAATAGGAACTTTCAATTTACAATCAAATGATCCCTCTCTGAAGTATTTACGATCATCCATTCCATAAGAACCATATATTCCTCGAGGGTAAAACTTACAACGTCTGCCCTCGGGCCCTGGAGGGCTGTATCGACCCTGGAGTTTTCGTTATATGGTCTTTGTACTATTTTTTTTTTTTTTTAACGGCTATCTAAAAGTTCTTATCGGATGGGTTGGAGGAAAAAGGGCGTGGAGAGGAGAGGGAGGGCTAGGTGCCCTCCGATCTCTTTTGACTCTTAAAAAGTGAACTAGAACTTTCAATTTCCAATGAAATGAGCCCTCTCTGAAGTTTATACGAGTATTCCTTCCATAGGAACCATATATGCCACCAGGGCATAACTTACAACGTCTGCCTCCGGGCTGTTGGGGGTTGTGTCGACGCCGGAGTTTTTGTTATGTGATCATTGAACTATTTTTAACAAAATGGCTATCCCAAAATTTTTATCGGACTCATTTGGGAAAAAAGGGCGTGGGGTGGTCAGTTGCCCTCCGATCACTTTTGACTCTTAAAAACAGCATTAGAATAATGGATTTCCAATCGAATCAGTCCCCTTTAGAGTTTATATGACGACCCCTTCCATATGAAGTGCCTCTGGGAAAAAAATAAATAATAATAGAACATTGGAGCCGTATGGCCTTCACTATAGGCAACGCTATAACATTGACTCTGAAAAAAAAAGTGCAATGATTTAAAATCTACAAGACCTGTTTCGAAAAAAAGAAAAATCATAGTCCTTACAAAACTTAGGTATGTTGCACCTTGTTTGAAGTGGAACCATTAACAAATTTTGAATCTCTATGACTGGAGGCGCAAAGATCCCAAAACTAGCGATGGTACTTCAACACCAAGTTTTGAACAAGATTTAGGAAGGTTTTCAATGTCTCTCCCTTACCTCCCTTACCTTTCAGCATAAATGTGCGCATGTTGTACCTTGTGTGAACCGGAGTTACAGAAAAACATTCATTCTTTATGAATGGAGGCGTGAAGATGGCCGATGGCATATCAAACATAACATGTACCATGAATTTTTCAGTAAGATTAAATAACAAAAAAACGAGTTTTTTTTTTAACTGGAATTAAGGAGCGACATTAAAACTTAAAACGAACAGAAATTATTCGGTATATGGAAGGGGCTGTCTCCTCCTCAACGCCTTCCTCTTTACGCTAAAGTTTGACTCTTTCTCACAACTCTATTTGTTAAAACAATAAAAACCTTTAGCGTAAAGAGCAAGGCGTTGATTAGGGGACAGTCCCTTCCATATACGGATTAATTTCTGTTCGTTTTAAATTTTAATGTCGCTCCTTACTTTTAATTAAAAATCTGGTTTTTTAATTTAATTTCTGAACTTTTTTTTTTCAAATAATGCTGGGAAATCCGGCGGCCCCCTTCATAGAAGTATCCCTTCCCCCGTGACAATATCCTCCATGGAAAGATCTTCCCACGTAGCTTCCTCCTCTGACCCCCCTCCCCACCAGAAGAAATCTCTCCTGAAAACGTCTGCATACTGCCAAGTAACAAATACTATATGTAAACAATGGTTAAAGTTCATAATTTGGAGCCCTTCCCCTGGACAATGGGGGGTTAAGTCATACTCAACTCAAAGCGATATTTATTAGGTTTTTGACTGTGCTGAACAAAATGGTTATCTCAAAATTTTAATCTGGTGACTTTGGGGAAATAAAATGAGCGTCAGAGGGGGCCTAGTTGCTCTCTATTTTTTTTTTGGTTTTTGCAGGTAGGAGCTTGAAACCTCTACAGTAGGGTTCTCTGATACGCTGAATATGATAGTTTGAATTTCATTAAGAATCTATTAATTTTAGGGGGAATTTCCCCCTTTTTTCGAAAATCAGGCAAATATTTTCAGGCTCGTAACTTTTGATGGGTAAGACTAAACTTGATGAAACTTTAATATTTGAAATTAGCATAAGAATCCAATTCTTTTCATGTATCTACTGGTATAAAAATTCTGTTTTTTAGAGTTTTGGTTACTATTGAGCCGGGTCGCTCCTTACTTGCAGTTCGTTACCACGAACTGTTTGATTAAATGAAAACTAAGCAAATTTTTTCAAATTAAAGTAAGGGGCAACATTAAAAATTAAAACGAACAGAAATAATTACGTAAACGAGGGGGTTACTCTTCCTCAACAACTTGCTCTTTGCGCTGAGGTTTGAATTCTGTCCCAATTCTTTCAGAACGGCTCCTAAAACACCATATTCGTTTTATTAGAACAATAAGAAGTTTTTTTTTTGAGCGAGGTGTCGAGGAAGAGCAGTCCCCCTCATACACGTAATAATTTCGGTTCGTTTTAAGTTTTAATGTTGCTCCTTACTTTCACTTGAAAAAACTTGATTTTTGTATTTGATTTCGTATTTTCGACGTAACACCTTCAATTAGGTGTTGTTTTACGTACCACATAATTAAAGGTGTTACGTCGAAAATACACCGTACATATGGGGAAATGAGACCCACCCAGTAAACAACTATAGACTCAACATTTGGTTTGCAATTAGAAGACACGGAAGGCTATGCCAGCTTCATTGGAAATTTGTTTTACATTTGGGCAAGATTAGAGAAAATTTACATCAAGAACTTTGAATGAACTTTGTCAATGAACTGTCACTCTGAAAATAATCTTGTAATTAAGCCGGAAGTCCATGATTTTGTGAATGACTCGAAAAGTTATTTATTTTTTTGTATATAAATATGATACTTTCAATTATATTATTTTAGTATTTCTACTGAAGACGGTCGCTGTATATGTGATAGAAATATCTGGACTTTTGTGCTTGTTATTATCACTTTCTAAATAAATGGATATATCCCCATTTGAAAGTTTTCTTTTTATTTAATTTCTTATCGTTTTAAAATAATGCCAGGAAATCTGGCTAAACATGCATAGAAAAATTCCTCCTCCCCATGGATTTATTCTCTAGACAATTCAATCATGGTGCAAGTTTACCCCGGACAATTGCCCTTAACACCTCCACGCGTAAAATTGAGTCAGCAAAGAGAAAGCAAGGCATGAGACGAATTTCGTATTGGAATTCTGGCAAATTCTCCCAGTGTAAAATTTCCCCTGAAAAATTCACTCCCTGGAAACTTCCCTCCATATAGAAAACTATTCCCGTGGAAAATCCCACCGGCAGAAAATTCACCCCCCCCCCCCCCAAAAAAAAAACGTATGCATACTTCCCAATAACAAATACTAAACGTAAACAATGGGCAAATTTTTTAAATTAAAGACCTTTCCCCAGGGGCTGTGGGGGGTCATGATATCTCCAAAGTTATTTAAAGCACCCATTTGAACCGGGAGTGGTTGACTGGAATTAGGAATTAAGGCTTGGAATTATGGACTGCTTGGAATTAGTAGAGGGCAAGGTGCTACCACCTGGCAAACAACAGGGCGAACAAGATCACACGCCTATTTCTAGGTCAATCAGAGAGCTACAATACGAATCGGAGTGACATCACTTCTGTACTTCCAAGAGTTTTGGCATGGATTTGTGTAATAGACCCAAGAGGTCTTAGCAACCGCTCATAGCAACCACAAATAATATAAGGAAATATTTTCAGTATAGTGGATATTAGTGTGAGAATAGAATTCAAGGAGAGAGAACAGTTTGACTATACTCGTTTCTTTATTTGCCAAGATATATATTGGCAATAATGAATGGTATTTTTACACTATTAGAAGTTGATATTGGAGCTGATAGCAGCGACAATGATACAAGAGTACCAAACAATGCAGTAGAAATCACAAGAAGATCTCAACTTTGTCTTGAATGGGATGATGTGTACGCAAGATACGTTGGAGGAACAATTATGCTTCGCTGCGAAATTCGATATAGTACATATACATAGACTTCAAAGTGCTTTAAATACAATAGTGAAACATATTGAGGAGATTAAGTTATATCAGTAACTGTATGTGTAATATATTATTGTTGTAATTATGCTCACACACAATAAAATTGTTTCGAAATCGAAAATGTTCTCTTTCTTTTTGTTAGATCTTTTTTAAGTGGGTTACCGAATATTCTTGAAGTAGAACGAATTGTGGTTAGTCTAGAGTCACGAGTGAGAGTGGTAGGATTGGAAAATGAATGAATTTGAGAAACAGAGAATTATGTCGAATCTTGTGATTATGGCAAAACGTTTGATTCTAGATGATGATTTTCTCGAGTTTTCTCTACAACGGAAAATATTTTCTCAAAGATCACTTGACAATATAATGGAAAAATGATTTTCCATCGTTGAACTATTGTATGCAGCTTTTACGACGAGACTCAAATGTATTTATTCAGTTTATTGATATATTAATTCGAACAAAGCAAAATAATATCGTGGATATACTTTTGAATACATTGCCATAGATTTTTTTATAGATATCTCTCTCTTCAAAAGAGACTATGTAACGTCAAAAAGTTACTCCTATCTCCCTCTCTCTCCCCCCTCTGAATTTATCAAACGTAGATAAGTTTCATTTTAGCTGTGAGAGAGTTAACACTGGAAACCAAAAAATGTTCTATATACGTCCACTATGTATGTATACTTTTGGAAGTTGGTCATCATGTGAGAATTGTACAATTATTGATGAGCAAAATGAAAAGTGTAAATTATGCAATCCATGTAAATTAAATAGAGGATATGCAGTAAAAACTAAAGGCTGTAATTCACGACTTGAAGAGATTTGTGACTCTCACCCTAGAGGGCAGCTATGCTCCAATTGTCAATTTGACAAATATGGTCAGTGGGAGAATACTTATCCTGGTATGACTGGAAAGCACCCTGAACGAGATTTTAGTTTATTTTCATGAGATCGGTATCGTCGTGATTTTAAATTATTTTGGGAGAAAGAATCAGGACTACGATTTAACTGTTGGAGTAAGAAGACAATTTGGTTTCTACGTCATCGTTGTGACGACACTGCCTATTATGACTATAAACCTAGTGATTTTTATTTGGCTGTTACAGAATGTGATCCACCACTTGAAAACACTGTATGTGATATTGCTTCAAATAGGCAAATTGAAACACTTGAATTCCACAATATAAATGTAAATAGTACCATTGACTATACAAACAGATATGATAAGAGTGAAGTTACATTGTACTGTAGAAAATGTGATCCTGCCATTGCAGCCAATCAAGATCAATATACTGTGAATTCAACAGATCTACCAGCATTAGTTGTTCTCGACAGTAGCCTATACACAGAAAAAGAAGAAGAAATCTAAAGTGAAGAAAAAAGACATTGTTGTTGTGTATATACATTTTATTAATAAACAAATTTACATACATTTTTAAAACACTTTACTCGTAGGGCATTAAAATCAATATTATTCAGGTCTGAGAGCATATTTTCAACCATAAAGTCGTTCAGACGTGGATTGTCTACGTAAATGTTGAGAAACTGCTTGTAAGTAAAACCACGACATCTCAAAACAAAATATAGTAGCGCATGAAAACTGCAACTTTCAATACGTTAGATCCTGCACTCTCTTCTGGTTTTGAATAAAAGTTTTCCCACTGCTTTCAATATAGTTGTTGATATGTGGAGTGTAGAATGTATAGAGTAGGCCGAGAGGATAAAAAAAATCAATAGTCTTCATTGTTTGGTGGCCTTCATTGGCCACCACTCGCTAGTGATCTACATAAAATTCAAAAGATCAATTCATTTGAATATCCATTTGTTGTATTACCATACGAGGAACTAAGTTGTATGAATGGTTTGTGTCGTACTATCAATAAAAGAATTTCCGCTCGTAAAAAAAGAAGCCTTTTATTCCAACTATTCAAAGGAAGAGGCTAAGATCTACATTAGTTTACCCAATGCCAATGAAAAGGTTATTCTCAATGATAATCTAAGAGATGTTCTTGGCTTTAAACTCAATACAATCAATGGTAAAACTGCCGGAAACACTAATGTTATTTTTGCTGACTACCCGCCTGCCTTCTCCTCGGACTCTTGTATATTTCTCTATGCTTCATTTGTTGAAACATCCAGAGTTGGCAATAGCAATGCTCCCCTCCTACGAGTTCAGTTATTGTCAGGAGCGTGTTTATGAGGAACTCGAGAAGCAACAGTTTTATCATGCACTTGGTGCGTGATATCTGTTGAAAACGCCCATTTGAACAGTGGCGAGGTTAATATTTCGGCGAAAATTTTAACTGCAATATACAGGGTTTCAAGCTCGCGCCATTGATTATTTAGTGCGCTCTGTGTCACTTGTTCATTCGATTATCACCCTATCTCTACTAGAGTCTCTATCAAGGGCCAACGCTAATAAAAAAGACAATTTAGATAAGCTTGAAACTAAAAGAGAAGATTTTAAGGTACTTATGCATTATATGCTACACACAAAAGAAGTCAGGTTTGGTTAATGCTAATAAAATGAATAAAATAGGATGAAAATATAATAGTTTAGAAACAAATTTGGGCTATATATTTGCACATTAGGGGGGTGGGGGTATAGCATAGCATATATTAAATATGTAACCTAACCTAGGTACCTCCACCCCTAAACCTCAAAAAACAATCGTTTAAATATTTTAAACGCGGTAAGAAACGTCACTTTGCAATCAATTTAGATAGCAAATACCCGTTTGACGGGTCTTCATGTCTAGTTTGCTTTTACAGTCTATAGCGCTGTGTAGCATATAATGCATAAGTACCGATTTTGGTAAAATTATGAATAACCCGGATTTGTTTTGTTATTAGGTGATGTAGAGATCGGTTGTCTTTGTGTCAGTAGTACTTCTTATTTATTTTTGCCTAGGTCTAGTTCAGTAACCTGCAAATGATAGGCCTACATATGTAGTGTTAATTTTGTTTTCCCAGTTAACAGGCCTCTTGGCCCTTTGGGATTTTTCTGGATTGTAGAGTTTTTTACTATTTATTGAATAAAAGAACTTTAAATTGAAAAAGTATGCAATTACGACATCCTTTATTGCTTGAACAATTTCATTTCCACCGGTTTTTTTTTGTAGTGTAATTAGCGAAAGATAGAGGGGACAGTTCTTCTTACATAGGGAATGACCTCTGTTTGATTTTAGTTTCAACGCAACTCCATACTTTCAGTTGAAAACCTGTTTTTGTATTCCTTAATTTCTGAATGCCCCCACCCGTGGATAATTTCATAGGAGAATTCCCCTCACATAAAAACTCCTCCCGTGGAAGATCATTTGGATAATCCAACAGCAATAGCTGTTGCATTATAGTATCAGGATTTACTGATCCTTGTACAATTAAAAGAGATCAAATCAGGTTGAAATTATGGCTTAATTATTATGATGATAAATGGATGCCATCGGAGCTTTGATTGGAGTTGAAGTTTTTAAGAGATGACTTTACACTACAAACCTGGTGCGATGTTCACAGCCTATTTCCCCCCCCCCCCCCAAAAAAAAATACAAATTGAGGAGTACGGTTACAGTAAGGAAGGCGGATTTTCTCTGTGCTCTATCTCAGTAGGAAATAAAATGATTTTGCAAGAGATTCGTCGGTAATTCAGACAATTTTCAACAGCGAAACAACAAAAAGTAATAGTGTGAGGATAATCAAAATTTACTAATAAAAGTTCACTAGTTGTTTGATATACAGTAATATCAGTTTCTGGAAGTCTAAGAAATTTTATTTTTATAATTATAAAACATATAACTTTGAAATATATTTTGTTTTCAGTAGAGTTCAGGAGACACTTTAGCATTTGGAGGTCCAGGGGTTGAATGCCCTACCTCTGTTTATGGCAATCTTATTTTCGTTTTAATTTTCATTTTATCATTCACTTTAGTATTTTTTTTCTTTGAACATCCATTTATTCATCAATAGCAGTATCTTTTATCTTTATTTTTGATATGATTATTCATCTTGATTTCGATCCCTTTTTGGTTTCATTTTAATTGGTAGTAATTTATATTTGTTTTAAGTTTGAATTACTATATGTTTTGACTTCTGCTCATGGGCACCTGTAAGGGGGGGGGGGGGCAGCCCTCCCCCTGGATGAATGACGGTGTCATATATTTGTACTAATTTAAAAAACTTTCCACAAAATAAGTTTTCAAAGAAATATAAATAGCTCTATTAAGCCAAAGATGGGCAGAAATAAAGTCAAATAATCTTCTAAGCGTAAAACAACCACAAATCACTATAAACAATTAAATTAAACTCAAAACGAACAGAAATCATATTAATAGCCGAGTCAAACTCAAAACGAGCAAAAATTAACATTACTAGGGGTGACAACCCCCATACCTTCTCAAGACCAGAACATAACTTAGGCTTTACTGAAAAAAAAGACCATGGACTGTCAGTTTAATATACCTGCTCTGATATTTATTCCTTGAAATAGAAAATGGGTAAAAAAAGTGAGTAAAATCTTTTTTACTTATTTGAGTAAAAAATGAAAACATTTAAACATATTTTGCTTTCAGTATAGCGCAAATTTTGTTCTGGACTTGAGAAGGCATGGGGGTTATCAGCCCTAGTAATGTTAATTTTTGCTCGTTTTGAATTTGACTCGGCTATTTATTCTAATTTCTGTGCAATTTAAGTTTCATTTACTTATTGATAGTGATTTGTGGTAGTTTTACACTTGGATGATTACTTGACTTCATTTATGCCCGTTTTTGACTTAATGCAGCTCTTTACTTTTCTTTGAAAAGCTTGTTTTGTGGAAACGGCTTTTTAGATGAATGTTTGTTCGTTTTTTTTTATTGACTAAGTCATTTTCATGAAAAATAAATAATATTTGATATCTTTTCATTTTTTTCTATAAGCATCCCTAGTTTGGCATAGTTGTGGAGGTTTCGCATGCTCAATATTCCTAAAGGCATAGTTGCTGGACTGTTCTACTATGCTGAACAAAATGGCTGTCTCAAAATTTTGACTAGATGTGTTTGTGAAATAAATCGGCTTGAGAGACGGGCTGATTCCCCTCCAATCTCTTTTTACTCTTAGAAATGACCCTAGAACTTTTAATTTTGAGTCAAATTAGCTTCTTTAAATGTTTCAATGATATTTCTAGCTATTATAGAGTGGTGCTGCCTATGATATTGCTTATATGCCTTTTTGAAAACCTGCATGTATACAGTTTTTTCGTTTAATTAGAACACCCCCTAAACACTTCCTAGAAATTTCACCTCAATACTCTTAGCGTCATTAGTTAAAGTAACTGCAGTTGTAGTACTAAAAGTATACACATAGTGCCTTCTGGCTTGTTCAAAATCCCCCACAACTTACTCTTAAAGATCTAACTTCATAGTTTGCTTTGGTTTAGTTCAACATCCGCCTAAATATTTCTTATATTTAATTACTGCAGATATTGTTATATTCTCTTTGGACTATTGGCTACAAAATAGCTGTCTCACAATTTCTGTCGAATGTGTTTGGGGAAAAGAGGATGTCAAGGAGAGGGATATGAGGGAGAGGATATAAGGGTACTATTTTCTCTCCATCACGCTTGACTCTTAAAATGGAACTAGAACTATGCATTTCCAAACAAATGAGCCTCCTCTAAAATTCACAAGACCGCCGCTTCATAAAAACCTTAAACACCCTCAGGGCATAACTTAAAACCCTTATCCCCTTACTTCAGGGGTTTTCGTCAACCCCAAGGGCCGTGTTATGAGATATTTGGACTATTTTTGAACAAATGGCTATCTTAAAATTTCTATTGGATGCGTTGGGGGAAAATATGACGTGGGGAGGTATAGTTACCCTCCGATGAATTTAACTCTTAAAAATGGCTATTCGACTTTTGATTCCCAATTCAATGAGCTCTCTCCAAATTTTGCACGACCTTCGTTTCTATGAAACCTTAAATGCCCTCGGGGCATACCTTATAACCCTTGCCCTGAGGACTGTGAGAGGTTCTCATCCTCAAAGACATAATTTCTAAACTTTTAAACTACGTCAAACAAAATAACTATCTCGAAATTTTGACTGGAAGTGCTTGCGGAAATAATGGGTGTGGGGGGGGGAGGGTGTCCCTTCAATCACTTTTTACTATTAAAGAAGGAACCAGCCAACTTTCAATTACCAACCGACTGAGTCATTTCGAAGTTTCTACGAATACAAATGGCCATCTTAAAATTTATGTCAGATGCGTTTCGGGAAAATGCGACGTGCATGTGTGTATGGGGGGTCTATTTGCCTTCTTATCACAATGACTGTTAAAAGAGAACACCCCCTAAACACTTCCTAGAAATTTCACCTCAATACTCTTAGCGTCATTAGTTAAAGTAACTGTAGTTGCAGTACTAAAAGTATACACATAGTGCCTTCTGGCTTGTTCAAAATCCCCCACAACTTACTCTTAAAGATCTAACTTCATAGTTTGCAATCCAACAATCCAATGATTGTTGTGAGTAACAATCCAATGAGCCCTCTTTAAAGCTTATACGACGACCATTTCTATAAAAACCTTATATGCCCCCAGGACGTGACTTATAACCCTTGACCTGAGGGCTATATGGGGGGAGGGGATTTATCCTTAAAAAACAATTACTGGACCTTTCAACTACACTGAAACAAATGGCTATCTCAAAAATTGTCATTGAATGTGTTTGGGGAAATGATTGGTGCACGGGGGGGGGGGGGGGGGGTTGCTGGATGACCTCCAATAACTTTTGACTGTTAAAAAGGCCAGTAGAACTTCTGATTATCAATCGAATGAGTCCCATCTGAGGTTTATACGACCATCCTCTCTATAAAAACTTTATATCCCCACATGGCATAACGTACAACCCTTACGCTGAGGGTTGTGTGTGTTTGTGTGTGTGTGTGGGGGGTCATTCTCAAAGTCATAATTTCCGGACCTTTAAACTACACTGAACAAAATGGCTATCTCAAAATTTTGATTGCATGTGTTTGGGGAAGTGAGTGACGTGAGGGAGGGGGAGCTGGTTGCCCTCCATGAGCTCTTTTGAAGTTCCTATGGCATTTCAAACAGTTCGTGGTAACGAACTGTAAGTACGGAGCGACCCCGCTCAGTGGTAACCGAAACTCTAAAGAACGGAATTTTGATACCAATAGATACATCAAAAGAATCAAATTTTAAGGCTGATTTCACATATATAAGTTTCGTCAAGTTTATTCTTACCTATCAAAAGTTACGCACCTGAGAAAATTTGGTTGATTTTCGAAAAGGGGGAAAGACCCCTAAACATTATAGAACCTTAATGAAAATCACACCATCATATTCAGCGTATAAGAGAACCCTACTGTAGAGGTTTCAAGCACCTATCTGCAAAAATGTGGAATTTTGCATTTTTTGCCACAAGAAAGATCACGGATGCGTGTTTATTTGTTTTATTGTTTTTTTTTGTTTTTTTTTTTTTCCAGGGGTGATCGTATCGACCCAGTGGTCCTAGAATATCGTAGGAGGGCTCATTGGAACGTAAATTAAAAGTTCTAGTGTCGTTTCTAAGTTACAAAAAATGGAGGGCAACTAGGCCCCCTCCACGCTCATTTTTTTCCCGAAGTCACCCGATCGAACTTTTGAGATAGCGATTTTGTTCAGCATTGTCGAAAATATGATAACTATGTTTTTTAGGATGTCTTAAACCCCCAAAGTCCCCAGGGGGAGGGCTGAAAGTTATAAACTTTACCTAATGTTAACATATAGTATTGGTTATTGGGATGTATACAGACGTATTCAGGGGGGATTTTTTCTGGTAGGTGCGGGGGGGGGGTCAGGGTAATATGGGAGGATATTGCCAAGAAGGAAGTTTTGATGGGGGAAGGGACATTGCTATTGAAGGGGGCGCCGGATTTCCCATCATTATTAAAGAAAAAGATCAGAAATTAATTAAAAAAATCCGTTTTTCAACTGAAAGTAAGGAGCGACATCAAAACTTAAAACGAACAGAAAATATTACGTATATGATTGGGTTCACCCCATAGTCAACACCTTGCTCTTTAAGCCAAATATTTTTTTTGTACTTTCATAAGAGCTATTTATTCTAACTAACGGCCTTTGTGATTAAGTGGTCATTTTTAAAGAATTGGAACAAAATTCGAACTTTAGCTTAAAGAGCAAGGTATTGATTAGGGGGCGAACCCCCTAATACACGTATTAAAAATATATGAATATAGAAGCTCGTTACGTAAGTTAATAAACTGAAATTTCTAATAAAAACGGTCGTAAATAAAATTAAACAAGTTTTGAGAAAGCCATTTAACGAAATAAAAGTAAAATTAATATGCAAATTTTGTTTTAATTATTCATGTACGGTGAGCCAATATCAAAACCTGCATTAATTCAAAAACGTTCAAAAATTAAATAAAAAAAACAAGTTTTTTTAACTGAAAGTAAGGAACGACGTTAAAACTTAAAACGAACAGAAATTATTCCGTATATGAAAGGGGCTGTTCCCTCGTCAACGCCTCGCTCTTTACGCTAAAGTTTGACTTTCTCACAACTCTACTTTTTTTCAACAATAAAAAACTTTAGCTTAAGGAGCGAGGCGTTGAGTAGGGGACAGGCCTTTTCATATACGGAATAATTTCTGTTCGTTTTATGTGTTAGCATCGTTCCTTACTTTCAGTTAAAAAAACTTGTTTTTTTTAATTTAATCTTTCTATAAGAAGTGCCTTGGTCTAAAAAAAACAATATATTGTACCCACATTGTTCTTTACTTAAGCAGTGCTATCCCGCTGCCTATGATATCTGGTCTTAAGATTTCAGTCATATAGCACTGGAAGTGCCGATTAGACCAAGTAACCCTCCCCCCCCTCCCTAAAATTCAGCCTATGGGCGCCAATGCTTCTGCTAGTGTTAGGCTTTAATATGACTTTATTTTTCTTTGCCAACTTCCTTTTAGGAAAACTTTTTTTTAATTAGTTTATATTTCGATTTCATATGATGTAGCTCTTGTATTCGTTAATATTAGGAGTACTTTTAAAGTAGATTTCAGTTTTTCTACGTAAGAATTAAGTTGCTGTACTATAACTGAAATTTTGGACAAAATTTGAACATTCAAATTTTTCGAACAGCAATAGTTTTCTTTTCACAATGAATATTTTAAAGACACTTGCTATATAATTTTTGGTGAATGGGCAAATGGATTGTTACTAATGGGGATAACATGACCCCTTACAACTCTTGGAGAGAGGTATGTAAGTTATGAAGTTTGTCCATTGTTTACGTATTGTATTTGCTATGGAGAGTAGGGGGAGAGGTATTACTCCGGAAGGGAGTCCATATATGGGCATTGATCAACTAACGGGACAAGATCATTGACCTTTTTCTAGACCAATCAGGGAGTTAGATTACTAACGGTAGTGACATCACTTGATTTCTAGGAATTATGCAGGACTCAAAAGAAATAGAAATTCTATTTTAACAAGGCTTCATTTTCTTTAAGCTTAGTGATAAATTCAGGAATTATTATTATTTCGAAGCCTTTATAACGTATCTTGACTCTTGAATTCATCTCTTGGATAACCTAGATTTATGATGTTTCTAAGTGCAACAGATTCAGAGGGGAATGATTATGGCTTCACTTGGAGGAGAGATGAAGCATACAAGGAGATTGATAGAGATTGAATATATTACTGAACCAGATTCCTGAGAATTTTAAATGCGACAGTGCACAGTTGCCAAACATAGGAACCGTTAGAGATTAATCGAAATTTTAGGGGATTATTTGAGCGAAAAAAATTAATCGACATTTTAGGCATTATTTGGGCAAAATGGTTTGAGACATTTTAGAGGATGATTTGGGTGAAACAGAGTGAGACATGTGAGTTGACTTAACTTTACTTCATGGCTGTGTTCTGTATAATACACATGTAGCAAATAGAATATTGTTTATTATTGGAGTATGCTAAAAAGTTGAAAGTAAAAGAGCCGTAGGTGCCAAGAAAAGATGATGCGAAATGACCTAGCTTTACTTCTCGGCTGTGGTCGTTATGTCAGACGAGAACACAATATGGTATTTGGGCGATATAAAATATTCTCATACTAAGAAAAAAATTTTAATAAAGAAAATGAGAATAATCCCTTGAAATCAACTAGTGAGATGATTATAGGCATGAACCATCAAAGACCGCAAGCACCAATGACCCTAACCATCAAGGACATCAACCTCCAAGGGACCCCATCTCCCCAAACACCAAGGTGCCCCTGCCTCCAACTTTTTGAGGTCACCCTTCCCCCAGTTTTTTATAATTTTTTTCAATTTTTTAACCTTTTTTTATTTTTTAACATGACAATTTTATTTCAACTTTTTTTTTCCCATCAGAAAAATTCACATTTTAGCTAGATTTCTTAGCGTTTGTAGATGTGTGTTGTCTGAAACCTATGATTTGGGATGCTTGGTTTACTTTTTCAAACTTTTCTGACCAAGGTTTCTTAGCCTGTCGTAGGTGTGTGTTGTCTGAAATCTATGATTTGGGATGTTTGGTTTACTATTTTAGACTTTTCTTTGCTAGGTTTCTTAACCTTTCGTAGGTGTGTGTTGCATGAAGCTTATGATTTGGGATGTCTAGTTTGCTATTTTGGAGTTTTCTGAACTAGATTTCCTAGCCTTTCGTAGGCGTATGTTGTCTGAAACCAAGGATTTGGGATACTTGATTTACTATTTCGCACTTTTCTAAGCTAGGTTTCTTAGTCTTTCGTCGGCGTGTGTTGTACCCATGATTTGGGATGTTTGGCTTTGGAAGTTTCTCGTGTGAAACGTACGAGTCAGAATGTTTTTATAATGTTTTGTTGTGGTTTATATTGTGAGCGATAACTCACTTGATGTTTCAAAGTGTATTTTGGAAGTTTTTCGTTTGAAAAGTACGAGTAAGAATGTTTTTATACTGTTGTGTCATGGTTTATCTTGTGAGTGATAACTCAGTTGATGTTTCAAAGTGTATTTTAGAAGTTTCTCATTTGAAACGTACGTATCAAAATGTTTTTATACTGTGGTGTAGCGGTTTTATCTTGTCAGTGTTACCTCACTTGATGTTTCAAAATGTATTTTGAAAGTTTCTCGTTTGAAACGTATGAGTCAGAATGTTTTTATACCGTTGTGTCATGGCTGATCTTGTGAGTGTTAACTCAGTTGATGTTTCAAAGTGCATTTTGGAAGTTTCTCGTTTGAAACAGACTAGTCATAATGTTTTTATACTGTTGTGTCGTGGTTTATTTTGTGAGTGTTACCTCAGTTGATGTTTCAAAATACGATGTATGGATTATAAAATATTGTTTAGCATTTGAGTATGCTAAAAATTTGAAAGTAATAGAGCCGTAGGCGCCAAGAAAAGATCACGTGACTTGACATAGCTCTCACTTCTCGGCTTTGTTTGCTATAATAGACAAGTAAATTATATGGGATGTGGGTAGTATAAAATATTGTTTAGCATTGAAGTGTGCTAAAAAGTTGAAAGTAATAGGGTTTTAGGTGCCAAGAAAAAATTATATGACTTGACTTAGCTCTCACTTCTTGGACGTGTTCGCTATAATAGACATGTGCATATTGTGGGATGTGGGCGATATAAAATACTGTTTAGCATTGGAGTATGCTAAAAATTTGAATGTAATAGAGATGTAGATGCCAAGAAAAGAATTGTAATATAGAAATTCAGAACCATCCTTAGAAATCCATAGAAATCAACTAGTGAGATGGTTATGGATTTGAACCATCAAGGACCGCAACCACCAATGACCCTAGCCACCAAGGACCTCAACCTCCAAGGGTTCCCTCTCCACCACCTCAAAGAGGCCCCCTCCTTCCAAGTTTTTGGGCCCATCCCCCCATTTTTTATACTGTTTTTGAAGTTTATTTTTTTGAGCTTTTTTTTATTTTTTTAACATGATAATTTTATTTCAACTTTAAAAATTATTCATTTTATTACATATCTTAAAATGACATGAAATATCCTTTCGGCTGCACAAATCGTACTCTATGCTTGCTCATAGACACGACACGGCTTTCCCAGTGGTACTCTATGGCAGGTTATCGCCACTACCTAGTTTATTGCACGTACTAAATCAGTAATTTTACTACATTGGAAGGATTGACATCTGCATCATTTTTTGTTTAAGAAGTGAAAATGAATTCTTCGGAGAAAGTGTGTACACATGATAAAATAATCGTTGTGTTGAATGCTGACAAATATCGATATTTGAACTATCAAACAAGCATTAATGGAGATCTTATTGGAAATATGTGTGTGCGTTGTCATGACAGCGAAAAGCTAAATTTCTTTGGAAAATCAAAACCATTCAACACCACTCATGGTAGATATGCGAGAGTGAGATCTCCAGAGAAGTTAAAAAATAATACTTGATGAAGATGGGCATCTTCTCGCTAATGGTTCCTTAACACGTTACTTCTTGATACATCCTATTGCCATCGTTCCGGTATTAATATTCAATGAAAGCAAAGAGGAAAAGAAAGGCCAACTGTTGCACTAATATCATAAATCATATCTTGTCGACATGCCAGAACTGTTACCTGTGTAAACACAATGTGAGAATAGACAGTGATATTGCTAAAAAAATCAAAATGGCAGTGGCAGACAGTATCACTAATGAATTTAAAGATGAATTGATGGAAAATAATGTTGAATATAAAGATAAATTGTAGGAAAATAATGCGCAGGTGAATATTATTACTTCTATTGATCATATAGTCGATGAACCCATTAATATCAAAGATGAAACGCATGTTGAACCTGTAGATGACATCCAATAAAAAATGTGTATGACTCAAAAAGGATAAATGATTATCCTACTGATTACAAAATAGGAGAAGATAATAGTTACAGTATCAAGAGAAAACATGGTGAACTATTTTATGGAATAGATTGAAAATGTCCAAAGCTGTTCAATGATATTAATATTATATAATAATATATTTTTGTATTAATATTCTATATGTCATTATTTCATTAAAAATATATTGAGCATTACCTTGTTATATGTTCATTATTTTTAGAGTATGCTGGTATATCAAACGTTTAGAATGTCTATTAAAACATCGGAGATGTAAGAAAAGGAATTTTTATACATCATATGTCAGATAGATAGGTTAACATACACAAAATCTAAGTATAAGAATAGATAAATTCTTTATCAACATAGTCAGGATAAAATTGATAAAATCTAAGTATCAGAGCGAACAGATTCTTTATCAATATTCTTTGTCGGATATTTCGGTTAACAGTATCAAAACCTAAGTCTCAGATTGATTAAATTCTGTATCAACATCTATTGTCAGATACATGGGATAACATTGACAAAATCTAAATATCTGCGTGAATAAATTTTTTCTATCAACATCTTTGTCAGATACATCGGATAAAATTGACAAAATCTAAGTATCAGATTGAATAAATTCTTTATCGACATCTTTTGTCGGATACATCGGATAATATTGTCAAAATATAACTATTAGGGTAAATAAATTCTTTATCAATGTCTTTTGACAGATACATTTGATAACACTGACAAAATTTAAGTATCAGAGTGAATAAATTCCTTATCAGCATCCTCTGCCAGATGTATCGTATAAAATTGAAAAAATCTAAGTATCAGATTGAATAAAATTATTATCAACATCTTTTGTCGGATAGATCGTAATAAAATTGATAAAATCTAAGCATCAGAGCGAATAGATTCTTTGTCAGCATCCTTTACCGGATATGTCGGTTAAAATTATCAAAACCTATGTGCCAGAGTGATTAAATTTTGTATCAATAACTATTGTCAGATGTATGGAGTAACATTGACAAAATCTAAGTATTGAAGTGAATGAATTTTTCTATCAACATTTTTGTCAGATACATCGTATAAAATTGACAAAATCTAAGTATCAGATTCAATAAATTCTTTATCAACTTGTTTTGTCGGATATGTCGGATAACATTGTCAAAATCTAAGTATCAGAGTGAATAAATTCATTATCAACCTCTTTTGTCTGTTACATCAGATAACATTCACAAAAACTAAGTACGAGAGTGACTAAATTCTGTATCATCGTCTTTTGTTAAATATGTTTGATAAAATTGAGAAAATCTAAGCATCAGAGTGAATAAATTCTTCGAAAATTAATGTTGCGAGGGGAAAAAATGTAAGCTCCAACTCGAAAAAGGATTTTTTAAGGTTAGTTTAGACTAGGTTACGTGCGTGCACTTAACCTAGTCTAAATTAACCTTAAAAAACCATTTTTTAAGTTGGAGTGCACATCTTTTTCCCTCCCAACATTACTTTTCGACTTTATGTGTATCGCCACTCTATGTGAATCTACATCAACCTAACTTTTTGCATGTCTCTCTCACTATGACTGTGTGTCTGAGCGAGTGTGCTGCCATCTATAACCAGTCTAACTGATTTTTTGGAGAGTTTGTTACTTACTTACAATTTTTTCATAATTTCTTGAATGAAATTTATGTATTTTGTATCCAAGAGGTGAATTCAAGAAAGAGTTTGATACTTAATTACAGTTTTTTTTTATAATTTTTTAAATGAAATTTCTGCATTGTGTATCCAAGAGGTGAATTCAAGAAAGTGTTTGTTACTTACAATTTTCATAATTTCTCGAATAAAATTCCTGTATTGTGCATACAAGAGGTGAACTCAAGAAAGAGTTTGTTGCTTACTTACAATTTTCATAATTTCTCGAATAAAATTCCTGTATTGTTTATACAAGAGGTGAATTCAAGACAGAGTTTTTTGCTTACTCACAATTTTTCATAATTTTCTCGAAGAAAATTTCTGTATTGTGCGTACAAGAGGTGAATTCAAGAAAGAGTTTGCTGCTTACTTACAATTTTTCATAGTTTCTTGAATGAAATATCTGTATTGTGTATTCAAAAGGAGAATTCAAGAAGCAGTTTGCTACTTACTAGCAATTTTTCATAATTTCTCGAATGAAATTTTATCCGATGTATCCATCAAAAGAAGGTTATAAAGAATTTATTCACTCTAATACTTAGATTTTGACAATGTTATCCGTCATATCTGACAAAGGATAATGATAAATAATTTATTCAATGTGATGCTTAGATTTTGTTAATTTTATCCGGATAACCGATGTATCCGGCATAGGATGCTGATAAAGAATTTATTCGCTCTGATAGTTAGATTTTGTCAATTTTATTCAACATATTCGACAAAAGATGTTGATAAAGAATTGGTTCATTCTAATATTTAGATTTTATAAATTTTATACGATGTATCTGACAAAGATGTTGATAAAAAATTTATTCCCTCTGATGCTTAGATTTTCTCAATATTATGCTATATATCCGTCAATAGATGTTGCTAAAGAATTTAATCACTCTAATACACTGTGATACTTAGATTTTGTCAATGTTATCCAAGGTATTCAACAAAGGATGTCGATAAAGAATTCAGTCAATCTGATATTTAGATTTTATCAATTTTATCCGATATGTATGACAAAAAAAGATGATGATAAAAGTTATTCATTCTGATACTTAGATTTTGTTAATGTTATCAATTGCATCCGACAAAGGATATTGATAAATAATTTATTCACTCTTATGCGTAGATTTTGCCAATTTTATACGGTGTATGTGACAAAGGATGCTGATAAGGAATTTATTCACTCTGATACTTAGAATTTGTCAATTTTATCCGGCTTATCCAAGTAATTATGTTGATAAAGAATATTAATAAAGAATTTATTCATTCTGATGCTTAGATTTTGTTAATGTTATCAAACGTATCCGTCAAATGACATTGATAAAGAATTTGTTCACTCTGATTCTTAGATTTTCTCAATTTTAACAAGCGTAACTGAAAATGGACGATGATAAAGAATTTGTTCACTCTGATACTTAGATTTTGTGAATGTTATATGATGCAACCGACAAAGGAAGTTGATAAAAGAATTTATTCACTCTGATTCTTAGATTTTCTCAATTTCATCAAGCATATCTGACAAAGGACGATGATAAAGCATTTATTCACAGTGACACTTAGATTTTGTGAATGTTATCTGCTGTATCCGACAAAGGAGTTTACAAAGAATTTATTCACCCTGATGCTTAGATTTTCCCAATTTTATCAAGCATATCTGACAAAAGATGATAGAATTTATTCACTCTGATACTATCAAACATATCTGTCAAAGGATATTGATAAAAAACTTATTCACTCTGATGCTTAGATTTTCTCAATTTTATCAAACATATCTGACAAAAGACGATAATAAAGAATTTGTTCACTCTGATACTTAGATTTTGTGAATGTTATATGATGCAACCGACAAAGGAAGTTGATAAAAGAATTTATTCACTACGATACTTAGATTTTGACAATGTTATCCGATATATTCGACAAAGGATATTGATAAAGAATTATTCAATCTGACGCTTAGATTTTGTCAATTTTATCCGATGTATCTGACAAAAATGTTCATAGAAAGTTTATTCACTCTGATACTTAGATTTTGTCAATGTTACCCCATGTATCTGATAATAGATATTGATACAGAATTTAATCACTCTGACACTTAGGTTTCGATAATGTTAATCGACATATTCGGTAAAGGATGCTGACAAAGAAGCTATACGCTCTGATGCTTAGATTTTACCAATTTTATCCCGATCTCTCCGACAAAAGATGTTGATAATGATTTTATTCAATCTGATACTTAGATTTTGTCAATTTTATACGATACGTCTGACAGTGGATGCTGATAAAGAATTTATTCACTCTGATACTTGGATTTTGTCAGTCTTATCAAATGTATCTGTCAAAAGACATTGATAAAGAATTTATTTACTCTGATACTTAGATTTTCTCAATTTTATCAGGCTTATCTGACAAAGGACGATGATAAAGAATTTATTCACTCTGATACTTAGACTCTGTGAATGTTATATGATGTATCCAACAAAACAAGTTGAGAAAGAATTTATTCACTATGATACTTACAGCATATCGGACAAGAGACGATGATAAAGATTTAATTCAACCTGATACTTAGATTTTGTGAATGTTATCTGATGTATCAGACAAAGGAAGTTGATAAATAATTTATTCAGTCTAATAGTTATATTTTGACAATATTATCCGATGTATCCGACAAAAGATGTCGATAAAGAATTTATTCAATCTGATACTTAGATTTTGTCAATTTTATCCGATGTATCTGACAAAGATGTTGATAGAAAAAAATTTATTCACTCTGATATTTAGGTTTTGTCAATGTTATCCCATGTATCTGACAATAGATGTTGATACATAATTTAATCACTCTGAGACTTAGGTTTTGATACTGTTAACCGAAATATCCGACAAAGAATATTGATAAAGAATCTGTTCGCTCTGATACTTAGATTTTATCAATTTTATCCTGACCTACCCGACAAAAGATGTTGATAAAGAATTTATTCATTCTTGTACTTATATTTTGTGTATGTTAACCTATCTGTCTGACGTATGATGTATGAAAATTCCTTTTCTTACATTTCCGATGTTTTAATAGACATTCTAAACGTTTGATATGCCTGTATACTCTAAAAATAATGAACATATAACAAGGTAATGGTCAATATATTTTTCATGAAATAATTACATGTAGAATATTAATACAAAAATATATTCTTATATAATATTAAAATCATTGAACAACTTTGGAGATTTTGAAACTGTTCCATAAAATAGTTCCCCATGTTCTCTCTTGATACTGTAGCTAATGTCTTTTCATCGTTCGTAAACAGTAGAATAATCATTAATCCATTTTAATTCATACACAATTTTATTGGGTGTCATCTACAGGTTCGATGTGCGTTTCATCTTTGATATTGATGGGTTCATCGACTATATTATCAATAATAGTAATAATCTTCACCTGCGCATTATTTTCCAACAATTTATCTTTATATTCAGCATTATTATCCCTCACTTTATCTTTATATTCATTAGTGATATTGTCTGCCAATGCCATTTTGATTTTGTTAGCAATATCACTGTCTATTCTCACATTGTGTTTACACAGGTAGCAGTTCTGGCATGTAGACAAGATATGATTTATGATATTAGTTCAACAGTTGGCCTTTCTTTTCCTCTTCGCTTTCATTTAAATATTAATACCAACGAAGGCAATAGGATCTATCAACAGGTAACGTGTTACCAGAACCATTAGCGAGAAGATGCCCATCTTCAGCAATTTGCATTCTCTTTTAGCACTAACTACACTAGAGTTCTCACTCTCGCATATCCACCATGAGTGATGTTGAATGGTTTCGATAGTCCAAAGAAATTAGGTTTTCGCTGTCATAACAACGCACACATACATTCCAGCTCTAAATGGGTACCTGGAGAGATCTGGGGAAGGTAAACAGGAAGGGTTTGCGAAAGCATAGGTTGGCTGGCCCCCAGCCCCCCATTGCACTTCCTGGCGGAAGGGCCACGAAACGGAGATCAGCACCGCCGGTTTGGACCTTAAGGGTCTAGTGCCGCATCCTTTACCTTTACCTTTACACATACATTTCCAATAAGATCTCCATTAATGCTTGTTTCATAGTTCAAATATCGATCTTTGTCAGCATTCAACACAATGATGATTTTATCATGTGTACACTCTTTCTCTGAATAAATTATCTTCACTTTCTAAACAAAAAAAATGATGCAGATGTCAATCCTTCCAATATAGAAACATTACTGATTTAGTACATACAATAAACTAGGTAGTGTCGATAACCTGTTATA
Source organism: Artemia sinica (assembly GCA_027921565.1). Classification (NCBI taxonomy): domain Eukaryota; kingdom Metazoa; phylum Arthropoda; class Branchiopoda; order Anostraca; family Artemiidae; genus Artemia; species Artemia sinica. The sequence goes on along the minus strand of CM051271.1, from coordinate 41,730,706 downwards.
GAGTACCACTTGGAAAGCCGTGTCGCGTCTATGAGCAAGCATAGAGTACGATTGGTGCAGACGCAAGAATATATCATATCATTTTAAGATATGTAAAAAATGAACAATTTTTAAGTCCATAAAAAAGCTCAAATAAAATTATCATGTTAAAAAAAAATTAAAAAAAAGTTCAAAAAAATAAACTTCAAAATAAAGTATAAAAAATGGGGGGATGGGCCCAAAAAGTTGGAGGGAGGGGGCCCCTTGGAGGCTGGGGAGAGGAAACCCTTGGAGGTTGAGTTCCTTGGTGGCTAGGGTCATTGGTGGTTGCGGTCCTTGATGGTTCAAATCCATAACCATCTCACTAGTTCATTTCTGTGGATTTCTAAGGATTGTTCTGAATTTATATATAAAAATTCTTTTCTTGGCATCTACATCTTTATTACATTCAACTTTTTAGCATACTCCAATGCTAAAAAATATTTTATATCGCCCATATCCCACATTGTGTATATGTCTAGTATAACGACCACATTCATGAAGTGAGAGCTAAGTCTAGTCGTGTGATATTTTCTTGGCACCTACAACCCTATTACTTTCAACTTTTTAGCAAACTTCAATGCTAAAAAATATTTTATAACACCAACATCCCACATTATGTACTTGTCAATTATATGGACCACAGCCGAGATGTGAGAGCTAAGTCAAGTCACACGATCTTTTCTTGGCGCCTACGGCTCTATTACTTTCAACTTTTTATCATACTCCAATGCTAAATAATATTTTATAATACCCACATCCCATTTTGAAACATCAACTGAGGTAACACTCACAAGATCAGCCATGACACAACAGTATAAAAACATTCTGACTCATACGGTTCAAACGAGAAACTTCCAAAATACATTTTGAAACATCAACTGAGGTAACACCGACAAGATAAAACCACTACACATCAATATAAAAAATTTTGACACGTATGTTTCAAACGAGAAACTTCCAAAATACACTTTGAAACATCAACTGAGTTAACACTCACAAGATAAACCACGACACAACAGTATAAAAACATTCTGACTCGTACGTTTTAAACGAGAAACTTCCAAAATACACTTTGAAACTTCAACTGAGTTAACGCTCACAAGATAAACCAAGACAGAACAGTATGAAAACATTCTGACTCGTACGTTTCAAATGAGAAACTTCCAAATACACTTTAAAACCTCAAGTGAGTTAACACTAACAAGATTAACCATGACGCAACAGTATAAAAACATTCTGACTCATACGTTTCCAACGAGAAACTTCCAAAGCCAAACATCCCAAATCATGGGTTTCATACAACACACACCTACGAAAGGCTAAAAACCCTAGCTCAGGAAAGTGCGAAATAGTAAATCAGGCATCCCAAATCATAGGTTTCAGACTACACACACCTACGAAAGGCTAGGAAATCTAGCTCAGAAAACTCCAAAATAGCAAACTAGGCATCCCAAATCATAAGTTTAATGCAACATACTCCTACGAAAGGTTAAAAAACCTAGCTAAGAAAAGTCTAAAATAGTAAACCAAACATCCCAAATCATAGAGTTCAGACAACACACACCTACGACAGGCTAAAAAACCTAGGTTGGAAAAGTGCAAAAAAGTAAACCAAGCATCCCAAATAATAGGTTTCAGAACACGCAGATCTAAAAACATTAAGAAATCTAGCTAAAATGTGAATTTTTATTCTTTACGCATGTTTTTTGTCATTCTAAGACATGTAATAAAATTTGAAATAAAATTATCATGTTAAAAAAATAAAATAAGGTCAAAAACAAACTTCAAAAAAAGTATAAGAAAACTGGGGGCCTGACCTCAAAAAGTTGGAGGCAGGGGCATCTTGGTGTTTGGGGAGATGGGGTCCCTTGGAGGTTGAGGTCCTTGATGGTTAGGATCATTGGTGCTTGCGGTCTTTGATGGTTCATGCCTATAATCATCTCACTAGTTGATTTCAAAGGATTATTCTGAGTTTCTTTATTAAAATTCTTTTCTTAGCAAGGGAATATTTTATATCGCCTAAATTCCATATTGTGTGCTTGTCTATTATAACGACCACAGCCGAAAAGTAAAGCTAGGTCATTTCACGTCATCTTTTCTTGGCACCTATGGCTCTATTACTTTCAACTTTTTAGCCTACTGAAATACCAAACAATATTTTATTTGCTACATGTGTATTATACAAAGCACAGCCATGAAGTAAATCTAAGTCAACTCATATGTCTCCTCTGTTTCACCCAAATCATCTTTTCAAATGTATCAAACTGTTTCGCCCAAAATAATGCCTAAAATGTCGATTAATTTGTTTCGCCCAAATAATCCCCTAAAATGTCGACTAATCTCTAACGGTTCCTATGTTTGGCAACTGTGCACTGTCAAATTTAAAATTTTCAGGAATCTGATTCAGTAATATATTCAATCTCTATTAATCTCCTTGTATGCTTCATCTCTCCCCCAAGTGAAGCCATAATCATTCCCCTCTGAATCTGTTGCACTTAGAAACATCTTAAATCTATGTTATCCAAAAAATGAATTCAAGAGTCAAGATGCGTTATAAAGGCTTCGGAATAATAACAATTCCTGAATTTATCACTAAGCTAAAGAAAATGAAGCCTTATTCAAATAGAATTTCTATCTCTTAGAGTCCAGCATAATTCCTAGAAATCAAGTAATGTCACTCCCGTTAGTAATCTAACTCCCTGATTGGTCTAGAAAGAGGTCAATGATCTTGTCCCGTTAGTTGATCAATGCCCATATATGGACTCCCTTCCGGAGTAATACTTCTCCCCCTACTATTGAGAAGTATAGACACACTTTTCAAGGGGGGTGGGTGAACTTTCTTCTGTGGGGATTTCCTACAGGGAGAATTTTCTGTGGGGAGGGAAGTTTCTGGGAGCTGAACTTTCCAGGAGAAATTTTACACTGGGAGAATTTGCTAGAATTCCTATATAAAAGTATTTTTATTTGTCTTACCGACTCAATTTTAGATGTGGAGATGTCAAGGTGACTCATACAAGGGAAGTTTTGGTACTTATGAATTACGCGGGCCCACCGCTATATATTGTACAAGGAACTACTAATGGATACCCGTCAAGCGGGTATTTTCAATAGAGAAATGGAATGCAAAGCGTGGTTTTCATTGCGTTTGCAGTATTTAAACTGTTGTTTTTTTGGGTTTGGGAGGGGGGAATGTACTTAGGTTAGGTTACGTATTTAATATATGCTATGCTTTAACCCCCACCCACCCCTAATGTGCAAATATATAGCCCAAATTGGTTTCTAAACTAATATATATTTATCCCATCTTATTTCATTAACATCAACCAAACTTAACTTATTTCTTGGGCCCACATAATGCATAAGTATCGAAGTATTTACTGGGTTGGAATTGTATAGTGTCTTTCTGCAGATGAGAGGGAATTTCTTTGGATATACTTTCCAGGTGGAACTTTCTGTGGGAGCAACTTTCAAATAGGGGGTGGGTGAGTGGGGGGGGGGCATTTTGAAGGAAAACTGCTACGGAGGAACTACCAAAGCGTAAAATCACTACAAATCTCTTATAGAAATATCAATAAATAAGTTAACCCAAAACGAACAGAAATTACAATAAATAAACGAGTCAAATTCGGTTATTTAAAACGTAATTTGAACTTAATTCACGACATATTTTGCTCTTAACTGAAAATAAAATACATTTTAAATGTTCTCACTTTTTTGACGTATAATATTTAAAAAAGCATTAAGACTTTAAGGAATAACTTTAAAAAATATATATATTAAACTGACAATCCAATTTTTTTTTAATAAATTGCAAATTTTTTTCTAGTTTTGAGAAGACATGGGCAAGGCCGTACCCAGAATTTTTTCCGAAGGGGTTTTTACTCAAATATACTTTTTCGGGGGTGGGGGTTACACCAAAAACCCTCAAAAAACGCATACAAAAGTAGTAGGGAGGCCCTTTCGACTCGTGACAGTACATAATTTATTCATGGATTATTGATCCACAAACGGGTCTATGACACCATTTTCAAGGTCAATTTATTTGTTGTTTTTAAGTGTATTGACTCCGGGACGAAGTTTGCACATGCGCATTGAATTCTAACGGGGCAATGTATTGATCGACTAGAGGGGAAGTAGATTTCTGAGAAATTGATTACATAATCTGACGGTGAATTATCGATTCTAACGGGACAAGATCGTGTGTCTCTTTCTAAGCCAATCAGGGAGTCGGAAATATTAGCGGGACTGGATTGCAGAGAATATAAGGAAAGGATTTTCGCTATAGTTTTTATTAGTGTGTGAATAGAATTCAAGAAGTGACAACAGTTTGACTTACTCATTTGGATATATTTGTAATAATGAGTGGAATGTTTACACTGTTAGAAGTTGATAGTGGAGTTGGTAGCAATGATACAAGAGCACCAAACATTGCGGTGGAAATCACGAGAGGATCACGGCTTTGTCTGGAATGGGATGAAGTATATGCAAGATATGTGAAATTCTTGAGCAAATTTAAAATGGAGGATCAGTTATGCTTCGCTGCAAAACTTGATACAGCGCATGTGAATAGACTTCAAAATGCTTTAAGTGCATTAGTGAAGCTTATCGAAGACAATAAGCTGCATCGCTAATTGTCAATGTGTAGTATTGTTGTTGTAATTATACAATAAAATTGTTTCGAAATCAAAAATGTTCCCTTTCTTTTTGTTAGATTGAGTAGAACGAATCATGGTCGGTCTAGGGTCAGCAGTGAGAGTGATAGGATTGAAAAGTGAATAAATTCGAGAAAGAGAGAATTAGATCGAATCTTGTGTTTATCGAAAAACATTTGATTTTGGATGATGATTTTCTCGAGTTATCCCTTCAACGAAAGAAATTCTCACAGGGAAAACTTGACAATATAATGAAAACTGATTCTCCCCCATTGGACTATTGTATGAAACTTTTACAATGTGACTCAAATGCTTATACTCAATTTATTGATATATTAATTGGAAAAAAGCAGAATAATATCGTGGATATACTTTTGAAAACATTGCCATAGATTCAATGTAGATGGCTCCGCCCTCGAAAGAGGTAGTGTCACAGAGTTACTCCTCTCACCATTTCTCCCTCTGAATTTATTGAACGAGGATCAGTTTCGTTTTAGCTGTGAGAGAGTTGACATCGGAAACCAAAAAAAGATTCTATACATGTCCACTATGCATGTACACTCTTGGCAGTTGGACATCATGTGAGAATTGTACAATTATTGATGACTATAATGAAAAGTGCAAATTATGTAATCCTTGTAAATTACATAGAGGATATGCAGTACAAATTAAAGGATGTAATTCATGTCTTGAAGAGATTTGTGACTCTCACCCTAGAGGACATCTGTGCTCCCATTGTCACTATGACAAATGTGATCAGTGGGAGAATACTTACCCCGGTATGATTGGAAAGAATCCCAAACTTGATTTTAGTTTATTTCTATGAGATTGGTATCGTCGTGGATTTAAATTATTCTGGGAGGAAGAATCAGGTCTACGATTCAACTGTTGGGGTAACAAGACAATTTGGTTTCTACGTCATCGTTGTGACGACACTGCCTATTATGACTATAAACCTAGTGATTTCTATTTGGCAGTTACCGAATGTGATTCACCATTTGAAAACACTGTATGTGATATTGCTTCATATGACAGATTGAGACTCGTGAGTTTCATAATATGAATGCAAATAGTATCATTGACTATACAAAGAGACATGACAAGAGTGAAGTTGCATTATACTGTAGAAAATGTGACCCTGATTTTGCAGCCAATCAAGATCAATATACAGTGAATCCAAATGATTTACCAGCATTAGTGGTTCACGACAGTTGCCTATACACCGAAGAAGAAGAAATCTAAAGTGAAGAATAAAGACATTGTTGTATATACATTTTTTATTTATTAATAAACAAATTCGCAAACATTTTTTAAGCATTTTACGCGTAGGGCACTAAAATAAATATTATACAGGTCTGAGAGAATATTTTCCACCATAAAGTAGTTCAGACGTGGATTGTCTACATAAATGTTGAGAAACTGCTTGTAAGTATAGCCGCGACATCGGAACACAAAATATAGTGCTGCATGGAAGCCACAGCTTTTAGTCGTCAGATCCTGCACTCTCTTCTGACTTTGAATAATAGTTTTCCCACTGTTCTCAATATAGTTGCTGATGTGTGGAGTGTAGAATGTATAGGGTAGGCCAAGAGGATCAAAAAATTCAATCGTTTTCATAGTTTGAAAGATGCACAACCAATAACCTGTCTGCACAGTCGACGGACTGTATTAACAATGATTAGGGTATTGTTGGCACTTTGAATTTTCCCAAGAAAGTCCGAGGGCAGACAATAGGATCTGTATTTGGACATGTAGGGGTCCATATTAAATACATTGATTATTTGACTGGTGTTCATGGTGCCAAGTCTAGTAGAACACTGCCTTCGGGAGTGATTTCCCAATAGGTTTCATATTGATTTAGTGAGATTAGTGAAATACTCTCAGCTAAGGGGTCGGCAAATGTACACTTTAAACGCACACTCCCCGTTCGTATTATACTCATATCCTGGATGCCAGAAAAATCCAATACAATGATACCATGTGTTTTAGCAAACATTTCTTCGGTTATACCATTTTCAAATAGTTGTGAATCATGATCTAGGGTTTGCATGGTCAACTCATACAATGTTCTATAGGATTTATCAAAAGATAGGTTGTAGAGTGGGATTCCATTTATTTTGCAGACAAAAGATGAAAGCCCAAGCATTTCAAATTTATGTGGACATCCAGTCCACGATCCTATTGCACTAGCGCTTTTTACAAATGCCAAGGCCAGTTTTGACGGAATTTCGCCATTGATAAAGGATGAGTCGGTGAAGGTGCTTGAGCCCGTGGCAATATGACTTTGATTGGTGATTGTATGAGGAACAAGTAGTTTGTTATTATTTCCGCTGGCTCTCAGTTTTTCCACTGCCAAAGCAACAGAACTCATAACCTGTTGTTTGCGTACAAGTAGTATTGCCGAGGTGAGGGAGAGAGTCACATCAGGATTGGCAGCAAGTTCTTTTCTAAAAATGAAATTAGATGGCGCAAGCGTCAATTTTATATCCACTTTAATATTGGGTGGTAGCCATTGGGGTATATTAAATATTTCATGATATATTTTTCCAACTAGATGTAATTCACTAGTTGTCGCATTTTTAAGTGCATCTGTACTATCAGTATTAGTAATATATTCATATCCATTGGAGGCGCCTCTCAATTCCTTGTATGACTTGGGTGTCATCAACATGAATTGCATATAGCTTGTATAATTTGAGCGATTGTTGCTTGTGCTTACCAGCGTGCCCTTTATGTAGACACTGATTTGACGAAATAAATTATGTAATATAAATTTTCATAGGATATTCCATCGGCAAGAATTGGCAATGTATTATTGGATTTCCGGACTTTCAGTCGTAAATCTATAAATATCGAAGACATGTCCATAAAGTAGTCTTCATTGGAATAAATTTGAAAGTGGATATTATCGGAGAGGGGTTGTTGTGGATAAAACTGTTCATGGTATCGATGTTTTACACTCACATCAACATTTTCTGCATTGAATAGATTCAATGAGGAGGTGATTGAAGGTTGTGAATCCTTATGCGGTAGATATGACATCTTAAGAAAAGAAATCTAGTTTCGATCTAACAATTCTCTTCCTGGGGCTTCTTCTTCTGTTTACAGTGCGTGTCGGCTTTTTCCTTCTTTTCTTTGACAGGGGTGATGTCTTACGTTTCTGTCCTGAGTAGAGACTTATGAGTGGTGCACTGTTTCTCGACTTTTTTAAACCTTTTCCATTTTGTTTTAATCTCTCACCAAGAGTTCGTGCACTGGACCTAAGATTTTCCGAAGTAATGTTTTTAAAATCCTTGCCAGAGCTCCAATCGTATAGTGTAGAGGATGCAAAATCTGTCGCAGCTGGTACAATATATTTTCTAGGAAGAGGTAGTGCATAGCGAAACAGCTTAGCAAACCAACTGCCAAGACCGTAGCCAGACATTGACGAGTGACCTTTGTAATAGTCCATTCCATTACCCTGTTGTCTTGGGCCAAGAGTATTAAGATAGCAGTCAATAGCAGGACAAATGAATACCACTTTTCTATTAGACATCTTGTTGTTGAATGGGTCGAAAATGGCATGTAATCACAGCCAAACCTTTTGATATTGCTAGAGGATCACCTAATTCAGTTCTTAGTGTTAACTGACAGAGTTCCAAATAGGAAGTGTTTACGGGAATATACTGAAGATGCTTTATATTGTAGTGGTGAATATGTTCTTGATTGGTTTGTCGTTCAAGAACTCGTAGGAGGGGAACATTGCTATTGCCAACCCGGGATGTTTCCACAATTGAGGCGTAGAGGAATACACATGTGTCCATGGAGAAGGCAGGCGGATAGTCAGCAAAAATAAAATTAGTGTTTTCAGCACTTTTACCATTGATTATATTGAGCTTAAAGCCAAGAACATCCTTTAGATTATCATTGAGAATAACCTTTTCATCGGCAATAGGTGAACTAATGTAGATCTTGCCCTCCTGCTTTGAATAGTTGAAATGAAAGGCTCCTTTTTTACGAGCGGAAATTCTTTTATTGATAGAACGACATAAATCATTCATACAGGTGAGTTCTTCATAGGGTAATTCAATATATGGATAATTCATCCAATTGATCTTTTGAATTTGTTCTTGATCACCTGAGGGTGGCGGCCAGTCATAGGGTCTAATTTTATATCATATTTGCGATCTTTTCTCAGGATGTCAAATGTATTTTTAAGAATACTGTCGACAAGAGCCACTTCATACACGCCATCGAATTGGATGATGGGAGAGAGTTTCGTCCAAAAATCACTTGTTCTATTCAAATCATTGTAGAGAGGATCAAAAACATTGGACATGAAAGTCACATAGAAATCATTGGGCATTGTTAATATCTTCAACACTGACCCAAGAATCAAAATCAGAGTTGTATCCTAGCCAGTGAACAAGCAACTGTCTCTTGCACCTGCTACAAACCGCCGAGAATCTCATCATCTTTGGCGTCTCGCAGTAGATATGTCCATGGGTGTAGTGTCTAGGATTAAGGACACTTTAAATAGTTCAGTGCTCCCATAAATAATTCCCCTTTTCAAAAATATTAGTGGTTCTATTAATTCGAACAGTATCACCAACATTGAATTTCTTCTTCACATTTTTTTCTTTTTCTCTGGAATATTGCCTTAGAAAAGCATTATATGTATTTTCACTGCAATGAACTTCCCGAGGGCTTGAGTTGGATAGGGATCGATGGGGTCGTTGGTTGTATACTTGCATGATTTTATCTAAATCATGAATAAAAGCAGCAGTATTTTTCAGTGTACAATATCTTGGAATTAATAGACGAATCGTTCTTATCAAATGTTCAGCCAATACAGCCTTTATTGGGCTGTGACTATGATAAAGCGTTGTATTATATTTCAGTAGAACCTTCTTTACAAGGGGATTAACAAATTCGCTATCGCGATCTGATTGAATTTTTCTATAGCAATCCTGTTCAAGAATACTTTCTAAAGCATGAGCAACTTTAACACCTCTCTTTGATTGCAGTGGAAAGGCTTAGGCATAGTGACTAAAGACACTGTTTGCCACCAGAATATATTTGTAGGGTGCATTGTGACGCCGTAGAATCGCATCTAAAGTTAAAAGATCAGTTTGCATTATATGCAGAGGGAAAAATGCCTTAGTTTGTCGATATTGTTTACCACGAAGCCTGCGATTCCGATGCAGTATGTAACTCGGTTCATTTTCTAGATACTCTTTTGCTTTTTTAATGTGCTGCCATCTATGTCAGAGGCAACTTTAGAAAGCGTTGTGGGGGAACTTAGACTTCCCGCTTCACCAATTATTTCATAGACATGCTTCAGAACTTCAACCATTTTGAACGCAAACACGTAGTGTAATGTCCACTCCGCTTTTGCACACTGGAGGGTGATTCAATCCGTCTTCGCTTTTGACTAGCCACTGGTGTTATAAAGTAATTGCTGCTGCTGCTGCTAGTATTTTCCAATATTGAATCATCTTTTTTTTAAGTGGTGGTGTTGGCGTTATTGGAGGACTATATTCTCTTAGTTTCTTTAGAATTTGATTATTGCCAATAAGACTTTTGGGGAAGTTTGATGCATTTAGAAAGGTGTATAGATTATTGTCAAATGATAAAAGTCCTTTACGATTCGTCACCATATCACAAATTAAATCAACTAGATTATAACTTTTTCCCTGAATTATAATTCGTTCCCCTGTGCTATCGACCTGAACTTGATCACCACCAGTTTCCAACATGAGATATTTTAATACTCTTTTACTCTGTTCTCGATAGGTCAATGGCAATAGGTTTCCAATTGTTGAAACTATGGGATTCAATTCCTTCTCCTTTGATTGTGCAGAATCTAGAGGAGATGCTTCCTGTTTAGAGGGATCTGTGACGGTGATGGCAGTGGATCGCTTACGATAAGGTCTATGTTTGTCCACACTTCGCAATGCATCTTGAAGTAAAACTAGCTTTTTGTCATCAGCAATATTCTCATCATTAATGAATTTGCTTAGATTGTCTTCAAAATGTTCCAAGGGCGAGAGGACAAGTTCAAATGGCGTCAATTTATAGGGTTTAGCCATCTAGAGAAAACTGTTTACAAGTCCTGCAATTATTGGCAGTAAAAGTGTGAAACAGTTACCGCCCGCTTGAAGGAGACGTTTTCTTTTAAAAAAATTTCCCTTGTTTTTGCAAGCCAAGGCACGTACAGTGGAACGATGTTGCTTTATCTTTTGTCTAACACCTTCTGGCAAGTGTACATTGCCCTCAGTTAAATTTAAACAAACTTCAGATATTAGATTAATGAAATCATTGTCAACACCATGTTTGAGTATGGCCTTCCTGAGCGGAGGTTTTGAAGTGTCTAAAACGGAAAATAAATGCCGTTGTTCGTGTAGTTTCTTCAGTGTCATGATGGCAACTAATAGTTTTTTCTACTATTCACCGGAAGATACACAGTAATTTCTTTGTGGAAAATATCTGTGACTACACGTAGATCCTCAGGTGTGTTTTGATTAAGATCTAGCAAAATGTACCCATAGGGCTTCTTTGTTGCCTGAGTATACGCTGACATCAGAAATTTGGGAGCGCCGGGATATATTTGCTTTTTAAGAGTTATTAGCGACCTAGAATCACGAAAAACTTGGTAGATACTATAGATGGTGCAATTCAAAGCAAGGGTTCTCATACATTTGCTCTGATGAAACAGATTGTGTAGAACTAGGGTTATGGAAATGTTTTCATGATGAGAGCAAACGCTAAACAGCTGTAGCATTTCCTGTGAGAACTGATCCATTGATTCAGCCGAATCATCAATAATCAGCCACGAGTTTGGTTCAATACTGTTGAAAAGATCAAATCCCTGTATGAATTGTATTGGTATAGATGTGGTAATAGCTTATATTTGATCGTAGGATTCCTGCCAAATACTATAACAATAATAAATTTTCCTTGGTTTTTCTAAAAACATTTTATTACAATTTTGAATTATTTTAGCTAAAAGTGTCGTTTTCCCAGACATTGATGGGCCACACAGAAACGACCTGAATGGTGTTTTAAATTGATACATGCTGCTGCTGCTGACAACAGTCAGACTATAAGTAACTGTAAACCATACTTGTCCAATGAATAAGTAGTAATAATAATTTTCCCATAGATCTATCTAGTACGTTAACAAGAACAACAAAAACAATATTTCCTTCATTTATTAACATAAAAACACTTTTCTGTTCAACAAGAACAACAACTCTATTTGTACAACATTTTTTCACTTTTTTTGAACAAGAACAACAATATTTATTAACAACAACAACAATATTTATTATCAATAAACACTATTTTTGGAACAATAACATTTATTGTCATAAAAAACTATTTTTGTCCATCAAGAACAACACTATTTGTACACACACATTTTTGTACAATAGCACTATTTGTACAACAATATATTGACATAAAAACAACTTAAAATAGCATAGTTGAATACTATGAATTTAAAAGATACCCCTCCAATCCTCCGGAGATCACGGGCCGAAGGCTGGCCGCGGGCGGGGACAACCCATCCCCTGGAGCCACGGGCCGAAGGGTGGCCGCGGGCGGGACCTTCCACCCCCCGGGAGCCGCGGGGGAAAAACTGTATACAATAGTCGCCGTCACTGCTGCAGGTTAGGTTTGAGCATTTAAGTTAATTCATGAAAGGTTGGGTTAGGTACGAGCATTTAAGTTAATTTATCAGGTTAGGTTAGGTTAGAGCATTTAAGTTATCAGGTTAGGTTAATTTATCCAGACCAAGTTGGTTGCGATAGTCTACACATTCAACCCAGTCTGAAATTTGATAGTGGCCATGGGGGAGTACATTTACACCATTCTCGAGTACAAAGACCTTGTCGGATATACACGAAATTGCATTCTTTTCAACTCTAATAGTATAATTTTTATACTGTAGAGACCGAATTGCAAGCACTTGTGCTCTCGGCACTAGGCTACTCTCCACACAGTTTCTGTAGACACTCATGTTGACATTGTTCTTTACAAAATGTGTAGGCATCCCTTTACACACCTGTTTTAAATCTTTGTTGTGAGTTTCAACGCAATAGACTTTAGGACCCGGGAACACCCCATTGGATATCATATCACTCCTGTCTCTGATTTTAACATGAGTAGCTGATTGGGGGCCTGACGTTTCACCCACTCGGGGTAGAGGGACGGATTCCAGTTAGTGAAATCAATCCGCGAGCTGATGTGTTCCCCATTTTCTAAATCTCCCAATAAATCCCCGGTTTTTACTTTTAACAGCAGAGAATCTGTATCCCCATAGTACACTTGAACCTCCCCCTCCCTTGGCCGTTGTACCTTGCACACATTGTAAACGACACACAATGAGCTAAACGACACACAAAAACGACAACATGAGCTTTCTGGAAATTTCAAGTACTGAACTACTTCCTGCTATATTCTTGTTCAGTACCACATTTCTCTTTTTCCTGTGTAGATAACCATGCTTGTCTCTATGCTCGTGAACGATGTAAAATATGGGTCTGCAATAATTCGTTCACATTCTTGGGGGTCAGTCACGACGTCACAACGAGATCTCTTCCGTACATCTTCACACATTTTGCCAAACGATGAATTTAAAATAAGCCTGTACATTTTCTTTTCTACTTTACTGTTTGCCCGAGAGCGTTTACCAACAAAGGTGTCAATAAACGTCTTCAAATAAGGTTTTTGACTGAATTGCAGGACCCTATGTATTTTGTGATCTTGAAACCATGGTTCACCATCCAGCGCAAAAGCACATGGTGAACAACGATATTCTCTTTAGGGTCCAGATCTGCAATCAGTTTCTGCTTGGAGGGTTCCAGTGCATCCCCATATCCTCAACCAATGATCGATTGTATGGGCTCAGTGAGTCCTTGGTCACTAGTTGATTGATACAGGGGAAAACAAAATCTCTGACTGAATCATGAAGCGTCAATGGAATGTGTCCGTTAATTTCAAAGAACCATCCTTGTGGCCCATTGTCATCAACGGTGTGAATGTCGGGGAACTAACAAGGATTCTCAATCCATTTCTAGTTCTCACACGGCAAAGAGTAGTGAGACGTTGCCGAGGGATACAATGAGTTTATGTCAAGGAAAACTGCATTTGACTTTACACCAGTGTCTTGCCCGCTTGGATCTGTTGTCAAAACGCGATCTCCATGAAAAACATACCCATCCCTCATTGACCTTTCTACAAAAAGGTGTTGATCTATATCAGTGATCAAGCCTATTTCTTCCCTACTAATTTTTAAAATCAAGTCCATCACCAAATATGGTGTGGAAAAATAATATCCTATATCTAGTCCAAACTCTGAATAGATTTGATCTGTGTTTTTACAGGCAACACCTAACAGAGTTAAAACGTCACTGGCCAAGTACAGTCTACAATAATCCCATTCATTTTTACAATTACCCGTAGCCCAGGCCCTCTTGGCCAATTCATATTCCTCGGCAGTGCATTCACTGTTGGTGAGTGAATTATAGAAAGCTTCAATTGGAGGTAGTTTCTCATCGCTTAAGTGAGCGCCAGAACAGTAATAGTCGTATGCATATACACCTTTACAGGTCTATAGGTCACACATGTCTCTGTCTGGAAAGTGCTGTTTAAGCAAAGGAAAACTATCAAAACTGTCACTTTTCTGCACTTGAATCAATTGACTCAATGCCTTGGGGAAAAAACTAAAGTATCTAAAAACCTGATTTTATTCAGGCAAGTATGCCCGTTATTCACTACCTGCCATTTCAACCCGAGAAGCACTAGCTTCTCTGTTGATTTGGGGATAATATTATAGGTAAATGCATTGTTTACCCATGAACTACCTACTCCAACCTCCCTCCCTATGCATACGTGCCAAAGACGGTAAAATAAATTTTAAATCATAATTTGCGTTGTGAATGAAAACCGGTATAAAAAACTGCTGGCTTACATTCACATTGCACGATTGATGTGCTACCCCTCTAAAATTACTACCCCCTGAAGTTATTTCCTGCCACAAGTGATTGTGGTCTCTGACTTTCCCCTTCCCCCTCTTTTACCCTTAGTCCCCTTCCCCTTAGCCCCCTCTTCAAACTTCTCCTTACAAACCCAGCATATTTTTTGATTTTTAATCGCGAGACGATCCTCTGCAGACAATAACATTGGGTAATGGGTATTTCTCAAATGAGAAATAGCGCCATTTGCAGTGCCAATTAATTTGGCCAGTGCCATGACCATGCACGCATCCTCATCCAACGTTTCAACTGCATAGTGTTAGAACTGTCTCTTTGTGCGTGGGCGTAGGAAACTGCAATGGCTCGATGTTCTTTGATTCGATTCGGAAATCGAGGATCGCTCACTTCCACTAGTTTCGCTTCACAATCCAAAGAGATTTTATTGCTTTTTAGGAGGGTATTTTGAAAATTTTTAAAACGTAAAATCGCCCTATCACCTGAAACCGTTTCCACAGACTGGTAGCCATGCCGTCTACAATGCTTCATATGATTCCGTAGTTTTAAATCACTATGAAACCGAGACAGGCACGTCGGACAGTAGAAACGTGTCCCTATTTTCTTACCCTCCCTCAGAACTCTACTGATTTTTGTAATTGGGTTGAAATGGCCAATTGGAATAGGTTCACTAGGTGTGTACAACAACTAAACCCAGTGCTTCACAAATTCAATTTACGAGCCCCTTACTGGGAACAACACCCCCTTCTTATCAGAACGAACCCCATCCTCAAATTCAGTTTCATACTGAACCACGGTATTGCCGATATTTAAATGGGCATTGGCCCTTTCAAAAATATAAATGACCTGAGCGTTACTGGGTATTTTCCCTCTAAACAAGTGAAATCTACAGTGGGAAAATCGGACCCCAACTTCCCATGTACAGCCCAATATTCTAAATTTGTCTTTGAAGCGTCACGTGCTAGAGGCTCGAATGCTGACATGAGGAAAGCGTACATGAAACATTTTTGACCTGTTTCAAAACATATTCGCAGAACGCCTTTGCAACCCTCTAAATCCGGATTATATTTTAATTCAATAGCCCTCGAGCCACTCCCTCCTCTTAAAATAAAATCTTTTTTAAATTTACAAATATTAACGACAAATTTTCAATAAAAAGAACCACAGACCCACTCCCATTTTCGTTATAATTTTCGAGATGCGTAATAATGTGGTCTATCCAATCCATAAAAACTGTTTCGTAATTTTGTAACTGCGGATAGACCACTAGCATCTCGGTTTGTACATAATGATCATAAACCTCGCTTTTACCCTCATTTAAATAAAACACCTCTAAACAATTGAAACCTTAATTGAATCCCTACCCCCCCCCCCCACAACTGAATCTGGTTTTCTAAGAGTGCACGAATTCTATCTACATATATATGGACAATTTCTAGAGGGTAAAATAAAAAATTAATCCCCGTAAGCGAATTAAAAGGATCCCCAAAAGTCTCAGTGTAGACAACTATCGTATTTAATATTGAACTTGACAACTGGAATTCGGGAAGTCTCATAAATTGGGTATTGTCACCCTCCTCCTCCCCCTCTTGTATATTATCCCCCCCTCCCCTACATTGTTCAATAATAGGGCTATGGGAAGCCATTTCATTTGTTTGAAGTGTGTTCATGTAATCTGAGGGGGGAGGGTTCCCTGTTAGTTCCCGGGTAAAATCGCCTAAAAGCTGCAAAGTATTCGGACTTAGCAAAGGTAAGTCCCCCTGCTCAACTGTGCTACTATCTACATTAAAATAATTAGTTAACAAATCATCAATATTTGACGGTATTTCATTAACGATACCATTCCATGGTGAATTGCTGCAAATGAACTCCACAGGCGTTCTACTTCTCCAACTAACGAGCAGGGGGAGATGGCGAATATGGAACCAATGTAACCTATAAAAGAAAATAGCTTATTTTCAAAGTGTCTAAATCACCCTATTTTTTAAATTGGATTATTATTTACATGTGCTTAGTACCATAATTCACTACTTTATATATCCTTTCATGATATACAACTCGTTCAGATAGAAAGTGGTTTTTAAGAAAATTTGTAGAGGCAAGATTAACCTTTCGTTTATATCGCAATAGAAATTACATAACCCTACTATGAGCAGAATATAGTGACTTTTTATTTGGCTTCAGTAACCTAATTTAGCAGGGTGAATGCATGCACTTGACATTACTCAAAAGGGAGAACGCTATATTTCCTTTGGGAGAAAAATGCCTTTTAATATCTCTGACACACTTTTACTGTGTTGAAAAATGGTGAAAGAAAGGCCTAAAAAAGTTGGAAGAAATAGGTAGATATTTCTATAACCAGATAGAAAGTAGAGGTAAAAATGCTTACATTTCCATATTCCGGCTGGACTTTTGTGCCAGATGGTCCTGGTAGCGCGTGTTGGAGGATGGACGGGGCGGTGACATCACACTCTTGTGTAATTGGGGCAGCAGTATCAGTGGCTTGCATAGATGTGGTAGCGGCGGCGATGTCACTGGCTTGTACAGATGAGCCAGCGGGGTTCACCATCCTGTGAGCAGCCGCCCATTCTCTTTTTGGTTTTTGACCAGACTGTATTGCTGCCTGCGTGGAGGACACAGGGGGGCTGGTAAAGCGTGGCCCTGGATGGTTCAGCTATTACGGATTGTATAGATGGCGTGGAGGCTTGGTATAGTGCGCCTCTGTACAACCCAGCATATCTTATGACGGAAGGCCGTGATACTCCTACAGGAGTCACTTCATTTACCCTAGCCCTTTTGCTTGGTGGGTGGCATTCTTCAAAATTGTCCTTAACAGAAGAAAAAATTTAGAATAAAAAAACCATTCCCCTTTTTACAGAAGAAAAATTAGTACCCCCGCTGCTAACCAGAATTTATTGTCAAGCATAATTTTGTCTAGAAAGCATTTATCTCAAAGAAGCCCCTCTCCCTTTTCAGTAAAGCAAAAAGTAAAAATCCATAGCATAATTTTCGAAATGTTATAACCTCAAGAAACAGAGGGCAGTTAGATATAGGCTTTAAATTAGATAAAAAAGATCGTTAACCCAGCAGCTTATAGGCCTAAAATTTGCAATCATAGGTAAAAAAAATTCTAGATAATTTACGCATAATATAAGCTTCATGCAACTCCTAAAACTTTGCTTTCTAGCCTAATACTATCAAAGTTAAAAACCTTAGTTTTCACCCCCTCGCCCCCTGAGAATATAAAAGACACTTTATCGAAAGAAAGCTAGAAAAAAGGAATAATATGCACTCTAAAGGGACTGTTAGCGCAACCCCCACCCGCCTTTTACATAATTTCAATGTCCTAAAATAATCTCTTTTAATTTTGCAGACAATTCGTTCCCCTCTTTCAGACGTCATTGAAATACGCAAAGCATTGAACCCTCACAAGCTTAATTAACAGCAATCTCTTTCCGCGTGAATGTTGTTTACGAAATCTCCCCTCTTGTTTGAGATTCACACACGGCTTTGTCTATACCGCAAAAGAGAGCCAATTCATTTTGATAATTTTAAACACATCAAGGAGAAAAGACAATTTTGAGCAATAATTTCAATTGAAAGAATTAAACGGTGATGAATGGTGGGAGGGGGAGGAGTGAGGATGGGTTTACGTAAAAAAAGAGTATATTTTCAAGCAATGTATAAAGATTTTTTTTTTTTTTTGGGGGGGGGGGTATACCCTGAATTTGAATATGTTTGGAGGGGGACCATGTAAAATGATTTTAGTTGGAAATAAACTAAGAAAATTTACTAAACAGAACTTGCAATTCAATGGATTTACTGTTTTTAATTTGACTGGAAAAAAGTATCTTTTATCAGCGAAACCTTTGGCTAATTCATCGTAATTCACGAGAACTAACAAGCAGTCAACAATTGTTGACACTTGACGGGTGTCAACAATTATCACTATTTAAATCTTAGCGGTTTAGCGTCATAAGAGGGTCAGTATATTAAGAGTTGACGGAAGTTGGCTGTCATTTTTAGGTAGAAATATAAAAACCGAGAATTTATCAAAAAACAAAGTTATTTCTAATAAAAGAATTAAAGTCGTAAACAGGGGGGAGGGGGGTTACATGGTAAAAAAGAGCATATTTTACACTTTCTATTGACTATAAACAACACATATTGGCGTTTGTATTGTGGGGGGGGGGGGTATACCCTGAATTTGAATATATTGAGGGGGACTATGTAAAATGATTTTATTTGGAAATGAACTAAAAAAATTTACTAAAGAGAACTCAAATTATTAATCATTGTAGATAAAGTTTCCTTGTCAATAATATTCAATGCTTTATCCACGGTGTCTTAAAACTGTATGATAATTTAACCACAACGCATGTCCGTTATATACAAAATCTCAAGGGCGAATTGTGATGTAATGGGAAACCTTATGTAACTTCCCTGATTGGCTTAGAAAGAGACACGTGATCTTGTGCCGTTAGCGGATCAATACTTCTCCGCCGATTATGTACTCAATTTCTCAGAAAACTACTTCCCCTCTAGTGGATCAATACATTGCCCCGTTAGAATTCAATGCGCATGCGCAAACTTCGTCCCGGAGTCAATACACTTAGAAACAACAAATAAATTGACCTTGAAAATGGTGTCATTGACCTGTTAATGGATCAATAAAATGACTGTGACTTCACTCCCGGTCGTATCTATTGGGGCCATCTACTTACAAAATTTGTTGATATCCATTTCTGTCATGTTTTTACGAGTCAAACAAACATTTGGGGGAGGGGTCAAACCCCCCCCCCTTTTGGTACGGCCTTGGACATGGGGGCTGATAGCCCAATCTTTTTAATTTTTGCACGTTTTGAGTTTGACTTGGTTATCTATTGCAATTTTTGTTTGTTTCGGGTTTCATTTATTTATGGATTGTGGTTTATGGTAGTTTTACACTTGGAAGGTTAGAAAAACTAACTCGTAGAATTTGACAACGCTTTCGTCCGTAAAAACTTGAACAATAAGAATGTGTTGGCTCCCAAAGCCAACACATTGTTGGCTCCCAAAGCAAACTATGCTTTCAAATGAAAACTAAACCTTCTTAAACTTTTGGTGCCATATATTATTAGCTTCATTTTAATGATTTTTCGCGTACATTTTTTCTTTTTTTTTAATTTGGCGCCCACTACTTCCAAAAGTCGCAGAAATTCCTGTGAAAGTCCTTTCAACAAAAATGGATTAGTTTTTAAGATGCTTATG
The DNA here is from genome assembly GCA_027921565.1 of Artemia sinica. Classification (NCBI taxonomy): domain Eukaryota; kingdom Metazoa; phylum Arthropoda; class Branchiopoda; order Anostraca; family Artemiidae; genus Artemia; species Artemia sinica. The sequence continues at coordinate 41,710,809 of CM051271.1, read as the reverse complement.
GTGTGTAAATTACACTTTTTCACTTTCCTTAGATCTTCTCAACGAAACTAAAAAAAAAACACACACCTCAAATAAAATTGTCAAATTGGGAAAACCCTAGTTTCCGCGGGAAAGGGGAGGGGAGGGGGAGGGGTAAACGCCTAGAATCCAACTGTTATTCATATTAATTTTCATTCTTCCTGTAGACATCCTTTAATATACACATTCCTTAGTTTACCGTTTTATTAAAGGAATTTTTTCGTGTTTTATTTCAATACAACCAAAATAGTAAAATTTTGATAACTACACAATAGGACATTATGAACCAAAACTACCACATTTGTTTCTCAGCTTGTTAGGGCATTAAATCAATGAATAATTTTGAAACTCTCCAGATCTCTTCAGCCTTTACGGACTGGGTGCTTTGTTTGAGAAAACTTCTACCCGATTTTGACAGCATACTCCGATTCAAAATACCTCTGCAAACACTCTAGATACTGTGTTGATTTGTGTAACAAATCTTTGTTTCCCTTTAAAATCAGGAGTTCAAAAAAGGGGCCCGAGTGACACTAACTGAGTTCTTGAACGAAAAACAAATCAAGACCATATTCATCATTACAATATAAAGCATCTTCACTATATCCCTGTAAACACTTCCTATTTCGAACTCTGTCAGCTAACACTAAGAACTGAATTAGGCGATCCTCTAGCAATATCAAAAATTTTGGCCGTGATTACATGTCATTTTCGACCCGTCGTTTTCGGTGTTCAAAAACAAGATGATGAAAAACAAAAACAAGATGATAATAGAAAAGATGGTATTCATTAATATCATCATTAATGCGGTATTAATTCTGTTTTTATTAATTCGGTATTCATTAATACCAAAGATGTCTAATAGAAAAGTGGTATTCATTTGTCCTAATAATGACTTCTATGTTGCTAGTCTTGGTCCAAGACAACTGGGCAATGGAATGGACTATTACAAAGTCGTTCATAAATGTCTGGCTATGGCCTTGGCAGTTGGCTTGCTAAGCTGTTTCACTCTGCAACTACCCATGGCTAAAAAATATATTGTACCGGCTGCGACAGATTTTGCAACCTCTACACTATATGATTGGGGTTCTGGCAAGGATTTAAAAAAAAGTGCTTCGGAAAATCTTAGCAGTGCGCGAACCATTGGCGAGCAATTGAAATCTCGACAAAATGGTAAAGGTTTAAAAAGGTTGAGAAACAGTGAATCACTTATCAGTCTCTACTCAAGGTCAGAAACGAAAGACATCACTCCTATCAAAGAAAAGAGAGAAAAAAAACTACAACAATAAGCAGAAGAAGAAGAAGCGCAAGGAAGAGAATTGTTAGATGGAAACAGGATTTCTTTTCATTGACTGAACAACGGAATATCTACCGCATAAGGATTCATATCCTTCATTCACTTCATCTTTAAATCTATTCAATGCAGAAAATGTTGATGTGAGTGTATAACATGGACACTATGAACAGTTCCATCCACAGCAACCGCTCTCCGATAATATCGACTTTCCAATTTATTCCAATGAAGACTACTTTATGGACATGTCTTCGACTTTATAGATTTACATGTGATAGTCAAGAAATCCGACAACAAAATGCCTTGCTGATGGAATATCCTATGAAAATTGGATATTAAATTGTTTATTTCGTCAAATCACTGTCTACATAAATGGAACATTGGTGAGCACAAGCAACAATCTCTCAAATTAAACGAGCTATTTGCAGTTCATGTTGATGACACCAAAGTCATACAAGGAATTGAGAGGCTTCTCCAATGGATATGAATATATTACAGATACTGATAATACAAATGCACTTAAAAATGGTACAACTAGTGAATTACATCTAGTTCGAAAAATATATCATGAGATATTTAACATACCCCAATGGCTACCACCAAATATTAAAGTGGATATAAAATTGACGCTTGCTCCATCCAATTTCATTTTGCGAAAGGAACTTCCTGCCAATCCTTACGTAACTCTCTCCCTCTCACCTCAGCAATACTACATGTACGAATGTAGCAGGTTATGACTTCTTTTGCTTTGGCAGTGGAAAAACTGAGAGCCAGTGGAAATAATATTAAATTACTTTTTCCTCATACAATCACAAATCAACGTCATATTGCCACAGGCTTGCGCACCTTCACCGACTCATCCATTATCAATGGCGCAATTCCATCAAAAATAGCATTGGCATTTGTAAAAAGTGCTAGTGCAATAGGATCGTGGACAGATTGACCACATAAATTTGAGATGTTTGGGCTTTCATCTCTTGTATGTAAAGTAAATGGAATCCCGCTCTACAATCTAACTTTTGATACATCCTATAGGACATTGTATGAGTTGACAATGCAAACCCTAGATCATGATCCACAACTATTTGAAAAGGGTGTAACCAAAGAAATGTTCGCTAAAACACATGGTATCACTGTACTAGACTTGTCTGGAACTCAAGATATGAGTATAGTACGAACGGGGAGTGTGCGTTTAGATTGTACATTTGCCGACCCATTACCTGAGAGTATCGCGCTAATCTCGTTAAATCAATTTGAAACATATTGGGAAATCACTCCCGAAGGCAGGGTTCTACTAGACCTTGCACCATGAACACTAGTCAAATAATCAGTGTATTTAACATGGACCCCTATATGTCCAAATACAGATCCTTTTGTGTACCATCGGACTTATTTGGGAAAATGCAAAGTGCAAAAAATACCATTATCATTGTTAATAGCAGTCCATCGACTGTAAAGACAGGTCATTGGCTGTGCATCTTTCAAACAATGAAGACTGTTGAATTTTTTGTCCTCTCGGCCTACCCTATACATTCTACTCTCCACTCATCAACAACTATTTTGAAAGCAGTGGGAAAACTATTATTCAAAACCGGAAGAGATTTTTGGATCTAAAGACTAAAAGTTGCAGTTTTCATGCGCTACTATATTTTGTTTTCAGATGTTGTGGTTATACTTACAAGCAGTTTCTCAACATTTACGTTGACAATCCATGTCTGAACAACTTTGTGGTGTAAAATATGCTCACAGACCTGTATAATATTGATTTTAGTGTCCTACGAGCTAAGAGTTTTAAAAATGTAGTTAAATATGTTTATTACTAAAAAATGTGTATACACAACAACGACGTCTTTATTCTTCACTTTAGATTTCTTCTTCTTCTTCTGTGTATAGGCAACTGTCGAGAACAACTAATGCTGGTGGATCATTTGAATTTACTGTATATTGATCTTGATTGGCTACAAAGTCAGGTTCATATTTTCTACAGTACAATGTAACTTCACTCTTATTATATCTCCTTGTATAGTCAATGATACTATTTACTTTCATATTATGAAATTCACGTGTTTCAATTTGCCTATTTGAAGCAATGTCACATACAGTGTTTTCAAGTTGTGAATCACATTCTGTAACAGCCAAATAAAAATCACTAGGGTTATAGTCATAGTAGGCAGTGTCGTCACGACGATGACATAGAAACCAAATTGTCTTGTTACTCCAACAGTTAAATCGTAGTTCTGATTCTTCCTCCCAAAAGAATTTAAAACCACGACAATACTAATCTCGTAGATATAAACTAAAATCCCGTTTAGGGTTCTTTCCAATCATACCAGGATAATTATTCTCCCACTGATCACATTTATCATAGTGACAATTGGAGCGTAGTTGCCCTCTAGGTTGAGAGTCACATATCTCTTCAAGACATGAATTACAGCCTTTAGTTTTTACTGCATATCTTCTATGTAATTTACATGGATTGCATTATTTGCACTTTTAATTATACCCATCAATAATTGTACAATTCTCACATGATGACCAACTGCCAAGAGTATACATTCATAATGGACATGTATAGAACATTTTTTGGTTTCCAGTCTTAAGTCTTTCACAGCTAAAAGGAAACTGATCTACGTTTGATAAATTCAGAGGGGGGAGAGAGGAGCAATTTTGTGACGTTACATAACCTGTTTTGAAGATAGAGACATCTAGATAGAATCTATGGCAATGTATTCAAAAGTGTATCCCCGATATTATTTTGCTTTGAATCAATAAATAAATCAATAAATTAAGTATATGGATTTGAGTCACGTCGTAAAAGCTGCATACAATAGTCCAACGATGGAGAATCATTCCCCATTATATTGTCATGTGTTCTTTGAGAAAATATTTTCCGTTGAAGAGATAACTCGAGAAAATCCTCATCTAGAATCAAACGTTTTTGCATAATCACAAGATTCAACATAATTCTCTCTTCCTCAAATCAATTCATTTATCAATCCCAACACTCTCACTACTGACTCTAGACTAACCACAATTCGTTCTACTTCAAGAAAATTCCGTAAAATACTTGAAAAAAAATATAACTAAAAGAAAGAGAACCTTTTCGATTTCGAAACAATTTTATTGTGTGTGAGCATAATTACAACAATAATATATTACACATACAGTTACTGATATAACTTAATCTCCTCAATATGTTTCACTATAGCATTTAAAGCACTTTGAAGTCTTTGTGTTTGTACAATATCGACTTCCGCAGCGAAGCATTGTTGTTCCTCCAATTTAAATTTACTCAAAGACAACACGTATCTTGCGTGCACTTCATCCCATTCAAGACAAAGTTGAGATTCTCTTGTGATTTCTACTGCAATGTTTGGTACTCTTGTATCATTGTTGCTGCTACCAGCTCCACTGTCAACTTCTAATAGTGTAAATATACCACTCATTATTGCAAATATATATCTTGGCAAATAAATAAACGAGTACAGTCAAATTGTTCTCTCTCCTTGAATTCTATTCTCACACTAATATCAACTATACTGAAACGCCTTCCTTATATTAGTTTTGGTTGCTATGAGCGGTTGCTCAGACCTCTTGGGGCTATTACGCAAATCAATGCCAAAATTCTTGGAACTTCAGATCTGATGTCACTCCGGTTCGTTTTGTAGCTCTCTGATTGGCCTAGAAATAGGCGTGTGATCTTGTTCACCCTGTTGTTCGCCCCGTGGTAGTACCCTGCCCTTTACTCGAATTCAGTCTTTTCACCATTTACACAGTGGCTCAAGTAATTTTCCTTTTTTCACTTTTAATTTTTTAGAATAGTTATTTTTAGAGATATTTAATGGTGTCATATCTGTCATGTCTAACAATGTTTTCCATGCGAGAAATTAGTTTTTCTTGTTGGTCAAGATGGGTACTGTAGTTTCCTTATATGGGGTTTTCAGCTATGATGATTCTACTGGTCAGGTTTTTATTTCTATCTTACACCATTTTCAAGGGGTTTCAGGCTACTTGATTTTTCCTTATTTGACAGTTTTTTTTTCAAAATGTGCTTTAAACTTTAAAGTTTGTGCTTTAAAGACACCTGTTTCTGTCTGATTCCACAACCGTGATAAACAATATTTTTATTGTTGTTAGATATTGATGTTTACTTGCTATTTTGTAAAACCAAGATATTTGATTCTAGGAGGAAGAATATAAAATAGCTCTCCAAGCAATGCTGAAGGAACAATCTTCAAATTTTGAAGAAAAAATATTGTTTTTGAAAACATCTTTCGAGAAAGAACTTTTGGCGAAAATAGCAACCGAGAAAGAAAGAGAGAAGTGTGATCTAATGAGTAACCAGGACAATTTAAGGAGCAGCGAGTTAGTTTTGCACACTAATAAAAGAGTATGGGAAAGTGATAAGGAAGAAAAACCCTAGTCGTCTCATGAAGTTAATCATAAAAACCTAAATAGAAATATTAGAATTATTTGTTTTGTTTTTATTTATTTCACTCGTTTCCTTTTGCTTTATATTTTACGAAAGCTAAAAGAGCGGTTTTGCCAAAATGACTAAAAATATATATTAATTATTTTTGTACTAAGGATTTTTGCCTTATTCATTTCTCCAAATTTATCGGAAAATGTTTCTGCCCTGCACGAAAAAGAGTAACATTCGGATCTTTTGGATTCACTGGGCTTATAAATTTTTTAATCCCTTTACATTGACTATATAGGCTATTGTAGTAGTGTGATATCGAAGAAATTATGGGACCTGATTGTATTATTTCTGTTTGTAAGAGATTTGGCTAAATCTATAAGAATAACTTTGCCAAAAAGACACAAAAGATGTATTTAATTATTAAATGTTCAAAGAACTAGCTGCTGTTGTGTATTAGTGGCTAGACGAACGAAGCATTTGCAGAGATGTAAATAACTATGTTTCTTTAATACGGTCATATTTTAGACAAACTTTTGAACTAGGAATTACTTTTTGATTAACACTCACTTTTTTTGCACTGACTCATTTTAGTTGGTATTTATTATAATCTAGGCGGAGGGGGCGTTTTTGCCCTTTTTCCATTTTCTCTAAAAAAAATAGCAAGAAATTTTCTTCGTACTGTAAGGGGGATAATCCCCACCCCCAAATTGGCACCCTTGTACTTGATGGCTTGGCCAAGCGAGTTTGTTTCTTAAAGCAGTCATGTTTGACAAATTTAAAATATTTACAAGTAAACATTGGCTTTTGTAAAAAAAAAGTCAACTTGTCGATCCCGTTAATACGCTTTCAAAGCACCTGGTGAAAACGCTACGTGTCTCCAACCCTTTAGTTTCCCATACTCTTTGATTTCAATAGCTTGAAGACTCTCGAATACAACCTGTGCCCATGCCTCGATTGAGGAAAAGAGACTTGATCACTAAAAGCCGCAAGAAGGAAGATGGGAGCGATGCTAATATCACGAGTTACGAATCAGATGATGAAGCTTCAGAAAGGTTTACTTTCAGAATTTCAAATGAAAAGGATCAAGTAGCTGGAAGAAGATTACCAAGCAAGTCTAAGCCAGGAGACCGAGCAGTAAGAATTTACGTTTTTTGGCGAGCTAGAAAGCTTCCGGCTTAGCTTTCCACAGCTTTTTCCAAGTATTCGCTACTAGCAGAAATCATTCTGTCAGGTCATTATGTGCGATGCAAAAAGAATCGGCTAGACCTAGAAAGCGAATCAGGAATGCTAGTGGAAAGTAATTTTTGGCACTTAGTTCAAATTAATATGCTCATGACTTTAGTAAACCTTCCAGTTTTGACTTTTTTCTACATGTTATTATAAGTCAAACAGTTCGTGGCAATGACCTATAAATAAGGAGGGACACGGCTCAATAGTAACCGAAACTCTAAAACACGGGATTTTGATATCAATCAATATATCAAAAGAATCGGCTATTCAAGTGCAAATTATTAACAGAATATGTTTGCTTTCAGTGCTGGAAATCTGAAAATTGAAGTTTTTACTAATCGGAGCATATTTTACGCCAGATATTGACCCACGTATTTATTTTAGACTAAAGCTCATTTTTGGGGTTTCTTAATTAATCTTTTTTGAATGAGTGTTACAACTCTTAAAACGTTGCAAGGTTTATATCATATAGGTTCAGATTCAGGCTCATTTATTTTCCAATCATATATACATAACATACTAATTATACCATTATCCGGCAGAGAGACAAGCTCGTTTTGGAACAATAAAAAAACTAAAATAATAAATAACGAAATCTATGAATGATTAATCAAAGTAAGAAGAAAGAGATTAAAAAGACAATATTAATTCCTCATCACAGCACAGCAGATATCCCACCCGACGATAAAAAAAAAACAATTCATTTTTTTCAAAAAGCAAATTGGACAACAAGAGGAAAATGAAGACCCGAGAAAAAGAACAAAAAACAAAAACAAAACATCAAATTAATAATAATAAAATTAGAATAACTAATAACTATCCAAAAGGAAGGACTTTAACTTATTTTTGAAGCTCCTAACGACAAATCAAAAATCAAAAACAGACTTGTATTGGTTCCATGCAGCAACCACACTATTTCTTAAAGAAATTAATCAAAAAAACTTTTTTTCCACAAAATAAGTTTTTCAAAAACAGTAAATAGCTCCATTAAACCAAAAATTAACAAAACTAGAATCAAATAATCTACCAGGCATACAACAACCACAAATCAGTATTAATAAATAAATGAAACCCAAAACAAACAGGAATTAAAATAAATAACAGAGTCAAACTCAAAACGAGCAGAAATTAATATGAGTAGGGTTTTAAACTCCTGTGCTTTCTAAAAGCCAGAATATAATTTGTACTTTACTAAAAAAATTAAAATGAATTTACTGAAAAAAGTGTGCATTATCAGTTTAATATACATATGTTAATATTTATTCCTTAAAATCTTAATTAATTTTTGATTTCTTAAAGCTATAAAAATGAAAAAATCTAAAAGATTTAGCTTCAATAAAGTAGAAATTATATTCTAGCTTTTAGATAGCCTAGGGGCTTAGAACCCTACTCATATTAAATTCTGTCCCTTTTTGAGTTTGCCTCTGTTATTTATTTTAACTTCTGTTTGTTTGGGGTTTCATTATGAAACCCAAAAGATTATTTGATTCAATTCTTGTTTATATTGGATTGGATGGAGTTCTTTACTTTTTTTTGAAAGACTTATTTTACTGAAATGGTTTTTATTAATTAATTTCTGTCTGTTTTAAATTGAAATAATCTTTTTCAGGGGATAAGACTGAGCCTCTTCTAAAATTAAACAACTATCCCTTTCATAAAAACCTTTAATATCCCCTGGGCATAACTTACAACCCTTGCCCCTAATCTCTGGTGTTTGTTTCAGCCCTAAAAGCCTTGTTATATGGTATTTAGACTATTTTGACGAGAATGGCTATCTCAAAATTTCTATTAGATACGTTTCGGGACAATACGACTTGTGTGTGTGGAGGGGGGATAGCTGCCCTCCGATCACTTTTAATCTTAAAAAGAGCACTAGAGCGTCTGATTGACAATCCTATGAGCCCCCTCTGAAGTTTATATGAACATGCTTTCTATAAAACCTTCTATTGACCCAGGACATAACTTCCAACCCTTTTCCTGAGGGCTGGGGAGATTTGTTACCCTCAAAAAATTATTTCCAGACCTTTCAAATATATTGAACAAAATGGTTATCTCAATTTTGATTGGAAGTGTTTGGGGAAATGATGGGCATGGGGGAATTTGCCCTCTCATCACTTTCGACTAATAAAAAGGGCAAATAGCCCTCTCAATTTCCAATCGAATGAGCCCTTTTTGAAGTTTTTACGACAACGCTTCTGTAAGAGCCTTATATGTCCCCAGGGGAAAACCCTGAGGGCTGGTTTGTCACACTCAAAGGCATAAATTCCAGGTCCTTCAACTACATTCAACAAAATGGAAGTGTCAAAATGTTGATCGTAAGTGATTTGGGAAATGATGGGCGTGGGGGGACATTCACCCTCCGTTCGCTTTTGACTATAATAAGGGCACTAGCCCTCTCAATTCCAAATTGTATGAGCCCTTTTTGAAGTTTCTATGATAACGTTTTCTATAAGAACATGACATGCCCCCAGGGCATAACTTACAACCTTTGCCGTGGGGGCTGTAGGGGGTTTGTCATCTTCAAAGACATAAGTTCTGGCCTTTCAACTACGTTGAACATAATGGCTGTCTCAAACTTTTGCATGAATGTGTTTGGGGAAATGGTGGGCGTTAGAAAGGGTTATTTACCCTCCAATCACTTTCGATTATAAAAGGGCACTAGCCCTTTTAATTTCCAATCGAACGAACCGTTTTTGAAGTTTTTACGATCTATAAAAACGTTGTATGCCCCCAGGGTGTAACTTTTAGCCCTTGTTCTGAGGGCTGGGTTGGGGGGGGGGGGTTTCATCCTGAAAGACCTAATTTCCAGAACTTTCCAGAAAAAATGGCTATCTCAAATTTTGATTGGATGTGTTTGAGGAAATAGTGGGCGTGAGAGGGGGTTAGTGGCTCTCCAGTTACTTTCTAGTGTTAAAAAGGGTACTAGCTTTTTCAATTCCCAATCAAATGGGCCTTTTTTGAAGTTTCTACGACAACTCTTTCTATAAAAACATAATATGCCCCATAACTTACAACCCTTGCCTTGAGAGGTGTGGGAGTTTACCATCCTCAAAGACCTAATTTTCAGAACTTCCAACTACGTTGAACAAAATGGCTATCCCAAAATCTTAATTGGATGTGTTTGGGGAAATGGTGGACGTGAGAGGGGGTTAAATGCCCTCCAATCACTTTTGACTATTAAAAGGGAACTAGCCGTTTCAATTCCCAATTGATTGAGTCCTTTTTGGAGTTTCTATAAAAATGATATCTATAAAAACCTTATATGATCTCAGGGCATAACTTACAACCCTTACCCTGAGGGCTCTTGGGGGGGGGGATTTGTCATCCTCAAAAACATAATTTGCAGAAGTTTCGACTGTATGGAACAGAATGGCTATCTCAAAATTTTGATTGGATGTGTTTGGGAAAATGGTGGGTGCGGGAGGGAGATTAGTTGCCCTCCTACACTGTCGACTAATAAAATGGGGACTAGCCCTTTCAATTTCCAATTAAATGAGCCCTTTTGAAGTTTCTACGACAATAATTTCTATAAAAATCTTATATGCCCCCAGGCCTTAACTTATAACCTTTGCCCTGAGGGTTGTGTGTGGGGGGGGGGGAGGGGGTTGGTCCTCCTCAAAGACCTAATTTTCAGAATTTTCAACAATTTTGAACAAAATGGCTATCTCAAAATTTTGATTGGATGTGTTTGGGGAAATAGTGGGTGAGAGAGGGGGTTAGTTGCCCTCCAATTACATTCGACTATTAGAAAGGGCACTAGCCCTTTCAATTTCCAATCGAATGCGCCCTTTTAAATTTTCTACGACAACGCTTTCTATAAGAATCTTATATGCCCCCCAGGGCATAACTTGCAACCCTTGCCCTGAGGTTTGTTTGGGGGGTGTCCTCCTTAAAGACATAATTTCCGGATATTTAAACTACGTTGAATAAAATTTCTATCTCAAAATTTCGATTGGATGTGTTTTGGGAAATGGTGTGCGTCGAAGGGGTGCTAGTTGCCTTCCCATCACTTTCAACTATCAAAAAGGGCACAAGCCCTTCCAATTTTCAATCAAGTGAGCCCTTTTCGAAGTTTCTACGATAACTCCTTCGATATGAAGTGCCCTGGTCTAAAAGAAAAAAAAAACAAATAAATCATACACTGTGCTAACATCATTCTTCACTTACACAGCGCTATTGCGCTACCTATGAAACGGGACCTATCTGAAATTATCAGTGGCTGGCGTAGTTTGCTTGTATTGCTAGTCAAACAGTTCGTGGTAACGAACTGTAAGTAAGGAGCGACCCGGCTCAATGGTAACCGAAACTCTAAAAAACGGGATTTTGATACCAATATATACATCAAAAGAATCAGATTTTAATTCTGATTTCAAATATATAAGTTTCATTAAGTTTAATCTTACCCATCAAAAGTTACGTGCCTGAGAAAATTTGGCTGATTTTCGAAAAAAGGGGGAAAGACCCCCTAAAAGTTATAGAACCTTAATGAAAATCACACCATCATATTCAGCATATCAGAGAACCCTACTGTAAAGGTTTCAAGCTCCTATCTACAAAAATGTGGAATTTTCCATTTTTTTGCCAGAAGAAAGATCACGGATGCGTGTTTATTTGTTTGTTTGTTTGTTTGTTTTTTTTTCCCAGGGGTAATCGTATCGACCCAGTGGTCCTAGAATATCGTGGGAGGGCTCATTGGAACGGAAATTAAAAGTTCTAGTGCCCTTTTTAAGTGACCAAAAAAAAATGGAGGGCAACTAGGCCCCCTCCCACGCTCATTTTTTTTCCAAAGTCACCCGATCAAAATTTTGAGATAGCCATTTTGTTCAGCATGGTTGAAAATATGATAAAAATGTCTTTTAGGATGACTTGATCCCCCAAAGGCCCCAGGGGGAGGGCTGAAAGTTATGAACTTTACTCAATGTTAACATATAGTATTGGTTATTGGGAAGTATACAGACTTTTTCAGAGGAGATTTTTTCTGGTAGGTGGGGGAAGGAGAGGGTCGGGGGCTATATGGAAGGATCTTTCCATGAAGGAAGTTTTCATGGGGGAAGGGGCATTGCTATGAAGGGGGCGCCGGATTTCCCAGCATTATTAAAGAAAAACATCAGGAATTAAATAAAAAAAAAAACAAGTTTTTCAACTGATCAACTGATTGTGATTAAGAGGTCATTTTTGAAGAACTGGAAAAAAAATTCGAACTATAGTTTAAAGAGCAGGGTATTGACTAGGGGGCGAACCCCCTAATATACGTGTTAAAAATTTATGAATATAGAAGTTCGTTACGTAAGTTAATTCTAAGTTACGTATATTTATTACTAATAAAAACGTTCGTAAATAAAATTAAACAAGTTTCGAGAAAGCCATTTAACCAAATATAATATGCAAATTTTGTTTTAATTATTCATGTACGGTGAGCCAAAATCAAAACCTGCATTAATTCAAAAACGTTCAAAAATTAAATAAAAAAAACAAGTTTTTTTAACTGAAAGTAAGGAACGACGTTAAAACTTAAAACGAACAAAAATTATTCCGTATATGAAGGGGGCTGTCCCCTCCTCAACGCCTCGCTCTTTACGCTAAAGTTTGACTTTCTCACAACTCTATTTTTTTAAACAATAAAAAAACTTTAGCGTAAAGAGCGAGGCGTCGAGGAGGGGACAGCCCCCTTCATATACGGAATAATTTCTGTTCGTTTTAAGTTTTAACGTCGTTCCTTACTTTCAGTTAAAAAAACTTGTTTTTTTTATTTAATTAGGTACAAAGATAGCACAGCGAATGGGAACAGATAAAAAAAAGAAATTGCTAGTCAGTGTCTGCAGATTGTGCTTAACTTTGAATAATAACGAATGAAAAGTGAGCGCCAGTTCAACAGGAAGAATATTCAATAAAGAATATGAACTCCTTGTAGAAGACTTGTTCAGAAGAGACGCTGGGAAAGGATGAAAGCCTTTTAAAATGTAAAGAATCTTATTATTTTGTTGTTTTTGGAGTGGAATAAAATTGGATCTGAATGTGTTCAAGTAAATAAGCGGACAGTATTTTAGGTAAGAATGAACAAGAGCAAAATAAATACAAGACATAGCTTCCAGATGCAAAATAAATTTTATACGGTGCATAAAACCTATGTTCCTTCCAAGATTCAATCTTAGACTATTAATATATGGGTTCCAACTTAAATTTTAGTCTACCATTATACCTAGGTAACATACAATATCAGCACGTGATATCTCCGTACTTAACACAAAAGATTTAATCAGATTAAGACCTGCAAGGGCTCGTGTTGAACGTGAATATACTACAAATTTAGTTTTTGAAGTATTCAAAGCTAGCCTATTTGCCGTAAACCCCACTACCAGTCAATCAAATGCAAGTGTTAAATTTTGTTTTACATTTTCCTCATCAAGTACAGAAACACTATAGGCCGTGTCATCAGCGAATAGTGCGGTCAGCCTCAGGTCTGCAATTGAATTACTAATATCATTCATGTAAACTAGAAACAACAGAAGGCCTATAATTAAACCTTGAGGTACCCCAAAATTATTTGATTGATTTGAAGACAATGATTTAACATCGCCCACGTCAATGCACTGGACTCTATCTTTCAAATATGACATTATTAACACTTTAGCCTGACCTTGCATGCCACAATTTAACAATTTTTCATTTAAAATTATATGGGTTATAGTATCATGTGTTTTCCGCATATCCACAAATATAATAGCTAGAATATCATCCTTATCCAAGGTACATCATGATTAAACTGGGTTACTGCCAAAATAGCATGTTTTGTGGAATGGCCTCTACGAAACCCGAATTGGAACTTACTAAAAAAAAGCTATTCTCTTCAAGGAAATTAACAATTCTTACATGCAAACAACGTTCAACAGTCTTTCCAAAAGCAGACAGGATAGATATAGGCCTATAGTTAGACAGGTCACTCACACCTCTCCCCTTAGGCAGTGCAATGACACGGGTGGACTTCATGCTATAAGGAAAGACACCATTGTTGAAATAAAGATTAACTATATGCACAAGAGAATTAACTATACTAAGCAAAATCGATTTAAGTAAATTCGTAGAAGATCCGTCAGTTCCTTCTGATTGTCCATTTTTGAGATGATGAGGTGCCATCATTAATTCAGAAGATTACACTGGGGGAGGGGTTAGGAGCATGTATTGGTGAGTAGGGGGAGGGGAGGGGGTAAAAACTTTTGCATTCAGCTGAATTTGGTGCTAAATTCGGGATGCCTCTTCCGACGTCTTTTCACCTACAACTTAAAACGAACAGAAATTATTACACATGTGAGGAGGTTGCCCTCTTCTCAGTACCTCACTCTTCACGTTTAAGTTTGGCTTTTTGCTCCAATTATTTAAGAATGACTCAGGAAACAAAAGGACCGTTTAGTAAGAATAATAAGCTTTTTATAAATTAAAACAAATTTTTACATTTTTAAATTTAATATCTGATGGTTTTTTGATAAATGCTGGGAAATCCAGCTCCCCTCCCAAGGCAAATTCCCTTCTTCCATGGAAGCTCCTTCGTGAAAAGTTCCTCCCACGTAAGCATCCCCACGAGAAATTCCCCCCTCCGAAAATATCGTTATACTTCCCAATAGCAATAATATACGTAACCAATGGGCAAAGTTCTTAACTTACAGCCCTTCCCCGGGGGCTGTGGGAAGTCAAATCATCCTCAAAGACATACTTTCCAGATCTTTCAACCATACTGAAGAAAATTTCTGTCTCAAATTTTGATCAGACAATTTTGGGTGAAAAGGGGGTAGGGAGGGTGTAGCTTCCCTCTAATATTTTTGGTAACGTAAAAGTACACTAGAACTTTTGATTTCCGATAAAATTAGCCCTTTCCGATCTTATAGGATGACTGGCTCGATACGATCAACCCTGGAAAAAAAAACAACAAACAAATAAACACACATCAGGGATCTTGCTTCTGGCAAAAAATTGAAAATTCCAAATTTTTTTTGTATTAGAGCTTGAAACCTCTATAGTAGAGTTCTCTGATATTCTGAATCTCATGGTGGGATTGTCATTAAGATCACTTGATTTCTAAGGCTTTTCCCCCTTTTTAAAACATTAAACAAATTTCTCAGACTCGTAACTTTTGATGGGTAACAATAAACTTCGTGAATTTTATATATTTTGAATAAGCATCACAATTCGATTCTTTTGATATATCTATTATTATCAAGACTCTGTTTCTTACAATTTCGGTTACTATTCAGCCGCATCGCTCCTTACTTACAGTTAGTGATCACGAACTATTATAAAGGTATTGTTAATGTTTGGCATTTTGCACTGTAGTATTGTGTATAAAGGTAATGTGAATTCAATGTATAATGATAAAACCTGAGGTATTATGATGGTTTATATAAGTTTTTTTTTTAATATCTTACTATATGGGCTGAAGCATGTTACATACTTGGATACGACTCAGCATAACATGTCTTTTTGTTAAACCATCGATGTGGATCAAATTTCAAATATTTGTCAAAAAATCATTCTCTTGTAGAAGAAAAAGAAGCCAAATTATCGTTTGTACACACAATAATCGAAAGGAGATGGAAGAAAATACTAGGTTTGTGCAGCTTTAGATCGTTGAAGTCGTTTATGTGACTGGCATCGAGTGCATCTTGACTAAGTTGTATGAGTTTGACCTGTGTTGTGTTGGAGGCATACGATGTTCTTTTGTGTTGTATTAATTAAAAAAAAACTTTCCGAAAAATAAGTTTTTCAAAGAAAAGTAAAGGCCATTTTAAACTTAAGCTCAGGAGATACAAATACCTGTTAAAATTCAAACTCAAAACGACCAAAAATTACTATTAAAGAATAAATGAAACCGGAAACGAACAGAAATTAAATAAACAATCATAGCAAAAAACATACAACAAGTAATAATATAAATGAATAAATAGATCTTAAAGCGAGTAATGCTTAGATTGAATATGAAAATCAAGCTTTAAACGAAAAAAAAATAGTTTGCTATTAAAGTATAAATGAAACTTAAAACGAACAGAAATTAAATAAACAATCAATGCGAACAAACTTACAATATATATTAATGTAAATGTATAAATAAATCTTAAAACAAGTGAAATTTAAATTTACTATGCAAATCAAGTTTGAATCGAATAAAATAACTACAAACAAGAGTTCGGGTATCGCCTCACTGCAGATGCCTAAAACCTACTGCGTCATTGGCGCCTTACTGAAAACTATATGAATCTTAAACAGTCTTGGAAAGTATAAACAAAATTAAATTGAATATTATATATATAATGATATTAATTGTTGAAAGATCCATCAGTTCAAGATTTTTTTCTACTGTAATTTTTAGTTTCATTTTCAATGCTGTAAGAACTGGAAAAGAATAAATTTGTAATATACGAGTAATTCTTTTTCAGTGAAAAGCAAATGACGCAGAAGGCTTTAGGTTTTTACAGCTAAAGAAGGGGGCAGTATCCAAATTTTGTTTGTAGTGAAACTATATTTGTCTTGACCGATCTTGGAAAGAACTAATAAATTAAACTGAATATTTGATGTATAATGATATTAATAGCTGAAAGCTCATCAGTTCGAAATTTTACTGTAATTTTAATATTCATTTTCAATATTAAGTACAAAAAAAATATTTGTAATATTATTCGTTTTCAGTAAAGCGCCAATGACGCAGTAGGTTTGAGGCTTCTGCAGTAAGGCGATACCCGAACTCTTGTTTGTAGTTATTTTTATTCGATTCAAACTTGATTTGCATATTCAATTTAAATTTCACTTGTTTTAAGATTTATTTATTAATTTACATGAATATATACTGTATGTTTGTTCGCATTGATTGTTTATTTAATTTCTGTTCGTTTAAGTTTCATTTATACTTTAATAGCGAACAATTTTTTTCGTTTAAAGTTTGATTTTCATATTCAATCTAAGCATTACTCACTTTAAGATCTACTTATTCATTTACATTATTACTTGTTGTAAGTTTTTTGCTATGATTGTTTATTTAATTTCTGTTCGTTTTGGGTTTCATTTATTCTTTAATCGTAATTTCTGGTCATTTTGAGTTTGAATTTTAACAGGTATTTGTATCTCCTGAGTTTAAGTTTAAAATGGCCTTAAGTTTTCTTTGAAAAACTTATTTTTCGTAAAGTTTTTTTTTATTAATTTTTGTTCGTTTTGATTGCAAAAAGTTTCAAGATTTTATGGCATGGGGGGAGGTTACTTACTGTCCGATTATTCTTGACTTTAAAAAACAGATCTAGAACTTTCAATTTAAATCAAATTAGGCTTTTTTCAAAGTCTATACGATTACCTCTATGATAAAAACCTTATATATGAACAAAAGACAGATTGCATAACTTGTGGACAGCGATTGACAACAATGAATGGATTGAAAAAATAGCTCCAATAAGGGTGTTTTGACCATTTCACTTGCTGAGGCAAAGGGATCACGACTGTTTGGAATTGATCTTAGTAGATTCTGTGTGCCAAAGCAATTTTGCATCTATCACAGAGTATGTATTTTAACCTTATAGTTGGATAATTATAATAGATTTACTATGTGTTCTTCCTATACAAAATTTTACCTTGTTAAAGTCTTTGGGGTGGGGGTGGCGTAGTTGGCATAAAGAAGAAAACTTTAGCGTAAACAGTAGGAGAGAGGGAGAGTGAGGTTGGAGACTCATCCAATACGAGGCGGAACTTCACTTATCTCCTCCGTTCCTGATTCAGGAGACTAGACAGACCCGATGGGATGTAGAATGTTGGACCGTTTGAGTTGTGGAAGACGTTAAAATACTCAGAAATACTTTATATTTTCAGTTATTACAGGATTGATTTCATAGATTGTGGAAGGGTCAGCCCCCTGGCCCATCATTTGGGTGAGCCTTAACTCATGATATGCAATTTTGATTAATTGTTCCGTGTTATGTGCATATATTATTCTATATATGTTATTTTGAGTTATACTTTTATCGTATTGCGTTCATTTATAAGCCTTAAGATAAAAACTGAAACCTTAGCGGAGACAGTGGTGGGGGAATTGTCACCCCTCACATGCATAATTGAGCAGCCACAGAGAAAGTAATACAAATGAAATTAATCTCTCTTTTGAAAATGTCTTTTTTCAAAAGACACGAACAAAATCGTCTAAAGGAACCTAAAGTGCTATCTCTGACATTTCCGTTGATTCTTTATTCCCGTTACTTTCAGATGTAAAATTTAGAATGTTATCGAATGGGTTTAGTCATCCCCTCCCTGAATAATTCACATTTGGAAAACCCACCCCTGGGAAATTCCTCCCCCCTCAAAGAACATTTTCTTTTCCTGCTGGTAATTCCCCCGCGTTAAATTCCATTCAGCAGAAATTTCCCAGCCGTGACATATGCTCCCCCAAACATATTCCCCTCAGATAATTTCGGATATTCATAAAAATGGAAGCTGAAATTTCTACTCAACTTTTTAGGTTCAGGGCGTCAGGGCGTCGGGTATAATGCTAAGGGGTGGGCGGGCAGGGCTGGCTGTACACAACAAAATGAGGAGTTTTTATAAAAAGACCCAACAAAACATTAAAACCTTATGGTCTTTTTGACCTTTTTTTTCTATTGTCTAAAACTTAGTAACAGAAAATAATTAATTAAAAAAACTAAAATAACTTTACAAAAGAGGTAACAATTAACAAGCACTATATAAGGTTATCCTCACATTTGCGCTACAAATGGGAGGATATTAGGGGTGCGGGTTTAATCCTAAGCGTTGGGCGGACGGGGCTGGCTGTGCACAACCTTCCCGTTGCTGGCCCTGTTTTCACTAATCTTAGTGCACAACTAAAAAACAATAAAACATCGAAACCTTATTGCCTTTATGACCTTTAGTTTTCTATTGTCTTAAGCTTAGTAACATAAGAAAGTTAATTTAAAAAACTAAATTTATTTAGTAATTTATATTAATATCTATTGTATTTTGTTTGCACTGATTGTTTATTTAATGATTGTTTGATTGTTTATATGCCCCCAACTTACAACGCCTACCCCTGGGCCCTGGTGGGCTGTGTCGACACCGGAGTTTTCGTTATCAGAACTTTGAACTATTTTAACAAAATGTCTATCTCAAAATTTTTATCTGGTGCATTTAGGGCGCAGAGGAGGAGGGGAGGAGCTAATTGCCCTCCAATTTCTTTTGACTCTTCAAAAATGAACAAGAACTTTCAATTTCCCATCAAATGAGCCCTCTTTAAATTTTGTACGAGCATCCCTTCCATAAAAATAATATGAAGGATTCGGAGAATCCTTAAATTACAACCCTTGCCCTGAGGGCTTCGGGGGAATTGTCATCCTCAAAGACCTAATTCCCAGAACTTAAAACTACGCTTAATAAAATGGCTGTCTCAAAAATTTTGATTGGATGTGTTTGGGGAAAAGGTGGGCGTGAGAGGGGGGTTAGTTGCCCTCAAATCACTTTCGACTATTAAAAAGGGCACTAGCCCTTTGAATTTTCAATCAAACGGGCCTTTTTTGAAGTTTCTACGACACCGCCTTCTATAAATACCTTATGTGCCCCCAGGGTATAGCTTAAAACCCTTGCCTTGAGGGTTGTGGGGGAGTTTCCTCCTGAAAACATGTTTTCTATCTGAAAATCATCTACGTTGAACAAAATGGCTATCTCAAAATTTTGATTGGATGTGTTTGGGGGAATGATGGGCGTGGGGGGGGGGAGCTAGTTGCCCTCCAATCACTTTTGACTATTAAAAAGGGCACTAGCCGTTTGAATTTCCAATCAAATGAGCCTTTTTATAGTTTCTACGACAACACCTTCTATAAAAACCTTATATGCCCCCAGGGCATAACTCAAAACCCTTGCCCCGAGGGTTGTGGGGAAGTGTCCTCCTCAAAAAGATATTTTCTATCAGGGAATCAGCTACGCTGAACAAAATGGCTATCTCAAAATTTTAATTGGATGTGATTGGGGAAATGAGTGGCGTGGGGGGGGGGGGCTAGTTGCCCCCAATCACTTTCGACTATTAAAAAGGGCACTAGCCCTTTGAATTTCCAATTGAATGAGCCTTTTTTGAAGTTTCTACGACAACGCCTTCTGTAAAAACCTTATATGCCCCCAGGGCATAACTTAAAACCCTTGCCCTGAGATTCTTGGGGGAGTGTCCTCCTCAAAAATATATTTTTTATCTGGAAATCAACTACGCTGAACAAAATGGCTATCTAAAAATTTTAATTGGATGTGTTTGGGGGAATGATGGGCGTGGGGGGGGGGGGCTAGTTGCCCTCCAATCATTTTCGACTATTAAAAAGGGAACTAGAACTCTCAATTTCCAATCGAATGAGTCCTTTTGAAGTCTCTACGACGACCCCTTCCATTAGAAGTGCCTCTGGGGGAAAAAATAACAAAACATTGGAGCCGTATGGCCTTTACTATAGGCAACGCTACCGCGTTGCCTCTGATTTAAGTTATCTAGCGATGATTGTCTAAAGGTGGTAGTTATGTTTAGTTAAACTGTTTGAGAGCTGAGTTACGTCTGGCTGTGTGTGGCTGCTTTTGCAGAAATAGTTTTCTCATGCATTTTTGTGTTATCTAACATGTAATTGCTTGCCTTTTAAAACATCTAAGTCAGAAGATATTAAGATTTTATTTCAGCTTAGCTTAGTGAGAAGTTGAATTTTTCTATGTGATTTTGAAGTTGCCTCTAGTGATTCTATTGTGTGGTAGTTGATGGGCGTGAAGACAATTTTTTGGGGCTTGACCTGTATGGACTAGTGCTCATGTCGAAAAAATTGAATTGGAAGGTGTTTGAGTTTTATGAGGGCAATCATGAGTAGGGCGAATTTCAGTTGTTTGGGATTTTTTTTTCGCAAAGATTGCTTTAAGAAGAATTATCAAGATCGTTAATTTCAAAACCCACCACTCTTTCCGCTAAGTTTTATTTAACCGAACTAAATTTGAAAAGTTAAACTGTTGCGCAAATACAGTGGCGCCGATTCACGAAAATATAAGGAAGAGGAGATGATTTTTTCAATACTATTTTTAATGAAGAAAAAAAAACAAAAAAAAAACAGAAGAACATTGAGCAAAATAATATACCTAAGACAGGATGGAACCCTATATCATAATTCTCTTAATTAGCAGCTACCGCAGCAACCCCGATTTACTAGGTTGCAGCTACCGCTGGAGCAACGATTAACATTATTTCTGTTTTTTAATTACAAAAGTCACTATACGTAGTAATTCCTTTAACATGAGCCATTAAACAGCTCTCTATGATGTTTCAGTGCCCCGCTAGCTGCAGAGAAAGAGAAATAGAAGAACAGATGCTTTCGATGCAGGACATCGTGGTTTCAGCAGCTTTCCTTGTTTTTCAAGCGAATCAATTTTTCTTACTGTTTAAGGCGAGGGACTAAAAGTTTCTAATAGAGGTTTTCGAACAAGGCGGATCTAACTATGTACTTTTTGCTTCGATCTGACACCACTTTAAGGAGTTTTAGGAGCTCAGTGTTATTTAATAGCTGTGAAAAAACAAAACATAGAGGTGATAAATAAAAGCGAACAGTTAGCCTGTCTCGCTGCTTTAATATAGCACATAGCTAAAATAGAATATAGATATGGAATAGAAATAAGAAGGTATTTTTCAAACTCTAGGGGGTCAATTTCCTCCTGTCCCTTCTGTCCCTTCCCCTAATTGGCACGCCTCTGTAAAGAGTGGGGGATAAATATGAAGGGGTATCGGAGGCCACCTTGCATTATAAATCCTGATCGTTTTAAGTTTTAGTGTTGCTCTTAACATTCATTTGAAAAAGAATCTGGATTTAATTTCTGTTTTTTTTTTAATATAATACTCAGACCAATCCGAGATATTTAGTTTAGTTAAAGTTAATCGTACAAAGATTTTCATTTACAGTTTGTTATTAGGAAGCGCTTAATCATGGCTCCATTCTCTTTTTTCAGTTATTTTCAGAATTTCTCATGTAGATTTATGTAATTAATTTAATTTATTCATTAATTTTTTTTATTTTTTATGTTATTCTTTTTTTTTTGCACAGGCAGTTTAACCTTTTGATGTATTTTTTTATATATTGTGTTTTCTGATTAAAATAGCCGTCTTGAAAATTTAATATGAATCCATTTTTTCCAAAAGGGGTAAGCAATGGTATGGGAGGGAGCCTATTTGCCATACAAGCGATCAATTTTAGCTCTAAAAAGGCCTTTACTATCTTTATTTTGTTTTTAATCAATTCTCCCAAATTTTAAGGACAAAGGTCTAGATAAGATCCTTCTGGTGAACAGAAAATAAGTTAATAAAGACGCACCAACGACACCAAAGCACACGAAATTCTGGTAATTAAAGACTTAAACATTCTGATGGCATATTTTCGGACCTTCAGGATTTGACAATTCAATTTTCATCACGATTAGATCACATTGAAGAAGACGGGGAGGGGGTTTGTTTTCTTTCTGAAAATGCGCAACTTTATCAATGCTACTTATTTTAAATGGTTATGTTTAAACCTTAAAATTCTACACATTTGAAATCAGCATAAAATAAAAGTTCTTTTGATATATATATATATATATATATATATATATATATATATATATATATATATATATATATATATATATATATATATATATATATATATATATATATATATATATATATATATATATATATATATATATATATATATATATATATATATATATTGTTTCCAAACTTCTGCTCTTTAAAGTTTCGCTTGCTATTGCCATGGGTCGGTGGCTTGTTTCATTGTCACTAATTGTTTGATAGTATTCTAAGGGTCTTCGGCGTCAAAATTGCGTCCTAATTGAAATTCTACCATTAAACACTTACAATTTGGTTAACGAAAACTATTTAACTCTCAATCATAGGATAAAAATATCAATAAAAGCTATATTGTATCTATTTCATAGCTGATCAGTTCCTTTAATCTATCGAGATTTCAAAGAGTTTCTACGAGTAATAGTTTCCTAATTGCATCTAAAATATCAACGTCTGCATTCTTTAAAGACCACACTGCCTTTCTATGACGAAACAAATAAGTTCCATTAGGGATAGGTCCGCTTATTAAACAGTGAAAAACAGATGCAAAATTTACTGGATATTTCGATCATATACATCAGTGATTATCATCAGCAGCGATGCTGATATTTTCCTGCTGATGATGATCACTAATTTATTTGATCAAAATATCCAGTAGCTTTTGTATCTGTTTTCTTACTGTCTGATAAAAGGAAATTGGAACTCCTATTTGTTTCGTTTAAAATATCAAGCTCATACCAATTTTCTTTTCGAATAATACCTAAAAAAAATAATACCTAAGAATAATACCTAACCAAATAATACCTAAAACATGAAAAAAACATCAACAGTGTATAATTGCGGTAACAATATCTCGTTACAAAGTTTCTCATTTACTCAAGTAATTTTTGGATTCAATTTCAGGCCAAAACTCCATATTTAGATTTGAACCGAGAAGAAATTGATCGAGGTATAGCTGAAGAATCCTCTAAGATTTTAAGAAACCATTCTAGGAGCAGATCTCACTCTGGAGTCTATCTAGATCCTTGGCTCCAGTTGAGACAGGCTGGTACTAACTCTACTTCAAATAAGAAAAATTTTCTGTCAACTATTGTTGGATCTTTAAAGAAAGCTGGAACATTTTTCAAAGGTTTGTGATCAAAAAGTCATTCTTACATGCTGATTCTCATGCAATGCTCCTTTTTATGCTTATCAATATCAAAGATACTAACATCCCTGAAAACTATAAAATTTCAGGACTATTAATTCTAATAAGTTTACACGCACTTGAAGACATCCCCAGGACAGGGTTGTCATCCCCCCAAAGAGAATACAAGTTTTGCGTTTAGAAATGTGAAATTTTTTTGCAACAGTTCTTACTAATTTTCATTCCTAAAGAAATTTAATCCTCCCACTCCCACTACTGAGAAAGTTCTGCCTTCATCCTAGGCCTATTTACTTAACTGTCGAATATACTAGCAAACAGTAAAGGTGTTCAAAGTTAAACATGGGTTCAAAATTTAAGAATCTCAACAGAAAGATCAGCCTTAATGAAAGTCTTCGACGGTGGTTTCGCTGAAATAGCTTTCATGACCAACTAGCCTACACATACGAAAACTAACAACTCATTTCAGCAATAAGTAGTCAGAGGGCAACACAAAAGCGTGCCCTCCCCCCCCCCCCACCCTAGTATCCCAGTCCTGATAACCTCCTATTTAAAAGCTAAGTAAAACTTTTTAAAAAGTGGACATGTCTAGGTATGTCACAAAATGGATAGAAAGCATATGTCAACACTTACTAAGTGTTTTCTGAAAATATATTTTATAATTCTATAAATGTTTGGCAAAGCTAAAACTAGATGGGCGTGTATTACTATAAAAAGACGAAAGAAAATAAAGATAATAACGACAGACCCTTGCAAAAACAAAAAAACTTGACTCAATTCTTTTGAAGCTTAAGAATTAAAGTGTAGAGTTAACCATAAAAGTATAAAATTACCCTAGAGGAGGTTTCGAGGAGGTCTGGAATCTTCTTTGTAATATATAAATAAGATTATCCAGATAATCAAATACCGGATAATCTTCATCGGAAAATATAAAATAAATGTGAGGTAATTAGCTTGTAGCAGGAGTCAGCGCAGGTATTCGCACTTGTTGCTAGGAGTCGTTTTCATTACGGTCGAGCTAAAAATCGGAGATGAAAGAAAGGTAAAATTAGGCTCGAAAGAAAATATAAAAATAAATATGAGGTGATTGTAGAAGGGATGTGATAGTGATTGTGAAGGAATGATTGTGAAGGGATGTGTAGAAGGGATTTGATTCGATTGTAGAAGGGATGTGTGCCGATCGATCACGCATGTTGCTAGGGGTTATTTTATTACTATGGACTTGAAAAAAGATAAAATTAGACTTAAAAGAAAATAATAAATGAGTTAAAGCCTAAAAAAATTTGTAGCAGGGTGTGCGTAAATCAATCGGGCATGTTGCAAAGATTCGTTTTCGTTAGTATTTAAATAAAATACGAGTTGAAAGATAAAAGTAGCCTTGAAAGAAAATGTAAAATTAATAAGAGGTGATAAGGTTGTAGAGGGGTGTGGACAGATCTTTTGTGATTCTAGGTTTTGTTTGTTTGTGATTAGGCTGTGATCTAGGCTAAGCCTGGGATGTGATCTAGGCTGGTTTGTGATTCTAAGTTTCGTTAGTATTTAAATAAAATTACATTCCAACGAAAGATACAATCAGGCTCAATAAAATATATAAAATAAATAACATGTGAATAATATGTAGCAAGACTGTGCACAGATCTATCACGTTTTTTTGCTAATTTTAACTTTCATTACTATTTAAATAAAATTAGAGTTGAAAGAAAGATAAAATTATAGATTTGAAAAAAAAATAAGAGGTGATTAGTTTGTAGCATGAGTGTGCATAGATCTATTGCGCGTTTTGTTATTTTTAGTATTCATTACTATTTAAGCAAAACAAGACTTGAAAGAAAGATAAGAAATAAACTAGAACGAAATGTAAAAAATCATAGTAAACGAACAAAAAAGATCAGGTAGAGGGGGGGGGCAGTTTGGAGGGGAAATAATTAGTGAACTCTTGACATTTATATTTTTGTAGCATAAAGTAGGGATATTTATCGTTAGGGGTACCACCGGAGTTTTTTTTGCATCCTCCCTACGGGTTTTCTATGCAGTAAAATAAAAGTTTGTTTTCTGGACAAGTTCAAACAAGATAACTCGTGTCTACTACTACTACTACTACTAACAACTCACCGCAAAACCAAGCCGCCAGAGGACAACACAGCTACTGATGCTCCTCCTCCATCCCAATCTATTCAAAGCCATCCTTTACACCCTCCCGCGAAGTTTCCATTTCCTTTAAATCTTTTTTTATGACGTCCTCCCCAGACGAGGACGACCTGCGTTCCGTTTAGCCCTAGACGGTTGGCCAAAAAGAACAATTTTCGGCAATCTGTTATCCTTCATCCGAACAACGTGCCCTAGCCACCTCAACCATTTTTTCATTATAGCCCTAAAGAGCGGCATTGAATCACGTTTTTCGTAAAGCCTATTGTTTGAAATACGGTCAGTCAGCCGGGTACCCAGATCAATCCTTAAGCACTTTCTCTGGAAAACATCTAGCAAATCCTTATCCGCTTTTCGAAGCGCCCATGCTTCAGAGCCATATTTGACCACTGTCATCACTGTAGCTTCTAATATTCTAACTTTGGTTTGCAGACTTATCTCCCTATTCTTCCAAGGTTTTTTAACTGTGAAACAACACCCTCAAACAATATTCTTCTCTTATTCTTATTCTTATTCAATATTCTTGTTCTTATTTAGTAGTCACCAGGTGACTTTAGTGCACATGTCAAGTAGAATTATTGCAAGTGTTAATTGGGTTTCTTCACACCTGCGTCACGCTTAAGAACCAGACATACGAAATGAGCTAGAAAATGATAGGGTTCTATTGTGCATGTCGTCGACGCCCCACTTACCTATTGTTGATGTGCTCAGAACTGATAGAAACTGAGGTATTTTGTATAGGAAATATTGAAAAAGCACTTCCAATAACAGTACTGGTTAGTCCATGTCTTTTGGATGTAAGATCGTCGGTAGAGGGCTTTTGTCCATTTATTCAGGGCCAAACAAAAACGTCCTCAAGTGGGATGGAAAGGGGTCATAAAGTGCGAAGCTTTCGACAGAATGGGGTGGAGAAGGAGACTGTTAGCTTCTGTCAGTGTACTGTTGCAATGTGTTATTAGCTGTAATAGTAGTGTTAGGCTGTATAAGAAAATGTAAATTTACTTATTAGTAGGAAGGACAGACCAGCTACTATTTGGACGCACATACGTTTCGGTACATCCTATTTGAAGTCTATATAGCATAATAATTACTGTTCTACACGTTGAACCTAAGACTTATATTACATGCTAAAAGTCAAAGCTGTCCTTTCAAATCCTTGCTCTCAATCTCCTGTGAAGTCAAGGACATGAGGTAAGTTTTTTTTGTTTTGGTTCAGCGATATATTATTATTATAAATACAGTCTGAAATACTCCAAATACCAATCTATGTAGGTGAAAGTAATTAGATGCCCTCAGCTATCAAAATTCTAGCAGAATACTACTTCAAACAGTCAAACGCAGAAGCATCGACCAAGTTAAGAGTGATATACTTCTACCTAATTTCTAAGATCACTTCTTATAGAAGGGGTAGTCTTATAAACTTTTGAAGTGGTTTATTCGATCGAGGATTCAAAATCCTAGTGGATAATTGAAGGCCTAAAAATGATTATACGGAAACTAATATCCTTCCCTCACTGTGCCCCTTTTGCCCCCAGGAAGACTGTAACCCTCTTAATACTCTCAAATTCACAATAATTGCGAAATTCAGCAAAAAGGCCTCCAAAGGTGAAATAATTAAATACAGTGAAAGTAATCCCAACAAGTAAAATGAAGATGGATAGGACTTAAGTGACTAAGTAAAGCAAATCATGCATACGATGGGGAATTTTGACTCATGGTATGACCAAACCGTCTCAATGTCGGACTCTCATAAGTAATTTCTGTTTATAAAGCTACAGACCATTTAAATAGGATGCTGGCAAATGTTCACGGCAAGAAAACGCAAGATATAGAAACTACATCACTATAACTGTATAAATGTTAGGTACATGGAAATTCTAAATAACATTTTTCTAGGGAAAGATTGGAAGAAGAAACCATGGAGCTCGACCTTATCGCTGCCTGCCTTTTCTGGGTCTAACATCGATTTTGCTCTACCTATAAAATCCAACTCTCCTTCAAAGGGAAAAAGACCTAAAAAATCAAGAACAGAAAATGTTTATTTTGAATCTCCTTTCAAATCGAGCATTAGCTCCAAGGTAAGTTATTTCTATAGTTTTGGCCACAAAGTAAAAAACAGTGAATTTATTTACACTTAATAATTTATAACGATAAAGTTTGAAAAGTAGAATTTTCCTAATGATTACTTGGGACCAGATTAAAATTTCGATTTGCACTAAACTCAGGCCTTTGGTACCTGGGCTGGTTCTCCTTTGGATCTAAACTCAGGACAGCTGTCTTCCAACTTTGAGACCTAATGACATTTAAAGTCAGGACGAGAGCTTACCTATTCTGGTACCATGTGATAGCCGGTGAAGTAAGATGTTAGGTAAACCCTTCTAGTACAGGCAAATGGAGGTTTGACCCAAAACAAATTGCAACAGAAATGATTCTTACACCATCATGTAGAGAAAACAAAACTGAACAACATATCCATTTTCGCATATTCTGAGTTGACGCAAAATAACCGTTTTTGGCTTTTAATGCGATTTTTTTTACGTTTTCCGAAAAAAAATACAATTTTAGTATCCGACAGTTTTTCTTGAAATGAAGTATGATTCTGATGCACAATGACAAGCTGAGACAGAAAATGAAGTCAGATTAGGTTTCTGGTGCAAAACAAAAAGTTTCACTATCATCAATATGCGTTGCGGTAATTTTTGTAAAGACAATCAATCGGCACTTGTTATTCAACAAATGATCGGTTGTTCGTAAAAATACCTGAACTAGGCACTAGTATAAGACACTTCGAAGCCTACGTAATGCAATAAAAATGAAAATCGTCACATTCATCACTCAGTATTTTAAAGATTTCAAAGTTTATTCCCAAGATTTGACTGAGAAATCAGTTAGACGAAGACCTCAAGTAATGCCAGAAAGTCGAGTAGAAAACTAATTCCGGTCAGTGACAGTCATAACCTTTATTTAAATTCGCCATCTACCCCGAGAAAAATTTTTATTTGAAATTCCGCCATCTAACAGTCGAGTAATACTTTCCGGTGAATCTGCTAGTGTTCTGATGAATGATTAGCGCAGGTAAGGAGTCGGTTTTTATAATGGTGGTTCGGAACTGAATACTTTAAAAGTTTAAAGGATAAATTATTGTACTTTACTGCTTTGTGTCAAATTCTTTGATGTTTCATGTCAGTTTAAGTTTTTTGTTTTTTTTTGTTTTACAGCGACATCTATTGAGAAGACAATCGTCCCCTGAAATACACCTTGTATCAACAGGTGACCTCAGCATCACGACAGGTTAGCTTGTATTATGAGCCTTTGGTATTCTTCAGAGCTGTGAGGGACCAAACGATTGACGGATTAGGTACACAGGGCTGCCACAAAGTCCCTAAAGCCCCTAAAAGTCCCTAAAACCAAGTGAAGGTCCCTATTGGTCCCTTAAATTTATAAAGGTCCCTAAAGTCCCTTTTCTTGCTTTGGTTTAAAGCTCCGTATCCTTCCTGTTGGGAACCTCTTCCCCCTTCCCTATATTTTTCTTTTTTCGTTCACTCCTCGGCTCAATTATTATTGATTGAGTAAAATATTTTTCAGAGGTTTATCATGATTGCGTTTATCAAATCTTTTTCAGAGGTTTATCATGATCGCGAAAAGGATCAATCTTACGGAAACTGATTACTTTCAACACGAACTGTGTTCCTACCTAGCGTCACTTTTTGACAGCTCCTGCATGCTCCGGACTGCGAACAAACCAGAACTTGCGAAGGCCATAACCCAGGAGTGCAACCTTGAGAAGCATTCATTTCCCCTCCCCGAAGGCACTCGATATATCCTAGACGGAGGAGCTCTGCTGTACAGGATACCGTGGACAAAAAATGAAAGATACCTGGAGATTCTAGACCATTATGCAACTTACGTGAGAGGAAAGTACCCTTCTGCCACTATCGTTTTCGACGGCTACGATGGTGGGGCTTCCATATAAGATATGGTTCACTCGCAGAGGAGTCGTACAGTTGGCCGTGAGATCTTCTTCACAGCAGATATGCAGCCCAAGGTGAAGAAAGAAGAGTTATTATCTTGCAAGAAAAACAAAGCCAGGTTTATCTGCGCTTTGGCTGATCATCTCCGTGCAAAGGGTGTCTCTGTTTCCCAGGCATCAGGTGACGCAGATGTCCCGATTGTGGAAGCTGCTGTTGCCTCTTCACGGTATCATGACACTGCCGTAGTTGGGGACGATACCAATCTATTGGTTCTCTTATGCTACCACTGTGACTTGTCAAGCAAGAAACTATTCTTCGCACCTGAGCCAAAGTCGAATAAAGCTCCCCAAATATGGGACATACACACCCTGAAAGAGAATCTGGGACAAGATACTTGTCATCTGATCGTTTTTGCTCACGCCCTGTTAGGCTGTGACTCTACTTCACGAATCCACGGTGTGGAAAAAGGTCTTGCACTTAAGAGGCTGATAGAAGACAATGATTTCCGAACATCAGCTGCAGTGCTCATGCAGTTCGCTTCGAAGGAGGAAATCAAGACCACTGGTGAAGACGCCCTGCTGATCATATACGGTTCGTCGGAAGGAGGGAGTTTGAACAAACTCCGCAGAGAAGTTTTTGAAAAGAAAGTTACAACGGCAAACTCTTTTGTTCACCCAGAACATCTGCCACCAACTTCTGATGCAGCCAAGTTTCATAGCTATAGAGTTTTTTATCAAGTTCAGGTATGAACTGGGGAGCCTGATCCGGAACTGAAAGCCGAGAAATGGGGATGGACGAATAAAGATGACTTCTTGTACCCATTAACAACTGACCTCCCACCAGCCCCGCGAATGCTCCTAAGGATCGTGAAGTGCTCCTGTCGTGTACAGTGTAGTTCAGCGAGGTGCAGCTGCTTTAAAAACGGCTTAGTTTGTACTTCAGCATGCAGAACCTGCAAGGGAACAATGTGTTCCAACTCCCCAAAAATCGACAGCAACAATGATGAAGAGAACCTAGAACCCTAGTCGTTAATCCATTCCAAATGAAGAAGTTGTGAAACTAGTCGGAATCTGATTCTCTATTTTGTATTTTTTATAAGATTGATTCTATTTGATAGACTGTGAAGATTAGATACTATGGGTTGACCCTAAATAGTATACGAAGAGCGTTTTAAGTGTGATTTACGATACTGACCACTGAAAACCAGTTCGGTTTGTAATTCACTTTCCCTAGTTATTTTCTCAAAAAATGTAGATCATTCATTAATGATTACGATTTTTTTTATGGTTCAGTGAACAACCTATTTGATTCTATTTTCGGTCTCAGCTCGTGATTCTACGTCAGAACCACACTTTCGTTCAATAAAATCGGGCTACAACGAGAATTGTATTTTTTAGGCGAAAAAAGTCGAAAAAATACAGTTACTTTTTGTATGGTGCTTTTAACGCTACATCCGACTTCGTTTTCGGTCTCGCCATGTTATTTTGGGTTAGAATCATACTTCAGTTCAAGAAAAACCGATGTCCACGAAAATTACGATTTTTATCCGAATAACGGAAAAAAATAGCATTAAAAGCCAAAAAACGGTTATTTTGCGTCGACTCAGAATATGCGAAAATTGATATGTTGTTCAGTTTTTGTTTCTCTACAAGATGGTGTAAAAATCATTCTGTTGCAATTTGTTTCGGGTCGACCTCTTTTTGGATCTCATTTTCCTGTACTATTCAGTGAGATGAAAACTTGTGCATATAAATTGGATAGGAGGCAGGAGTCAGTTCTGTCAAGATAGCAAAAGATGCATTGTCTTAAGAGAGTAGGAACTGTTTGGATGAGTCATATCTTGAGGTAGGGTGGGGATGGGAGTATCCAAAGGTCGATTATCTCCCAGAAAAATATATTTAGTTGTATCTATAGTTTCAATTGTGCTTACAAGTAAATGGGATCATGAATTCATAATATAGATTGTAGATTCAACATTTTCACAAAATACTTTTCGACAACCGTAACATATACTTTGAATCTGCAGTATGGCAATGTCTTTTACTAGTTGATCACTCTCATAACTTGAATCAGGAAATCTGAATAAATTTTGAATTAAAGCAATGAAATCTATTAATTGTCAAGTTATTTTAAAGGCTTTTATTCATTGTAATTTTTTTCTAAATGTACTTTCAACCTCAGGGTCTGTCCATTTCCTATCTTGCTTCCAGGCAAGTCAACAGCTAAAATCTGAACGAGCGTGGAGTGATTCGGATTTGTCTGCAGTAAAGGATGCCAATGAAGAGTTTGACGAAAAAGAACAAAAAGTTAAAACAAAAAATGCGAGTAAATTTCGGTCACCAAGTGAAATAAAATCAAAAACTCAGCTCAAATTTGCAGTCTTGGAGAAGAATGGTCAGTTTGATGTTTCTTATGACAAGGAAGAAGATAAGCAGAAGCTAAGGAAGGCAGAATCTCTTATAGGGAAGGAAGAAAGAGCGAAAAATCACGTTTTGTTTAACGATGTCATTTCTAGTGAAAGGTAAGCTTTCGGTTTTAGTCGTAATGTTGATAACTTGAGGAGTACAAATTTATACATACCGAATTAATAATCTGCCAATAGGGGCTATTGGGATTTCACAAAAAGATTTCACAAGCTATATGAAACCCTTTAACTTTTGCCTGGGGTCTTGTGAGGGGGAGGTAGGGGACTTTTAATTTTATGTGTACATAGGGGTGATTATTTTCTGGTCTTTATAGAAGATCAAACGCTTCAGATCTTTTTGCCTTGGAGTATTTGATTAATTAAGCCATGTTTTTTCAACTTGATTCGGCCGTTCAAAACCAAAATGAATTTTCAACAATATTCATGATTGCTGACACCTCCTATTTTGGATGGCCAATTTGTTTTGTCAACAACTGATGGTAACAATGTTAAAAGATGTCTAGAAACAAAAATACTAATATAAACTTGCACTTGATGCTAAACTAATAGGAAAAGATTTTTTTTTATTCTTCAAAATATTTTAGTATCAGGCTCCAAATCCGCACTCAATTCTTCCCAAGAACATTTCGTCTTAGTTGAGAAGTTTACCAACAACTAGGAGAAGCAATGTCATACAGGTCTACGTATGCATGTCTGTAAGAACAATTGCTCCCAAATTTTGTTAAGACAGTGGAAACACCCTTTAATTTTAGACAATTAATAAGCCTAATTCCAAGTTTTAAGAAATGCGGTCCGCTTTCTTAAGAGAAACATCATTTAATCTTTAATTGAGATCTTACTATCCCAGCAAAACCTAATTAAGATTTCGCGTTCTTCCATTCAAGACTTAGGTCAGTTTGTGTATTAATTACCATTTTTGTTGGTTTTGGGTTTTAATGTTGCTTATTATTTTCAGTTGAAAAAACTCTTTTTTATTTAACTTCTGGTCGTTTTTCGAATAATGCCGGTAAACGTGGTTCACCCTCCACGAACATCTCCCTCCCCTCTCGGGAAACTGCTCCATGGAAATTTACTCCTATATAAATAAATCCCCCCTCCATAAAATTCCTTCCGGACATTTCCATCCTCGCTGAAAATTCCCCGCTCCCCTCCGTAATATTTCTTGCAGAAGATTCAGCCTGAAAAATTCTCCTTGGCATACTTTCATTTGAAAAATACTTTAAGTTTTAATCATTTTTCCAATTGCTCCGGATATCCTTCTTCCATGGAAATTTTTTTCCCGGAAATCTAAACGCGCTCAAGTTTTCCCCTGGACAATTCCCCTGGAACATCTATATATGCAAAATTGAGTAGACAAAGAGAAACTAAGTCAAATAAAAAGAATTTTGTGTAGGGATTCTGTCAAATCCCCCCACTGTAAAACTTCCCCTGAAAAGTTCGCCCCCAAAATTTCCCTCCATAGGGAAAATTATCCCCAAGGAAACCCACTTCAAGCATAAATCCCCCCCCCCAAAATGTCTGTATGCTTCCCAATAAAAATACTATAAATAAACATTTTGCAAATTTTATAGCTCAAAGACCTATCCCTAACGGCTGGGGGGGGGAGGGTCATGTTATCTCAAAGGCTATAGTTTGGGGACCTTTCAACTATGCTCTACAAGATTACTATTTCAAAATTTCAACCAAATGACTTTGGGGCGATTGGGGCTAATTTGCCTCTAATATTTTTAACCCCATAAAAAGCTTTTATTTTCCGTTCAAATGATCGATTTCCTGATATTCTAGGGCTACTGGTTTGATGCGATCATCCCTGAAAAAAACAAAACAAAAAAAAAACAAGAAACAAATAAGCACACATCCGTGATCTTTCCGTGATCTTTCTGGAAAAAAAAATACAAAACTCCACATATTGCATACAGGAGCTTGAAACTTCTACAATAGTGTTTTTGGATAGGCTATGCAGAATCTGAAGGTGTGCTTTTCATTAAGATTCCCTTATTTTTATGGGGGTTTTCTCCCCTTTTTTGAAAATGAGACAAATATTCTTAAACTCGTAGCTTCTAATGGCCGATAACAAATTTAATATTTCTTATATATTTGGAATCAGAACAATAAGCTAATTCTTTTGATATATCTATTGATGTCAAAATTTTGTGTTTTTAGTGTTTCGGTTTCTACTGAGCCGCGTCGTTCTTTACTTACAGCTCGTTACCACGAACTTCGCTGATTTGCAGTAACAGCTGAGGCTTCGTCTTGAACGGTGTTAATTAAAAAAAAACTTTTCCACAAAATAAGTTTTTCAAAGAAAAGTAAAGAACTCCATTAAACCAAAAATGAGCAAAAATAAAATCAAATAATCTACCAAGCGTGAAACTACCACAAATCAATATCGAGAAATAAATGAAACCCAAAACGAACAGAAATTACAATAAATAACCGAGTCAAACTCAAACCGAGCAGAAATTAACATGAATAGGGCTCAAAACCCTTATGCCTTACCAAGGCCAGAACATAATTTGCACTTTACTGAAAAAATATAAATGTTTTTACTTTTATAACTTTAATAAATCAAATAATGTTAACATTTTGATTACTAAATATCGGTATATGCATATTAAACTGACAATGCACATTAATTTGTATTTTTTTCAGTAAAGTACAAATTATTTTCTGGCCTTGGGAAGGCATAGGGTTTTTGAGCCCTACTCATGTTAATTTCTGCTCGTTTTGAGTTTAACTCGGTTATTTATTGTAATTTCTGCTCGTTTTGGGTTTTATGCATTTATCGATGCTGATTTGTAGTATTTTCAGGCTTGGTAGATTATTTGATTATGGTTTTGCTCATTTTTGGGTTAATGGAGTTCTTTAATTTTTTTGAAAAACTTATTTTGAAAAAGTTTTTTTTAAATTAATTTCTGTTTTTTTTATATCGACATAGTCTTTTCAGGGAAAAAGAAAATAATTCTTTAAATCTTTTCGTTTTTTTGAGACTTTATAGTTTGACCTGATATTTGTATGCTGGAGAAAAACTTTCAGCAATTTTTAAACGACATGCACCCTTTTAAAATCTGGATACAGATAGTAGTGTTTAATTTAGTTTCATACCTCTTCTAGTTGACCTGAAATGGAAAACTTGATACCATTTGCAAAAAAATACTGCTGGGATACTGCTGAGATGTCTTATTGGAAATTAGCATTAGCACAGTGCATTTTGATTTAATCTTAAGGCAACATTTAGTTTTTAAACATAATGGGCAAAAGGGAGGGTGGGCGTGGGAGGGAGACTAGTTGCCCTCCAATCACTTTCGACTATTAAAAAGGGCATTAACCCTTTCTCTTTTCAATTGAATGAGCCCTTTTCGAAGTTTCTAAGACAACTCCTTCAATGAGAAGTGCCCTGGTCTAAAAAAAAATAAAAATAATAAGACATTGTACCCACATCGATCTTTACTATAAAAATGTTAAGCCTTCTTATCACTTTTGATTATTAAAAAAGACACTAGCCCTTTCAATTTCCAATTGAATGAGCCCTTTTCGAGTTTCTACAACAACACTTTCTATAAACCCCTTATATGCCCCCAGGGCATAAATTATAACCCTTGCCCTGAGAGCTGTGAAGGGGTTGTCATCCTCAAAGACCTAGTTTCCAGAACTTTAGACTACGTTAAACAAAATGGCTATCTCAAAATTTTAATTGGATGTG
The DNA here is from genome assembly GCA_027921565.1 of Artemia sinica. Taxonomy (NCBI): domain Eukaryota; kingdom Metazoa; phylum Arthropoda; class Branchiopoda; order Anostraca; family Artemiidae; genus Artemia; species Artemia sinica. The sequence continues at coordinate 41,674,873 of CM051271.1, read as the reverse complement.
TTTGGGGAAATGGTGGGCGTGAGAGGGGCGTTAGTTGCTCTCCAATCACTTTCAACTATTTAAAAAGGTACTAGCCCTATCAATTTCCAATCGTATTAGCATTTTTGAAATTTCTACGACAAAGCTTTCAATAAAAACCTTATATACACCCAGGGCATAACTTACAAACCTTGCCCTGAGGGCTTGGGAGGGGGTTTGTCATCCTCAAAGACCTAATTTCCAGAACTTTCAACTATGTTGAAGAAAATTGTTGTCTCAAAATTTTGATTAGATGTGTTTAAGGAAATGTTTGGCGTGAGATGGGGGTCTGTTGCCCTCCAATCACTTCCGGCTATTAAAAAGGGCACTAGCCCTTTCAATTTCCAATCGAATGAGCCCTTTTTGAAGTTTCTACGACAACGCTTTCTAGAAAAACATTATATGCCCCAGGGCATAACTTACTACCCTTGACCTGAGGGCAGTGAGGGGGTTGTCATTCTCAAAGACATAATTTTACGGACCTTTCAACTACGTTGAACAAAATGGTTATCTAAAAATTCTGATTGAATGTCTTTGCGGAAACGGTGGGCGTGAGAGGGGGAATACTTGCCATTCAGTCACTTTCGACAATCAAAAAGGGCACAAGCCGTTTCAATTTCCAATCGAATGATTCCTTTTTGAAGTTTCTAGGACAACACAAACAAAACCTTATATGCCCCCAGGGAATAACTTACAACCCTTGCCCTGAGGGCTGTTGGGGGAGTCTCATCCTCAAAACATAATTTCCAGACTTCTTACCTACGCGAACAAAATGACTGTCTTAAAATTTTGATTGGATGTGTTTGAGGAAATTGTGGGTGTGAGAGGGGTGTTAGTTGTCCTCCAATCACTTTCGTCTATTAAAAAGGGCACAAGCCCTTCTAGATTCCAATCGAATGAACCCTTTTTGAAGTTTCTACAACATCACTATCTATAAGAACCTTATATGCCCCCAGGACATAACTTACAAACCTTGCCCCGAGGGCTCTGAGGGGTTATCATCCTCAAAGACCTAATTTCTAAAACTTTTAACTACGTTGAACAAAATGGCTATCTAAAAATTTTGATTGGATGTGTTTTGAGAAAAAGAGGGCGTGAGAGTGGGATTAGTTGCCCTCAAATCACTTTTGACTATTAAAAAGGGCCCTAGCCCTTTGAATTTTCAGTCGAATGAGCCATTTTCGAAGTTTCTACGACAACTCCTTCGATACGAAGTGCCCTGGTCTAAGACCAAAAAAATTGTGCATACGTCGTTCTTTACTTAGGCAGCGCTATTGCGCTGCCAAACATCAACACGTCAAAATTTTGTGAAAACAGGTAAATTTCGAATTTTTGATGGAAATTATAATCTTTGCTTAGGTTTAACTTTACTTTAATAGAGATACTGAGAGATGAACCTAGATAATGTACTAATGATCAAAAAATAACTTAGGAATTTTATTTTATATAAGACACTTAGATGACATGGCTTCTTGCCAGGTATTAAAGTAACTGATTTGAAACTAATAAAAAGAACTTATCAAAAAATCAAAGGTTTTTATTAAAATATTTTTATAAAGAACTTTACGGCAAAATAATGACAGGAAACATTGGTTTTTAGAAAGGCTTTGTAATCATTTAGTCTGCAGATATTTGATTTTCTTATTGAAATTATGATCATTTTCTTGTCAAAAAAGTCTGTAATATTATAATTCTGGCTCAGTGTGTGGACGGATCTAAGACTAATAGAATCAATGAAACAACTAGCTTGTTTTTTGGCCCAAGTTATAGATGTATAGCTGTGAGTTTGTCACGGAAACCCAAGTTTCAAACAGAATTTAAACTTTAACGGCAGTGAGAAAAAATAAGCGTAATGAGATATTTTCGGTCGTGGGATGATTTGTTTATCAGAAGAAGTGCTGAAGTGTCTGTTAGGACAAAATTGGACTTTTTTCTAAGCAACAGAGGGCCGTACAAAATTCCTCTTAGACACTTCCAAAGATTATGAAATATTAAGGTAAAGAGCAGCTGATCTTCAAGATTTTGGTTTCTTATGGAATAAGATAAATTTACTCTCAAATCTTGAATTTCATCCTCATTGTGGAAATGGAAGAGTTAGCCAACCAGCAAATTTCCCAACATTTTGGAGAATTCTGTTAATTAAGGGAAAATTTTTAAAATGGTATCTAAAAATGTAAAAAAAAGAATTTAGGCAACATTTCAGACTTTATAACATGGAAAAACATGCAAGACAAAACTGGCAGTCTTGTAAAACATGCAAGACTTCAACAGTTATTTTTAAAAAAAGCAAGTGTAGTTTTTTTTCTTCAAATTCTGTAATTACCCACTTGAAACCTATGAAATTTTATCTATATTAACGTTTCAAGTTGTAAGAGAGTGTCACTAACACATGGTAGTCAAACTTTCGTGTTGGCCGCATGTGCGGAGGAAACAAGGAGGGTTTCAAGGAGTGGCGCCCTCTGAAATCCTAAGGTTACCAAAATTTATTGGTTTAAATATATAAAGTTTCCAAATACAATTAGCCATGGCTTATTGAGTATTAAACCATAAGTACTTGTCATTCAAATTGTCAAATTAAGTTTTTGCTGTGTTCATTTACCCCCCCCCCCCCCCTCTCTCTCCCCATAAAATCCTATGGAAATGTCCAGATAAAAACATAACTGTTATTAAGCTCTTTTTAGGATGTGATAGGAACTGATGTGATGGGAATATGTGATAGGAACTAGTCCCAAATTTTTCTTGCAAATTTCAATCTAATCAGAACTATCTAAGACGTCTTCTAGCGTGGTGATGGTTTTAAGCTAAGCCTCAATTATTTTTGATATTCTCTTTTCTTTAGTTCTTAATTTGAAATTCTGTCTAAGGTAAAATGTCAGAAAATTGCATTGAAACCCATCATCCACAGTCTGCTTTTACAAGTCTATATTCTTGCAAAGCCCAGCTGGAGCCTACATACTCGAGGCCTTGGCCTTTCTCATATATTAAATAAAAAAAAACTATTTTTTTAACTGAAAGTAAGCAACGACGTTAAAACTTAAAACGAAGAGAAATTATTCCGTATATGAAGGGGGCTGTCCCCTCCTCAACGCCTCGCTCTTTACGCTAAAGTTTTTTGATTGTTTAAAAAAATAGAGTTGTGAGAGAGTCAATTTCTGTTCGTTTTCAGTTTTAACGTCGTTCCTTACTTTCAGTTAAAAAAAACTTGTTTTTTTTATTTAATTTTTGAACGTTTTTGAATTAATACAGGTTTTGATTTTGGCTCACCTTACATGAATAATTAAAACAAAATTTTCATATTAATTTTACTTTTATTTGGTTAAATGGCTTTCTCGAAACTTGTTTAATTTTGTTTACGAACGTTTTTATTAGTAATAAATATACGTAACTTACGAATTAACTTACGTAACGAACTTCTATATTCATAAATTTTTAACACGTGTATTAGGGGGTTCGCCCCTTAGTCAATACCCTGCTCTTTAAGCTAAGGTTCGAATTTTTTCCAATTCTTTAAAAATGACCCCTTAATCACAGTCAGTTGACCAGTTGAAATCAGTTGAAAAACTTTTTTTTTTTATTTAATTTCCGATCTTTTTCTTTAACAATGCTGGGAAATCCGGCGCACCCTTCATAGCAATGTCCCTTCCCCGATGAAAACTTCCTTCATGGAAAGATCCTCCCATATAACCCCCAACCCACCCCTCCCCCCACCTACCAGAAAAAATCCCCCTGAAAACGCCTGTATACTTCCCACTAACCAATACTATATGTTAACACAGAGTAAAGTTCATAACTTTTAGCCCTCCCCCCGGGGACTTTGGGGGATTAAGTCATCCTAAAAGACATTTTTATCATATTTTCGACCATGCTGAATAAAATGAATATCTCAAAATTTTGATCGGGTGATTTTGGGAAAAATAATGAGCGTGGTAGGGGGCCTAGTTGCCCTCCATTTTTTTTGGTCACTTAAAAAGGGCACTAGAACTTTTAAGTTCCGTTCCAATGAGCCCTCCAACGATATTTTAGGACTACTGGGTCGATACGATCACCCCTGGGGAAAAAAACAACAAAAAAAACAAATAAACACGCATCCGTGATCTTTCTTCTGGCAAAAAATGCAAAATTCCACATTTTGTAGATAGGAGCTTGAAACCTCTACAGTAGGGTTTTCTGATACGCTGAATATGATGGTGTGATTTTCATTAAGGTTCTATAATTTTTAGAGGGTCTTTCCCCCTTTTTTCGAAAATCAGCCAAATTTTTCTCAGGCACGTAAATTTTGATAGGTAGGACTAAACTTGATGAAAATTATATATTTGAATTCAGCATTGAAATCTGATTCTTTTGATGTATCTATAACCCCGTTTTATAGAGTTTCGGTTACCATTGAGCCGGGTCGCTCCTTACTTACAGTTCGTTACCACAAACTGTTTGGTATTACCAGATTGATCCTAAAATGCAGCGTGACAGACAAAATTTTGACCCACCAGAGCCTTATCTGGCAGATATTCTTGCCGAAGAATGTCAATCAAGTGAAGGCCTAAGTTCACAAAATGCTTTTTATTGCCATCAAGTTTATTAGGTAGAATGTCAAAAATGTGCCTTAAAGACTTTTTACTTATTATTTTTAGTGATAAAAGTGAAGATGAAGGAGATATTGGAAATGTAACCGCTGGAAGCTATGTACAGGAAAAGGTAGAAATACAATCCCGAATTGAAGAGCTTACACGGTCAATTGAAGACCAGGTATATGATCTTTAGTATTTTTTTGCTATATATGTGTGTCTTCAGTATGCTAAATTATATAAATATAATTGTAATTGATTAAAAAATTTCCGAAAAACAAGTTTTTCAGTGAAAAATAAACAGGCATGTTAAACTTAACTCCAGCAGAAATAAATTCCTTTAATAATTCAAACTCAAAACGAACACAAATTGCAATTAAAGAACAAATCAAACAGTTCGTGGTAGCGAACTGTAAGGTGCGAGCCGGCTCAATAGTAACCGAAACTCTAAAAAACAAAATTTTAATACCAATAGATACATCAAAAGAATTTGATTTTTATGCTGATTTCAAATATATAGGTTTCGTCAAGTATAGTCCTACCCATCAAAAGTTACGCTCCTGAGAAAATTTGCCCGATTTCAGAAAAAAAGGGGAGACATCCCCTAAAAGTCATAGAGCCTTAATGAAAACCACGCCATCAGATTCAGCGTATCAGAGAGCCCTACTGAAGAGGTTTCAAGCTTCTATCTGCAAAAATGTGGAATTTTGTATTTTTTGCCTGAAGAAAGATCACGGATGCGTGTTTGTTTTTTTCCTTTTTTCCCCCAGGGGGGATCGTATCGACCCAGTGGTCCTAGAATATTGCAGGGTGGCTCATTATTCCTTAAAGTTTTGAAAATCTTTTATTTATGAAAGTAAAAAAGCAAAAAACTTAAAACGTATTTTTTTTTTAGGCAGCGCTATTCCGCTGCCTATGAAATCTCTTAAAGGGTTTGCAGAAATCGGCTTTGAAACCTCGTTGAGTTAAGGACCTTTATTTATAGAAATCAAAGAAGCACTTGGCAGAAAAAAACGTAAAGAATTCAATCGTCGGGCTTGAGCTGGAGACTCGGAAATTGCAACAATATAAACACACAACATTATAAAGATATTGACCCAAACCTAAAGTAAAAACTTATTCAAATAATAAAGTCGTTATGAAATTAATAGTGTAGCCCAGCGTCGACACCACTTGTGATTTATCACTATTTCTAGTGATTTCTTATATTGCCTAAAAAAAAAATCCTTAAATCAGGACACAAATCACTAGATTACTGAAGGAAATCATTGATAAAACAAAAATCACTAAAATTTAGTGACTTTTCTCTCACCGAGTGGCAACCCTGGTGTAACCACAATCACGTAAGCTGATTGTTTTATTGTAGGGCAAAATATAGGATAATTGAGTTGTTGGAAGAGCAATACGGGTAAAGTAATCTCTTATTAAGTATTTATCTACCAATAAAACAGGTGACATTAGGGAAGATGCATTCTTGTGCCTTTTATAGTTTGTAGTGCTTGAAATTGTTCTGAAGCTTAAAACTCCTCGTAGCAAAAAGCTGCCCGAGTACAGCACATCCTAGATGAGCGTAGTGACTTTTGTTTCAGTTCAGAACCCCCTATCAATATTTTATATTCTTTGCCATTCTTGAGACATTAAAGATATGCTCTTCTCATAATATTGATTAAAAAACTGTCCGAAAAATAAGTTTTTCAAAGAAAAGTAAAGGTCATTTCAAACTTAAGCTCAGCAGGTTCAAATTCCTTTTAAAATTTAAATTCAAAACGACCAGAAATTACTATTAGAGAATAAATGAAACCCAAAACGAACGGAAATTAAATAAAAAATCATAGCAAAAATATACAACAAGTAATAATATAAATGAATAAATAGATCTTGAAGCGAGTAATGATTAGATTGAATATGAAAATCGAGCTTAAAACGAAAAAAAAATTTTTCTATTGAAGTATAATTGAAACTTAAAACGAACAGAAATTAAATAAACAATCAATGCAAATAAACATACAATATATATTAATGTTAATCTTAAAACGTTAATCTTAAAATCTTAATCTTAAAAATAAATCTTAAAACGAGTAAAACTTAAATTGAATATGCAAATCAAGCTTGAAGTAGAAAGGCCTTATTGAGTCCCACGCGACACCCCTGCTGCCACCTACAACTTTTTTTACATAATTTATGCATGTTTTTATGGTTTTTGTCACTTGAAAAACAGGATTTTTCTCACTTTTATGGATGTTTCTTGGACGGTTATGTGTGTTGGTCAATTTATTTGATGTTTTTCTTGGATGTCAACATCAATTTATGTCTGTTTTATGGTATTTGTCAGTGAGAATGAAAAAACAGGATTTTCCTCACTTTGATGGATATTTTCTGGATTATTGAGTCTAACGGGGACAGAGAGGTATAAGATCCAGGAATAGGAAACAGGATCACGTGTTCCCTTTCGTGAATCAATAATTCCCCTTAGAAACAACAAAATAATTCCCCTTTCTTGACAAATCAATCAACCATGACATCATCTGTCAGAAATTAAAAAACTTCGGTTTGGAAACAATTCACCTTGACATCACCTGTCAGATATTAATAAACTTTGCACCGGAAACAATTCTGGTCGAACTCCAAAGATATTAATAAACTTCGCCCCGGAAACAATTCTCCAAGAAACTCCGGCGAATGTTTTGATCTTATTTGTCAGTGAGAATGAAAAAACAGGATTTTCCTCACTTTGATGGATATTTTCTGGATTATTGAGTCTAACAGTGACAGAGAGGTATAAGATCCAGGAATAGGAAACAGGATCACGTGTTCCCTTTCGTGAATCAATAATTCCCTTTAGAAACAACAAATTAATTCCCCTTTCTTGACAAATCAATCAACCATGACATCATCTCTCAGACATTAAAAAACTTCGCCTTGGAAACAATTCACCTTGACATCACCTGTCAGATATTAATAAACTTTGCCCCGGAAACAATTCTGGTCGAACTCCAAAGATATTAATAAACTTCGCCCCGGAAACAATTCTCCAAGAAACTCCGGCGAATGTTTTGATCTTAGAGAGGAAGAGATTAACGTTGGAAAGGCATTCTTAGTAATTTGAAATGTGACAGCGCAGGGATGCCAAAACAAAAGGAACACGCTGAAATTACGTTTAGGGGTTATTTGAGCGAAACCGTTTTAGACATTTTAGGGAATTATTTCGGCGAAACAGTTAGAGACATTTTAAAAGATGATTTTAGAAGATGTTTTAGAAGAGGTTTTGAGTGTGGTCGTTATAATACACAAGTTCTATTTGAACAGTGTTGTGAGGTCCTCTACCCCAACCCCAAAGGCCTCCGATCACCATACTCCAGCCCAAAGGAAGCCCCCGGCCCCCAAAGGTTCCCCGGGCTTCCAAAGGGTCCCCCGGGCCCCCCAAAGGGCCCCCGGCGCCCCAAAGGCCCCTGAGCCCCCATTTTTAATACTTTTTTAAGGCTTTACTATATCTTTTCAGAGCAAGTTCCTTTCTTAACGTCCATCCTAACCCATTTTAAAAGTTGAAGTACCCATCCTTTTCACCCACAACTTTACTTTACAGCTTTTTGGATACCTCAACACCAAGAAATACCTTTCAAAAGACATTTCAGAGCAATTTCCTTTCTTAATGCCCATCCTAAACCCATTTTACAACTTGAAGTACCCATCCATTTCACCCACAACTTTACTTTACAGCTTTTTGGATACCTCAACACCAAGAAATACTTTTCAAAAATCATTTCAGAGCAATTGCCTTTCTTAATGTCCCTTCTAAACCCATTTTCCAACTTGAAGCATCCACCCTTTTCACCCACAACTTTACTTTACAGCTTTTTGAATACCTCAACACCATGAAATACCTTTCAAAAGGCATTTCACAACAAGTTCTTTTCTTAGTGACCGTCCTAAACCCATTTTACAAGTTGAAGTACCCATCCTTTTCACCCACAACTTTACTTTACAGCTTTTTGGATACCTCAACACCAAGAAATACTTTTCAAAAGACATTTCAGAGCAAGTTCCTTTCTTAATGTCCCTTCTAAACCCATTTTACAAGTTGAAGTACCCATCCTTTTCACCCACAACTTTACTTTACAGCTTTTTGGATACATCAACACCAAGAAATACCTTTCAAAAGACATTTCACAACAAGTTCTTTTCTTAATGTCCTTCCTAAACCCATTTTACAAGTTGAAGCATCCATCCTTTTCACCCACAACTTTACTTTACAGCTTTTTGGTTACCTCAACACCAAGCAATACTTTTCAAAAGGCATTTCAGAACAAGTTTCTTTCTTAATGCCCCTTCTAAACCAATTTTACAATTTGAAGTACTCATCCCTTTCACCACAACTTTACTTTACGAATTTTTGAATACCACAACATCAAGCAATACTTTTCAAAAGGCATTTTTAGATCAAGTTCTTTATGTAATCCCCCTTCTAAACCAATTTTACAAGTTTTAGTTAAGAGTTTAGAGTTTTTAGCTTAGAGTCTTAGCTTAGAGTTTTTGTTGAAGTTCTAGTTTAGTTTAGTTTTAGTTAGGAGTTTAGAGTTTTAGCTTAGATTCTAAGCTTAGAGTTTTGTTATAGTTCTAGTTTAGTTTAGTTATAGGTAAGAGTTTGAAGTTTTACCTTAGAGACTTAGCTTAGAGTTTTAGTTTAGTTTAGTTTTAGTTAAGAGTTTAGAGTTTTTTAGCTTAGACTCTTAGGTTAGAGTTTTTGTTAGAGTTCTAGTTTAGTTTAGTTTTAATTATGAGTTTAGAGTTTTTAGCTTAGAGTCTTAGCTTAGAGTTTTAGTTAGAGTTCTACTTTAGTTTAGTTTTAGTTAAGAGTTTAGAGTTTTACCATAGAGTCTTAGCTTAGAGTTTTAGTTAGAGTTGAAGTTTAGTTTAGTTACAGTTAAGAATTTAGAGTTTTAGCTTAGAGTCCTAGCATAGAGTTTTACTTAAAGTTGTAGTTTAGTTAAGTTTTAGTTAAGAGTTTCGAGTTTTAGCTTAGAGTCTTACCTTAGAGTTTTTGTTAGAGTTCTAGTTTAGTTTAGTTTTAGTTAAGAGTTTCTTAGAGTTTTACTTAAAGTTTTAGTTTGGTTAAGTTTTAGTTAAGAGTTTCGACTTTTAGCTTAGAGTCTTAGCTTAGAGTTTTTTTTGTTAGAATTCTAGTTTAGTTTAATTTTAGTTAAGAGTTTGATGTTTTACCTTTGAGTTTCAGTTAGAGTTCTAGTTTAGTTTAGTTTTAGTTGAGAGTTTGGTGTTTTACCTTAGAGTCTTAGCTTAGAGTTTTAGTTAGAGTTCTAGTTTAGTTTAGTTTTAGTTAAGAGTTTAGAATTTCAACTTAGAGTCTTAGCTTAGAGTTTTTGTTAGAGTTCTAGTTTATTTTAGTTTTAGTTAAGAGTTTAGAGTTTTTAGCTTAGAGTCTTAGCTTAGAGTTTTTGTTGAAGTTCTAGTTTAGTTTAGTTTTAGTTAAGAGTTTAGAGTTTTAGCTTAGAGTCTTAGCTTAGAGTTTTTGTTCGAGTTGAAGTTTAGTTTAGTAATAGTTAAGAGTTTAGAGTTTTACCTTAGAGTCTTAGCTTAGAGTTTTTGTTAGAGTTCTAGTTTAGTTTAGATATAGTTAAGAGTTTGGAGTTTTACCTTAGAGACTTAGCTTAGAGTTCTAGTTTAGTTTAGTTTTAGTTAAGAGTTTAGAGTTTTTTCGCTTAGAGTCTTACCTTAGAGTTTTTGTTAGAGTTCTAGTTTAGTTTAGTTTAGTTAAGAGTTTAGAATTTTAGCTTAGAGTCTTAGCTTAGAGTTTTTGTTAGAGTTCTAGTTTAGTTTACTTTTAGTTAAGAGTTTAGAGTTTTTAGCTTAGAGTCTTAGCTTAGAGTTTTTGTTGAAGTTCTAGTTTAGTTTAGTTTTAGTTAAAAGTTTAGAGTTTTAGCTTAGAGTCATAGCTTAGAGTTTTTGTTAAAGTTGAAGTTTAGTTTAGTTATAGTTAAGAGTTTAGAGTTTTAGCTTAGAGTCTTAGCTTAGAGTTTTTGTTAGAGTTCTAGTTTAGTTTAGATATAGTTAAGAGTTTGGAGTTTTACCTTAGAGTCATAGCTTAGAGTTTTAGTTAGAGTTCTAGTTTAGTTTAGTTTTAGTTAAGAGTTTAGAATTTTAGCTTAGTCTTAGTTTAGAGTTTTTGTTAGAGTTCTAGTTTAGTTTAGTTTTAGTTAAGAGTTTAGAGTTTTTAGCTTAGAGTCTTAGCTTAGAGTTTTTGTTGAATTTCTAGTTTAGTTTAGTTTTAGTTAATAGTTTAGAGTTTTAGCTTAGAGTCTTAGCTTAGAGTTTTTGTTAAAGTTGAAGTTTAGTTTAGTTATATTTAAGAGTTTAGAGTTTTAGCTTAGAGTCTTAGCTTAGAGTTTTTGTTATAGTTCTAGTTTAGTTTAGTTATAGGTAAGAGTTTGAAGTTTTACCTTAGAGACTTAGCTTAGAGTCTTAGTTTAGTTTAGTTTTAGTTAAGAGTTTAGAGTTTTTAGCTTAGACTCTTAGCTTAGAGTTTTTGTTAGAGTTCTGGTTTAGTTTAGTTTTAATTATGAGTTTAGAGTTTTTAGCTTAGAGTCTTAGCTTAGAGTTTTAGTTAGATTTCTACTTTAGTTTAGTTTTAGTTAAGAGTTTAGAGTTTTACCATAGAGTCTTAGCTTAGAGTTTTAGTTAGAGTTGAAGTTTAGTTTAGTTACAGTTAAGAATTTCGAGTTTTAGCTTAGAGTCATAGCTTAGAGTTTTACTTAAATTTGTAGTTTAGTTAAGATTTAGTTAAGAGTTTCGAGTTTTAGCTTAGAGTCTTACCTTAGAGTTTTTGTTAGAGTTCTGGTTTAGTTTAGTTTTAGTTAAGAGTATAGAGTTTTACCTTTAGAGTCTTAGCTTAGAGTTTTAGTTAGAGTTCTAGTTTAGTTTAGTTATAGTTATGAATTTTGAGTTTTAGCTTAGAGTCATAGGTTAGAGTTTAGAGTTTTACCTTAGAGTCATAGCTTAGAGTTTGTGTTAGAGTTCTAGTTTAGTTTAGTTATAGTTAAGAGTCTCGAGTTTTTAGCTTAGAGTCTTAGCTTAGAGTTTCTGTTAGAGTTCTACTTTAGTTTACTTCTAGTTAAGAGTTTAGAGTTTTAGCTTAGAGTCTCAGCTTAGAGTTTTTGTTAGAGTTCTAGTTTAGTTTAGTTTTAGTTAAGAGTTTAGTGTTTTTAGCTTAGAGTCTTAGTTTAGAGTTTTTGTTGAAGTTCTAGTTTAGTTTAGTTTTAGTTTAGAGTTTTAGCTTAGACTTAGAGTTTTAATTAGAGTTCTAGTTTAGTTTAGTTTTAGTTAAGAGTTTAGAGTTTTTAGCTTAGAGTCTTAGCTTAGTTTTATTTAGAGTTCTAGTTTAGTTTAGTTTTAGTTAAGAGTTTATAATTTTACCATAGACTCTTAGCTTAGAGTTTTAGTTAGAGTTAAAGTTTAGTTTAGTTACAGTTAAGAATTTAGAGTTTTAGCTTAGAGTCATAGCTTAGAGTTTTACTTAAAGTTATAGTTTGGTTAAGTTTTAGTTAAGAGTTTCGAGTTTTAGCTGAGTCTTAGCTTAGAGTTTTTGTTAGAGTTCTAGTTTAGTTTAGTAATAGTTAAGAGTTTAGAGTTTTACCTTAGAGTCTTAGCTTAGAGTTTTTGTTAGAGTTCTAGTTTAGTTTAATTTTAGTTAAGAATTTGATGTTTTACCTTTGAGTTTCAGTTAGAGTTCTAGTTTAGTTTACTTATAGTTAAGAGTTTGGTGTTTTACCTTAGAGATTTAGCTTAGAGTTTTAGTTAGAGTTCTAGTTTAGTTTAGTTTTAGTTAAGAGTTTAGAATTTTAGCTTAGAGTCTTAGCTTAGAGTTTTTGTTAGAGTTCTAGTTTATTTTAATTTTCAGTTAAGAGTTTAGAGTTTTTAGCTTAGAGTCTTAGCTTAGAGTTTTTGTTGAAGTTCTAGTTTAGTTTAGTTTTAGTTAATAGTTTAGAGTGTTAGCTTAGAGTCTTAGCTTAGAATTTTTGTTAGAGTTGAAGTTTAGTTTAGTAATAGTTAAGAGTTTAGAGTTTTAGCTTAGAGTCTTAGCTTAGAGTTTTTGTTAGAGTTCTAGTTTAGTTTAGATATAGTTAAGCGTTTGGAGTTTTACCTTCGAGACTTAGCTTAGAGTTTTAGTGTAGTTTAGTTTTAGTTAAGAGTTTAGAGTTTTTAGCTTAGAGTTTTTGTTAGAGTTCTAGTCTAGTTTAGTTTTAGTTAAGAGTTGGTGTTTTACCTTAGAATCATAGCTTAGAGTTTTAGTTAGAGTTCTAGTTTAGTTCAGTTTTAGTTAAGAGTTTAGAATTTTAGCTTAGAGTCTTAGCTTAGAGTTTTTGTTAGAGTTCTAGTTTAGTTTAGTTTTAGTTAAGAGTTTAGAGTTTTTAGCTTAGAGTCTTAGCTTAGAGTTTTTGTTGAAGCTCTAGTTTAGTTTAGTTTTAGTTAAGAGTTTATAGTTTTAGCTTAGAGTCTTAACTTAGAGTTTTTGTTAGAGTTTTAGTTTAGTTTAGTTTTAGTTAAGAGTTTAGAGTTTTAGCTTAGAGTCTTAGCTTAGAGTTATAGTCAGAGTTGAAGTTTAGTTTAGTTAAGAATTTAGAGTTTTTAGCTTAGAGTCGTAGTTTAGAGTTTTTGTTAGAGTTCTAGTTTAGTTTAGTTAAGAGTTTAGAGTTTTATCATAGAGTCATAGCTTAGAGTTTTTGTTGAAGTTGAAGTTTAGTTTAGTCATATTTTAGAATTCAGAGTTTTTAGCTTAGAGTCTTAGCTTAGAGTTTTACTTAGAGTTCTAGTTTAGTTTAGTTTTAGTTAAGAGTTTAGAGTTTTATCTTAGAGTCTTAGCTTAGAGTTTTTGTTGAAGTTCTAGTTTAGTTTAGTTAAGTGTTTAGAGTTCTACCTTAGAGTCTTAGCTTAGAGTTTTACTTAGAGTTGAAGTTTAGCTTAGTTATAGTTAAGGGTTTAGAGATTTAGCTTGGAGTCTTAGCTTAGAGTTTTAGTTAGAGTTCTAGCTTAGTCTAGTTTTAGTTAAGAGTTTAGAGTTTTACCTTAAAGTCTTAGCTTAGAGTTTTAGTTAGAGTTCTAGTTTAGTTTAGTTTTAGTTAAGAGTCTTAGCTTAGAGTTTTAGTTAGAGTTATTGTTTAGTTTAGTTTTAGTTAAGAGTTATAGCTTAGAGGTTTAGCCTAGAATCTTAGCTTAGAGATTTAGTTAGAGTTGAAGTTTAGTCTAAACTAGCATAACCACAAAATTCCACAATATTGCATAGTAATACCGAAACCATAGGTTAGATTAGGTGAGGTTAGGTTAGAGGTTAGGTTTCTCCACGTTTAAGTTAGGTTAGGTTAAGTTAGGTTAGGTTAGCCTACGTACGCGCGCGTACGTAGGCTAACCTAACTTAACCTAACCTAACTCTAAGTCTAAGCTAATTAAAACTCTAAGTCCAAGCTAAAACTCTAAACTAAACTAGAACTTCAACAAAAACTCAAAACTAAGACTCTAAGCTAAAAACTCTAAACTCTTAACTAAAACTAAAATAAACTAGAACTCTAACAAAAACTCTAAGATAAGACTCTAAACTATAACTCTTAACTCTTAACTAAAACTAAACTAAACTAAACCTCTAAGCTAAGTCTCTAAGGTAAAACACCAAACTCTTAACTATAACTAAACTAAACTTGAACTCTAACAAAAACTCTAAGCTAAGACTCTAAGCTAAAACTCTAAACTCTTAACTATTACTAAACTAAATTAGAACTCTAACACTAACTATAAGCTATGACTCTAAGCTAAAACTCTAAACTCTTAACTAGAAGTAAACTAAAGTAGAACTCTAACAGAAACTCTAAGCTAAGACTCTAAGCTAAAAACTCGAGACTCTTAACTATAACTAAACTAAACTAGAACTCTAACACAAACTATAAGCTAAGACTCTAAGGTAAAACTCTAAACTCTAAGCTATGACTCTAAGCTAAAACTCTAAATTCATAAGTATAACTAAACTAAACTAGAACTCTAACTAAAACTCTAAGCTAAGATTCTAAAGGTAAAACTCTAAACTCTTAACTAAAACTAAACTAAACTAGAACTCTAACAAAAACTCTAAGGTAAGACTTTAAGCTAAAACTTGAAACTCTTAACTAAAACTTAACTAAACTACAACTTTAAGTAAAACTCTAAGCTATGACTCTAAGCTAAAACTCTAAATTCTTAACTGTAACTAAACTAAACTTCAACTCTAACTAAAACTCTAAGCTAAGACTCTATGGTAAAACTCTAAACTCTTAACTAAAACTAAACTATACTAGCACTCTAACTAAAACTCTAAGCTAAGACTCTAAACTAAAAACTGTAAACTCATAATTAAAACTAAACTAAACTAGAACTCTAACAAAAACTCTAAGCTAAGAGTCTAAGCTAAAAAACTCTAAACTCTTAACTAAAACTAAACTAAACTAAAACTCTAAGCTAAGTCTCTAAGGTAAAACTCTAAACTCTTAAATATAACTAAACTAAACTTCAACTTTAACAAAAACTCTAAGCTAAGACTCTAAGCTAAAACTATAAACTCTTACCTATAACTAAACTAAACTAGAACTATAACAAAAACTCTAAGCTAAGACTCTAAGCTAAAACTCTAAACTCTTAAATATAACTAAACTAAACTTCAACTTTAACAAAAACTCTAAGCTAAGACTCTAAGCTAAAACTATAAACTCTTAACTAAAACTAAACTAAACTAGAACTTCAACAAAAACTCTAAGCTAAGACTCTAAGCTAAAAACTCTAAACTCTTAACTAAAACTAAACTAAACTAGAAGTCGAACAAAAACTCTAAGCTAAGACTAAGCTAAAATTCTAAACTCTTAACTAAAACTAAACTAAACTAGAACTCTAACTAAAACTCTAAGCTAAGACTCTAAGCTAAAAACTCTAAACTCTTAACTAAAACTAAACTAAACTAGAACTCTAACAAAAACTCTAAGCTAAGACTCTAAGCTAAAATTCTAAACTCTTAACTATAACTAAACTAAACTTCAACTTTAACAAAAACTCTAAGCTATGACTCTAAGCTAAAACTCTAAACTCTTAACTAAAACTAAACTAAACTAAAACTTCAACAAAAACTCTAAGCTAAGACTCTAAGCTAAAAACTCTAAACTCTTAACTAAAACTAAACTAAACTAGAAGTCGAACAAAAACTCTAAGCTAAGACTCTAAGCTAAAATTCTAAACTCTTAACTAAAACTAAACTATACTAGAACTCTAACAAAAACTCTAAGCTAAGACTCTAAGCTAAAAAACTCTAAACTCTTAACTAAAACTAAACTAAACTAGAACTCTAAGCTAATTTTCTAAGGTAAAACTCCAAACTCTTAACTATATCTAAACTAAAATAGAACTCTAACAAAAACTCTAAGCTAAGACTCTAAGCTAAAAGTCTAAACTCTTAACTATTACTAAACTAAACTTCAACTCTAACAACAACTCTAAGCTCAGACTCTAAGCTAAAACTCTAAACTATTAACTAAAACTAAACTAAACTAGAACTTCAACAAAAACTCTAAGCTAAGACTCTAAGCTAAAAACTCTAAACTCTTAACTGAAACTAAAATAAACTAGAACTCTAACAAAAACTCTAAGCTAAGACTCTAAGCTAAAATTCTGAACTCTTAACTAAAACTAAACTAAACTAGAACTCTAACTAAAACTCTAAGCTAAGACTCTAAGGTAAAACACCAAACTCTTAACTAAAACTAAACTAAACTAGAACTCTAACTGAAACTCAAAGGTAAAACATCAAACTCTTAACTAAAATTAAACTAAACTAGAACTCTAACAAAAAAACTCTAAGCTAAGACTCTAAGCTAAAACTCGAAACTCTTAACTAAAACTTAACCAAACTAAAACTTTAAGTAAAACTCTAAGAAATTCTTAACTAAAACTAAACTAAACTAGAATTCTAACAAAAACTCTAAGGTAAGACTCTAAGCTAAAACTCGAAACTCTTAACTAAAACTTAACTAAACTACAACTTTAAGTAAAACTCTAAGCTAGGACTCTAAGCTAAAACTCTAAATTCTTAACTGTAACTAAACTAAACTTCAACTCTAACTAAAACTCTAAGCTAAGACTCTATGGTAAAACTCTAAACTCTTAACTAAAACTAAACTAAAGTAGAACTCTAACTAAAACTCTAAGCTAAGACTCTAAGCTAAAAACTTTCAACTCATAATTAAAACTAAACTAAACTAGAACTCTAACAAAAACTCTAAGCTAAGAGTCTAAACTAAAAAACTCTAAACTCTTAACTAAAACTAAACTAAACTAAAACTCTAAGCTAAGTCTCTAAGGTAAAATTTCAAACTCTTACCTATAACTAAACTAAACTAGAACTATAACAAAAACTTTAAGCTAAGAATCTAAGCTAAAACTCTAAACTCTTAACTAAAACTAAACTAAACTAGAACTTCAACAAAAACTCTAAGCTAAGACTCTAAGCTAAAAAATCTAAACTCTTAACTAAAACTTGTAAAATTGGTTTAGAAGGGGGATTACATAAAGAACTTGATCTGAAAATGCCTTTTGAAAAGTATTGCTTGATGTTGTGGTATTCAAAAATTCGTAAAGTAAAGTTGTGGTGAAAGGGATGAGTACTTCAAATTGTAAAATTGGTTTAGAAGGGGCATTAAGAAAGGAACTTGTTCTGAAATGCCTTTTGAAAAGTATTGTTTGGTGTTGAGGTAACCAAAAAGCTGTAAAGTAAAGTTGTGGGTGAAAAGGATGGATGCTTCAACTTGTAAAATGGGTTTAGGAAGGACATTAAGAAAAGAAATTGTTGTGAAATGTCTTTTGAAAGGTATTTCTTGGTTTTGATGTATCCAAAAAGCTGTAAAGTAAAGTTGTGGGTGAAATGGATGGGTACTTCAAGTTGTAAAATGGGTTTAGGATGGGCATTAAGAAAGGAAATTGCTCTGAAATGTCTTTTGAAAGGTATTTCTTGGTGTTGAGGTATCCAAAAAGCTGTAATGTAAAGTTGTGGGTGAAAAGAATGGGTACTTCAAGTTCGAAAATAGGTTTAGAAGGGACATTAAGAAAGGAACTTGCTCTGAAACGCCTTTTGAAAAGTATTTCATGGTATTGAGGTATCCATAAAGCTTTAAAGTATAGTTGTGGGTGAAAAGGATGGATGCTTCAACTTGTAAAATGGGTTTAGAAGGGACATTAAGAAAAAAAGTTGCTCTGAAATGCCCTTTGAAAAGTATTTCTTGGTGGTGAGGTATCCAAAAAGCTGTAATGTAAAGTTTTGGGTGAAAATGATGGATGCTTCAACTTGTAAAATGGGTTTAGGATGGACATTAAGAAAGGAACTTGCTCTGAAAAGATATAGTAAAGCCTTAAAAAAGTATCAAAAATGGGGGCTCAGGGGCCTTTGGGGTGCCGGGGGCCCTTTGGGGGGGGGCCGGGGGACCCTTTGGGAGCCCGGGGAACCTTTGGGGGCCGGGGGCTTCCTTTGGGTTGGGGTATGGTGATCGGAGGCCTTTGGGGTTGGGTTAGAGGACCTCAAAACACTGTTCAAATAGAACTTGTGTATTATAACGACCACACTCAAAACGTCTTCTAAAACATCTTCTAAAATCATCTTTTAAAATGTCTCTAACTGTTTCGCCGAAATAATTCCCTAAAATTTCTAAAACGGTTTCGCTCAAATAACCCCTAAACGTAATTTCAGCGTGTTCCTTTTGTTTTTGGCATCCCTGCGCTGTCACATTTCAAATTACTAAGAATGCCTTTCCAACGTTAATCTCTTCATCTCTAAGATCAAAACATTCGCCGGAGTTTCTTGGAGAATTGTTTCCGGGGCGAAGTTTATTAATATCTTTGGAGTTCGACCAGAATTGTTTCCGGGGCAAAGTTTATTAATATCTGACAGGTGATGTCAAGGTGAATTGTTTCCAAGGCGAAGTTTTTTAATGTCTGAGAGATGATGTCATGGTTGATTGATTTGTCAAGAAAGGGGAATTAATTTGTTGTTTCTAAGGGGAATTATTGATTCACGAAAGGGAACACGTGATCCTGTTTCCTATTCCTGGATCTTATACCTCTCTGTCCCCGTTAGACTCAATAATCCAGAAAACATCCATCAAAGTGAGGAAAATCCTGTTTTTTCATTCTCACTGACAAATAAGATCAAAACATTCGCCGGAGTTTCTTGGAGAATTGTTTCCGGGGCGAAGTTTATTAATATCTTTGGAGTTCGACCAGAATTGTTTCCGGGGCAAAGTTTATTAATATCTGACAGGTGATGTCAAGGTGAATTGTTTCCAAGGCGAAGTATTTTAATGTCTGACAGATGATGTCATGGTTGATTGATTTGTCAAGAAAGGGGAATTAATTTGTTGTTTCTAAGGGGAATTATTGATTCACGAAAGGGAACACGTGATCCTGTTTCCTATTCCTGGATCTTATACCTCTCTGTCCCCGTTAGACTCAATAATCCAGAAAACATCCATAAAAGTGAGGAAAATCCTGTTTTTTCATTCTCACTGACAAAAACCATAAAACAGACATAAATTGATGTTGACATCCAAGAAAAACATCAAATAAATTGACCAACACACATAACCGTCCATGAAACATCCATAAAAGTGAGAAAAATCCTGTTTTTCAAGTGACAAAAACCATAAAAACATGCATAAATTATGTAAAAAAGTTGTAGGTGGCAGCAGGGGTGTCGCGTGGGACTCAATAAGGCCTTTCTACTGCTTGAAACGAACAAAAATCACTACAAACAAGAGTTTGGGTGTCGCCTCTTTCTCTCACTGTAAAAATCTAAAACCTACTGCGTCATTGGGGCTTTACTGAAAACTATATGCGTCTTCAACAGTCTTGGAAAGTATAAACAACATCGAATTGAATATTTGATGTATAATGATATTAATTGTTGAAAGATCTATTAATTCAAGAACTTATTTCACGGTAATTGTATTTTTATTTTCAATGCTGTAAGAATTGGAAAAGAAAATATTTGTAATATAATCCGTTTTCAGTTAAGCGCCAATGACGCAGTAAGCTTTATGCTTTTATTTACAGTTAGGAAAGGAGGCAGTATACAAACACTTGTTTGTAGGGAAACTATATTCGTCTTTAACGACTTTAAAAAGAGCTAATAAATTAAACTGAATATTTGATGTATAATGATATTAATTGCTGAAAGCTCATCAGTTCAAAATGTTACTATAATTTTAATGTTTAATTTCAATATTAACTACAAAAGAAAATATTTGTCATAGAATTGGTTTTCAGTAAAGCGCCAATGACGCAGTAAGTTTTACACTTTTACAGTGAGAGAAGGAGATCATACCCAAACTCTTGGTTGTGGTGATTTTGTTCATTTCAAGCTTGTTTTGCATATTCAATTTAAGTTTCACTCGTTTTAAGATTTATTTATTAATTTACATTAATATGTATTGTATGTTTGTTTGCATTGATTGTTTATTTAATTTCTGTTCGTTTTAAGTATCATTTACACTTCAATAGGAATTTTTTTTTTCGTTTGAAGCTTGATTTTCATATTCAATCTAAGCATTACTCGCTTTAAGATCTATTTGTTCATTTATATTATTACTTGTTGTATGTTTTTGCTATGATTGTTTATTTAATTTCTGTTCGTTTTGGGTTTCATTTATTCTTTAATAGTAATTTCTGGTCGTTTTGAGTTTGAATTTTAAAATGTAATTTTATATGCTGAGCCTTAGTTTGAAATGACCTTTACTTTTCTTTGAAAAACTTATTTTTCGGAAAGTTTATTTTAATTAATTTTTGTTCGTTTTTGATTGTAAAAAATTTCAAGTTTTTAAAAATTCCTTATTTCAAAATCAAACTTAAAAAAAAATCAAATATTCATCAAAGTATCAAAACTGATATCAACGTAACAATATCAAAGTGTAAAATGGGTTTGTGTCAACCTTGGACTTTTTATTATCTGATGTTTGAACTATTTTTAACAAAATTGCTATCTCAAAATTTTTATCAGATGGGTTTGGGGAAAAAGGGCGTGGGGGGACTAGATTAAGCTTCGGTCTCTTTAGACTCTTTAAGAGTGAACTAAAACTTTCTATTTTTAATCAAATGAGCTCTCTCTGAAGTTTATAGAGTATCCCTTCTATAAGAACCATATATATCCCCAGAGTATAAATTACAACGCCTGTCCCTGGGCCCTGGGTCGTTGCGTCGACCCTGGAGTTTTAATGTCTGATGGCTGAACTATTTTTAACAAAATGGTCAGCTGAAATTTTTATCCGATGGGTTTGTACATCCGATACACCCAAAGGTGTGCAGGATGGGAGGGGCTAGTTGCCCTCCGATATATTTTCCCTCTGAGAAAATGAAGTACAACTTTGAATTTCCATTCAAATGAACCCTCTCAGAAGTTTATACGAGCATACCTTCCATAAAAACCATATATGCCCCTAGAGCAACACTTACAACGCCTGCCCCGGCCCTGGGGGGGGGGGGGGTTGACACAGGAGTTTTTCTTATCTGATCTTTGAGCTATTTCTAATGAAATGACCATACGTAAAGGAGTTTTAGTTATGTGATCTATGAACTATTTTTAAAAAAATGCCTACCTCAAATTGGGGGGCCAGTTGCCTTCTGATCACTTTTGAATCTTAAAAAGGGCACTAGAACTCTCAATTTCTAATTTAATTAGTCCCCTTTGAAGTTTATACGACGACCCCTTCTATATGAACTGCCTCGGGGGAAAAAAATGGAGTTCGGGGGAGGCTAGCTGCCTTGCAATCACTATTGACTCCTAAAAAGGGAATTACAACTTTTCAATTTCCAATCAAATGAGCTTTCTAGGAAGTTTATATGAGCATCCCTTCCATAACAACCATATATGCGCCCAGGGCATAGCTTACAATGCCCATCCCCGGGCCCTGGGGGGCTATGTCGACAACGGAGTTTTTCGTTATCAGAGCCTAAAACTATTGTTAACAAAATGTCTATCTCAAAATTTTATCTAATGCATTTAGGGCGTGGAGGGGGGTTAGTTGCCATCTGATCTCTTTTGACTCTTAAAAAGTGAACAAGAACTTTCAATTTCCAATCAAATAAGCCCTCTCCAATGTTTATACCAACATCCCTTCCGTAAGAACTATAAATGCCCCTAGAGCATTACTCATAATGCCTGCCTCCAGGCCCTGGTGGGTTCCGTCGACACAAGATTTTTTCTTATCTGACTTTTGAATTATTTTTAATGAAATGGGTATTTAAAAATTTTTATGGGACGGGCTTTGGGAAAAAGGGTGTGTGGGGGGGACTAGTTACTCTTGGATATCTTTCAATTCTTAAAAATTGAACTAGAACTTTCAAATTCCAATCAAATGAGCCCCCTCTGAAGTTTATACGAGATCCCTTTCATAAGGACCATATACGCCCCCAGGACAACACTTACAACGTCTATCTCCCCGGCTCTGGGGGGCGTTTTTGTTATCTAATTTTTGTACAATTTCCAAAACGCTGGTCATCTCAAAATTTGTAGCAGACGGGTTTAGGGAAAAAAGAGTGTGGGGGGGGGGCTAGTTTAACTCTCTTGACTCTTAAAAAGTGAACTAGAACTTTCAATTTTCGATCAAATGAGCCCTCTAGGAAGTTTATATGAGCATCCCTTTCATAAGAACCATACATGCCCTTAGGGCATAACTTAGAACGCCTTCCCCTGTGCCCTGGGGGTTCTATTGACTCCAGATTTTTTCTTATTTTGACCTTTGAACTATTTTTTAACAAAATGTCTATCTCAAAGTTTTCATCTAATGGGTTTTGAAAAAGAAGGCGTGGGAGGGGGGCTTTCAATTTACAATCAAATGAGCCGTCTCTGAGTTTTTTACGCGCAGACCTTCAATAAAAACCATATATTCTTCCAAAGCATAACTTACAACACCTGCCCTCAGGCCCTGGGGGGGGGGGGGGGTCTGCGTTGACCCCTGAGTTTTCGTTCTATGGTCTATGAACTATTTAAAAAAAGCTATCTCAAAGTTCTTATCAGATGGATTTGAGGAACAAAGGGCGTGGAGGGGATGGGCTAGGTACCCTCCAATCTATTTTGACTCTAAGAAACTGAACTAGAACTTTCAATTTGCAATCAAATGATCCCTCTTTGAAGTTAATACGAGCATCTCTTCCTTAAGACCCACATATGCCCCAAGGGCACAACTTAAAACGCCTGCCCCCGGGCCCTGGTGGGTTTTGTCGACACCGGAATTTTCGTTATATGATCTTTAAACTATTATTAACAAAATAGCTATCTTAAAATTTTTATTGGTTGCATTTGGGAAAACAGGGTTTGAGGGGGGGAGGTCTGGTTACCCTCCAATATCTTTTGACGCTTAAAAAGTGAACTAGAAATTTCAATTTCCAATGAAATGAGCCCTCTCTGAAGTTTATCGAGCATTGCTTCCATAAGAACCATATATGCCCCCAGGGCATAACTTATAACCCTTGCCCCTGAAGACTGTGGGCGGAGTGTCCTGATCAAACATATAATTTACAGAACTTTCAACTACGTCGAACAAAATGGCTATATCAAAATTTTCATTGGATGTGTTTGAGGAAATGGTGGGCGTTGAAGGTGTGGTGAGGTTGTTTTTATGGTATTTTGGTGATGTTGTAGTAGATGCCTTTACTCTCCCTTTATAGGGGAGATAAACTATGGCCCTAAGGTAATTAAACTTTGGTAGTGTGCCTTAGGCTATGACCGGACTAATGAGGCGTACCAGCAAGGTATATTCGAGAGACTAAATGTAGATTGTAGAGAGGCTAGCTATAATACAATGCTTTTATTCAGTTAACATGCACTAGTACAGGGTTTAATAATAGATATATATTCTGCTGGGACTGGTTGTCTCAGGTAGACTACAAGTATCAGAAAACTACAAAAATATATAATAAGATACTTAGAAACTTACAATAATCCGAAAATGTTCCAAGGTATTTCTAAATCAATGGACCAGAGGTCAGTCCGGTATAAAGTTAGTATCAGTCTGTCCCTTCCCATAAAATATATCTTTTATACATTTTATCAACCACACCTTCCGGGACCTAACTGACGCACATAGCTAGGAAGTGTTAATTTCTCAATTTCCCGTTAAGCATAAACTTGCCAGGATATGTTCCTTATCTTAATAAAAGGTGGTATTTCTAAACTTTTGTGTTTGCGTCTTAATACTTTTACTAAATTCTAAATTGACTTAATTAGAAAGCATCACCATAATACTGCCTATTTTAAGAGGAGTTGTCCCAACTCTCAATATTTTACTTTTAAAACAACTTAATTTTGTACATACTTATATGCTGCCATCTTTGGGTTATTCTGTGCATATACCCTCAATGGGTTTTCTTAGGATCATGTTTATGGTCAAATATATGCCATGTCCTTCTTTGTCCAAGGATATCAAATTTGAAATTTATCCTTGTTTCTCTTTTTCTCAGTCGTTAAGACTGTAAAATTCTCTTTTCACCCTCATTTTCATGTGCATCTTATTAGTGGCATTTATATTACTGGCATTTATAGCATTATATTAGTGGTTCTGCTTAAATTAGATTTAAAGTTATATTCGAAACGTTTATAAATTATTTGAGTTTTAATTTAATTCCCATTAGTAATTTAATTTATCTGGGTGATGTGGTTGATATACCTTTTATTTTTCGGGATTAAAAATGCCCTGGATAAATTATACATAACAATTTTGGTTTTTAACTTTTCACATATTTTTCCAGCACAAAGCATTTTCACATTCTTTCAAATATATAAAGCCATCTAGGTTACTTAGCACTTTCTTTGATATTTTCTAGGCCCAATTTAAGTTCTGATTTTATCTTACTTTATGATGAACTTGTAGTGAAGTCTGTAATACTGCATACAGTTTCCAAAATATCAGTTGACCAGTTATGGTTTGGTTTCTGTTGGTATGAGCTGTTAGTATCAGGATACAATTGAACTGGCTTCAAAATTTGTTACTTTCCAAAAATGGCTCAAAAACTGATTGAAAAAATGGATGCGAAAGGATGTTACGAAAAAATTTGATTTCCAAAAAAACTAAGGCTGTATCTAAAATAAATATTCACATTAGAATAGACATAAAGCATAGAGTGTTACATATATAGTAAAAAGAAACACTCAATTTTGTAAAGTTTAATTACTTTTAATTACTTTTTTATCTTTATATTCTAAACATAATATGCCACTTAAATAGAAACGTTATGTTTCTTGCTGGATTATCCTTTTCAAACTTAATTCTTAACGGATTATTTCACAATAAAAATATTTATGCGTTGTCTCGCAGTCATACACTTATATATAACATTAAATCACTAGTTAAAACTTAAAGTTATTTCTAAAAATAATAAACATAGTATATATACAAGCATTGTGTAATAACTTACACAAGTATATTTTTTAAGGCGTAAAACTAGATAGAACATTCAACTACTGGTTCAAATTTAGAGCATTTGAAAAAATAAAACAGGGTATAGATTAGCATTGGAATTAATTCCAATTAGTGTTTTATTAATTGCTTATAAAGTATTAATTTAGAATACTTCTTGAATGATACAAAAAGCAAAATAAAAAACAAAATAAACAACATATTAATTCACTATATTTACATGGATAGTTTAGGTTATATATATATATATATATATATATATATATATGTATATATATATATATATATATATATATATATATATATATATATATATATATATATATATATATATATATATATATATATATATATATATATATATATATATATATATATATATATATATATATATATATATATATATATATATATATATATATTAACAGAAGTTATGTTGATACATAGCTTAATTGTTAAAAACAAGAAATAATTATGTACCCTAAAAATTTATTTAATCACTACAATATTTGTTGTTTGTACAACTTTTAAATAATTCCGTCAAGATTTTTATCTGATAAGTCTTAACTGCAACTAAAATATTTACAAAAAAAATTCAACTCCAACAAATAGCCTACATTTATACACTATAACTGAGAACTGTGATTAGCCTCTATATAAGGGCTTGGCAATAGTTCATATAACAGGACTTTACTTTTAAAATTTACTTATTTACATTTTTTTACGATAACAATTTCATATTTAGTAAAAATTTTCAAAATACCTTTATAACTATGTATATTTTCTCACTAACATTTGTTACCACTATATACATTTTCCATATACGACTGTATACATTTATTTTTTGTTTCTTTTTCTTATCTTTGTTTTACAACTTTGGTTCTATTTTGAATCAACTTGTGTCCTTAACTGTTTTTAGCTTACTATATGCCTGTCTATTTATTCAAACTTTTGAGCTTTTTAATTCTTTTTGAATTTTAGCTACTTGAGACAGTTTTATAACGATTTTGCCTGTAGTCTCTTTTTTTATCAGCTTCAATGTCCTTTTTGGACAAAGCTCCGTTTACAGCTTTGATTTGATAAATTTTTATACGGTAATTTTTAAAGTTCCGGTAATTTTTTTTGGCATAGAAGTGATAATGACTATTTTCACTTTAACTTCCCAACTTTTAGTGGTCTTGTCTTAAGTTTCAACTTCAACTTAGGTCTTTTAGGCTATTAATACGCCTTTTTTTCAAATTTTTTATGCCATGCTAGTGATTTTTTCGAAAATGACTCCCATAAAAAGAGCATAATTTTTCCTCTCTCTACTTGGAGCATATCTCCAATATTTCTATTAATATCCGCCAGGGATCACTTATTTTGTACTTATTTAGTACAATTATTTCGTCCAAGTCTCGTTCGGTCAGTTCAATATGCACGTATAATAGAGCTTAACTGACTCCATTCCTTTTCTTTTCCTTCATTTTCGTCTGGCTATATTTTCAACTTGAACTTTTTTTCCCTTTTTTTGATTATTTACTTCAATGCAGCCTAAGGGTTTTTTCAAGTCTTTTTCCGCTTTTTCTGTACAATATATCTTTTCTAAGCCTATATTTATATTTTTCATGTTTTATTCAATAATTTTTACAAGTTTTTATGCTGATTGCCGTTCTATGGTCAAATTCATTATCTCCTTATTTTTAAGATGTGGGGGGGGGGGGTATGTCTAATTTCGTAACCTGTATTTTTTCGAAATTATTTAAATATCTCTGTCCAAAATTGTTTGTGTTAGAAAAGTACTGTATTTTTCAGCTGATTTTTATAACACTTTTAATTAAGTTTTGCCCCACTTTTGTAGTTCTCATTTCTTCATAGAAATGCAATATTTACGATATCCTGATTTCCGCAAAATTGTGTGGTTTTCATCGCAAACACATTTTCTTTGTCTATGGTACTTCACAAAAAAATGCCTAATTCGTGCCAAAATCTGTTTTGCGATAGGGGTTGTCAGTGCCCATTGCGGTTTCCCTATAATTTTTTATATTATTCGCGATTGACATTTCTCCTCAATTTTTGCCTTAGTTTTATATAGTAATTAAGTACACTTTGCCCCTTTCGTGATATTTTGACTATTATCCTGTTCTAAAGGTTTATGGGTTTAGTTCCCGGGTAGCGTGACTACATCCTATTTATTTTTTTTTTGGATGTACGACTCTACCCAAACATTCAGTTCAAACCTCCTCTAAAGTTTGACTTTTATTTCTGATATATATTTGGTTAGCTTGGTGGATCCCCCCCAATGACAAAACGTTTAGCAGTTTTCATTGTTAAATGCCAATGGTCTTGTCATTGGTGTCTTTCACCATCAATTTCCTTGCCCTGGTTATTTCTATTAATGCTGTGCTGTGAATTTATTTAATATATGAAATCATTTATACCCGAGAAAGCTTTATTTTATACTGTGCTATATATTTTTTTTAAATTGTTATCATTTTTATATAAGGATCTTATTTATGTTTACTGTCCTTATTTGATAAGTATTCATTTGTTATATTCTACTATTTATAATAAGATTACAGCTAGCTTATACATGTATCGCGCACTTAATGTTAACTCTTGCTGCATTTCCTATTAATATTTTTAATTTCCATCAAAGCCGGTTTTTTTTTTCAAATTCGACTGGAGATGCCACCTCAGAGAGTCAAAGGTCAGTAGATGCTTCGCATTTACTTAACAACGAGAGACCAGCAGTGATTGAGCTCACTCCAAATTTGCTAGCTTCCAATTACCCTATTTCAGTAAACTACCCTCCTTCGTTTTTTTTCGACTACCCCCCAAAATAATTTTTTTTCAATATATATATCAAAAGAATTGCCTTTGAAAGCTGATTCTAAATATATATAATTCAATTAGTTTCGCTACAACCATTAAAAGTTACGATGCAATAATTAATTTATTTTATGAAACCTAATTTTTTTGACGAGTCTTGTCCAAACACGATTCACGAAGTTCTATTTCGTCCTGGAGACAATAAATAGTGCAGGAAGCTATGATGTCACATACATCTGAGTTTATTTTTCCCTGGGAACTTACGAGTCTCTAGGCTATAATCTTTTTGAGCTTATTTTCTAAATTAATAATTTTTACTGGCGGGATATATTATGAAAGAAATTTTGACGTTATTAACATATCGATTAAAGGAAGAAAAAATATATATATTTCTTTAGAGGTTCTTTACTCGTTTTCTTTTTCCCATGTTATCATTATTTTATTCAAATACTGATTCGACTGGGAGCAACACTAGCTCTCCCTTTTTCCGTTTCCTGGTCTGAATTTTGTATTCCAAATTTTTGTTTTTCATCTTTATAATATTGACAAGTTTTTCCGTGGTCTCTATAATGTGGTTTACAAGGTTCTGAATTCGAGCGTGGTTTTGTTGCTTCGTCAAATGTCTCTTGCCTCCGTCCCCCATGACGTTTTGCGTATTTTATTAGTGCTTTAGCCACTTGTGCTGTTGACGGAGGAACTTGTTGCTGTCTTTCTGGCTTCTTTACTGTTCTCCATAATTTTTCTCTTATGGAGGTTTTTCTTACCGATGGCCCAGGTTTAGTTATATCTGTTTCTGTAGAAGAATTATCGGTTTCACACTTTTTCAGCTCGCATCTGGTAGATGGAGTTTGTTCCAAAAGCCATTTTTGTGTTAAAACTGTAGGCGAGTCTAGCGTATGAAAAACAAGATAATTCTTCGGTTTCTCCCAATTTTTCTTCCTCTTGTGATTTAACCTCCGGTTTATTATCTCTTACAGCCATAGGCTGTTTTTGAGGCTCTTCTCTATCGCTTTCATCGCTAGTATCCTATGAGCATTGGACTTTTTTCTTTTTCTCTTGTTTGTTTTGGAATGTTTGTAGCCAAGACTGGGTTAAATATTCCTTCCACTTCTCCCAACTTTTGTGGTCGTTAAAAAGGTCATAGAATTCATATTTCTTTCTGATATATACTGGTGAAATTGTTTCATGTATTTCTTCGTCTGAAGGAATAGGCTCTGATTTCCGTGATTTTGAGAAAATCCTTTTTCATTCTATTATGGTGTAATATTTTATTCCTTTTCAGTATACTGATGTTTTAGAACATAGGTTGTTTTTTAGTATAATTTTTACAATTCTATAGGGCCCGTCCTATTTCGGTTTTAACTTTTTTGTCCCTTCTAGATTGCTTTTGTATACATAAACCAAGTCTCCTAAACGATATTTTGTCTTAATTTTGCTTTTTCTTTCATATTTTTCTTTTTGTTCTGTTTTTGCATCTTCCAAATTGCCTTTAACCTGTTCCATAGCTTTTTTCAGTCGCATCACCATTTCTTGTTTGTGTTGATCCAGATTGTAATACATTCTATCATTTTGTGTTTCATCCATTGCAATTCTGGGATCCCTTAGATGTTGTGAAAAAATCAGGTTTCTTTTAAAGAAAGTGAAAAAGCCGTATTTACTGCAAAGACTACGAATGGTATGTGTTCGTTCTAATTCTCATTTTCGTCTCTTGCGTGAATCCCCAGCAAGTAAGCTAATTCCCTATGTTTGCGTTCAATTTTTCCATTTGCTGATGCCATGTAAGACGAGGTAAACTATCGCTTTGCCCCCAAATATTCCGTAATTTGTCTAATAATTTGACTCTAAAACATGGCCCATTGTCACTAAATAAAATTCTAGGGAAAATTCCGTGTTCCAAAAATAGCCGGCTGAGTAAAACTTTTGCAATGGTTTTTGACTTTTCGTCTTTATTTGGAAAAGCGTATAAATATGAGTTGAAATGGTCAACTGCGGTTAGTACACATTTTTTCCCTTTCCTGGAAACCGGTAAACTTCCTCCTGAACCCTAAATGTCTATTGACATTAATTTTCCTACCCCTGAAGGGATGGAGTGTTGACCTAATTTGGCCCTAGGGGTCTTTGGTTGTGACTTTTGTTTGGCAAACTCTTGGCAGCTTTCTATGAAAGCTTTTACTTTTGAGTACATTTTGGAAAAATAAAAATTTCCTTTTATCCTTCCAATAGTTTTCGCTTCTCACATGTGACAGCCAATAAGTGCGTGTGCCATTTGTAAAACTTCTCCTTCCAGTGATTTTGGAATTACTGGAATAATTTTTAAGTTATTTTTTACATATTCTTAGGGTACTCTATAATATCTTGCCAAAAGATTTTTACTTTCATCTAGATCAAAATTATCTAAATCCATCAAAAATGTTTAAAGTGTTCTGGCAGTTCCGTTCCTTTTGATAAAAAGGATTTTATGGCTAAACAAAATCGTCTTTATCTTGATGATTCAAAATATTTCCATTAGGTAGTATTTCCACCCCTTCCAGTTTGTTTTGGATGGTTGTTATCAAATTTCCTTCCGTATCAGGATTTCGGGATAAATGGTCTGGTAAAATGTTTGTACGGCCCATTATATATATTGGGGTATATGAATATGCTTGCAGACGTAGCATCCATCATGTCAGCCGCGCTGAAGTATTTCTCATTGTATGTAGCCAAATTAGTGATTTTTGGTCTACGAGTAAAATGAACTTTTTTCCGAGCAAAAATTGCCGAAAAATATTCTGTAAAAACTACAACTAGTAGGCATTCTCTTTCAACCGTCAAATATTTTCTTTCTGCCTCTGTCAGCGACTTGCTGGCGTATTGGACAATTGATTCTACTCCTTCCGAACTTATGTTTGATAACATGGCCCCAATTCCGTATCCCGAAGCATATGTTTGTAAACAGAAGTCTATTGACAAATCTAGTAGTTTAAACATTGGCGCCTGTAATAATTGCCTTTTTATTTCACTCAGCGCCTGTATTGCGTCCGATGGACATTCGAATTTGCCTGATTTTTTCAAAAGCTTTGTCAAAGGTTGTGCTATTGTCGCATAATTTTTAATATATCGTTGGAAATAACTTAACAAACCAAAAACTGATCTGCAGCTTTTTTGATCTTTTGGTGGCTGTAAATTTTCTATGACCGTAAATTTTTCTGGATTTGGCGAAATAGAACCTTGATTTATCAGATGTCCAAGAAAAATTAGTTTTGGTACTATTATTTTTAACTATTCTGGTTATAATTTTAAGCCTGCTTTTTCAAATTTTCCAGTATTTTTCTAAGTCCGACTAAATGGTCTTCCAGGTTTTCAGTAAACAAAATTACATCATCTAAGTAAGCCAAGGTATTTTTTTTCTTCCTGGTTCGTTATCTTTTACTGTGACTGCATTTAGTGCTCCAAAATCTATGCATAACCTCAAGGTATTATCTTTTTTCTGACTATTACTAGTGGAAAACACCAATCGCTAACACTTTCTTTAATTATACCCTGTTTTTCCACTTCCTTTATTTGGTCGTCCAGTCATGGATTTAAATCATAAGGTGTTTTATACGGTGACTTTTTAATTGGAGGGCCCTGTGTTAGTATTTTGTGCCTGATTAAGTGAGTTAATCCTTAATCCGTTTTTTGTCTTTCGAATGTCCATCTAAAATCCAAAAGAATATTTCCCACCCGGGTTTTTACGTTTTCCGGTAAATTTTTTAAATCAAAATGTTGCAAAAAGTCAGTTTTTGTCATTTCATTGTTTTTTTGTGTTTCCGATTTTGTCGACATTTGTTCGTGGCTAGTGAAATTTACGCTTAACTTTGGGCTGCTTATAGATTTTATTTCTGAATTTGAAATCTTTTCCACTGACCCAAGCCCTATTTGGTTCAGCTTTACTTTTTTATCACTTAGATTTGATAATTTTAAATATATGATTCCATTTTCAATTTTAATAACTTGATTTTCCACGAAAATCGTGGAGTCTTCTTCGAGGGTGTATCCTCCTATCATGGCATCCATTGTTTTAACCTTTCTTTCTTTTGTATTTAATGTCGCTAGCACTTGAGCTGTTGTTCCCCCTTCTATTGTGATTTTTCCGTTCATTTTTAGGTTATAATCCGAATTGTCACTCTCTTTATCGTTGTTACGCAAATTTACCTACTAGTTTCATTTGCCTGGATTATGGTTATTGTATCAGTTAGGGGCTCTCATACGATCCCATATTTCCTTATAGCGTCTACTCCTAGAATACAAGGAAATGGTAGCTGCTTACATATTATCACCGCACTGTCATTTCCATTTCCCCTGTGCGAAATTTCAATGGACATTCCCCCAAAATTGTCAGCTTGTGACCTGTTACTGATGTCAGGGTATTCTGGCATCTACTTACCCGATTTTTGACACTAGGAGGAATCCTCTTAAAAAGAGGTTTCCTCGAATTAATGATTTAGACGCACCCGTATCTAGTAAACACGGTAAATTTTGGAAACACTCCATATTAAAACAACCCAAAATCGGTAGATTATTATTATTTTTATTTGTATCACAACACTTTAAACTATAAAGGGGTCGTTGTAAGGATTCAGCTCTGTCGACCCTTACAGGCTGGTTTCTCCGTTTAAATGTACACTGTTTGACCAAAAGTTTCTGGTGCTATCCCAGTTTTCTTCAGCGTTGCTCTTTTCACCCTGATGTTGTTAACCGTTTGCCTTCTAGGCCTAAATTAAGGAATAATATCAGGTGTTTGCCAATATTATTTGTTCCCTGCCTTCCTAAATTTCTGCCCCTTCGTTCGGAATTGGTGTCCTGTAATGTACGTCTGGCCTTCTTTGCGTATTCTATGCCAGCAATCTGCTGCATAGTGGTTTGGTTTGCTATAATAATAGCAATTAAACCTTTTCCTAGATTGCTTGGTGATTTGCCCTTCCTCATGGGGTCTATGCCTATTTCCGTATATTCTTGTCCTGCCACTATTTGCTCTATAATTTTCCTCGGGAGGAGGAGGTGGGTGTCCATATTACTTGGTAATCCAAGTCATTAAGGATCTAATACCATGGGATTGGTCGTCAAATGGGGAGGGGTTAGTCAATGATGGGAGAGTTCGGCCTTGCTCGTGCCTTTTTGTTTACGATTTGGCTCCCCAAAGCTCACCTGCTTTTGTCCCCTTGCATATTGTACACTTTTTTGGGCTTCTGTGTTATTTATTGGCATCCGATAAAACTTTTTCATTGCCTCGTTAATTCTTAACTCTGTTTCTACTAGGATTATAGCCTGCTCTAAATTTTCAGGTTTCCGTGATAATATTAGTCTTAATAGCTTTTTTGGTAACCCTTGTGTAAAAGTATGTTATTGTACTTTCTGTACTGTCTCGTCATTTCTGCCTTTCTCTAACTGTAAACATACAGATCAACAAATTTTGTCTGCATATTCCCTGATACTAGTTGAGGTATTGAATGTCACTACCTCTGTTCTTAGCCTCTCGGAGATACTCGTCTCTATGAACCTTGTTTTAAAAGATTAAATTAGAGTACTAATGTCCTTGGGCTCTTTTTCCTTAATTGCCTCAAAGTGTCTAAGGGCGTTTCCATTTAATCTAGCTGCAACGCATTGCTCTTTAACCTTATCGTCAAACGACTCAGTTAGTTCGTCGAAAAGTTACAATTTTTCGATAAACTCATCTACCTCTGAAATTCCCGCATATTCTGGCATAATTTTGGCAATTTCAAGTACCGTTGATAGGGAAGCCATTTTTTCCTCTGGTAAAGCCATTTTATTTCAACCTACAATTTTTATCTAGTCCTCTCGACCCAGTTTTTGCAACCGCCACCAGTTGTGGTAAGGTGGTTTTTATGGTATTTTGATGATGTTGTAGTAGATGCCTTTAATCTCCCTTTACAGGGGATATAACTATGGCCCTAAGGTAATGAAACTTTGGTTCCGTGCCTTAAGCTACGGCCGGACTAATGAGGCATAATAGCTGGGTATATTCGAGTGACTAAATGTAGATTGTAGAGAGGTTGGCTATTATACATAACTTTTATTCAGTTAAAATACACTAATACAGGGTTTAATAACAGATATATACTCTGCTGGGACTGGTTGTCCCAGGTAGACCACAAGTATCAGAGAACAACAATAATATATAATGAGATACTTAGACACTTACAATAATCTGACAATATTCCAAGGTATTTCTAAATCAACGGACCAGAGGTCATTCCGGCATTAAGTTAGTATCAGTCTGCCCCTTCCCATAAATGTATTATTTATACGTTTTACCAGCCACACCTTTCGGGACCCAACTGACGAACATAGCTAGGAAGTGGTAGTTTCTCAATTTCCCGTTAAGCATAAACTTGCCAGGATATGTTCTTTATCTTAATAAAAAGTGGTATTTCTAAACTTTTGTATTTGCGTCTTAATATTTTTGCTAAATTTCAAATTGACTTAATTAGAAAGCATCACCACAAAGGGGTGTTAGTTGCCTTTCATTCACTTTCAACTATTAGAAAGGGTACAAGCCACTCCAATTTCCAATTGAATCAGCCCTTTTCGAAGTTTCTACGATAACTTCTTCGATAAGAAGTGCCCTGCTCTAAAGAAAAAAAAATAATAAATAATACGCAGTTCCAACATCGTTTTTATATGCCCTCAGGGCATAACTTAAAACCCTTGCCCCGAGGGTTGTGGGGAATTTTCCTCCTCAAAAACATATTTTATATCTGGAAATCAACTACGCTGAACAAAATGTTTGGGGGAATAATGGGCGTGAGGGGGGATAGTTGCCCTCCAATCACTTTCATTTCAATTTCCAATCGAATGAGCCCTATTTGAAGTTTCTACGACAACGCGTTCTAAAAAAAACTTACATGCCTCCAGGGCGTAACTTGCAACCCTTGCCCTGAGGGCTGTGGGGGGATAGTCATCCTCAAAGACCTAATTTCCAGAACTTAAAACTAAAATTTTAATCTCAAAATTTTGATTGGATTTGTTTGGGGATAAGGTGGGCATGAGAGGGGGGTTAGTTGCCCTTCAATCACTTTTGACTATTAAAAAAGGCACTAGCCCTTTGAATTTCCAATCGAATGAGCCTTTTTTTTAAGTTTCTACGACAACGCCTTCTATAAAAACCTAATATGCACCCAAGGCATAACTTACAACACTTGCCCTGAGAGCTGTGGGGGATTTTTCTCCTCAAAAACATAATTTCTATCTGGAAATCAGCTACGCTGAACATATTGGCTGTCTCAAAATTTTGATTGTTAGAGTTTTGGGAAAGGGTGGGCGTGGAAGGGGGCGTTAGCAGCCTTACAATCACTTTCCGCTACTGAAAAGGGCACAAGCCACTCCAATTGAATCCAATTAATTTCCAATTGAATGAGCCCTTTTCGAAGTTTCTACGACCACTTATTCGATACGAAGTGCCCTGCTCTAAAGGAAAAAAAATAATAAATAGTACATTGTGCCGACATCGTTCTTATATGCCCCCAGGGCATAACTTAAAACACTTGCCCTGAGGGTTGGGGGGAGTGTCCTCCTCAAAAATATATTTTCTATCTGGAAATCAACTACACTGAAAGAAATGGCTATCTCAAAATTGAATGGCGATTTCAAAATGTGTTTGGGGGAATGAAGGGCACGGGGAGGCTAGCTGCCCTCCAATCACTTTCGAATGTTAAAAAAGGCACTAGCCACTCCGA
Organism: Artemia sinica; assembly: GCA_027921565.1. NCBI lineage: Eukaryota > Metazoa > Arthropoda > Branchiopoda > Anostraca > Artemiidae > Artemia > Artemia sinica. The sequence continues at coordinate 41,639,293 of CM051271.1, read as the reverse complement.
TTTCCAATCGAATGAGCCCTTTTCGAAGTTTCTACTACAAGTCCTTCGATACGAAGTGCCCTGGGATAGAAAACAAAACCAAAAAAAATTATACATTGTTCCAACATCGTTCTTTACTTAGGCAGCACGATTGTGCTGCCTATGATATACCTTATTTTTCCCCAAGACTTAGCTTACAATCCTTGCCCTGAAGGGTGTGGCGGCGGGTTGTCTTCCTCAAAGACATAGTTTCCGGGCTTTTCAATTACGTTAAACAAAATTGCTATCTCAAATATTTGATTGAACGTGTTTGGGGAAATAGTGGGTGTGTGAGAGGGGTTAATTGCCCTCCAATCACTTTCGACTATTAAAAAGGGTACTGGATCTTTCAATTTCCAATCGAATCAGCTATTTTCAAAGTTTTTACGACAACAAATGGCCATATCAAAATTTCTATTAGACTCATTTCGTGAAAATACGAGATGTGGCGGGGGAGAGGGGTATCACACCCTCCGATCACTCTGAATCTTAAAAAGGACACTAGAACTTCTGATTACCGATCCAATGAGCCCCTCCAAAGTTTATGCGATCACCCTTTCTATATATACCCTATATGCCCCTGGGCATACCGTACAACCCTTGTCTTGAGGGCTCTGGGGAGGGGAGATTGTGTTCCTCAAATACATCCTTTCCGGACCTTTCAATTACGATGAACAAAATGGCTATCTCAAAATTTTGATTGGATGTTTTTTGGGAAATGCTGGGCGTGGGAGGGGGGTTAGTTGCCTTCCAATCACTTTCGAGTACGAAAAAGGGCACTAGACCTGTTAATTATCAATCGAATGAGCTCTATTCAAAGTTTTTAAGACACCAAATGGAGGCACTAGCCCTTTCAATTTCCAGTCGAATGAGCTCTTTCGGAGTTTCTACGACAACAAATGGCCATCTCAAAATTTCTGTCAGATGCATTTTGGGAAAATACGTGGTTTATGTGTGTGGGAAGGGGGCTATTGACTATTAAATGGGCCCTAGCCCATTCAATTCCCAATCGAATGAGACATTTTCGAATTTCCATGACAACTCCTTCGATACGAAGTGCCCTGGTCTAAAAAACCAAAAATAAAATAAATAAATAAGACATTGTGCCCAAAACGCTCTTTTCTTAGGCAGCAATATTGCACTGCATCTGATAAATCCAATTTGTGAAATTGTATAATTTAAACCCTTGTCTTGGGGGACGTGGGGGTGTTGTCGTCCCAGAGGCATAGCTATTGGATGTTTCATCTATTTTTGAACAAAAGGGTTGTCTCAAAGTTTTGATTCTTGTGGAGGGAGAAGATTATCTAGAGAAGAGCACCACTCCGATCACTTTTGACTCTTAAAAAGGGCATTATAACTTTCAATTTTTAATCGAATCAGTCACTTTCGAATTTTCTAAAACAATTTCTGTAGCCTGGGAAGTAGCCTGGGAAAAAAATAGTGCATAGAGCTCACTTTGCTCTTTAGTTAGGTAGCGCTATTGAACTACCTATGATATTTACGGATAATAAGAAAGCTTAAAAACAGTCACTTGGAAATGTGTGTTCCAGGAGGCTTTTCCTACAGGCACGTAAAGAGATGCTTGTCCCGACGCTTTGAAATAAAATATCTAGGATTTGGTAGGGTCAGGATGTATTCTCTATTTGTACTTCGATGTCTTCTCATGCTAACACTTTTTCTTATAGTTAAGCTCAATACCAAAATATGTTACAAGCAGATCAATAGAAACCAAAGGAAGAAAACAAGAAAATGGACCAAGAATGTATGATAACGTGAGTGACTCGTGACCATTTTTGTAATAAGTGTTTTTTTCATAAATGGAGATTTTCTTTTTTTATGTTCTTGGATAATTTGCATAATGTTTGTTTTTGTTTTTGTATGACTAATTTTTTTTCTTTTTCTCATCTTTTCGTTTTTGGTTTTTTATTTTTCTTTTTTCTTTCTTTATTTGATTTTTTCTCATCTCTCATGCTTTTAATGTCAAATACCAGTGGTTGGAGAATATCCACAGATTCTTTTTTTGAAACAGAGTTTCTTTTATTTGATTCAAACACAAGTTTCTGCGACCTTTTAAGTTGCAAAATGAAAAGATTTAACAGGAAAGCCATTATGTGTCGTAAGATAACAATGTTGGCCCATATACGAAAAAATGCTATCAAGAAGTATTCTGAGAGTGCCAATCAGTTTCACTGGCCACACTGCTAATTCTTCAATGACTAATATGCCCCTATACCTATTTTTAGTGCAGAAAAAACTAACTCTTATTGTAGGATACTTATCCAGCAATACTAACAGCTTTAGAGCATTAAACTGCTTTTCACAAGCTATTGCGAGAAAGGTTCCGTAGAAATTTTTTGTGGGGAAAATGGTCTACTTAAAGATTTAATGTTGAGGGGTGTATGTGTGTTTGTGTGTGTGGGGGGGGGGAGGTATCTCCAGAGATTGGTAAATGTAGGTGCCACACCCCAACATATACTAAGAACTCGTCTGAAACTCCCTTCCCCAACCTAAACGGATAAGGGATAACCAAAAGAGGGTTAGAAAACATCTCATTTTTATTCACCAGATCGTCAGACACACCAAAAACTTGAATTTGAACGCAAAGTTCCAACTGCTGGATAAACATACATATAACCACAAAACAACTAAACTCGCCTCTTTCACAGTCCAATAATACGCCGACAAATCAAAGAAAACATACTTTGGATAATGTAATGTTAACCACATTTATAAATTCACTAGCTTTGAACATTACGCTTTGGCATTGTGAATTGATTAGAGCAAATCTGAGCTATCTTTACCATTAGACCCAAAATTTTATCTGATAGTTAAGGCCAGGAGTCTAACACCTTCCACTTAAGATAAATGGACACTATAATGCCCCACTGGCCAGAGTCTTCAAGGATAAAAAGAAAGCACAAATTTAAAAAACCTCAAATAAAAAACCTTCTAGTTTTCCAACTCTTGCCGATGTCCATACTACACCTACAGAACAGCTTGGCCACAGGGTCCACTGCCATTCAGCATGTGTCCAGTATAGACCAATCGGGATAACGGACTGTATAGCTATTGCAACCAGGTTTGGAATTTTGAAAAGGGGAATCTACAATATTAGTGATGGTTTTATCAAGCTATGGCTGAGGGTAAAATCATATACCCAACAGCCTACTAGCAAAAAGAAAACACCAAAAAGGAACAAAATCTTATGGTTTCTGGGTTATTCCCTTTCATTTTATTATATTTTGACTAAGTAATAGATCTTCTAATCCTCTCGAATTTACGTTTGAGAGAAACGAAGAATGGAGCACTGGTACAAAGGATGAGACCAGGCGTCAAGAGGGCCTGGCTCCTGTCCCTTCAACCCCCCGATCGCTGGAAACAAATTAGCATCTGAATTAAAACAAAACTTTCCCCTTGGAATAGTTCAAAATTAGTTATAGCAAAAAATAAAAGTGTTGTAGGAATAAATGAGATACATAGGAATTGGGTGGAGATCTCAGGGAAATGTGAAGTAAATTATTCTGGATGCCGCTCTCTGGGACAGCCTTGGAGGGAAAAATGTTGGTACCAACACAGGGTAGGAACAGGGTACGGGGTTGCAGGCCACATGGGGCGATTGGTAGTGACTGGAAATGGGAAATAGTTTCTCCCAGAGACCATAGTTTGTAAAGGCTAGACCTTGTTAAGATGATCGCAACTGGTCAAATAGTTCTTGACTTAGGGAAATGATTATCATTCGTGACTTTCTTAACCCCCCCCCCAGTCAGGACTAACTGCCTCGTAAAGTGAATAGGACAGATCTCAATCCCTTAACCTGGTTCTCCCAGTCCAATTACATCTTCACTATATTCTGACTTTTCCAAAACCCGTTGTAGATTTTACAATTTTGCCTCCCAATCATCTCTGTTTCACGCTAAGAGAACACAGATTACGTCCTACCCCTTAAGATCCTTTCTCCTCTCCGATTTTGGAACTAAGAAACATGATTTGCCTGAAATATACTGTATACTATCACATACTGAGTTCTTAAATTATAATTCGTTTGGTAGCTATTTTCTCTCTTTTGTTTTCCTTTATTTTTGCTGAAGAAAAAAACAAATTGTCACTGAAGGGAAACTGAAATCTCAGATTGGCATTTTCACACTGAACTTAGATTTCTAGAATTTTGGGGCTAAAAACGCACTCTTCCTCAATTTAGTAATACAATGTGGAAGGCTTAATATTCTCTGAAAGGTGGCACTCACCCTCGAACGGCATTGTGTACTGGCTTTATCCGTAAAGCAACTTCTCATTCAATTTACTACCAGTAGCGAACACACTAACTGTCACACTACAAAAAGGTGATACACAATACACTATTTAAGACTATTAGCGATATCATACTTAATATCGTCAATATCTCTGAATTTCAACCCTGAACTAGGGAATAAATTTCACTTCAAACAAATCTTCGAAGCGCAAAATCACAAGGATTATGAAGGAAAATATTAGCTTGATAATAAATCACCCACAGAACAAATCACCCACAGGTGTCAGATGTTGATTGTTAGGAATAAACAATATATTCATCATTTGTTGCTCAAATATACTAGGGTGTAGGTCTTTTTGAAAGAAACTGCCTCTTTTTTAATGGTGATAATGCTGTCATCTACTTTTTTACTACAGTAACAGCTAATGAATACAGTCATAAGAGTTACTACTGAAATACCTGTCATATATATACAGTTTTAGGACTCATTTTTGTTAGAAGTCCGGTGCCCCCTTCATAGGAATGTCCCTTCCCCCATGAAAACTTCCTCCCTGGAAAGATCCTCCCACAAAACTAGATGGGAAAGATCTATTTCCGATGCACAAGATGAACTGCAGCAATGGAAGGCAGCTGAGGAGCGACAAGCCGGAGAACTTGACCGACTTATGACCAAAGCTGCAGATATCAAGAGGGATAGACAACAAAACAGTTCCAAAATGGATGAAATGAATGAAGAGCTAAACAAGGTGATACTGTCAAAGCAACAGAACTCATAACCTGTTGCCTTCTCGCCGAGACGAGAGAAACTTTTACATTGGGTGATGTAAGATGTTCCTTTTTTTTAAATAAATTTGATGGAGCAAGTGTTAATATTTATGTCGGCTGTAATATTCTGTGGTAGCCATTGGGGTATATTATCATTGCCAGACTTCCTGACTACCACATGTAAATTTATAAATGTTGAAGACATATCCGCGAAATAACCTTCATTGAAATAAATTTGAAACTGGATGTTTTCAGACGGTTGTTATGGATAGAATTCTTCATATTAACCATGTTTTACACTCACAACAACATTTTCTGCATTGAATAGATTTAAAGATGAAGTGATAAATGGATGGGGATCCTTGTGTGGTAAATATTCCAGTTCAGTCTAGGAAAAAACAATTTTTTATCTAACAATTCTTCCTTGGTCTCTTCATCTTTTTCTTTGACAAGAATGGTGTCTTTCGTTTCTGACCAGAGTAGAGACTGATAAGTCATGCAGTGTTTCTCGACCTTTTTAAACCTTTTTCATTTTGCCGAGATTTCAATCGCTTGCCAAGGGATCGTGCACTGGACCTGAGATTTTCCGACACAGTTTTTTCTTTTAAATCCTTGCCTGAGCCCCAATCGTGAAGTGTAGAGAATGCAAAATCCGCGGCAGCCAATACAATATATTTTTTAACCAAGGGTAATGCAGAGCCAAACAGCTTAGCAAATCAACTGCCAAGAAAATAGCCTGACATTGATGAACGACCTGTTTAATATTACATTCCATCACCAATTTGTCTCGGACCAAGAGTAGCAAAGTAGCAATCAATATTAGGACAAACAAATGCCATTTTTCTATCAGACATCTTGCTATTGAACGGGTCGAAAATGACATGTAAACACGGCCTGAACTTTTGTTAAAGCTAAAGGGTCATCTAATTAGGTTCTCAGTGTTAACTGGCAGAGCTCTAAATGGGAAATGTTTACAGGGATATTATGAAGATGCTTTATATTGTGATGATGAATGTGATCTTGACTGGTTTTTTGTTCAAGAACACGTAGGAGGGCAACGTTGTTATTACCAACTCTCTATGTTTCAACGAATGAAGCGTAAGGAAATATACAATTGTCCCAGCCAAAGTCAGGTGGATAGTCAGTGAAAATGACACGATCCATGCCACTAGTTTTTCCAGCACTTCTAACATTGATTATATTCTATTTAAAAGCAAGAACATGTTTCAGATTATCATTGAGAATAACTTTTTCACTGTCAATGGGTGAACGAATGTACATCTTGGCCTCTTTAATTGAATAGTTGAATTGAAAAGCACCATTCTTACGAGCAGAGATTTTTCTATTGATAAGACACCATAAATCATTCATACTACCAAATTCCTTTCATGGTAATGTGACGAAAGGATAATAACGCAAGTACATTGTTTATATCCAATGCCCACTAACGAGTGGCAAATCATGTGGTTTAATTTTTATGTCATAAGTACGATCTTTTTTCATGATAGTATATGTATTATTAAGAATACAATCGACAAGAGCACCTTAATACTTACCATCGAATTTGATGGTGGTAGAGAGTTTGGTCCAAAAATAAATTATAGAGTGGGTTTCCATTTACTTTACACGCAAGAGATGAAAGTCCGAACATTTCAATTTCATGTTCGACAACTTGTCCATGATCCTATAGCACTAGCACTTTTTACAAATGCCAATGGTACTTTGGAAGCAATATCACCATGATAAACGAAGTGTCGGTGAAGGTGCGTGACCCCATGGCAATATGACACTGGTTGGTGATTGTATGAGGAACAAGTGGTTTGATATTATTTCCACTAGATCTCAGTTTTCCACTGTCAAAGCAACAGAACTTGCGTTCGTACTTGAAGTATTGCCGAGACGAGAGAAACTTTTACATTGGGTGATGTAAGATGTTCCTTTTTTTTAAATAAATTTGATGGAGCAAGTGTTAATATTTATGTCGACTGTAATATTCTGTGGTAGCCATTGGGGTATATTATCATTGCCAGACTTCCTGACTACCACATGTAAATTTATAAATGTTGAAGACATATCCGCGAAATAACCTTCATTGAAATGAATTTGAAACTGGATGTTTTCAGACGGTTGTTATGGATATAATTGTTCATATTAACCATGTTTTACACTCACAACAACATTTTCTGCATTGAATAGATTTAAAGATGAAGTGACAAATGGATGGGGATACTTGTGTGGTAAATATTCCAGTTCAGTCTAGGAAAAAAACAATTTTTTATCTAACAATTCTTCCTTGGTCTCTTCATCTTTTTCTTTGACAAGAATGGTGTCTTTCGTTTCTGACCAGAGTAGAGACTGATAAGAGATGCAGTGTTTCTCGACCTTTTTAAACCTTTTTCATTTTGCCGAGATTTCAATCGCTTGCCAAGGGATCGTGCACTGGACCTGAGATTTTCCGACACAGTTTTTTCTTTTAAATCCTTGCCAGAGCCCCAATCGTGAAGTGTAGAGAATGCAAAATCCGCGGCAGCCAATAAAATATATTTTTTAACCAAGGATAGTGCAGAGCCAAACAGCTTAGCAAATCAACTGCCAAGAAAATAGCCTGACATTGATGAACAACCTTTTTAATATTACATCCCATCACCAATTTGTCTCGGACGAAGAGAAACAAAGTAGCAATCAATATCAGACAAACAAATACCATTTTTCTATCAGACATCTTGCTATTGAACGGGTCGAAAATGACATGTAAACACGGCAAGAACTTTTGTTATTGCTAAAGGGTCATCTAATTAGGTTCTCAGTGTTAACTGGCAGAGCTCTAAATGGGAAATGTTTACAGGGATATTATGAAGATGCTTTATATTGTGATGATGAATGTGATCTTGACTGGTTTTTTGTTCAAGAACACGTAGGAGGGCAACGTTGTTATTACCAACTCTCTATGTTTCAACGAATGAAGCGTAAGGAAATATACAATTGTCCGAGCCAAAGTCAGGTGGATAGTCAGTGAAAATGACACGATCCATGCCACTAGTTTTTCCAGCACTTCTAACATTGATTATATTCTATTTAAAAGCAAGAACATATTTCAGATTATCATTGAGAATAACTTTTTCACTGTCAATTGGTGAACGAATGTACATCTTGGCCTCTTTAATTGAATAGTTGAATTGAAAAGCACCATTCTTACGAGCAGAGATTCTTCTATTGATAAGACACCATAAATTATTCATACTACCAAATTCCTTTCATAGTAATGTGACGAAAGGATAGTCACGCAAGTACATTGTTTATATCCAATGCCCACTAACGAGTGGCAAATCATGTGGTTTAATTTTTATGTCATAAGTACGATCTTTTTTCATGATAGTAAATGTGTTATTAAGAGTACAATCGACAAGAGCACCTTAATACTCACCATCGAATTTGATGGTGGTAGAGAGTTTGGTCCAAAAATCAATTATTTTATTTAAATCATTGTAGAGTTAATCAGGAATATTGGACATGAATGCCGCATTGAAATCACTAGGCATTGCTTATGTATTCAACTGCTGCCCAAAAATAAAAATCAGAGTTATATCCTAGCCAACGAATAAGCAACTGCCTCTTACTCTTGAGTGTACGACTCTTTAATTTATTTTCGATTTGCTAGATTTCACTATTATTTCGAACCTTTTGAAGTTCACAATCATAAAAACCACCGAGAATCTCTTCATCTTTGGTGTCCCGTAGACGATTCGTTATATGTTTAGTGTCTAGGATTTTTGACACTTAAAAAATTTCAGTGGACTATAAGTAATTCCTTTTTTCAAAAATATTAGATGTTCTATTAATTCGAACGTTATCATCAGCATTGAATGTTTTTATTCACAAACTATTCACTGGAATATTAATTAAGAAACGTGTCGAGTGTATTATGATCTCCTCTATGAGCTTCCCGAGGAGTAACGTTGGACAGAAATCGAATGGGGCGTTGATTATAAATTTGCATGATTTTATCTAAATCTTGAATAAAAGCAGTAGTATTTTTCAATGTACAATATCGTGAAATTAAAAGTCGAATAGTTCTTGTCAATCTATCAGCCAATGCAGCCTTTATAGGACTATGACTATGATAGAGCATTGTATTATATTTCAATAATACCTTCTCTATATATGGATTAACAAATTCACTACCTCGATCCGTTTTAGTTTTTCTATAACAATACTGCTCAAGAATACTTTCTATAGCCTTAGCAGCTTTAACAATTCCCTTTGTCCTCAATGGCATAGCTTATGCATAGCAACTAAAACACTGATTGCAAGTATTATACACTTGTAGGGTATATTGTGACGCCTTTGAAACTCATCTAGGGTTAAGAGATCCACTTGCATTATATGCAGTGAGAAGACGGCTTTAATTTTTCGATAATGATTACCACAGACCCTATGATCTTGATGTATAGTGTAACTTGGCTCATTTTATATATACTCTCTCGCTAACGCTTTTTGAAGTCCAGCAACCTTAGAAAGTGTGATGGAACAACTTAGACTTCCGACTTCATCGACATTTTCATAAACACGTTTCAAAACTTCAATCATTTTGAATGCAAACAAGTAGTGTAATGTCCGCTACCCTTTTACACGCTAGTGGGTAGTGGTGGTGATGATAATGAGTTGATATCAATAAGTCTTCGCTTTTGTCTTGCCACCACCGGTGTCATCAAGTCATTGTTTTTACTACTACAACTAGATGTGCTAGTATTGTCAAAAATTAACTTAAAATCTTCTTCTTCTTCCTTTAATGTTAGACTGGTACTATGCTCCTTTAATTTCTTTAGAATTTGCTTATTAGTAATAAGATTTCCGGGAAGATTAATGTTTTTAAAAAGTTGTATAGATGATTGTCAAATAATAAAAGCCCTTTAAAATTTGTAACCGTATCATGTAATAAATCAAGTAGATTATAACTTTTCACTTGAATTATAATTCGTTTGTCATCACTATTAAGTTGAATGTGTTCACTTTCCATGAGATATGTTAAGACTCTTTTGCTTTTTTCACGATATAAGTGGGCCAGGAAGTCTCCAATACTTGACAATATTGAAATCAGTTCCTCCTTTGATTGTGTTGTTAGTGTTGTTCCAGAAACTTTAACAGACATTTCCTTTTTGTTATCAATGACACTTACATTGACTGGTCTCGCGTCATATGGTTTATATATGTCGACTCGTCAAATTGCATCTTGAAGTAAAAATGTTTTCTATCATCGGCAATATTCTCATCATTATTAATTTACTAAGATTGTCCTCAAAGTGTTCCTATGGTGAAAGGAGGATTTCTATTGGCATCAATTTGTAGGCTTTAGCCATTTTTTTCTAGAGAAAACTGAAGTCCTATAATTATCGGCCGTAAAAGTGTAAAGAAGCTATCACCCGCTCGGAGAAAACGTTTTACAGTAACTTCCACCAGGCTAGCTTCAATGTGTTGGTAATACTAAGGGATAAAGTCTATAGGGAGAATTAAATTAAAAATGAAGAGTGTATGCTAGCAACTCATTCAACTTTGAAGTTTCTTGATGTTTCTAAGCATTACAATTTTGTTTCTAATACTGATACTCCGACTGTTTTTGAAATATTTTCTGTAAGGCTATGATCATTTTTCACAAACCAGATAAGACAGTCTGATATTCTACCAGCCTTGCCGGATAATATATAATTAATACTAAATACGGCTAAATGATCCAACAATATCGGAAATGATGGCATTTGTTCTAGTAATTTTTCGTTCTATTACCTAGCTCTAATTAGTCTCTTACAATTAGTGTTCCAGGCCTGTCAGGCTCAATGTATTTTTGTATGTATGTTTTCCATTAGTAACACTAGATGAAACCCAAGCGAAGAAAAGATTATTTATTCTGCACTAGCTACCACTGAATCACTATGTCATATTTTTAAAAGCGAAGTTTTTCAACATTCGGTACCATCAAAAATTAACTTAAAGGGAAATTCCACCTTTATGCAAGATGGTTTCTGCAATGTTTTTTACTGGTATTGGATTCAACTTGTTCAAACGCACCTTGTTCAAGATACAGTTAATAAAATATCACTTTATTGCCTAACAGTGAATACCTCAAGAGCGTTTGATAATGTTTTCGTTCTACTACCATGCATTAGCTTGCTTCATCTGCATTCGATCCTGGAAGGCTGTTCGTATTGATGTACTAGTGATTTATTACATTTTTTTGTTGCTTGGGATTTTTTTTCTTTTTTATGGGGGGTTAAGCCATCATGCCAGGGTAAGATAAAGCTTAACGAAAAAAAAATGAAAATATGAAAATAGTTGCAACTGTAGAAGGGTTACCCTATTAATGAAAGTGCACAGAGATGACAGGCTAGGACTAAGAAGTGTAATCAATTGTTTCCCGTAGACATTATCTGGTGCTGAGAATTATAGCACAGGATAGTATTTTATCCCTTGCAATCGAGAATGTGTCTACCAGGTTTGCATCAAAAAGGTTTTCGTGTCTGAAGTTTATTTAAGGGGAATTTTCTTTTATTTAATTCAAATATCATGGAGTCAAGCTCCAAGTCAGAGCCAGGAACATGAATAATGAACAGAGCCTCTTTTTTTTAAATAAGGAAGCTAATTTATTTCTTTAACCATTATTTCACATTTCTGTAAAAACTTAACCCCCAACCCCAAAAGAACACAAAAAGAAGAATCAGAAGAAATTAAACATAAAAAGCAGTCCAAAAGGACATTCTTCACTACATGAGTATTTTCGCATATATTTCGGGTAGATTTAGAATAAGTCAAACTACTTTATACTGTTGATCCTTTTCATTTGTTTTAATTTCGCTTTGGCTGCTCATTTTTACATGGAATGGGGAATTCTCTATAGGGGAATTTTCATAGAGAGAATTTGAGGAAAAGTTTCCACAGGGAAATTTTCATGGGGATAAATTTTCGGAGGACTTTTCTTGAGGAATTTTCTTTGGAAGGATTTTTTGGGGAGGGGGCGTTGGATTTTATTAGGAGGAATATGGTGGATCACATCAGGGTGTCAAGATGACGTATCTGCAATATCTTAGGAATGGCTAAATAGCTAAGAGTATTGAATTGAAAATTTAAGGGAGAAAACAAGGGCTTTTGAACTAAATCAGCATCCGTTCCGATTGTCAATACGGTGTATGTGAAATACCACGAAAAGGATAAGGATATTAAGTTGAAAGTTTCAGGGAACGTTCAGGGGAGGGGATGGCGAACTCAATCTAAAGACATTATATACATCCAAGCTGTCAAAATGGCATATTTTTAACAGCACATTTCCGATACACTCAAGTAAGAGTCAGAAAAAGAATGTAAAGTGAAAAATAAAGAGATGACCGAAGCCTCTGATTTACTATGTATTCCCTTTACGTTCGTAGGTATTGCCTTTATTCCATTACGTGATGTCTTATTCCATTTACACTCATAGCCAAAATATTTAAGAAACTCATATAACACAGTTTTGAGTACTGAATTAGCCTTTGAACTGTGAGGACACAAATTTGATTTAAATTTGAATTGGATTGGTTTGAAAAAGTGTATTTGTTAGACAGTGAAGATATTGCGAAACATTTAACTGGCTTGGGATTATACACCTTGGATTACTTCATTTAATTATGACAAAAATAGAAAATAGCCCAAAGCCAGTTGATCAAGCTCTGATTGAGTATTAGTTCAGGTGTCTTTACCGCTTGCCCTGAGGGGTGGATTGAAATGCAAGTATTTGAATATTTGATTAGTTGAATTTTGCAAACGCTACAGAGTATTCCTGAAAGTTGGCTGTGATTCCTGAGGTAGCCTCGGTATTCAAACGCTGTTGGAAGTCGTCGGTGCACGAGATGGGGTGTTAGCTGTGCCCAAATTAACGGTAGCTTAGCGAACTGCACGTTCGCGTCGCCGTGGATAAATAATAGGTACCAGTATAGGTAAGAGAGATTATATGTTTTATTTTATTTGCACTTGCCAAGGGGCGAAAAAGGAAGATTGCTAAAACTGTCCAAGGAGGTTTTCAGTCTGTTGAGAATTGTTTGTTGAATTTGACTGTTTCATCCGAAGGAAATAACGATATCGCTTCACTGAAGACCCTGGCGGAAAATTTTGCTAAGATGCTAACAATACTTACTGAAAATGTTAAAAAACTAGACTCTATAAACGATAGCATAAAAGTGTTAGAAAATCGTATGGTATCAGTGGAAAATACACAGTCTGAGCTAAAATCAGAAGTTAATACTACGAGTTCGCGTGTTACACAGCTTGAATCTGATGTTCAAAGCTTAAGAAATCAAATGTCAATTATGACTAGTGAAACGAAAAAGTATGAAATTGGGAGTGCAGATCTGTCTCTTCAGCTTATAGCATCTGAGTATCGACGCACAGAGACGAATCTTATCGTTTGGAATGCTTCCTGTGAAAACAACACCCAAGCCGAATCGTTTTTTGACCAGTTGTGTTTGGAAGGTTTAGGTCTGTCCATGGTCCCGAGGTTTCGAGTTGTTGGTAATGTCCGTAAGGAGCAACAGTATTTTAAAGTTGATGTTGGTTCTCGAGATGCGAAGGTCAGTATGCTTAAGAACGGAAAGAAATTAAAAAGTAAAGTTATTGGACACCATAGAAATGTATCTGTTAGCGATGATGCACCAATATCAGTTCGTGAAGCTTGAAGGAAGTTGTAAGTAAAGAAATCTAGATTAAATGCTACTGGAGTTTCATCATGGGTTTCTAATACAGTTCCACCGTATATGCAGATCGACCGTGGTGGTGTGGCGGCAAAACTTGGCTACGATGAGCCTATCCCTGAATTATGTGACCAATAGATGGTTATATCATGAATGGTGAATTAAGATTTTGTTCTGATATTTTTTTTTTTTTTTTTTTTTTTTTTGTATTTGTGTTTGTGGAAAAGAAAAAAAAGCTGTTTATTTTTTTTCATTTGTTTAGTTTTGTTAGAATTTAGAATGGGTAAGTTGTAGACACCTGTAGAGTATTGTGTTTTCTTCAATTATTATTTTCTGGAATTCAGCAATGAAACCAGTAAGCCAGTATTGTGACAGGCTAGTCTTAGTGAGAATTTTTCACTTTTTTGTATTCGTTTGTTTATTTATACCATTTTTTTAATATGTTTCTAATTATTTTTAGGTTATATCCTGTTTTTTTCCGGAGATTCACTTACGTTGGATGCAGGACCATGGACCCTCCAAGTTATAGTAAGTTATTCAGTTGGTTAGGTTTGGTTGCAACTGCCCTCCTTTTCTTTTATATATATATATATATTTATAAAAAAGGGTAATTGTTCGTAATGATCGTTTGGATTGGCTTGAGAATAATCCATTGAGTGTTTCGGATTTAGGATTAGGGGTACTTCACAGGGATTTTGATATGGAGGTAGATGATGTTTTTCTGAAGGTTAATTAAAAGTGCCCAGTTGATTTACATACTAGACTGGCACCGGATAAGCTTGATATTTGTCATCTGAATTGTCAGGGGTTAAATAGTACATTGGATTATTTGTCGGAGCTGTGTATGCTATATGATTTTCATATTCTTGCACTTACTGAAACATGGTTAATGTATAATAAATCTAGACTATTGGATATTTTAAACTATAATATGTATGTTAAGAACCGTACTCACCATCAGCACGGAGAACTTGCCCTGTATATTAAAACTGATTTGAATTTGAAGGTTAGGGATAATTTGTCCGTTAACAGAGAGATGATTTCTGAGAGTTTTGTTGCGGAGGTTGATAAGAATGGTGACCCATTTTTTATTGCTGTTTGTTACCGCCCCCCTTCAGCTAGCGTAGATTGTTTTTTAGAATTACTAGAGCAACAAATGGACCTTTCAACTTGTAAGAATATGCCGTGTTTTTTGTGTGGAGATTTTAACATTGATTTGAAATTGTTAGCATCTAACTTAAAAGCCTGCAGTTTTTTGAATTTAATGTTAGGTTATGGGATGCATCCTGCTGTAAATATTTGTACTAGAGTGACGGAGTCATCTTCATCTCTAATTGATAATGTATTTTTGAATGTTCCCCATGATTCGTCGAGTGTTGTGTTAAATGATGTTTCGGATCACTTTGGTTTGGCAATATTAGTTCCGGGTATATTGATGAATATTAATATTAACAGTGATGCTCGCCCTAAGCCTAAGAAATTATTAGTTGATTCAAATACTATTTCAAGATTTAAGCTTAGGATAGAAAAGTTAGATTTTAAATGTTTACAAGAAGAATTATATTTAAATTTGAAGTTTGAGCTTTGGTATGGTAAGATTAAGGATACGTTTTTGGAATGTTGTGAAGTGTCAGGAATATAGAAGAGAAGGGTGTCTCCTAAAAAACCTTGGATTACAAAGAGTTTGTTACAGTCAATTAATAGATGACGTTTTTTATATAAGTTGTCAACAAGGAGCAATGATCCTCATGATAAAGTTATATATAGAGTTTATAATAGTAGGTTAAATGCTGTACTCCGACAGGCTAAGGTAGAATATTATAAAGTTAAGTTTAAAAAAGTTGAGGGTAACCCAAGTAAGACTTGGAAATTGATGAAGTCGGTGACTTGCCCTGGTAGCGTCTTGATTCATCCAGATAATATAGGAATGAATAATAACGTTGTAGATGAGATGTGTAATCACTTCGTTACTATTGGACAGCTTGTGTTATCATCGCTGCCAGTATTTGATCAAGATGGAGATTTTCGTCAGTTCCTACCTAAAGATAGTGATGTGTCTGCGTACCTTAAAACTGTAACTATTGATAAATTATTTGATGTTATAAAAAATATAAAAACTGGTGCATCAGGAGGCGATTTTATTTCATTGAAGGTTTTCAAGTCGATTTTACCTGTTATATCTAGTCATTTTTTTAGGACTCATAAATAATTGTTTAAAAGCTGGGATATTTCCGGATTGTCTAAAGTGTCCGAATGTTATCCCGATATTTAAAGGAGGGGATAAGAATTGTTTTAGTGATTATAGACCGATTTCTTTACCGCCATTTATTTCTGGAGTGTTTGAAAAGTTGATTCATAGTAGTATGGTAAGTTTTTTCGAGAAAAGACAATTTTTTAGTTCTAGTCAGTTTGGGTTTAGGAGTCATCATTTTACAGAGCATGCAGTTTTGTTTTTAACAACTTTTATTAATGATGCTTTAGACAAGGGTCTGAAGATAGCTTTGATATTTCTGGATATTACTAAAGCATTTGACTCTGTTGATCATGATATACTACTTCAAAAGTTATATAGTAGTGGTATACGTGGTGTTTTTTTAATGTGATAGTTAGTTTTCTTAGTGGAAGGACTCAGTGTGTCGTGATGGAGTTACATCTAAAATTGAACATATTTCGATTGGAGTACCCAAGGGTTCCGTTTTGGGCCCTTTGTTGTTTTTGGTTTATATTAATGACCTTTGTAGAGCTTCAAGTAATGTGTCTTGTTCTTTAGACCTTGATACTGACGGTACTAAAGGAATTCTACCTTGTTTTGCTGATGATGCCCATTTTACTGTAGCTGCTAGAACTGAAAACGAGTTGATGACTATATTGAAACAAGGTATTTCTTCGATTGGAAAGTGGATGCGAGTAAATAAATTGAAACTGAATCATAATAAGTCGATTTTTTTTATTTACGGTAGAATTACTGGACATTATCCATGGATTAATAGGATAGAAGTAGGGCACCATGCTATTGTAAGATCTACTAGTACTAGATACCTAGGTGTTATAATTGATGAAAGCCTTAGTTTTAAAAACCATATTGCATCTGTTAGCAGCAAATTGTCTCGTAATATTGGTGTTTTGCGTAAACTTAGGTATTTTTTTCCGTCTGAACTTCTGAGAATGTTGTGTTTTTCTACGGTTTACCCATATCTCATTTACTGATGTATGGTCTGGTCGAAAACATTCGTAATTCACTTCCATCCGCTCTGTGTAACGCAGAATATAGCAATTAGAGTTTTGTATGATAATCAAATTGACCTATCTGTATCTGTGAGGCATCTTTACCGCAAGTATAAAATTCTACCCTTGGCAGGAATATACGTATTCTATAATGCTCTGTTTATGTTTAAATATTTAGCTTCGGAGTTACCATCATGTTTTTTAGGAATGTTTAGTCTTGCGTCTACTATTCACGATTATTTGACACGATCTTCTCAGTTGTTGCGAAGACCAGCTATGGTCACGTCTAGGTCTAGGTTTTCAATTCGCCATGTTTTTCCATTATATTGGGAGAGTTTGCCAGAGGATCTGAGAAATGTTGGGGGTTTGCAGGAATTTCGTAAGTTGCTAAAGAACCATTGTTTTGATGTGTATATTTTGGATGGATTATTCTATGCCAGTTAAGTTATGTTTTTGAGGAGGGTTTAGTTGCAGCTGAATATGTTTATAATTTTTATAATTTGATGGGTGTTGTTTGGAGGTTCGTTGGTTTTCGGGTCCGGTAAGTTGAGCTCTAATTATGTTTTGTTTTTTTTTGTTTTTTTTTTTGTTTTTTTTTTGGTTTTTGATTTATTAGGAGGGTTTTCTCTCCCACAAGCATGCTTCAGGGAATCGATGATGTATATATATATTTTTTTTTAAATAAACCCAGTGTTACTTATTGAATGTATCAGCAGATGGGGCTTTATTATTTTTAAATCCTTTTAATACTGTCACTAATTCTTCCTCACAAATTAAATCTTCCTTCATAACCAAGGTGTTACAATTTATTTCACTTTCCTCTGTATCTTTTCCTTTAGCTCTAGCCCAGTTTATTTACATTCTCAAAGTGTTCTCCCCATTTCTCTTTAACACTTTCGATATCATTAAATGTTGCCCCGCTCCTATCTTTTACTCTCTACTCCCCTGCACAAGCTCCTTTTCTTCTCCATTAAATATACATCATTTTTACTTTTATTTCTAGCTGCGTACCCACATTTCTTCCATAAGACACCATTAGAAACGTCACAATTTATTTTCCTAAAATTATTCCATCCATCTTCTACATTGTGAAATTTTTGACTTGCCACTTTAGGATTCAACAGTCCCTGTAAAGTGTCCCATACGGTAACGCTGAAGTAGTCTTTGGCAACGGTGGATGTATTTCCTGAATTTTTAAATAAAAACATCATGATTTCGCAAGTTAACATCGAGTTTACAGCGGCAATTTCAAAAGACTTAAGCATTGAATTCAAAACGTGGTCATATTTGGAAACTTTTTCAGTTTTTGAGAGAAGAAAAGATTAAACCTGTTGGATAAAAGATCTTTTTCTTCAAGTTACAATTTTCTTGTGAGTATTGGTGATTGTTTGGATTTTATTAAAAAATTTTGGACTATTTAATAAATAAAAATTGACATTTGTGATTTTAGCTGAATGTTTCAGCTACCTGACCAGGTTTTACCTGGTCCCACCCAAAATTTTCACCCCCCTTACACTCAACCTACAATTGGTATCCTCCCCGATGGACAAAGAATAAGACTTTATAATCCAGCTGATATTCAATGGAGCTCAACTCAAACAAGTGCAAGTACAAGTCATATCCCTAGCTCTGCCCCTCATAGTTATGTTTTACCTCCCACTTATCCTAACTACACCATCCCAACAACAAACAAATATTCTGTGCTCAATGAAGAGTGCTATCCAGCTTTACCCTCTTATGACAGTGATGAAGAGCTCAGAACAGCTGGAAATCCATTGGAAATAGAAGGAATTGCTGTGCATGAAAATGGATTAGTATTACCAAGACTAGGGCAGAATCCAAACATTGGCACAAAAAGGAGAGTCTTGTCCCCAGACAGTGAAACAGGTCTAGCTGCAAAGTGTAAGCAAAGGAAATCTGCAACACCTCAAGCAAATTACATCAACAAAGATACACAAAGCATCATCCCAGAACAAGAACATTATAAAGTGTTATTAGAAATTATCATAGAGGAAAATGGAAAAAACTTCCCTCCTGATTATGAAATTGCAAAATCAATCCAAACAATATTGAAGAATTCCAAATTTGAGCTTGAAGTTAAGAAAGAAAGAAGGAACATGCTTTTATATCTACAAGGTGAAGATGAGGCTGAAAAGATTTTATCTACCAGCACACTCTGCAACATCACCGTAAAGACAAAAAGAATTCAACCTATAGTAAGAGGAATAATTAAAGGTATCCCTCTTAACTTATCCATAGAGGAAATCAAAGAGAGCTTACAAACCCCAACAACTGTGAAAGATGCTATAAGACAGAAAAGATACAATAAGGAATCTAAAAAACTTGAAGATAGCCTTGCAGTATTAATTATTTTTGAGGGTAGGACCCTACCACCAAATATCTGGTGCTTTGGAAGAAAAAGGGAGGTATACCAATACTATCGCAGAGTCCTCCAGTGTCACAAGTGCCAGAAATATGGACACACTCAAAAGAATGTAGAGCTAAAGAGTCAATATGTTTGAGGTGCTCAGAGAAACACCCGTCAAACCAGTGCCCACTTAAAACAATAGACCCTGAAATCAGACCAAAAGCATACATGTGTGCCAATTGTAATGGAAGTCACTCATCAACATCCAATTGGTGCCCAGTAAGGCAGCAAAACCAAGGAATCCTCCAAGTAGCTGAAAAATATCAAATTGGGTTCCTTATGGCACAGGTAGCTTATAAAAGCTACGCTGATGTGCTAAACAAGAGGAGGCTACATCTCAATCAGATCAATCAGACCTCGCAAAGCCAGATCACTGACAGACTTGTAAAATCATCCAAAACAGAAGCAGCTGAAAAGTTAGTAATTGGCCTATTATGCAGCCCAGATCTTATGAATTTATCAAGTCTAAGCCTACCAGTTTGTATTGAAAAGCTCTGTAAGTTGGTAGAAGAATTAAATTTAGGCTCCCTTAATCAACAAAAGATTTCAAGTGTTTGTCTGCTTAATAATGCTTCATTAGATATGCATCATGGTCCCTAAAATAATGTCATATTATTCTTGACCACTGCCAGGAAAATACTATTGATATAACCTGAATCCAGGAAACTTGGCTACAACCACATATAAGAATGTGGATGACAATTTTGATGACAAAATTTAATATGCAAATTTGTAGACTTGTAGTGCAGTTTTTACAAGACATAGGAGCAGATAAGAAGATATAGCCCAGTTTGTTACTTAAATTTGGTGCATCTTGAATATAAGTGCAGTGTAAAAGTATAGTGACAATTCACCCCTTACTTCCCTTTTCAACTTTATAAAGTGATATTTTGAGAAACCATTGAATGAGGACCTAAGTGACATTTACTGTCAAGAAAGGTCCGAAATCCTGCTGCTGCTGCTGCAAGTTAACATCAAAAAGATGAATGGTGCTATTGCTGTTATTTGAATCGAAAAGATTAAACCGGTTGGATAAAAGATCTTTTTCTTCAAGTTACAATTTTCTTGTGAGTATTGGTGATTGTTTGGATTTTATTAAAAAATTTTGGACTATTTAATAAATAAAAATTGACATTTGTGATTTTAGCTGAATGTTTCAGCTACCTGACCAGGTTTTACCTGGTCCCACCCAAAATTTTCACCCCCCTTACACTCAACCTACAATTGGTATCCTCCCCGATGGACAAAGAATAAGACTTTATAATCCAGCTGATATTCAATGGAGCTCAACTCAAACAAGTGCAAGTACAAGTCATATCCCTAGCTCTGCCCCTCATAGTTATGTTTTACCTCCCACTTATCCTAACTACACCATCCCAACAACAAACAAATATTCTGTGCTCAATGAAGAGTGCTATCCAGCTTTACCCTCTTATGACAGTGATGAAGAGCTCAGAACAGCTGGAAATCCATTGGAAATAGAAGGAATTGCTGTGCATGAAAATGGATTAGTATTACCAAGACTAGGGCAGAATCCAAACATTGGCACAAAAAGGAGAGTCTTGTCCCCAGACAGTGAAACAGGTCTAGCTGCAAAGTGTAAGCAAAGGAAATCTGCAACACCTCAAGCAAATTACATCAACAAAGATACACAAAGCATCATCCCAGAACAAGAACATTATAAAGTGTTATTAGAAATTATCATAGAGGAAAATGGAAAAAACTTCCCTCCTGATTATGAAATTGCAAAATCAATCCAAACAATATTGAAGAATTCCAAATTTGAGCTTGAAGTTAAGAAAGAAAGAAGGAACATGCTTTTATATCTACAAGGTGAAGATGAGGCTGAAAAGATTTTATCTACCAGCACACTCTGCAACATCACCGTAAAGACAAAAAGAATTCAACCTATAGTAAGAGGAATAATTAAAGGTATCCCTCTTAACTTATCCATAGAGGAAATCAAAGAGAGCTTACAAACCCCAACAACTGTGAAAGATGCTATAAGACAGAAAAGATACAATAAGGAATCTAAAAAACTTGAAGATAGCCTTGCAGTATTAATTATTTTTGAGGGTAGGACCCTACCACCAAATATCTGGTGCTTTGGAAGAAAAAGGGAGGTATACCAATACTATCGCAGAGTCCTCCAGTGTCACAAGTGCCAGAAATATGGACACACTCAAAAAGAATGTAGAGCTAAAGAGTCAATATGTTTGAGGTGCTCAGAGAAACACCCGTCAAACCAGTGCCCACTTAAAACAATAGACCCTGAAATCAGACCAAAAGCATACATGTGTGCCAATTGTAATGGAAGTCACTCATCAACATCCAATTGGTGCCCAGTAAGGCAGCAAAACCAAGGAATTCTCCAAGTAGCTGAAAAATATCAAATTGGGTTCCGTATGGCACAGGTAGCTTATAAAAGCTATGCTGATGTGCTAAACAAGAGGAGGCTACATCTCAATCAGATCAATCAGACCTCGCAAAGCCAGATCACTGACAGACTTGTAAAAGCATCCAAAACAGAAGCAGCTGAAAAGTTAGTAATTGGCCTATTATGCAGCCCAGATCTTATGAATTTATCAAGTCTAAGCCTACCAGTTCGTATTGAAAAGCTCTGTAAGTTGGTAGAAGAATTAAATTTAGGCTCCCTTAATCAACAAAAGATTTCAAGTGTTTGTCTGCTTAATAATGCTTCATTAGATATGCATCATGGTCCCTAAAATAATGTCATATTATTCTTGACCACTGCCAGGAAAATACTATTGATATAACCTGTATCCAGGAAACTTGGCTACAACCACATATAAGAATGTGGATGACAATTTTGATGACAAAATTTAATATGCAAATTTGTAGACTTGTAGTGCAGTTTTTACAAGACATAGGAGCAGATAAGAAGATATAGCCCAGTTTGTTACTTAAATTTGGTGCATCTTGAATATAAGTGCAGTGTAAAAGTATAGTGACAATTCACCCCTTACTTCCCTTTCAACTTATAAAGTGATATTTTGAGAAACCATTGAATGAGGACCTAAGTGACATTTACTGTCAAGAAAGGTCCGAAATCCTGCTGCTGCTGCTGCTGCAAGTTAACATCAAATAGCCTAATAAACAAAGTGAGACGCTGAGAGGGAATGGCAAAAATCCAATAAAGTGGTAGTGTTCTTGAAGCAAAAAAAGTGAGATTTTGAGTACGTTTGTTTGAATTGACAGAATTCAAAGGCAAGTTTTAGAAGGAGAAAGATTGCTTTTGATTATCTAATTAAATTATACTTTATAACCTTACCAAACTTGTTTTTGAAGTTCTTGAGCTTTATTTCAGGAGAGTCTCTTTTATAATTGAACATTTGCCAGAGGCAGAGGGTTTTCTGAGCCTACTTTAGTAGCAGGCTCAACCTAGATTCTAGGCCTACAACCACCAACGATACTTTAAAGCCCAGCTCCCACTAGCGCCCAAGAACCCAAAACATTTACTTTAGCGCCCAAGAACCCATAGCGCCCACAGCTCCCAACTTGAAAGATAAATACAAGTACACCCAAGTATCAATTCATAAAGCCAAATATTAAGTTATTTTACCTTTGGTACAATAAATTCTTCTTTATTCTTTAAATAGCGATTTTACTGGAGGCAAAGAAGAAAAAGCGCAAGGAACTCGCGAACTCGCAAAATCCCATGCAATCTGGTGTTTATTTACCTTTGAATCTGGCACCAAAGTTAAAAATAAAATTATACTGACAATAAATTGATTATTTGAATACTTATTTGGCCGAAAATATAAGTATGAATTATTTTTCACTTGATAAAAACACTGTATAGGGCATCATAAGCCCAAGCAAGGCCAATGCCCGCATGCATGTAATACAAGCATTTTTAATTTATCAGAACCCAAAAATGAATGACATATTTGAAATATTTCTGAACGCCCAGAAAGAACCCAAAGTTGATCTCTCCTGTAACTTGATATGTCTCTGCAAAATGTGTTTGCCGACAGAAGCCAAATATCATATCTAAAGTTAGCATATCACAGATGGTGCGGGTATACACAAAAGAATTCTACTGAGGGGGAGCCAGATTTCCCGCCATTATTTTGTAACAATCAGAAATCAAATAAAAAAAACATTTTTTTCCATCTTTTTAAATCCAAGTAATAGATTGGATTTAAAAAAGAAACTGAGTTTCTTTTTTAAACTTTAAATTCAGTATATAAAAAATATTCTCTGACAGGGAATCAAACCCGGATCTCCCACCTGACAGTCAGGAACAGCGACCATTGTACCACAGAGACACTTACGGAATTATTATTTTAGCGTCCAGTATCTATTTTTGACGCAAGCAAATCCCCACAAAACTTGATATTTGGTTTTTGGAAAATAGGGAAGGAAGGATCGGATTGAGCTGAAATTTTGAGGATAAGCTCCCAGGCCCAAAGTCTAAAGCTCTTTTTTGATCCTGGGCGCTTGGACATTGGAAGCTGAGGAGCTAAAGTATCAAAGCTTTGATCCTGGAAGCTAGATCCGGTTTCAGCAAAGGTTTATATTTACCTTTGAATCTGGCGCCCAAGTTAAAAATAAAATTATACTGACAATAAATTGATTACTTGAATACTTATTTGGCCGAAAATATAAGTATGAATTATTTTTCACTTAATAAAAACACTGTATAGGGCATCATAAGCCAAAGCAAGGCCAACGCCCGCATGCATGTAATACAAGCATTTTTAATTTATCAGAACCCAAAAATGAATGACATATTTGAAATATTTCTGAACGCCCAGAAAGAACCCAAAGTTGATCTCTCCTGTAACTTGATATGTCTCTGCAAAATGTGTTTGCCGACAGAAGCCAAATATAATATCTAAAGTTAACAAATCACAGATGGTGCGGGTATACACAAAAGAATTCTACTGAGGGGGAGCCGGATTTCCCACCATTATTTCGTAACAATCAGAAATCAAATAAAAAAACATTTCTTTTTCAATTTAAAGTAAGGAGGAACATCAAAACTTAAAACAAACAGAAATTATTATGTATATGAGGGGGGGGGGGTAGGGGGGTAGCGCCCTCCTTAATACCTTGCTGCAATGAAGTTTGCGTTTTTGCCCCAGTTCTTTAAAACTACTCATAAAACACAAGGGCCGTTTAATTGGAATAATAACCCTTTTAAAATATTCTAGAAAACTCAAAATTTAGCGTAAAGAAAGAGGTATTGAGACAGGAGCAACCCCCCTCATACAGCACACCCAAGTATCAATTCATAAAACCAAATATTAAGTTATTTTACCTTTGGTACAGCAAATTCTTTTTTCTTCTTTAAATAGTGATTTTTACTGGAGGCAAAGAAGAAAAAGCACAAGAAACTTGCAAACTCACAAAATCCCATGCAATCTGGTGTTTATTTAATAATATGTCTATGTGACTCAACACTGAATGAAATATTTTGAATATTTGTAACACCCAAAGTTGATCTTTCCTGTAACTTGATACGTCTCTGTGAAATGTGTTTGCCGACAGAAGTCAAATATCCCCTCCTGTAACTTGATATGATCTACATTTGTTTGGGTTCTTGGGCGTTGGGCAACTGGTTTTGTTGAATAAAAAGTCACAAAGTCTTTTAACAGTGGGGCACCTATTACATTTTATGGTAAATTCCTGGGACATTGTTTTTCACTTAATAAAAATATTGTATATGGCATAATAAGCCCAGTCGGGGCCAAGCGAGGCCAAAGCCCGCATGTATGTAATACAAGCATTTTAATTTGTCAGGAGCCAACACTGAATGACATATCTCGAATATTTGTAACACGCAAATTGCCTCTTTGTGAAATGCGTTTGCCAACAGAAGTCAAATATCCCCTCCTGTAATTGATAATGATCTCTCTTTGCCATATTCCCTTGCCGACACAATGCACTTGCTGACATAAATTGAATATATATTTGTGAGTTGTGGAATTCTTTTGTGTATGCCTGCAACATCTGTGATTTGCTAACTTTAGATATGATACTTTTTTTAAATCGCTATTTAAAGAAGAAATGGACTATAAATTTGCTGTGCTAAAGGTAATGCTAGTATTTATTTTTCAAGTTGGGAGCTGTGGGTTCTGGGCGCTGGGCACTAAAGTATTAATGAATTTGGGTTCTTTGGGCGCTAGCGGGCGTTGGGCTTTAAAGTATCGTTGGTCCTACAACCGAGGTTGGCCTTCATTTGAAGTCTAATTGATTATTCTGTAACATTTAGAATCACTAGGCCTAATATTCTTAAGAGAATGGATGAAAACAAAAAGAATAGTACCATGAGATCACTTAATTTATGCTCTTTCCAAATACCCTAGGCTATTTACTTTTCTGACAATTTGTCCTACCCCCCCCCCTCCTGATGGTCCCATGCACAATTCTTTGATGTAGCCTAGGTAAATATTTACCAAATCATATTATTGAGTTTCAAATAATGTGAATATACCACTTGATGCCTTTTTTAATGCTCTTTACAAATATAATAATCATTTTTGTTGGAAATGAATTTTAGCCCCCACTCCTATATATACCAATTCAGGGTGTATATTTGCACATTAGGGGGGGGGGGGGCAAATTTCATTTCTGATGTAAATGGGAGGTAAATATAAACTTTACCCCCCCCCCCTGATGTGCAAATATATACCCTGAAATTGTATATAGGGGGGGGGGTGTAAAATTCATTTCTGACAAAAATGATTATTATATTTGGAAAGAGCATAAAAAAAGGCATCAAGTGGTATATTCACTTTATTTGTAAGTCAATAATATGATTTGGTAAAAATCTACCCCCTGAATTGGTATATATAGGAGTGGGGGCTAAAATTCATTTCCAAAAAAAATGATTATTATATTTGTAAAGAGCATAAAAAAAGGCATTGAGTGATATATTCACTTTAGTTGTAACTCAATAAAATGATTTGGTAAATATTTACTGTAGCCTATATAAAACTAAAAGAAAACAGGTAAGGCTTATATCACTCTGTACAAATTATATAGCCTACAGTATAACCATAACTCAGTAATACTTGGCTACTACAGTCTTGGCACATGTAAAAGCTCTACCCATATTCTCATTTATTCCTTGTCCAAAAATTAAATAAAAAAAAAACAAGTTTTTTTTTAACTGAAAGTATAGAGCAACATTAAAACTTATAGAGCAAACAAACAGAAATTATTCCATATATGAAAGGGGCTTTCCCCTCCTCAACACCATGCTCTTTATGCTAAAATTTTTTATTGTTTAAAAAAAAATAGAGTTGTGAGAAAGAGTCAAACTTTAGTGTAAAGGCATTGAGGGGGGACAGTCCCTTCCATATATGGAATAATTTCTGTTCATTTTAAGCTTTAATGTTGCTCCTTACTTTCAGTTAAAAAAAACCTTTTTTTAATTTAATTCTGAACATTTTTGAAGTACTGCAGCTTTGATTTTGGCTCATTGTGCATGAATAATTAACATGAAATTTGCATATTAATTTTCTTTTTTTTTTGGCTAAATAACTTTCTCAAAATTTTGTTCTGACATAACTTATGAATTAACTTAAATAATGAATTTCTATATTTGTAAATTTTTATTATGTATATTAGGGAGTTCGCCCCCTAGTATATTAGGGAGTTTGCCCCCTAGTCAATACCTAGCTCTTTATGCTAAAGTTTGAATTTTGTTTGAATCACACACCCCTGATTCACAAAGGTTGTTTAATAAGAATAGATAGCTATTTTGAAAGTACAAAAAAATCTTTAGCATAAAGAGCAAGGTATTGACTAGGGGGCAAACCCCCTCATATATGGAATAATTTCTGTTTTTTTTAGTTTTAACATTGCTCCTTACTTTCAGTTGAAAAAACTTGTTTTTTTAAATTTATTTTCTGATTGTTTTTTAAATAATGCTAGTAAATCTGGTGCCCCCTTTTTTTGTGCCATATGGCACTTGGACATGGCGAAATTTATATAAACCATGTACATATGAGAAATAGCTCTTGAATGAGCTCTTAAGCATCTCTCTATGATGTTCTAGTAACCCGCTAGGCCTGGAATAAAGAAGAAAAAATGACTGTTTTAACATTTTTTAACTTTCAGTTACTATGCACTGTGGTTTGTTCTTTACTAGGTTGCAGCTAATGCTCCAACCATGACAAAGAGTTCATTGCAAATTCTCCTCAGAAACTAGTTAAATTTAAAATCTGTGAAATCTAATAGATGCTGGAATTTCTAAAAACCTAGTAATATAAGCAATAGCTTATACTTGAGCCATTAAACATCTATCTATGATGGTGTGGTAGCCTGCTAATGTTTCAGTAGCTTACTGATGAACAGACAATTCATGAAACCTACTAAGGGGGCTGGGAGGGGAGTGTACAGGAGGGGTTCTTGTGACCCTCCTGATAAGGGTTCTGGAACATAACTATTACAATGATACCTGTTTTGTACTTCAGAGCTTTTCCACTTAAGAAGTGGCAACCTAAGTTTTGTTTTCAGTGCTATATTGCACTTACTAACTTAAAATTGAAAAAAAAAACATGTATATAAGAGCAATAGCTTTCAAATCCCATTCAATTCAGATTGGTTTTATTAATACTTTACACTTAAATTACAAATACTCACAAATACATTTAACAAACAAATTCTGGGCCATCATCCATAATAACTGGCCCCCTAGGTCAACCCTGTTGAGGAAACATTATATCACACTGTTAAATATATCACATAGTCACAGTCCTCCCTATGCCTACCAGCATGAACTCAAATACAATACAAATACCAATAATAAAACTTAACTTAAATTTCAAATTCAACAAGATAAGACAAGATCTGATATAGCTTATAATTTTATAAATGAATTGTTAAACATCACTTTTACAAATTCTGCTGGCCCAATAGTGCCAGCTTTTCCACTTGAGACCCAACACCAAAAGTGCTGTTTTTAGTGCCATTTGGAACTTGATGATGGCGGAATCATAGGCAGTGTGCTAGTGCTGCCTAAGTAAAGAATGATGTGGGCACAATGTGTTGTTTTTGGTTCTCCATACCTGGGCACTTTGTATTGAAGGAGTTGTCATAGAAACTTTGAAAAGGGCTCATTTGATTGGAAATTGGAGTGGCTAGTGCCCTTTTTAATAGTCAAAAGTGATTGGAGGGCAGCTAGCCCCCCCCCCATGCCCATCATTCCCCCAAACACATCCAATTAAAATATTGAGATAGCCATTTTGTTCAGCATAGTTGATTTCCAGATAGAAAATATGTTTTTGAGGAGGACACTCCCCCACAACCTTCAGAGCAAGGGTTTTAAGTTATGCCCTGGGGGCATTTAAGGTTTTCATAGAAGGCGTTGTCGTAGAAACTTCAAAACAGGCACATTCGATTGGAAATTCAAAGGGCTAGTACCCTTTTTAATAGTCAAAAGTGATTGGAGGGCAACTAGCCCCCCCACGCCCATCATTCCCCGAAATATATCCAATCAAAATTTTGAGATAGCCATTTTGTTCAGAATAGTTGATTTCCAGATAGAAAATATGTTTTTGAGGAGGACACTCCCCCACAACCCTCAGGGCAAGGATTATAAGTTATGCCCTGGGGGCATATAAGGTTTTTATTGAAATCTTTGTTGTAGAAACTTGAAAAAGGGCTCATTCGATTTAAAAGTCAAAGGGCTAGTACCCTTTTTAATAGTTGAAAGTGATTTGAGGGCAACTAACCCCCCTCTCATGCCCACCTTTTCCCCAAACACATCAAATCAAAATTTTTAGATAGCCATTTTATTCAATGTAGTTGAAAGTTTTGGAAATTAGGTCTTTAAGGATGATAACCTTTCCCCCACAGCCCTCCGGGCAAGGGTTGTAAGTTATGCCCTGGGGGCATATAAAGTTTTTATTGAAAGTGTTGTCATAGAAACTTCAAAAGGGCTCATTCAAATGGAAATTGAAAGGGCTAGTGCCTTTTTTAATAGTTGAAAGTGATTGGATAGCAACTAACCCCCCTCTCAGGCCCACCATTTTCCAAACACATCCAATCAAAATTTTGAGATATCCATTTTGTTCAACAAAGTTGAAAGTTCTGGAAATTAGGTCTTTTAGGATGCTAACCCCCTCAGAGCCCTCAGTGCAAGGGTTGTAAGTTATGCCCTGGGGAATATAAAGTTTTTATTGAAAGCATTGTCATAGATACTTCAAAAGAGCTCATTCAATTGGAAATTGAAAGGGCTAGTGCCTTTTTTAATAGTTGAAAGTGATTGGATAGCAACTAACCCCCCTCTCAGGCCCACCATTTTCCAAACACATCCAATCAAAATTTTGAGATATCCATTTTGTTCAATGTAGTTGAAAGTTCTTGAAATTAGGTCTTTTAGGATGATAACCCCACCAGAGCCCTCAGTGCAAGGGTTGTAAGTTATGCCCTGGGGGCATATAAGGTTTATATAGAAAGTTATTGTATAAATCATAGGCAGCGCAGTCATGCTGCCTAAGTAAAGAATGGGGACACTCGAGAATGAGACAAGAAACGGGGACTAAGTAAAGAGGAGGACACTCCCCCACAGTCCTGAGGGCAATGATTTTAAGTTATGCCCTGGGGGTGTATAAGGTTTTTATTCAAAGCATAGAAACTTCAAAAGGGCTCATTCAATTGGAAATTGAGAGGGCTAGTGCCTTTTTTAATAGTTGAAAGCGATTGGAGAGCGACTAACCCCCCTCTCAGGCCCACCATTTTCCAAACACATCCAATCAAAATTTTGAGATATCCATTTTGTTCAATGTAGTTGAAAGTTCTTGAAATTAGGTCTTTTAGGATGATAACCCCACCAGAGCCCTCAGTGCAAGGGTTGTAAGTTATGCCCTGGGGGCATATAAAGTTTATATAGAAAGTTGTTATAGAAATTTCAAAAAGGGCTCATTTGATTGGAAATTGGAATTGCCCTTTTTGATTGTCAAAAGTGAGTGGAGAGTAATTAGCCCCCCTCTTATGCCCACCATTTCCTCAAAAACATTCAGTCAAAGTTTAGAGATTGCCATTTTGTTCAATGTAGTTGAAAGTTCTGAAAATTATGTATTTAAGGATGAAAACCCCCCAGAGCCCCAAGGGCAAAGGTTTCAAGTTCTGCCCTGGAGGCATATAAGGTTTTTATAGATAAAGTTGTCTTAAAACTTCAAATGGGGCTCATTCAATTCAAAATTGAGAGGGCTAGTGCCCTTTGTAATAGTCGAAAGTGATTGGAGAGTAACTAATCCCCCTCTCACGCCCACTATTCTTCCAAACACATCCAATCAAAATTTTCAGATAGCCATTTTGTTCAACGTATTGGAAAGTTCTGGAAGTTAGGTCTTTGAGAATGATATCCCCCAGCACTCAGGGCAAGGGTTGTAAGTTATGACCTGGGGCATATAAGATTTTTATTGAAAGTTTTGTTGTAGAAACTTCAAAATGGCTCATTTGATTGGAAATTGAAAGGGCTAGGGCCATTTTTAATAGTTGAAAGTGATTGGAGAGCAACTACCACCCCTCTCACGCCCACCATTTCCCCAAACGTGTCCAATCAAAATTTTGAGATAGCCATATTGTTTAACGTAGTTGAAAGCTCTGGAAATTTGGTCTTAGAGGATGACAACCACTCTAACAGACCTTAGGGCAAGGGTTGTAATTTGTGCCCTGGGTGCATATAAGGTGTTTATACAAAGCGTTGTCGTTTCCAAAAGGGCTCATTTGATTGGAAATTCAAAGGGCTAGTACCCTTTTTAATAGTTGAAATTAATTGGAGGGCAACTAGCCCCCCCCCCCCCCCCCCCCCACGCCCATCATTCCCCCATATACATCCAATCAAAGTTTGAGATAGCCATTTTGTTCAGCATAGTTCTAGATAGAAAATATGCAGATTTCCAGATAGAAAATATGTTTTTGAGGAGGACAATCCCCCACAACCCTCAGGGCAAGGGTTTTCAGTTATGCCCTGGGGGCATTTAAGGTTTTCATAGAAGGCGTAGTTGTAGAAACTTCAAAACAGGCTCTTTCGGTTGGAAATTCAAAGGGCTAGTACCCTTTTTAATAGTCAAAAGTGATTGGAGGGCAACTAGCCCCCCCCACGCCCATCATTCCCCCAAATACACCATATCAAAAGTTTGAGATAGCCATTTTGATCAATGTAGTTGATTTCCAGATAGAAAATATGTTTTTGAGGAGGATACTCCTCCACAACCCTCAAAGCAAGGGTTTTAAGTTATGCCCGGGGGGCATATAAGGTTTTTAAAGAAGCTATTGTCATAGAAACTTCAGAAAAAGCTCATTCGATTGGAAATTCAAAGGGCTAGTGCCCTTTTTAATAGTCAAAAGTGATTGAAAGGCAGCTAGCCCCCCCCCCCACACCCATCATTCCCCCAAATACATCCAATAAAAATTTTGAGATAACCATTTTGTTCAGCATAGTTGATTTCCAGATAGAAAAACATATTTTTGAGGAGGACACTCCCCCACAACCCTCAGGGCAAGGATTACAAGTTATGCCCTGGGGGCATATAAGGTTTTTATTGAAATATTTTTTTGTAGGAACTTGAAAAAGGGCTCATTCGATTTGAAAGTCAAAGGGCCAGTACCCTTTTTAATAGTTGAAAGTGATTTGTGGGGAACTAACCCCCTCTCGCGCCCACCTTTTCCCCAAAAACATCGAATCAAAATTTTTAGATAGCCATTTTATTCAACGTAGTTGAAAGTTTTGAAAATTAGGTCTTTAAGGATGATAACCCCACCCCCACAACCCTCAGGGCAACGGTCGTAAGTTATGCCCTGGGGGCATATAAAGTTTTTATTGAAAGCGTTGTCATAGAAACTTCAAAAGGGCTCATTCAAATTGAAATTGAAAGGGCTAGTGCCATTTTTAATAATTGAAAGTGATTGGATAGTGACTAACGCCCCTCTCACGCCCACCATTTTCCAAACACATCCAATCAAAATTTTGAGATATCCATTTTGTTCAACGTAGTTGAACGTTCTTGAAATTATGTCTTTTAGGATGATAACCCCCCTCAGAGCCCTCAGTGCAAGGGTTGTGAGTTATGACCTGGGACATATAAAGTTTTCATTGCAAGCATTGTTGTAGATACTTCAAAAGAGCTCATTCAATTGGAAATTGAAAGGGCTAGTGCCTTTTTTAATAGTTGAAAGTGATTGGATAGCGACTAACGCCCCTCTGACGCCCACCATTTTCCAAACACATCCAATCAAAATTTTGAGATATCCATTTTGTTCAACGTAGTTGAACGTTCTGGAAATTAGGTCTTTTAGGATCATAATACCCTTAGAGCCATCAGTGCAAGGGTTGAAAGTTATGCCCTGGGGACATTTAAGATTTATATAGAAAGTTGTTGTATAAATCATAGGCAGCACGATCGCACTGCCTAAGTAAAGAACGGGTACACTCGAGAATGAGACAAGAAATGGGGAATAAGTAAAGAGGAGGACACTCCCCTACAGTCCTCAGGGGAAAGGCTTTAAGTTATGCCCTGGGGGTATATAAGAACAATGTTGGCACAATGTAATATTTAATAATTTTTCCCTTTAGAGCAGGGCACTTTGTATTGAAGAAGTTGTCGTAGAAACTTCAAAAAGCGCTGATTCAATTGGAAAATGGAGTGGCTTGTGCCCTTTTTAATAGTCGAAAGTTATTGGAACGTGAATAACACCCCTTCAACGCCCACTATTTCCCATAACACATCCGATCAAAATTTTGAGATAGCCATTTTTTTCAGCGTAGTTGATTTCCAGATAGAAATTATGTTCTTGAGGACAGTCCCCCTTAGGGCAAGGGTTGTAAGTTATGCCCTGGGGGCATTTAAGGTTTCTTATAGAAGGCTTTGTCGTAGAAACTTTAAATAAGGCTCATTCGATTGGAAATTCAAAGGGCTAGTGCCCTTTTAAATAACCGAAAAAGCGATTAGAGGGCAACTAACCCACCTCTCACGCCCACCTTTTCCCCAAACACATCTAATAAAAACTTTGAGATAGCCATTTTATTCAACATAGTTTTAAGTTCTGGAAATTAGGTCTTTGAGGATGACAACCCCCCCCCCCCCCCACAGCCCCCAGGGCAAGGGTTGTAAATTATGCCCAGGGGCATATAAGGTTTTTATATAACGCGTTATTGTAGAAAATTCAAAAAGGGTTCATTCGATTGGAAATTGAAATGGCTAGTGCCATTTTTAATAGTCGAAAGTTATTGGAAAGCAACTAACACCCCTTCCACGCCCACGATTTCCCCAAACACATCCAATAAGATTTTGAGATAGCCATTTTGTTCCACGCAGTTCAAAGTTCAGGAAGTTATACCTTTGAGCAGGACACTCCCCTCACAGTCTTCAGGGCAAGGGTTGTAAGTTTTGCCCTGGGGGCATATAAGGTTTTTATTGAAATCTTTGTCGTAGAAACTTGAAAAAGAGCTCATTCGATTGGAAATTCAAAGGGCTAGTGCCCTTTTTAATAATCAAAAGTGATTTGAAGGCAACTAACCCCCCTCTCACACCCATCTTTTCTCCAAACACATCCAATCAATATTTTAGTTAGCCATTTTATTCGACGTAGTTGAAAGTTTTGGAAATTAGGTCTGTAAGGATGACAACCCCTCCCCACCCCATAGCCCTCAGGGCAAGGGTTGTAAGTTATGCCCTGGGGGCGTGTAAGGTTATTATTGAAAGCATAGAAACTTCAAAAGGGCTCATTCAATTTGAAATTGAAAGGGCTAGTGCCTTTTTTAATAGTTGAAAGTGATTGTAGAGCGAGTAACACCCCTCTCACGCCCACCATTTTGCCAAACACATCCAATGAAAATTTTGAGATATCCATTTTGTTCAATGTACTTGAAAGTTTTTGAAATTAGGTCTTTTAGGATGATAACCCCCTCAGAGCCCTCAGTGCAAGGGTTGTAAGTTATGCCCTGGGGGCATATAAAGCTTATATAGAACGTTGTTATAGAAATTTCAAAAAGGGCTCATTTGATTGGAAATTGGAATTGCCCTTTTAAATAGTTGAAAGTGAGTGGAGAGTAATTAACCCCGCTCTTACGCCCACCATTTCCCCAAAAACATTCAGTCAAAGTTTAGAGATAGCCATTTTGTTCAACGTAGTTGAAAGTTATGAAAATTATGTATTTAAGGATGACGAACCCCCCAGAGCCCCAAGGGCAAAGGTTGTAAGTTCTACCCTGGGGGCATATAAGGTTTTTATAGATAGAGTTGTTGTAAAACTTCAAAAGGGGCTCATTCAATTCGAAATTGAGAGGGCTAGTGCCTTTTGTAATAGTCACAAGTGATTGGAGGGGAACTACCCCCCCCCCCCTCTCACGCCCGCCATTCCTCCAAACACATCCAGTCAAAATTTTCAGATAACCAATTTGTTCAACGTAGTAGAAAGTTCTGGAAGTTAGGTCTTTGAGAATGACACCCCCCCCCCCAGCGCTCAGGGGAAGGGTTGTAAGTTATGACCTGGGGGCATATAAGATTTCTATTGAAAGTTTTGTCGTAGAAACTTCAAAATGGCTCATTTGGTTGGAAATTGAAAGGGCTAGGGCCCTTTTTTAATAGTTGAAAGTGATTGGAGAGCAACTACCACCCCTCTCACGCCCACCATTTCCCCAAACGTGTCCAATCAAAATTTTGAGATAGCCATATTGTTTAACGTAGTTGAAAGTTCTGGAAATTCGGTCTTAGAGGATGACAACCACCCTAACAGACCTTAGGGCAAGGGTTGTAATTTATGCGCTGGGGCATATAAGGTGTTTATAGAAAGCGTTGTCGTTTCCAAAAGGGCTTATTCGATTGGAAATCGAAAGGTCTAGTGCCCTTTTTAACTGTCGAAAGTGATTGCAAGGCTTGAAATTTTTATAGTAAAGATAAAAGTGGGTATAATGTATTTTTTGTTTATGTTGTTGTTGTTTAGACCAGGGCACTTCGTATCGAATTAGTTGTCGTGGAAACTTCGAAAAGGGCTCATTCGATTGAAAATAGAAAGGGCTGATCCCCTTTTTAATAGTTGAAAGTGATTTGAGGGCAACTAATCCCCCTTCCACTCCCACCCTCCCACGCCAACCCTCCCATTTCTGCACTTAAAATTTAACCAAATCAAAATAACGTAAGTGTATCCAAGCTATCAAAGAAAGTAAACAGATTTTTTTTGCGAATGGTATCAAGTTTTTCGTTTCAGGTCAACTAGAGGAGGTATGAAACTAAATTAAACAGTACTATTTGTGTCCAGATTTTTAAAAGGGTGTATGTGGTTAAAAATTGCTGAAAATTTTTCTCCAGCATACAAATAGCAGGCCAAACTATAAAGTCTTAAAAAACGAAAAGATTTAAAGCATTAGTACGATCACCCTTTCTATATATTAATTAAAAAAACTTTTTCCACAAAATAAGCTTTTCAAAGAAAAGTAAAGAACTACATTAAACAAAAAATGAGCAAAAATAAAATCAAATAATCTACCAAGCGTGAAACTACCACAAATCAGCATCAATAAATAAATGAAACCCAAAACGAACAGAAATTACAATTATTAACCAAGTCAAACTCAAAACGAGCAGAAATTAACATAAGTTGGGCGCAAAACCCCTATGCCTTCCCAAGGCCAGAACAAAATTTACACTTTACTGAAAAATTATAAATGAATGTGCATTGTCAGTTTAATACATATATACGGATATTTGGTAATCAAAATGTTAATATTATTTGATTCATTAAAGTTATAAAAGTAAAAACATTTATATTTTCTCAGTAAAGTGCAAATTTTGTTCTGGCCTTGGGAAGGCATAGGGGTTTTGCGCCCAACTTATGTTAATTTCTGCTCGTTTTGAGTTTGACTTGGTTAATAATTATAATTTCTGTTCGTTTTTGGTTTCATTTATTTATCGATGCTGATTTGTGGTAGTTTCACGCTCGGTAGATTATTTGATTTTAATTTTGCTCATTGTTTGTTTAATGGAGTTCTTTACTTTTCTTTGAGAAACTTATTTTGTGGAAAAAGTTTCTTAATTAATTTATATGAAAGATTTAGATATGTGCAATATCTTTATATGAGCTATAAAACATCTGTTAACAATGTTCTGGTAGCCTGCTGGTGCCACCCCTTGAAAAATAGCACAAAAAGTGTCATTTATCTTGGCCAGCGTTTCAAGAATCTCCTGCTATGGGGTCCCAAAAACATCCTTACGAAGTTGCAATGAAATTCTTATTGGTGCCTGCTACTAGTGTCCCTTCTGAAAGTGTTTTTCAAGGCTGGTCAGATAAATCACTGAATGGCAGAACCGACTCTCAGGGAAAAACATTGACATGCTGCTGTGTTTGAATAGCCAGTAGTTTATTTTTCTCTTCCTGGGCCCAAATAATTCCAAATCTGGGTTTTTATTATATTCATTTATGTAATCGAACTTTATTTTTAGTGTTTGATTTTATAATATTTGAATTTTGAAAAAAAAAATATACAAAATACCCTTCATTTACCATTTGCGTTATTGAAGTTTGGCAACTCCATGAGATAGCAAAAAACTGATCCGAAATATCAATATTGATATATCGAATATCGAAAGTAAAAATATCGATATATCGATTAATCAAAATATCGCCCAACACTACCTCCGTGCCTACGCCCATTCATAGGACATGTCCCAAGTACCAATACTTGCGACAGTCCGAAGTACGTAACCATTATATGTTACTGCAATCATGTATTTTTTTCAACAATTATGACAAAAACACTGATTCTAGTTCATAAAGATACTAATCGACAAAACAGAACCATTAAATGATTAGCCTACTGTAAACCTAACATTTCCCAAGACAGTTCATGGAACTCCACAAAAAATTTTTGATGTCTAACTTGAAATTTTTTATCCTTCCACAAAAGAACAAAATGGCTACTGTCAAATTCAAACTTCTGCAGATGCCATCTGACAGAGAGATACTTTCCTACAATTGTTTGGGCATTTTTTTTGCTAGTTGGCTTCACTGTATGTTAAGCCTGTCCCGAGTATGGAGGTATCCCAAGTACGGGGCTTTCCCCCTACCCATTACACTACTAATTACCAATTTTTATATATGTATTGGAATAAGTTGTTTTAAAATTAGATTCTTGAAAATTTAGTGTAGCCTACTGTTTTACAAAGTGGCAAGCATGCACAAAGTGAAGTTTTGTTAACACTAGTGAAATAAAACAAAATGGATGAAAATAGGCCTATAATAGTTCAGAAATAAATTTGGGTTATATATTTGCCAAAAGAGAGGAGGGGGTAAAGCATAGCATGTATTAAATATGTAGCCTAGCCTAATCAACCCAACTCAGGTACCTTTTAGTCCCCCTAAACCCTAAAAAAGTTAAGTTCAAATATAGTTTCTGGAGTGAGAAACTCTTTGTAATGCCTATCTTTATAGTGTTTTGTATAAGTAATGGACTTTATCCTATCTGATTTTCAATACAATTGTTACGTGCTTACCACTTTGTAGAACAGTACCAAATTTAGTGGTACAATGGTGAAGCCAAGTTTTGTATTCAAGAGAAATCTGACTTGTCTACTTATGAAAAAATCTAATTTTGCTTATTTTTTTTATGTTCTCTGGATCCCTTGTATCTCAGTCTGGCTTTGTATAATGGATGAGATAGGGAATGATTGTACTGTCTAAATGTATATACAGTGGTTTACACTAAGAGACTATTCAGGTAGCTAAGAAATAAACTCACCTCTGTAGTCAGAGTTGCTTCCTGAATTTAAATTTAACACAAATGTGCATTGGAAATGAAGTTTACCCCCACCCCTATATTTACCAATTCATGATATATTCCAATTCAGGGTATATTCAAATTCAAATTCATTTAATTAAAAAACAAGACATAGCTCTCGTGGGCAAAGCCCAAATATGATGTCTCTTAGTCATAATTAACAAAATAAAGTTGTCTAATAAACTTCGTCAGGATAAAAACACTTGAGATTGAGAATAAAATTATCCGGTAAAACTTCGTCAGGATAAAAATAAACTAAACAATAAAAACACTAAAGATCATTATAATATTTGACAAAGCTTGGCACAAAGCTTTTACTATAACGCATGGTGTTACAGTGGACTGGGGTTAGTTTCAGAACTTTCTCAGCCACCTCCCTGGGGGGACGATATCTTATAGGGACAAAAGGTGGGGGAAGGAATGATCGGTAGATGGGATGTTGAAGGAGGGTGGAGCCAAATCTTTGGCATAATTTTCCTCGGCGGGAAGAAAGGGATTCAAGTTTAAATTCCTTGAGGTAAAAGGAGTAAGGTAGAGGGGATCCACCATAAATATATTTGCACATTAGGGGGGGGGGGGGGTAAAGTTCATTTCTGATGCAAATACATGTTTAATTTGGATTCAGAATGCAATTCTGACTATAGAGGTAAGTTTATTTCTTGGCTACCTGAAAAGTCTGTTAGTATAAATCTTAACCAAGAAAACAACAAAAATGTTAGGGTACTTTATAATATAGGACTACCCAGGTTTCACAAAGAATTTAAAATAAAAATAATTATAGGAGAGGGAGTTTCTGTAGTGCTGTTTAAGGTCATTGCTAAGGTATGTCAAAATTTTTTTGTCCTTTGATTTGGCTTAGCTCCTGGTGTCTCTGATTAGTTATACAATACTTAAAATACTATTCAGAAGTATTCTGTAATTTTTTAATGCTTTTTTTAAATTACTAAAAAACTATCAAATAATTTTTGCAGTTTTGACTTGTTAAAACACACTTTAATGCCAAAAACACTGATGCTTTAGTTTAGACATTTCACTTGAAATACAAACTCAAATTCATTGAAGTATATCCCATAGATTTAAGATGCATTTACAGTAGAAGCCTTTGGACACATTTTCCCCTTTAATAAAAATGTTTTTATTTGTTGTAAAATGTTGCAGTAAACATGTAATAAAAATATTGAATATATTCTCCTTCTCTTTGCCCTCTGCAATATAGGAGTGGATTACCTTCTATGCCTTATCTTTCTTTAACAGGGCTTGAAACTTCTAAGTATGGTGTAATGCTGAAAATTGCTTTTGAAAAACTAGCAAGCATTAAATAAATTGTTCACTATATTTATGCTGCCAGGGTAAAATTAAGGGTTTTAGCAACAACTTGTTGGCTTCTCTGACAAAGGTGTTGCAATTGATCAATTGCTGAAGTTAATGTCCTAAAACTTTCAAAATGATATATCTCATGATGAATTTGTTCTTCAAAAAACAAAATACATTCCTTAAGGATAGTCTAAAAAATTTTGTATTTTAATGCCAGCAATATTCTCTATTTTGTAACATCCAATCAATGCTACACTTTGCCAATAGTTGCCAGATTATATCATTGCATCATATTATTATTTATAATTCTTAAATAACCACTTGTAAGTAAACAAATTATGTTACCTTAAAATGTATTGGAAATAGTTAAAAAGGGTAGATTAATTGCTGCAAGTATGTAATCTTTATCCCACAAAGGGGAGGGACAAGATTTGCAATTCTTGCAAAATAGTCATTCTTTGAGGTAGAGAAGAAATCCCCCAACAGTAAAAATTTAAAGCCTGCTGGTGTCAAGGCTGTAAAATTTAGTCATCAGAAATTTCTTGGTTGAAGTCCCCTTGGCTGTAGATACTCTAACCAAATTTCCATGAATGCACTGCTCTTTAGTGCAGAAGGTAGGTTAGGCTCTCAAATTGTGGATGCCTCTGAAAACCCACCTGCTCTCTCCCCTTTTAATAAAATTATGTGCCTTACAAGTTTCAAGCAGAGGGGAGGTTAGAGAAGGGAAATGTGGATATGAAAGTAATCAAATCTGAAAATTCAGCTAATCAGTTCAAAACAAAATAGAATGCCTGCTCACCTCTGCTGAAAAGTAAGTAATAAGAGTTGGTCTTGGAGGGTCCCAGGGCTTGGTTTATGCCTCCAGTCATGCAGATAAAAGCCCTTATTGTGAAGGAGAGTGTGTGAAGTATGGTGTATTTCTCTAAAGAGATACCGTCTTATTGGTCCCCAGTGGGGGGTGATCAAGTCTCCACGAGGACAAGACCTTGGGTAGCGTGGTAGGCAGGATTCGTATCTACTCAAGATGTTGCTAAAACTACTTTAATAAACTAATAGACAAAATACAATACTAGAGTACACTCGTGAACAGTCTTCTTGAAGCCGTAGAGAATCCGAGCTATAGTCAACTTGCACCGGCTGGCACCGTTGATTTGGAAGTGGCTGCTGCACTTTCCAAGCTCACCGTCTATAGTTGGCTAGTGGAGGTTACTGGAACTCTCCGACGGCAGTTGATGTGGAGGTTATTGTTAAACTCTCCCAGCGCACCGTATATTATAGAAAGATGGAGGTTGCTCGAACTCTCCCAGCGGTGTTCCTCTAACCACTTGTCACTGTTGGTTCTCAAAGCTGAACTGTCCACAAGTTGTCTTTTCCCCCTTCTTATCTTCCAAGGCCCAAGCATGGAATTCTGGTTCCATGACCCCCAAAGTAGCCTCTCATTGGCTGGTAGGTTTTTGGTCATGGTGATCGACTTCCTTGAATAGAAAAGAAGGCAGAAACAAGTACTTAAAACAACACATACCAACTATACCCTTGAAGTGGAACATGCACTAAATACCAAAAATATACCCTTAATATAATAAAACACTAAATACGAGAAATACACTTATATGTAACTTGCGTAAGCCTAGCAACAATCTTTACAAGTGTCTGCAATAGACCATCTTTTCATTTTGTGCTTAGAATTATGCAGATAGAAAATCATCAGACACTTTTGATTCAAACAGGATGCAAGATGCTTTCCTTTCCACTTAAAAGATGAAGATGAGTGGAGGAGTGGTGCTCAAAGGAAGACTGCCCCAATTTGGCTCTTCAGTCATATACATTTAAAGTCTCTATTGTTCCTTTTTGAAAGGTGCAGCATCCTTACTAACCTGCCAAAAAGTTTGCATTGCAGGGTGGGATGAGGGGGTATTGAAAAAGGCATTGTCAGTTTGGTGACAGGGGGGATTTCAAATGCCTCCCTAGGTTTTGAAAAATACCTTTATTTTGGTATTTTATCAAATAAAATTAAAGAAGTCCAAAAATCTCCACCACCCTCTGGAGAATTCCTATTTTGACCTTCGTTAAAAAGAAAGTTCAAAACAAAATTTCTCAACCTTGCTACATTTATGTGAACTGGTGCTGAAGGATGTCAGGCCTAATCTGTGCCTCTATTACTATGGGTTGAGAATGCTTATGTCATTCCACTTCAAGCAAGATGTAATGAAGTAACATTGTTTTATATTTTCCTGATTTAAACATAGTTTTAGTGACTTATTTTTCTGCCAAAAATATTGTATGAAAGAGAGGCATGGAGTGTTGGAGGGGCCAAAAACCAACTTTATTCCCCCCTACTTAAAAATCCCTGTATAATTCTGACTCAAACAATGTGTAACACATCTTCATTGCCGCAAAGAAAAATAGTTTGGAAAGGGAAAGGTCCACAATGAGTCTGGTTTTTCCTTCTTAATTAATATCTATTGAAAATCACAGCATGATTCCAGTTGAAACAAGGCACATCATGCCTATCTTTCTAAACTAAAAGATTGCCAGGTAGGTATGTGGTTGGAGGGTGTGTGTGAGACCAATGGCCCATTTTGGTTCTTCAGTCATACTAGTTTAAAATCCTTGCGAAATCCTGCTTCAAAC
This sequence comes from Artemia sinica, assembly GCA_027921565.1. Classification (NCBI taxonomy): domain Eukaryota; kingdom Metazoa; phylum Arthropoda; class Branchiopoda; order Anostraca; family Artemiidae; genus Artemia; species Artemia sinica. The sequence goes on along the minus strand of CM051271.1, from coordinate 41,597,195 downwards.
AATGTAAAACATAACTATCCATCTGTTAACAATTTTAAAGTAGGATGGCCAATGGGGGATGAGGGAAGTACCATGGGGTACCCTTGACTCTTCATTTCTGTAATTTTAAAATCTTTACTTGGTTGTAGTTGAAAATGTTGCACTCCACCTACGTTTTTGTCGAACGTGAAATGAAGAGGGAAATGAATGAATTAGAATGAATTAGAGGGAAATGAAGGGAAGGGAAATGAAGAGGGAAATGAATTAGAGAAATGAAGAGGGGCAGGGAGTAATGTACTTTTTTTGCCTTGCTTTGCAACAAATTATGTGTTTTTTTTACATCATTATTCATTTTTTTTTTATCTGGTAGTGTACCTTAACAAGTTGTTTTAAGACCCTTGAAATTTCAAAATGGTGTGCTCATGAACAAATTTTTGCAAAAAGAAATTGGTGTGCTATATGTTTAACATCACTTCAGGGAGTATTAATCAGTATTAAAAGAACATCGTATGTTTCTAAATTCATAAGCTAATTTTACTGTTGTGGATAACCTTTTAATATCAGTAATAAGGAAGGAGCAAAGGGAAACGTTCAGAGAATTTTTACTGTCCAGAGAACTAGAGAACAGATTCTTATGAGGGGAAAAATGTACATATTTTAAGACTTTCTTTTTTTTGGGAGGGGGAGGTTGTTTGGCAATTATGATGGGGGTTATTTCAACCAACCTTTATTGAGCTGCTTGAAAAGTATCTTGATTGAGAAAAATTCCAGCATATTTTCTAAGAATTAATCTGGCACCCACTAAAAACATTAAGTTCAGGTGTGTTTGACAAATCTTGACTGATACAACTTAATCCTGCCAGTCAAAATATATGATTATTTTTTATGCAACCCTTTTGGGTAGATGTAAGGGGTATATCCTCATCTCAAGATGTAATATTTTAATATTATGGTAAGATTTGGTCTTAAGGGTGAAGTTTGTCATCTTTCATATAGTTGGGTAAATCTTCCCCCTACTTTTGACTTAACCAAAAGACTTTCAAAGCAATCAATTCTCAACCAGAAATGTCACTGAAGTAGATACATATAAGGGTAGGGACAGGTCAAATTGTCATCTTATCACAGAAATAAGCATGTAAGTTAGGCTCTGAGGTAATTGGTTCCTGTAAAGCACTTATGGTCTCTCATCTAAATGTGTGACCCTTCTTTATGTATAGTGATATCTTTCAGATACTCTTTGGTCCTGAGATATTCTATGGGAGCTACTCCATTTCGAACCTGAATGGTTTGTGGAAGTAAGTGTGCAAATTGTCTATTATGGTTTATAAACATGTATTTGTTATTTTTCAAGACAATGACAGTTAAAAATTATACATATTTAGGGAATTTCTATTGCATTGTTATGTTATAGATTGAGAAATTTCAAAATTTCTTCTAGTTATTTCAAAGAAGTATTTTAAGCTGGGAAGTCTTACCAAATCCGTAAGTAGAAGTGACTGGGATTCATCTGAGATATCAGAGATGGCTGAAGAGATAACCTTTACTGAGCTTTTGGCTGTCAAGCTGGGTGAGTAGATTTTTTTTTATCTAATTTCTGTAACAGGTTAAGAATTGGATGAATGATTTAGTGATTTGCTTCTTTTTTTTGCTGCTTTTACTGAAAAAGCTATTGAAAGTAAAGAACAAATGTTTTGTTTGTACATACAAAGAGAAAAATTACAAGGAAAACTTGAAATATTTCGAAGTGTTTCTTTTATAAAGACTTGAACTATTTTGGGTGGGTGTAGATGGGTTCTGTATGCCTAGGATACCCTCATAATTTCATGCTTTTAATTTGCCCATGATTCTATATACTTTTTTTGTACTTAGGATGTTTAGGATGACCAGACAAATTTGGGTCTCTCCATTGCTGAACTGTTATTATGCTAATGTGTCTGGATTTGGTTTTTGTATAATAATATTTTTATCAATTTTTTTTTTTATCAGATTTTGATCTTTTAACTTTTCCTATGCTTATTGAGCTTTTTCTAACCATAGATTATTTTACTGACATTTATATTAGCTTAAAGAATACTAATAATGAATTCTTTAAATAACTTAGAATAGTCTGTTTTCTTAGGGACTTGCGTTCCTGTTGATGAATGGAGTCCTATTCGAATTTGTGTTACGTCCAAGGGAAAAAACATTCAATCAGTTCATCCTTCTCTTATGGATACTTAAGCTAGAAAAGTAAAAAAAAAAAAAAAATTAAAATAAAATTCTGATTCTTAACTGATTAAGTCTTCTTCGTTTAACCCATAAGAGCACTTCCTCAGTGAAAGCTTTCTGAACGATATGTTTGGTTTTGCTAATTATTTCTTAATGAAGATTGGGAAGATATGTATCATTTTTGTATATATGCTTTTAGGTTATACCTACAGACAGGGAAGGACGGGGGGGATCTCTAAAAATCTAAACGAATCCCCTCCTCCTACCCCCTGCTAAGAAAACTCATGTGACTTTTCGAGGCTTCAGGTATCTTATATCAAACAGGGACACCACAAATAACTTTTCGGTCACTATTTGTACTGTAAATCTGAAAATATCCCATCTATCCACAATTTTCTCCCTTTTTTCCAAATGTAATAAACGCTTCAGATCTTTTGATTTCTTTTTAATTTTTGTCTGATGCATTCTATTCAGTTGCTTTTCAAGGCCTCGTGTTCTTTTTTTTGCGAGTTGTTACTTTATTTGATTTGTCAGAGTGTTTTTGTAGCTTTATTTACTTATCTTTTATTCTGTATAAGTTTGAGGGAAATGAGTTCAAAGTCGTTGTGACACACGTTTGTTTGTATTTATTTGCTTCCTTCATTTGCATTCATTTGTTTTTTTTTTCTTACATACATTTTAATTTTTTTATTTTGTTGATTTATATATTTATTTGTTATATATATTTGTATTTATTTATTTCCCACAAAATCATTGAGCATAAAAGATAAGTGGTGAATTGTAGGAATTTTGTTGTTTTTGTGTGCGGGGCGAGGTTGAAAGTGTGGTTCAGAGGTTACCCTCCTGCATGCATACCTACAAATCATGATTTACTTGTTGTACGTCAAAATGGGATCTGTTAAAAGATTTTTATTGTTCTTATATTTCACCTTCTTCGAATTAGCCTGTCCTGTTTAGTACCCATGTCTCACCAACAACCAGACATCGGAAATTGATGATAGCCTACTCAAAAAGAGTTCTAATTACACTGTGTAATAAAAAAAATATCTTTTGAAAATCGTCCAGGGTTTTCCAGCTGAATTAGGCTAATTTTTATGCTCTGAGTCCAAACATGACCTTAGTCTTGTTCTTCAATTATGTAAATTGAAAATCCTTGCTAAATCCTCCATTTGGCGCATGTCCTGATGGAACCTTTCTCCCTGCTCGTTGCTCATCATCCTAAGGTTTTCAGGAAACTTCTCTATGTGTGAGAACAGGAAGTGAATATTTATATTCATTTATGGGTTCACATATATTGACATCTGGGTACTTCGTGAACCCGGACTGCTGACCAAGTTGAAAGTTCAGCATCTTGAAATCGACACAGATGGTCCGTTGATGCTGTTCATATTGGATCTTGTCAAGCATGTACTTCACTGCTTCATACTTCCCTTTGAGAGTTGCCCGCAAGAGGGACTGAGGCGAACTGGTTACCGTTATGGAGGAGCACACACTTCAAAGAGCACTTGTTGCTGTCAATGAAAAGTCGCCAATCTTTCGGATCGCATTGAGGAGCGCATAGTTTATTAAGAAGACCGGCGACATCTTGGCAGTACACAAGGTCTTCCTCCTGGCAGGATTAGCCCATGTAGTCCTCATGCCTTCTACGAAAGGAAGTGATACGCGCGTCCTCATTTAGAAATTAATTCTTACTACATAATATGCAGAATAATTGTACCTAACACCTTAGGTACAATATTTATTACTTAGGTACAGTAGTATTTATTTATTTCCCACTAAATCATAGAGTGTAAAAGATAAGTGAAAAGGTTACAAAAACGCTCAGACAAATGAAATAAAGCAACGACTTGCCAAAAAGAATAAAAATTAAAAAGGGACACAAGGCCTTGACAAACAACTGGATAGATTTTTCTATGGATTTTCCCATCATTTCCTGTCCGCAAGCATTACATAAAAACATATACATACATATATATATATATATATATATATATATATATATATATATATATATATATATATATATATATATATATATATATATATATATATATATATATTATATATATATATATATATATATATATATATATATATATATATATATATATATATATATATATATATATATATATATAATATATATATATATATATATATATATATATATATATATATATATATATATATATATATATATATATATATATATATATATATATATATATATATATTATGTCTTCCCAATCTTAAGGAAGAAAAAATTAGTAATACCACACTTTCATTCAGAAAGCTTTCATTGAGGGTTAGGGCTTTCATTACGGGTGTTTAAATGGGTTAAATAAAAAAAGACTTAGAATAAAGCACATAACAAGTGAATTGTAGGGATTTTTTTGTGTGGGGCGAGGTTGAAAGTGAGGTTCAGAGGTTACCCTCCTGCATGCATACCTACAAATCATGATTTTCTTGTTTTACGTCAAAAAGGGACCTGTTAAAAGATGTTTATTGTTCTTATGTTCTACCTTCTTCGAATTAGCTTGTCCTGTTTAGTACCTATGTCTCACCAAAAACCAGACATCGGAAATTGACGATAGCCTACTCAAAAAGAGTTCTAATTACACTGTGTAACAAAAAAAAAAAAAAAAATTGAAAATCATCCTGGGTTTTCTAGCTGAATTAGTCTAATTTTGATGCTCTGAGTCCAAAAATGACCTTGGTTTTGTTCTTCAATTATACAAATTGAAAATCCTTGCGAGATCCTTCATTTGGCGCATGTCCTGATGGAACCTTTCTACCTGCTCTTCGCTCATCATCCCAAGGTTTTCTGGAAACTTCTCTGTGTGTGAGAACAGGAAGTGAATCTTTATACTCATCAAATACACACGTTTTTGGAAGGCCTCTATCATTCTGCTGACGAGTTTGGTGTGATTTGCTGCCTTCGTGTTCCCCAGGAAGTTATTCACCACCTTTACAACAATTTCTACGCGGTATACTCTAGCGTGTTCATTGATTTTTGGAACTCTGGGTCCTTTATGAGTTGCCCTATCTGCGGGCCATCGATAATGCCTGCCTTCAGCTTCTCAATGGTCAGTCGAGGAAAGGTGTGGCACAGGTAGTTGAAGCACCTCTATCCTTGTCCAGAGTGCTTGAACATTTTCATTAATCCAAGTTTCATGTGTAGCGGTGGGATCAATATCTTCTCCCGTTCAACAAGAGGTTCGTTTATGATGTTTCTCACCCAGACACTAACTACTCCCGCGCCAGCCACTCTTTCTTTGCATAGTGCTGGGCTCTGTCTTGACTGTCCCACATACATATAAGGCATGGGTACTTCGTGAATCCTAACTGCTGACCAAGTAGAATGTTCAGCTTGAAATCGACACAGATGGTCCATTGATGCTGCTCATATTGGATCTTGTCAAGCATGTACTTCACTGTTTCATACTTCCCTTTGAGAGTTTCCCGCAAGAGGGACTGAGGCGAACTGGTTACCGTTGTGGAGGAGCACACACTTCAAAGAGCACTTGTTGCTGTCAATGAAAAGTCGCCAATCTTTCGGATCGCATTGAGGACCGAGTTTATCAAGAAGACCGGCGACATTTCGGCTGTACACAAGGTCTTCCTCCTGGCAGGAGTAGCCCATGTAGTCCTCATGCCTTCTATTAAAGAAAGTGATACGCGCGTCCTCACCAAGTAGATTTTTCTCTTTGAGTCTGGAGGCCAACAGCTCGGAGGAAGTCTTCGGTAAGCTGAGATCCCTAACCAGATCATTAAGCTCACATTGTGAAAAGGGCTGTGGACCATCTTGTGCTTTATATTCCTCTTCTGTATATCCTCCCTCGCTTGAGCTGGTAGCCTCGTCGTTGCTGTCGAGAAGCTCTGTAAAGGCTGGTACAGGAATTTCTTCGCAGTAAGCAACTTGACGGTGGACAGATGGAAGGTCGGAATACTGGAGGCTGTGCCGATTCTTCCGGTTGATGCCAGTAGTATTGATGGTACAGAAATAACAATCCAATGCATGGTCTAACGGATCTTTCCAAACGATCGGAATCCCAAACTTCAGTGAAGTTTTCGCGCCCTTATTCCACTGCCGGCGGTATTCATCCCACGTCTTGCACACCGTGTGCGGTGCCCAGGACTTATCTTGGTCACTCAGCTTGACTTCAAAGTAAGCTTTGTATGTGCGCTTTACAAATCCTGCGATGTTCTTCCTGTTCACTAACAGCGTCTAATCTCCGTAGATGCAGCAGAAATCGTCAGGATCATTCTTGCATGACCGTCGTGCTGAAGCCATATCAATCAACGGAAATAAATAGAAAAACGCAGGTTAATGTCAGGCAATGAAATTTGGAATAATTTTGACTGGCTAAGGGTTAATTAAATAACCTTGCATTGACGCATGCTAGTATGAAGCTACTTTAGAGAAATAAGTTAATGTTGTAGTTTGATATATTCTTCACTAAAAATATTATTGAACTCAAAACCCTTGATATTTGCATATGTATAGCTTGTCAGTTTGGCCTATGGCTGTATCTCAAAAAGTTGACCTGATAGAGCAAAATGAATGTGATATTCAGTCTCAGAACACCAAAATTTGTCTAAATCCGCTGAGAAACCCCTGGCGATTTTTTGGCTGCTACCCAGTGTTATTATTAGAAGTCTAAGAAAGACTTCTAATTATTATTTGCTCTTCCTTCATGTTTTATGAAGTGGGTCTAAATTATTGTGATCTGAATTCATTTGAAACAAAACGACATAAAGTTTCCGTAGAGTTTGGTCTGAAATGCCTTTAGTCCAACTTCCATTATCACATTCATCCTCTCTATAAAGACAACATCGCAACTAAATATTGCATTAGACTATTTAGAAAAAATTTCAGTATACTTTTACTTCAAGAGAACTTCACTTTGGCAACAGAAAAATACCACAGTGTCTTTATACAGTATTTTATTGATTATTTTGAGCATTGATTTTGTTGCTTGACGTTTTTTCTATATATCTTAGTGGATGGATCTTAACAGCACTTGCTACTTTAAAATTCTATTTTTGCTGTTGTTATGGTTTCTTGTATTATTTAGTTTGTTATTTGTTGCAGAAAACAAAGATGAACTGTGCGGCTCGTGGATGCCATAGTGTCTTTATGCAGTATTTTATTCATTGATTTTATTCCATGACGTTTTCCATATATCTTAGTATTTTGACCTTGAAACAGCAGTTACCACTTTGGATTTTTGTTGTTTTTGATTTTATAGCTGCTTTCATAATTTGATTCATATTTTGTTGTTGACATACTCTTGTTAGCTTGGAGCTTTTTTAGTGAATAAACATATTCTATTCGAAACCCAATTTGTTATGTTGGTTATTAAGTCGCTTTAATTTGCTTTTCAGAAGGCGAAGATGAATTGTGTGGATCAACAATTTCAATTCAAGTACCTAGCTATGAAGACATTCAAAATTATGATGCTCATCTCTTATCTTTTGTACAGCTAGAGCCTCCTTCTCCTCCACTAGATTCTGCTGCTGAAGCTGATAAAGGTGCGTGCTTAGTTATATATAAGGACTGCCAAAAATTTGAGGGGGTTATAGAATTTTGTTTTAAATTGTAATCAATAGTAATAAAACTGGCAATTAATTTAAGTGTTAAAACAAACCTGACTCTCAACGTGAGGTAGGTCGCTTATTGCTTATGGGCTGCATGATGTCATAGATATAGCTCTATAGATCGGCCAAAAGTTAGACCTGGCTATTGAAAATAAAATATATTATAAACATTTTTTTATATTTGTAATATTGAGAAATGAAAAAAATTATAATTGAATAAAATCTTGAATTCCTAAGATTTCCAGGAATTAATATCATTATATATTAAATATTCAATTTATTTCATTACTTCTTTTCAGTTATCTTGATTACGATAGTGATTTATTTGTTATTTTTCGTTGATGTTTTGAAAAATTAAAGCACACTCTTCAAAATACTTGTTGTTTTCAATGAAACGCAAATGACGCAATAGACTCTAAAACTTTCACGTTCAGGGGAGAGGGAGGGGACAGCAGCCAAAATCCTGTTTTTAGTAATTTTTAGCTCTTTTTAAGTTTGACTTTATTATTCAATTTAATTTTTACACGTTCTAAGTTTATTTATTCATCTATATCAGTATATATTATTTTATGTTTAATGTGATTGTTTGTTTTAATTTCTGCTCGTTTTGGGTTTCATCTTTTTAAAATAATTTATGGTTGTATTAAGTTTGAATTATTACAGGACTCTGTTTCTACCTGTTGTAAGTTTAATATGACTCTTTATTTTTCTTTGAAATACTTCATTTTGAAAGTTTTTTAAAATTAATAAACGTAAAATACCAAGTCTGAGGTATTACTCTCGTGACATCTGGTCAACAACTCAATATATAGTTTAACGCATAGTGGTAATTATTCCTGAAAGTTTTTTTTCTTTTAAAAACAATTTTTTTTAAGTAATGCAGAAAGGACGCACTGATGTCTAGAATGCTTATGGGGTATTAACCATACCCCTGTTTGTGAGAATTTCTGTTCATTTTGAGTTTGATTTTTCATTGCAACCTAAGGTCGTTTGGGCTTCATTTAAGTTATTCATAGGTATTTATGTTCGTTTTAAGCTTGAAATAGTATTTGACTTTAGTTTTGCTTGTCTCTTGTCTGTAAGTGCTCGATGTGTCTTTCTAATTTTTTTGAGACTATGGATTAAGAGGTGTTTTGTATCACGAAGTGTTTCGCCTTAAGTAAGGCCAAGATATACCAAAGATTTTTCTTTTGGAACTACAGTTCCATCTATATTAATAGAGAGAGGAACTCTAATCTGTCAGTTAATACCAAAAATTAAAAACTTATTCTTGAACGGTACAATGGTTAACCCTATGGAATTTAAAACTCCTAGCAATTGAGGTCAAAGCTTCCTGCAACCCAGATAGATTATCACCTAATAATAGAAAGTCATCAGGATGTGAAATATGACTGATATCAAGGTCATCCAGAGTGACCAAAGGATGCAAAATCATTATAGCCGAGGGAAGACCTACACTGAAAACTATAGGACTAATCACTGACCCCGCTTTAACCCCTCTCCTAATGGGTATCTTCGTTGAAACTAAACGGCCAACTCTGATTCGAGTGGTAGAATTTTGGTACCGTTACCAAAGAGACTTGCAAATGAACGGATCCACCCGGGATTTCATGAGAGATAAAATGGATTGGGAATGCAATATGGAGTCAAATGCTCTAGATATATCGAGTGCACAAGCGAATAATTCTTTCTTGGAGTACTCTTACTGACGAAAAATTGAAAGAAGTGCTCCGTGAGCATTCTGAACACCAAGACCTCTGCGGAACCCGAACTGATTGTCCCCTATATTTGTTCTATGATAAATCGTGTCAAAAATGATTTTTTCTAAAAGCTTCCCAAGAATCGAACAAACTGTAATAGGCCTGTAGGAAGAGCAAACAGAAGGGTCTTTATCTCGTTTTGAAATACAAGAAGTTAGGCCCTCACAAAATGACTTTGGTACATAATTCTGAGACAAAGCAGCTTGAAATAATAAACAAAGATGTAAGAATAGCTTGAGAGAGCCATGCTTCAAATGTTCGGAAATGATCCCATCAAGACCCATAGACATACTAGATTTAAGAAGTTCTACCCCATTTTTAATGTCAGGAGGTGAAACTGTAATAAAATTCCTACGGGGATATAAATCACGAAAATGCGTTAATACTTTTGATTTAAAGAAGGTGTCTTGAGGAGGAGGAGTCTTCAGGAGGAGGGTCAGTCGAAAAAACTTTAAAAAAATGTTTGATCCAATCGTCCATTGAAATAACATCTGGAGAAGAGGTTGGAAAGGATGTCAATTTAGAAACGTTGTGCCTTAAATGGGAAGGGGTATTACTGAGATTAGATGATAGTTTATTGGTTTGATCCTTTTTCCACAAATGGACGAGCTCACAGAATTTATCCTTTGTATATTTTGTAAGATGGAAAAGGACCCCTGGCCGTAGCTTATCAGCCTCAATCCACACATTATGCCTAAAATAGTGACGTTCTTTTGCCTCTTTAAGGCCTGGGTACGTAGACCAGCCTATTGTCCTGGCACCCCTCCTTATTCTTTCAAGAGGAACGTAAGCCTGATTAGGGGATTTGATTTTTTTTTTTTTGTAATTTCACACTTGCTCTACAGAAGTATAAAATTAAACTGACAAGAACTTTATTTGAAGTCTATATCAACACTTAGTTAGCCCCAAGTATTTTTTTCTAATGCTATTTTTATATATTTACATCATACTAGCAGTGTCTGTTGGTCGAAAGGCGTAAAGAACCGTGGAATTTGCTCTTTTGTGAGACTTCGAGAAATATTATTCCCCAAGCACGAAATTGTCTGTCACTTTACCCCCACCCCAACAAAAGGGCACCTGAAACTTTCAACTCGTTTCTCCAACCGTGATATAAAACTGGGGTTGACTTGCTAAAACTAAACTTTGGAAAAATTGATTTACGTAGCGAAAAGACCCCTTCCCCTCTTTTTAATCGAATTCTTTATTTATCTGCACTTGTTAAGTAGTTTAATACCGTTTTTTTCCCACAAGTTTGGCTTTCTCCCAAATATGAATATTAAAAAAAAAAAATTGATATCGGGCTCGAACCAACGATGTTAACATTTGAAGTCTATTACTCTACCATTTGAATCAGAATCGCTTCATGTTTGATTTTACACCTTTGCTTCATTAATATTAAAGTAAACTGGTTTTTCGCTAGTGTTACTGACATCACCGGTTATCTGTAGTAGATTCAATGTATTAATAGGGTAACTGCTGTTTCCACCTTTCTTAATTAAAAATAGAACTCAAAATTTTTATTTGGGGTGTTTTAAATTTTTGGATTGTTATTGTGGGCCACTTTGTTTACAAATAATTTTTTTTTAGTAGGCTAGGTATCCATGATTCTTCTAAAACAATTTTGAAGTCAATAACTCCATTTCGTAACTATTTTTGTTAATAAGAAGATAATACATTTGAGATAAACTGAAACTTAAATATCATGGGAATTAAACGAAGCATAAAAACGGATAGAACCAATCAACAGAATGTGCATAGTTTTAGAGGGTGAGTTGTAAATCTAAAAATGAGCCCTTTTGAAGTTTATACGACAAAGCTGTCTATAAAAACCTTATATGCTCCCAGGGTATAACTTAAAACCTTTGCCCAGAGGGGTGGGGGGGGGTGTCATCCTCAAAGACAGAATTTCCAGAACTTTCAGCTATGTTGAAGAAAATTGCTATATCAGAATTTTGATTGGATGTGTTTGGGGAAATGGTGAGCGTGAGAGGGGGGTTAGTTGCTCTCCTTCACTTCGGACTATTAAAAAGGGCAAGAGCCCTTTCAATTACCAATAAAATGAGCCCTTTTTGAAGTTTCTACGACAACACTTTCTATAAAAACCTTATATACTCCCAGGGCATAACTTACAACCTTCCTCTGAGGGCTCTGAGGGGATTATCATCCTCACCATCTTGTAAATCTAAGTTAAAATAAAAATCAACTATTACATGACATATTTTGAATTACATTTTCAGTTCTGTCTTTTTTACTTTTTTTTCCTGACAAAATTGTATTGTATATATTTCATACGTCGTTCTGTTCTAATTTTAGTTTGATACCGTAACAACAAGAGCAAAGGTAGGAAACTCATTACGTTGTGTTAAGAACGAGTTTGCCATGCAACAAAAGATTTTTTTCATTTCCATACAAGGTCTTAATGTAACACGAAGTTATAATTGATCTGTATTTGATCTCTATCGTTATCAGTTCAAAGAAATTCAGAAGGCTTTTACTCATGGCTTCACTTCTGTAAACCAAGTCTGGAAGTCTCAGGGATATATTTAAGGTAATTTTGTATACCCTCTGTGTGACGAAGCCCCGGTTAAACAATCTTGGTGCGAGCCGCTAAATGGAAGGGTGATGACTCTTTTTTTTATAATTTATTCTATAATTTATTTTTTATATAATTGTATTTTTATATTTAATTTTTGTATTATATTTTTGAGGATTTTTTATGTTTTTATAATTTATTTTTTATATAAGGAATAACAGTTCTTTATCTTAGTTATGTGTAAGGAGCTCTAAATTTAAAATATTTTATAGATTTGATTGATTTTTGTGAATTTATAAAATTGATTTTGCGTAGGTTCAGTATTTTTACAGAAAGTATGCGCTATAGCCTTTTATTTACGCATAGTCTATGGAATATCCAAACTTAATTTTTTCTTTTTATTTTCAGATATTAAAATTGACGCTCTGTGTAGTTATGATATCTCTGAAAAGGAAAATGATACGTTTTTCACTACTAACTCTTCCACGGTGTCTCTGAAATCACAAATCGGCTCAGTCTATCAAATTGTAGCTTATGAATCTCATTCTTCTGCTGAAGAATCCCCTGGATGTCTCCAATACTTAAAATCAGAAACTAGTTCTTTAACAAACTGTTTTTATGATGTTAAAACACATATACCGATAAGTCTCAAGCCGGTTGCACCGTTAAAGATAAAACCGAGCCAAATGTTAGAGGAAGTGTCTGCTGGTATATGGCGATACCGGTGCTCCTATTGCGATAAGACTTTCAGTCGCACTGGCTATCTTGCGCAGCACTTCAATTGTTCACACGCTGGAGATCGACCCTACAAATGTGGGATATGTGGGAAACGATTCTGTGATGAAGAAAAGTACAAAAATCATCAATCAAAACATGGTGGTGATAAACCATATAAATGCAGTGACTGCCCAAAGCAGTTCAATTATAAAACAGATTTAAATAGACACATAAGTGTTCATACTGGGTTAAAGCCATATATATGTCAGGTGTGCCAAAAAGGATTTATTCGGAAAGATCATATGCATAAGCATATTGCCACTCACTTACCACAAATGGTAAAGGTTTAATAACCTTGTTGATATTGTTGTAGAAGGAAGCGGCCATAACTGTCCAGTATTTAATACAGCACACATATTGTGCCCTTAATAAGAAGCAATAATTTTTGTGATAGATACGTTGTGTGAATAGTGAACCTCGTCCTACCTTTTGTTTATATATTTTGTTTATTTCTAAGGACCTGATAGGGTATCAGAAAGTCCAGCAGTATATTTAAACCTTGCAACTTTAGTTGATTACAGGTTCATAGCTGAGCTGTAACAATTCATAGCGTGGTATGTTATGTAAAAATTTTATTTACATGAGAGTGCAAAAACAAAGTTTTTTTTTATCTCTTTATTTTTTATTAGTAACAAGACGTTTAATAGTTTCTTTAGAAACAACTAGAAATTTGGCGCTTATAAAATTTGCACCCGCAACGGGGCCAAGTGCCACCTCTTTCCTCCTAAAACTGCCTCTGGAGGTAAAAGAATTATTTACCCCATTTGGTCATCTAATCATACATATTGACAATCCTCGCATTATTCTGGCTCAAACGAGGGTAACATGTCTACCTTTGTCCTAACATTTAACAATGGGAGGGGCTAGAGACCATTGGAATTGGTTGGTGTCTGGCCCATAATCGGTTCTCTAATCACAGGACAAAAAATCTGTGCGTAATTTCAGTCCAAACAAAGTGGAACACCCTTATTTTTGTGATGAGAAGCTGGTGGTTAGGATGAGGGGTGTTGTGGATTGTATGGGCCCACTTTATGTCTCCAACAATATAAATTGAAAAGGCTTGCTATATTTTGTTTCAAATTAATTGCAACATGCCTTGAGATCTGCAAGAAACATTTTGTCTTTCTTCAAAAATACTAATGGGGAGAGGAGGGGGCGAAGGAGATATCGTGAACCAATTTTGTGCCTCCAGCTTTATACGCTGAGCCAGGCTTAACTTGTTTTGGTACAGAATCATTATAGGATTTTTTTTCAAATGTGTATCACAACCATGAAGCGGTCAGCCCTTTTAAATTTTTAAAACGTGTTCCTCGTGAGCAAGGTATGTACATAAAAAACGAACACACAAAAATCAAACATTAATAATTTTTATCAGCTGCTCATGGATTATTCAGCAGCAGTGATTTTCTTGCTTTAGGTTAAATTTATCAATTTGAAAGGAACTTCTACCTAGAAAGAGAAAAGAATAAACTCCGTTTGCTTTAACAGTTCGAGATTTATTATATTTAAATTATGTTAAATCTTATGTATAAAGATAGTATATCTTAAATTATATTAATCTATATTGAATTAGATTATACTATAATTATATAAATAAAATGTATTATATTTATAATAACTGGATTTGCCCAAAAATTTTCCTTCTCCAGGACTCTAAAACTTTTCTATTTAGGACTCTAAGAAAAAATTTTGGCGATAAGGGCAAAAAACTGTCACGCATTTTAAGCACTTTAAGATTAGTCCAGCTCTAATTTTAATCTGGCTCATATTTGCTTAACTTTTTAAACGAAGGGTCCTACTCGAATGCAGAACCATAGCTTAAAGAGACGAGAGGTCGGTAGATCAACTTCAGATAGTCCTCTCTAACACAGACTATGAAACTCCCCTTCAGTTCACACAATCTGGCTAAAGTAGAAGCAAGAACCACCCTCTTTGGCAGAAACGGAAAGTACATGCACTTTTCCAAAATATGACATCATATTCATCAATCAGGCCTGAGGTCGTGGACTCTTGCCCCTTACTTGCTATAAACTGAAATTGGTGGCAAAAGAGAGAAAGAAAAAAATAAAATAAAAATGACCAGATCAGCAAGGCCGTATCCAGGGGGGGGGGGGTAGGTGGTTTGACCCCCCCCCCCCCCCCCCCCCCCCCCCCCCCCCCGGAATGTTTGTTTGACTCTTAAAAACGTGACAAAAATAGATATAAACAAATTTTGTATGCGTTTTTTTTTAGTTTTTTTTTGTGTAAACCCTCCCCCCACCCCGCCAAAAAAATATCTTTGAGTACCCCCCCCCTCCCCACAAAAAAAATCCTTGGTATGGCCTTGCAGATCAGAGTGTTCTATCCACAATGCAATATGTTCCGTTGAATAATACTTAATGTTTTTCTGAAAAATCGCAGTATATTCAGGAACTTAGTATCAATGGTACTTATTTGTTAAAATACGATGAAGGCATTGCAAAGGTGACCGCGTGGCGACCATGGCTCAAGTTATAAACTATGTGAACTGTTGGTTCTACAGAAATCCAAAGCATTCTGCAGTACAGTCTAGAGCCTTATGAGAAGAAAACAAACTTTTGTATCGTATTAAGCTATCCCATTTCAAATACTCAACTTCAGCTTAAAACCTGAACTAAGCTAAGAATTGAGAAACAATATGTTTTTAAAAAAGAAATTAGAAATCCTCCAAACCTATCCCAGTTTTTGCTTGTATTTTCTGTGGTTGGCTAGTAGCCGCGCCCAAAGCAATGTATGTTGCTTTCCACTGATTATGACATAGTGATCAAAGATTTATCAACCCCTCTTTGAGCCGTCCTAGCCGAGTGGTTAGCGCGCTAGATCTGAAATTCTTTGTCCATAAGGACAGGGGGTTCGGGTCCTGGTGTCGCTGGCTATTTGGCTGGAACGGGGGTTAATCGCATGACTTTGTAAGCTCAGCCAGGGTTGACCCATCTCTAAATGGATATCTGGAGAAATTTGGGGAAGGTAAGACAGGAAGAGTGTGCGAAAGCAGAGAATGACTGGCCCCCAACCCCCGCATTGCCTTCTTGCCGTAGGGCCATGAAACGGAAATCAGTGCCACCAATTCCGTATTCTTTACCTTTTTTATTGTTTAGACAGCAATAATTTAATATAGTAACCTAGCCCTGGAAATAATATTTCATAGTTTTTCTAAAAAAAAGTTTCCTTCTCGTCACCCTTGGTGACAATTAATATATCCTAAAGTTGACAGATAATGAAGATCGAAGTTTTCATTTTTCAAAGGGAGATATAGTGTAAATCTCTCGTCACCCGGGCAATAAGTAACATGTAACCAAAGCAAAGGATTTCCAACATATAATATTTTATATAAAATCACTTGATGTTAAGTTTCCATGGTAAAGGTATATAAATTGTGTAAGCATGGAAATAGATTGGTTATTAATCTTAATATCAAAGATCCACCGATGATAATATGGAAGATATTGGTAGCTGAATTTGGACAGTATTTTATTATTATTACATTCTCATGTAGTATTAGTATTGACGGAGTATCATTACATTATTATTAAGTATGATATTTATTAAAAGCCTACATTTTGATTACAAAATTTCTTTTACCGCGACAACTTGTAATACGAGGCATTTACGATGCATAAGAAAATCATGAATTTGTCAGATTTGAAAATGTAAGTATACACAAAGAATGTAAATAATAAATTGCTATGTCCAAAAGAAGGGAAAATATATCGCAATTTTTCCTAAAATGTTTTGTCTCGAAGGAGAAGCACGTACTTGACAATATTTTTTATGGGAGGGGGGAGTGAATTTGAAAAAAAACATAAGAAAGAAAAAATACGAGAAATATATGAAACAATGGGTAAGACTGTAGAAAGGTTTTTGGGATTTTGATGGCTGAGGCCAAAGATCTCTACCGTGTATATAACTGCCTAAGATTCCTGAACTCGACCTTTATTCACTGATTGCGTTGACCTTGGCATATTTAGTGAAGGTGGGGAAAGTGGGCGTGGTGGAGGGAAAATGATTTTGCATTGAGACATATTTGATCTCACTTACTAGGCACTTTATTGTATTCTCGTGTAATCTGATGTCGAAACAATGCTTGCTTAAAACTAAATGTGTTTTTTGCCATCCTCTTCCGAGTCAATATTGCAAGTGACTAAATCCTTTTGTATCTTTTTGCTGCCTCAACAGTTTTGGTGAAACTTAAAATCGTGGAAACTGTAGTTTACATGAAAAACAAAGTGGCAGTTTCAAAGTTCAATCACACAACTCCCGTATTATTTACGGGAGTACGGAATCTTTACGTTTTTGACACTTTCCTATTGTTTATAAATTGAATCCGCCCAAATTATTTGTGATCGTTTTGGTAATTCCATTTGTAGCAGGGTTTTCTTTTGCAGGCAAATTGTGACAACTCATTGTCGCAGATTCAGAGTGTGATTAAGAATAAATCACATTTGAACTCTGAAGTTGTGAATTTGAATTGTGGCAAATTTTGAATTCATTTCTACTAAGGTGATTATAGTAACGCAATAAGAGGGCGAAGAATTGATGAATTTTGCTTTGTTAATCTGTGCGATTTTAGTCATGAAAAATTAGGTTTTCCCTGCTCACATTGCTTTCAATTTAAATTGAATAAAAAAACAAGTTTTTCAACTGAAAGTAAGGAGCAACATTAAAATTTAAAACGAACATAAACTATTAGGTATATAAGGGGGGTTCGCCCCCTTACCTCGCTCTTTACGATAAAGTTCGAATTTTTTCCCAATTCTTTAAGAATGACTCCTTAATCACAAAGGCCGTGTAATTAGAATAAATCGCTCTTTTAAAAGTACTAAAAAATCCGTGGAAACTTCATCCTCCCCCCTCAAGCCGAAAAATGTATTCATACATCCCAATAACAAACACTATACGTAAACAATGGGTAAATTTAATAACTTAAAGACCTTCCCCCAGGATCTGTGGGGGT
This sequence comes from Artemia sinica, assembly GCA_027921565.1. Taxonomy (NCBI): domain Eukaryota; kingdom Metazoa; phylum Arthropoda; class Branchiopoda; order Anostraca; family Artemiidae; genus Artemia; species Artemia sinica. The sequence continues at coordinate 41,579,365 of CM051271.1, read as the reverse complement.
CATTTTATATCCAAAAGCATAGTTATTTGGCCTATTAACTATGCTGAACAAAATAGCTATCATAAAGTTTTGATCGGACAATTTAGGGGGAAAAGGGTGTCAGAGGGGGCCTAGTTACCCTCCAATTTGTTTGGCCACTTACGAATGGAACTATAAGTTTTATTTTCCTTCGAATGAGCCCTCTCCTGATATTCTAGGACCATTGGGTCGATACGATCACTCCTGGAAAAATCTTTTGGTAAGCAAATACAAAATTCCACATTTTTGCAGATAGAAGCTTGAAACCTCTACAGTAGGGTTCTCTGACTCGCTGAATCTGATGGTTTGATTTTCAGTAAGATGTTTTGAGGGGGTGTTTTTGCCCTTTTTTGAAAATCAGGCAAATTTTCTCAGGCTCGTAGTCTTTGATGGGTAATGCTAAACTAAATGAATCTTATATATTTAGAATCAACATAATAAGCAGATTCTTTGATATATTTATTGGTATCTAAAATTCTTGTTTTTATAATTTTTGTTACTATTGAGCCGAGTCGCTCTTCACGTACAGTTCGTTACCACGAACTGTTTGATAAGTATAAAAACACGTGGATCCCAGATTTTAATAGGCCCCAAAAAAATTACAGTTGACTGGAATTGGTAGATTGCTTGACCATAAACCAATAAGGTGCATCTCAGTATTGTTACGAGAATGGGTTATTACTCCTGAGAGTAGTCTAAAAATTTCTTCGGGGGAGGGTAGAAAGTGAATTTGAGAATTGCCAAAAAGGCAAAATGTATGAAAAGTATTTTTAGTTACGGGTCAAATCGTAAATAATTTTGATTTGGGGACTGAGCCCTTAGGTCTTCCCTGTATGCATGCCCGCTTAAGAGTCCATTGTTGGACCTTTAATGGCAGGGGGAGAGGCCTATTATGGAGAGAGAATGACCCTGTATTTCACTTTTAGCAAGTATTACCAATGAGGTAGTTCTTTGGAACAGTTCGTGTAAATAATTTCGTTCATTTTTAGGTTTATCACTGGCAGATCCAGGGGGCCCTGAGGGGACTCCCCACAAGATTATTTTTGGCGCCCTCATTCCTTGTGTTTTTTTTTCTTTCTGTTTTTCCTTATTGTTTTAAAATAAATTTGTAAATTTGGTCAATTGTTGGTGCCCTTGTCACACAACCCCCCCAAAGGTTTTGCTTATTGTTGCCCTTGTTACATTGCCCCCCCCCCCTCTAAGATTTTGTTCTAGATCCGCCCCTGAGGCTTATAACTGACGGGGAGAATGTTTACAAAATGATACTTCACTTTGGTTTAACTGTGCGTCTTGAAATTGTGCGTCATAATGTGCAGTCTTGAAATTAGATGAGTGATGATCTTGCTGTGCTATCTTGTTTCACTGAACTTCTGACTAGATATTAAATAAAAAAAACAAGTTTTTTAAACTGAAAGTAAGGTGCGACATTGAAACTTAAAACGAACAGAAATTATTCCGTATATGAAAGGGGCTGTCCCCTCCTCAACGCCTCGCTCTTTATTCCGTATATGAAATGGGCTGTCCCCTCCTCAACGCCTCGCTCTTTACGCTAAAGTTTGACTCTGTCTCACAACTTTATTTTTTAAAACAATAAAAAACTTTAGCGTAAAGAGCTAGGCGTTGAGGAGGGGACAGCCCATTTCATATACGGAATAAAGAGCGAGGCGTTGAGGAGGGGACAGCCCCTTTCATATACGGAATAATTTCTGTTCGTTTTAAGTTTCAATGTCGCACCTTACTTTCAGTTTAAAAAACTTGTTTTTTTTATTTAATTTCTGATCGTTTTTTAGTTAATGCAGCTTTTATTTGCATAAAAATTTTACTTTTCTTTTGCTAAATGAATGTCTTTACAAATTAACTTACGTAACTAACTTCTATATTCGTATATTTTTCTTCTGGCAAAAATTCAAAGTTGCAGATTTTTGCAGATATGAGCTTGAAACCTTTGTAATAGGGTTTTCTGATACGCTGAATCTGACGTTGTGATTTTCATTAAAATTCTTTCACTTGTAGGGGATGTTTCCCCCCTCTTTAAAAAATCGAGTAAATTTCCTCAGGCTTGTAGCCTTTGATGAGTAATACTAAACTTAATAAAATTTATATATTTAGAATCAGCATTATAAACACATTCTTTTGATACATTTATTGACATCAAAATTCCGTTTTTAAAAGTTTCGACTACTATTGAGCCGTATCGCTTGTTTTTTATTGTTTTTTTTTATTACGTATATGTTATTACGTATATGAGGGGGTTCTGCCCTTAGTCAATACCACGCTCTTTACGTTAAAAGTTAAAAAAAAATTTGATTCACAAACCCCTGAATCACAAAGGCCGTTTAATTAGAATAGATAGCTCTTTTGAAAGCACTAAAAAAAAAACTGTAGCGTAAAGAGCGAGGTATTGACTTGGGGGAGAACCCCCTCACATACGTTATAATTTCTGTTCGTTTTAAGTTCTAATATTCCTTCTTATATTTCAGTTGAAAAAACTTGGTTTTTTTTTATTTAATTTCTGATCGTTTTTTTAAATAATGCTTGGAAATCCGGCACCCCCTTCATAGAAATGTCCCTTACCCCAAAGGAACATCCTGCACGGAAATATTCTCCAGAGTAACTCCCTCCTCTAGCCCCCCCCCCTCCAGAAAAAATCCTTCCTGAAAATGGTTGTATACTTCCCAATAACCAATAAATAATGCTGGCAAGTCCGGCGCCCTCTTCATGGCGATTTCCCTTCCCCCATGAAAACTTCCTTCATGAACAGATCCTCCAACATAACCCCCGACCCACCCTTCCCTCCCACTAGCAGAAAAAAACCTCCTGAAAACTTCTGTATACTTCCGAATAACCAATACTATATGTTAACATTGGGTAAAGTTCATATCTTTTAGCCCTCCCTCTGGGTACTTGGGGGGATTAAGTCATCCCAAAAGACATATTTATCATATTTTCGACCATGCTGAACAAAATGGCTATCTCAAAATTTTGATCGGGTGACTTTGGTAAAAAAATAAGCGTGGGAGGGGGCCTAGTTGCCCTCCATTTTTTTTGGTCACTTAAAAAGGGCACTAGAACTTTTAATTTCCGTTCCAATGAGCCCTCCCACGATATTCTAGGACCACTGGGTCGATACGATCACCCCTGGGAAAAAAAAAAAAACAAACAAACAAACAAACAAACAAATAAACACGCATCCGTGATCTTTCTTCTGGCAAAAAATGCAAAAATCCACATTTTTGTAGATAGGAGCTTGAAACCTCTACAGTAGGGTTCTCTGATACGCTGAATATGATGGTGTGATTTTCATTAAGGTTCTATAACTTTTAGGGGGTCTTTCCCCTTTTTTTTGAAAATCAGCCAAATTTTCTCAGGCGCGTAACTTTTGATGGGTAGCTCTAAACTTGATGAAAGTTATATATTTGAAATCAGCATTGAAATCTGATTCTTTTGATATATCTATTGGTATCAAAAACCCGTTTTCTAGAGTTTCGGTTACCATTGAGCCGGGTCGCTCCTTACTTACAGTTCGTTACCACGAACTGTTTGATTACTTGTTTATATGTCAGTGATAGCTTTGTTTTATTCGTTATATATTTAGGTTTCTGTTTATTAAATTACTTTTTCTTTTTTCATCTTATTTTCCGCTCAATAGGGATCTGGTTGCAAATTATGAATATTTGATATATATTTGAATCGTTTTCCCTTTCTTAAAAAAAAGTCAATTTTGTTGATTTTCAGGAAATTATTTTAATAAACAAGATTCATTTATCAGGCAAATTTTAGGCTATTCCTTTTAAAGAATCCTTTTTTTATGTAGTTTGCCAAGTTTCTTCCAGCAGTTTTCCCGGGAAACGAGTATTTTCCAAAATCAATTCCTGAGAAAAATAATTATTCAAAAGAACTATTTCTCACACTGTATTTCTTAGAAAATTAATTATTTCAGTTCCTTTCTTAAAATTGGAGTGTCGGAATTGTGTCAAATATTGGAGTATGAAGGACGAGCTATGTCTCGAAACTGTTGAAAATCGAAATTGACATTTCTGATACGTAGTGCTACCAATCCAGAAAAAGAACCAGTAAGCAGCTCATATCCCCTGAAATTAAGAACAACAATTTTTTGAAACAGCTTGTGGTAACGAACTGTAAGTAAGGAGCAAATCGGATCAATAGTGACTAAAACTTAAAAAAAGATTTTTTACGAAGATAGATCCATTAATCTATTAGCCCTTTCAGCCCTGAATATTTTTCCTGCACAGGAAAATTCTGATTTTCTAGTATAGGGCTCATTTCGACCTTAGAAAACTTATGGCTGTGTTAGAAAACCGTCGGGGCACAAATTCTTAGAAATCTCAATCCCTGTCAAATGACAGTAATGGGACTAGAAGGGTATACCAGCAAGACAACTTCGTTTATATGAAAAATATAAAAAAGGCACAAAACATATGCACAAAGTCAAGTTTCAAACTCAGTGAACATGGTACCTTCTAAATGCACAGGGAAGTGATTTACTCGGTCATACCGGACGCTTTCGATCGTGTAAGTTGATCGCGCAGCAGGTTAGGACGGCGAAGGAGCCGGAAAATTCTCGTCATCTTGTTGCTGGTGAGGACAACCAGCTCTTCGTTTAGAGATCTGCTCCTCATATTCACACTTCAGCAGTGCTTCTGGAATCTCGTCCCGGAACTCGAAAAGTGACACTGGTCCACTTTTTCGTCTTTGTTTCAATTCGATACAAGGCGACGAGATGATCCAGCTTGTCTACTCCTCCCATGTTGCGGTTATAGTGACCAATAATGACAGGTCTTTTCACATCAACCTTCTCCTTCTTCTCGTTACTCCATCTTTTCGCTACTCCACCTGCAACGCAATAATCCGACGCCATATTTACTACGCTGTTGTCAAACCAATGCACAAGGACTAGTCCCTTTTCAATGTCGCTAACTTCGTCCCATGACCATCGTCCTTTCTTCCTAAGATCCTTCTCATCTGAAAGCTTTGCTTTGGCTATCCTGCCCTTTCTGATAGTTCCTGCTGCCAAGAAGCCATCTGCTGTCAACTTTTCAAGCAGTGGTAACATTGTAAAGTAGTTGTCGAACTATACTTTATGATAGACATGCTTGGCAATTTTCACCAGCAGACTAAGAACAATGGCTCCTCCCAAACCTCCAGCTGTTTCTCTGTGCTCCTTCCCAATAGGGGTACTCTTTCCCTGATAAACTTCAAAGTCATACATGATACCGGAAGAACCACAGAGAACTAAGTTTTTCAGCCCCCACGGTCTTGGCTTTGACGTATTGCTTCATCCTCGTCTAGCCTTTGAAGGGGATCATCTGCTCGTCTACGCATAGGTTTTCCTCCCTTTCAAGGTCCAAACACCCCGCTCTAACAAGGGATAACAAGGCCTGACTTTCCATAACGCATCATTTTCGTTCCTGTCCTCTTCGGACGCAAAGTGGAGATGATTCCGTAATTAATAGTATCGACCTTTTGGAAGTATTCTTGCAACTATGGGAAGAAAGTACTTTTTGTTCCAGTTAAGTAGTATCTGCGAAAGATTCAGGGATCCCATAAGGATTGAGATCCCAACCATTTGGCGTATCTCTTGGACCAGACTTTTGCCTCTGACTGCTATAGTTTTACCGTGTTCCTTCTTATAGTACAAGTCCGTCTTTTCAGCCATAGTCTCAAAAAACTCAAGCGGAATATACTTATAGAAGCATTCGAGAGGAGTAAGCCCTCAGTCATAGAGTCCCAGTCCTGTCATTTGACGTACACTGACTTGTGAAAATTCTGACAGCCCACTAGATGGTGCTAGTCACTAAATAGAACTCTCATTGATTAGTTTCAGCTATCTAGTTTTAAATGATATTACAAAAGTAGACAAATAAATGATATGCCTACTTGAATTTCTAACTAGAAATTACTCACCTCTAACAAACTTTTCCCCACTTTTTTTATAATTCAATTTTTGTCCACTGCAATGTTCCGAACAACACATGTGATGCATCAATAGATTGGTAGATGTCTCAAGAATACAAAGAGCATGATTTTAGTTACTACTTTCACACTAGATAGCATCTAGTGAGATAAATTAGACACCCTTCATTTGACGGGCTCCGGGGCGAAAGGGATAGACTTGGAAATGGAAAGAATTTTAACGGAAAGATCAATAATTATCTGCTAGAATCACTCCTTGAGGTGATTTGCTGTTATTTTGCTTAATTAATTGGTCTTAATTAATTAAGAGCTGGAATAAAAGGGCTATGTCTATGACGTTATCATTTGTCTTTTGTTTTTTATTTCTGAGTTTATTTTAACCTTTGTAGTGACTCGTTTTATTTTCGGTGGAGAGTATATTGTTCTGTATCGTGGATTCGTATTCATAATATATTTTTGTTGTGGGAGGTGCTAGGCTCAAAAAGCTCATTGAGGCCTGAATTTGGCATTTTTGCGAGATATTTTTCAGGTTATTATGGTTGGGGAAATTTATCTTCCTGCGCCACGCAGGTTGAACTGTCTTCACGGATAAAGTCGAACAGACCTGTAAAAATATTTATTATATATTTCTCAAAATACCCTATTTTTACTTTATAGAATTTAGGAATACCCTCCTTATCCATACCTAACTCTTACTTATTTTTGGGAGTATTGGGGAGAGGACTCATAGCCTCATTGCAATGGGGACCACATTTCTATATATTGTGGAAAGTTTACCTTGCGGATTTAAACTATCTAAATAGAATGCACATTCTATTGTTTGGTATTTTAGGAGAATTTGAAAAATTTTCCTTTGCAATGATTTGAACAAGAAAAAAAATTGTAAAAATTAAAGATTGTAGTTGGATAATTGAGAAAAAAAGTAATGCCAAAATATACGACCAACTTGACATTTGTTCCAGTAGGATTATCTCTTCTAACAGTATAAACACCAGCTTAGCGTACTTACAGTCTATCTGAAATATTTAAGAGACGACTGGAGTTATAGGGTTGGAATTTTTAAGGTGGGGGGGGGCTCAAGTTTCATTTCTTGGGAGGCTAGATTATTCTATATCGCTTAGACTACATCTTGCAAATTTGAACTGGGTTAAAATGGTGAAAAACCGTGCAAAAGTTCCTTCCCTATTTTTGGCGTATTAGGAGAATTGAAACTTTTTTTTTGGCAATTCGAATAAGAAAAAAGGAAAAATTAAAGTGTTTAGTTGAATAGTCGACAGTAAAATAATACCTTAACGACTAATCAATTTGAAATTTGGTCGAACAGGAATATATTATCGCAACCGTAAAAACACCAGCTTAGCGTGCTTAAGTCTATCTTAACGATTTTAGATACAGCTGGAGTTGCAGGGTTGAAATTTTTAAGGCCCATTACTTGTGGAGGGCTCAAGTTAAGCGTTTGGTTGAATAATTGACAATAAATTAATACCTCGACGTAACATTTGGCATTCAATTTGACATTCGGTCGAATAGGAGTATATGGTCACAAGCTTACAAACACCGGTTTAGCATGCTTAGCACCAATCTTAAATATTGTGGAAACGGCTGGGGTCATTGGATTGAAAATTTAAAGGAATATTTGTCGATTGGGACTCTATCTTCATTTGTGCGGATAATTTTTTCACCACATCATGGAGAATAAAAATGGCAGGTTTGAACTATCTTCAATCCTAAATTTGAGCAGCCCTATAAAAGTGCGTTTCCTATTTTTTGGCATTTTAGAAAAATTGAAAATGTTATTTTTTTGGTGATTTGAACGAGAACAAAAATTGAAGCCTTTAGTTGAATAATTGACAATAAATTAATACCTTAACGTCTAGTCAATTTGACATTTGATTGAACAGGAATATATGGTCACAACCGTATTAATGCCCGAATGGGGACCTCTATCTTTATTTCTGTGGTTACTTTGTTCTCTTATATTGTGGAGACTAAACAAGGAAGGTTTGAAATGTCTTCAATTATAAATTAAAGCAGCCCTGTAAAAGTGCATATCCTATTTTTTGGCATTTTGAAAAAATGAATTCTTTATTTAAGTATGAAGTACGTAATCCTATGTTTTTGGTATTTTAGAAGAATTGAAAATGTTATTTTTTGGGCGATTTGAACAAAAAAAAATTAAAGCCTTTAGTTGAATAATTGACAATAAATTAATACCTTAACGTCTAGTCAATTTGACATTTGATTGAACAGGAATATATGGTCACAACCGTATTAATGCCCGAATGGGGACCTCTATCTTCATTTCTGTGGGTACTTTGTTCTCCTATGTTGTGGATACTAAACAAGGAAGGTTTGAAATGTCTTCAATTATAAATTATAGCAGCCCACTGTAAATGTGCATATCCTATTTTTTTGGCATTTTAGAAAAATGAATTCTTTATTTAAGTATGGAGTACGTAGTCCTATGTTTTTGGTATTTTAGAAGAATCAAAAATGTTTGTTTTTTAGGTCTTAACAGCCAAAAACTTTTCCGAGAAGGTGGCAAAATAAATTTAAAAATAATACAGGACTAAATGAATTATAAAACCACTAATACAAATTGCACATTCTAATCGGCACCACAAACCATACAACAAAACAAAATTCAACTTTCAGGATTACAGCGGTAGCTAGCAACCTAGTAAGAGATGATGACGTCCCATAGCAACCTAGTAAGAGACGATGACGTCCCATAGCAACCTAGTAAGAGACTATGACGTCCCATACTAAGTACTGTTAAGATCATACCTCGAGAGGTCATAATAAGCTACTTAATGATTTACTTATTTGCCCCTCTCCCCCCCCCCCAAAAAAAAAGAACAACATCAAATGAACTAAAATTCATACTTACTAAAAAGAATTTATTTTTAATTGCACTCTTAAACACAGAAATGTCACCACTATTTTTTATGCTCTGATCTAGGTTATTCCAACTTCTACTCCCCCTATGAAGCACAGAAAATGTCGACCGGGCCAAAACAACCAGGGGAGTATTAATATCTCCAGAAGATCGAGTGTCATAATTATGGATCATGGTTTAAGTTAACTAAACTGTCAAAACGCGAAAGATCTGTACCATGTTGTGGCCTAAAAACAAACAAAAGTATAAACAACGCTTGTAGTCTAGAAGCTGTCAGTATACTTATTTACTCGTAGACGCTCCGTACTGAATCCCAGGGTTGCAGGTCAACCAAAAAATGAACAGTGTTATCTTGAAGAACAATTAGAAATATAATTAATGCACAAAAGGAAGAGAATTGGGCCAATAGCAGATTCCTATGGCACATCACAAGTGACTGGGCGCAATTCAGGTTTTAAGCAACTCAAATTCTAACGCAATTAAAAATCCAATTCAATTTTCAAGGATAGTGTACGGAATTTTGCTCAAGCGAGTGAAACTTACTGTCGCCAATGCGGCTTGTCAAAGGGATGGGGAAAAATGTTATAAAAATACAAAATCTCAATTATACATAGAACATTACGGACATGCTGTAAAGTAATGAGCGAGGTTACAGGTTAGAGCAAGTTGGCACATTTAATTACACCAATTTGTTTTACACTATTTATCTGTTCATGTGAAACGCGATGGCTTAAACTATGGGTTTAACTTACGTTATGTTAACTAACTTATTGCATGTCCTTTTCCTGAAATTAATTAAAAAACTTTCCGAAAAAAAAGTTTTTTCAAAGAAAAGTAAAAGCCATATTAAACGCAAGATAAGAAGAAAAAGAAACTGACAATAACTCAAATTCAAAACGACCAGAAGTTAGTACTAAAGAATAAATTTTGGCCCATAATACCCTCTTTACCCCTGACGTCGGAAGGTGAATTTATATTTCTTCCCCTGGTTTTAGGTGATTTTTCACGTTTTCTTGGTTGTGGATACTTTTTTTTCTAAGCAATGATTTTATATCCTGCTTGTTTCATTTCCCCGGGATACCTTCAGCTCAATTTGCTAGACAGTTTCAGCATCAGTGATTGTTTCCACAGAAGAAGAAGCTGACATTTTCATAAGATTTTCCCTTAAAAATAATTGTTTTTTTCTTAAATGGGACAAGTCTATTTTTAAACTCCATGCGCACTTGAAAGGTTAAAAGGGTTCTTTTCTTATTCAAGTTTCGTTTCAACAATAACATTTGTTCTACGCGTGGATCAGAAAATAGGAAGAAGATTGTGATTCTAGGAAAATATTAATCAATTAATTAGAAACAACATGTATTTAAATCAATAGAAGCTAACATTTTGGAAGATTTCTCCGTAAAAGTAATTATTTTTTTCTCTAAATGAGAAAAGTTTATTCTTTTGCTCCGTTTGCACTTAAGGTGTTAAAATGGTTCTTCTCTCAGTGAAGTTATCATTTTCCCAATAATATGTGCTCTATGCCCAAATCTACAAAAAGGGAAGATAATCGGGATTCTAGGAGAATCTAAATTAATTAATCAGAAATAGCATACATTTCCCTTAATATAAGCTGACATTTTCGCAAGATATCTTGTAAAATAGTTGTTTTTGTTTTAGACTAATTAAAAAAAAAAAAACTCCGAAAAAGAAGTTTTTCAAAGAAAAGTAAAGGCCATATTAAACTTAATATCAAAAGAAATTAATTCCTATAGTAATTCAAACTCAAAACGACCAAAATTATCTATTAAAGAAAAAATGAAACCGGAAACGAACAGAAATTAAATAAACAATCTTAGGAAGCAAACATACAACAGGTAGGCTACTAATATAAACGAATAAATAAATCTTAGAGAGAGTAAAACTTGAATTTGGATATGCAAATCAAGCTTAGAATAAAAAAAACTACAATAATCAATAGTTTGGCTACTGCCCCCTCCCCTAACTGTAAAAGTCTAAAGCCTACTGCGTATTTGGCGCTTTACTGAAAACGAATATTAAATAACAGATGAAACCTAAAACGAACAGAAATTAAATAAACAATCTTAGCAAACAAACATACATTAGGTACTAATATAAATGAACAAAACAATCTTAAAATGAGTAAAACTTAAATTCAATGTGCAAATAAAGCTTAAAATGAAAAAAAATATACTATAAACAAGAATTGGGCTACTGCCCCCTTCCCTACCTGCAAAAGTCTAAAGCCTAATGCGTCATTGGCGCTTTACTGAAAACAAATATTAAAGAATAAATGAATACTACTGTCGCGACTAGTCGCATTTGCAGCTGCAGTAGTAGTAGCCCTGGCGCTGAAAGTTTTTAGTTAATACCCTTACCCGTTCTTAATATATTACAGATATGCGTTTTCGATAACGTTCGATAACGTTTTCGGATGCATATAGTATCTTTTTATTTAACTCACCATACCTAAGAACATTTCGCAAAATTCTACCTCAATACCCTTAGTCTTTTCGAACGCACTCATGTTCAAACATTCCACCTTTCCCAATGATAAATCCTGCATGTTAAAAATGGACAAACTGCATAATTTACAGTCCTTGTCCCGAGGGTTGTGGGGGCGTTTGATCTCCAATCAAATGAGACTCTTCTAAAGTTTATACGACCATACCCTCCATAAGAAACCTTATATGTTAACAAGAGGCAGCTTGTATAACTTACATCCCTTGCTCTGGGGCTGTGGGGGGGGGGGGGGGGGGTTCTCTGCTCAACATGCATTGTCATTTGGGTGCTTGGCGTTTACCCTCCAGGAAAATACCCCCTCCCCCCGGTGCGGAAAATAGCCCCCCTCCCACAGAAAATAAAAATATAAATGTTTATACTACAAAAAACTGCACCACAAATATCTGCACTACAATACAGAAAAAATAAATATCTGAATATGTATATTAAACTGACAATCAATGGTTATTTATTTTTTCTTTAGTAACGTTCAAATTATATTCTGGTCTTGAGAAGACATGGGCAATGTCAGCCCCACTCCTTTTAGTGTTTGCTCATTTTGAGTTGGACAAGGTTACTTCTTGTAATTTCTGTTCGTTTTGGGTTTATTAAATTTATTAATGGGGATTTGTGGTAGTTTTACACTTGGTAGGTAAGAAAAACTAACTCGTAGAATTTGACAATTCTTTTGTCCGTAAAATCTTAAGCAATAAGAATTTGTGGGTTCCCAAAGCCAACTATGCTTTCAAAGTAAAGATAAACCATCTAAAAGATTTTTGGTGCCATATGTTTTTACCTTGATTATGATGATTTTTTACCTACATTTCTTTTCCTTCTTCTTTTTTTTAATTTGACGCCTGCTACTGCCAAAAATTGCAGAAGTTCATATGAGGGTTTTTTTACCAAAAAAAATTTTAAGATACTTTTGGTGTGTAAATTCTTTTTTTCCCTTTCCTTAGCACTTCTCAATAAAACTAAAAAAAAAAGAAAAAAAGACTCATAAAACTCAAATAAAATTCTCAGATTTAGAAAACCCTATTTTCCGCGTGGTTTATTTTCCGGGGGATATATATATATTTTTTTTTTGAGGGGGTGGGTGGGATTTTTTTTCACGCGGGGGGATTTTCCGTAGGGAAAACCCCCCTCCGAAGTTTACGCGACCACCTTTTCCATATGAAGTGCCTCTGGAAAAAAATTTAAGCCATGCCCAAGGGGTATGTAATAGGTAACTAGCAGAACTTATAGCCCTTGCCCCAGGGCCTAGGGAGTTACGAATCCCGGAGGCATATCTATTTTGCCTTTCGACTATTTTGAACAAAATAGCTATCTCGAAATTTTGATCAGATTCATTTGAGGGAAAAAGGCACTGGGGGGGATTGCCCTCCAATCACTTTTGACTCTTAAAGGGGAACGAGAACTTTTGAATTAACCCTGACAAATGATGTCAAAAATGGAGTGAAACCCAGTTAAAAAAAAAAAAAAAACGTTTTTGAGAATGATAGTAAAGAGCAACCTCAAAACTTAGGCTACAATGATCAGCTGTTATTCTATATATATATATATATATATATATATATATATATATATATATATATATATATATATATATATATATATATATATATATATATATATATATATATATATATATATATATATATATATATATATATATAATATATATATATATATATATATATATATATATATATATATATATATATATATATATATATATTATATATATATATATATATATATATATATATATATATATATATATATATATATATATATATATATATAGGGATTGCTAACCCTCTAAATTCCTTCATTTTATGCTAAATGAAGGGGATTGCTAACCCTCTAAATTCCTTCATTTTATGCTAATTTTGGCTTATGAATTCCTGAGAGTGGAATTAGTATCTACAATAATCATTTTTGAGACGAAAGTAAAGGGCAATGTTAAACTTACAATGAAAAGAAGTTATCCTATACATGAGGAGGCTGCTAAGCCTCTTAATCCCCTCTTTTTATACTAAGTTTTGCCTATGCGTTGTTGAGAGTATAATTAGCATCGACAATATGCTGAAACTGGTTTAAAGAGGAGATCTCAAGGGGTGGCAGCCTCATCACTGTATAGAATTAAATAAAAAAAACAAGTTTTTTAAACTGAAAGTAAGGAGTGACATTAAAACTTAAAACGAACAGAAATTATTCCGTATATGAAAGGGGCTGTCCCCTCCTCAACGCCTCGCTCTTTACGCTAAAGTTTGACTCTGTCTCACAACTTTATTTTTTAAAACAATAAACAACTTTAGCGTAAAGAGCGAGGCGTTGAGGAGGGGACAGCCCCTTTCATATACGGAATAATTTCTGTTCGTTTTAAGTTTTAATGTCACTCCTTGCTTTCAGTTTAAAAAACTTGTTTTTTTATTTAATTTCTGATCGTTTTTTAGTTAATGCAGCTTTTATTTTGGCTCGCCGTCATTGAATAAGTAAACAAAATTTGCATAAAATTTTTACTTTTCTTTTGCTAAATGGCTGCCTCTAAATTTGGTTCTGACGTAATTTACAAATTAACTTACGTAACGAACTTCTATATTCGTATATTTTTCTTCTGGCAAAAAATACAAAGTTGCATATTTTTGCATATATGAGCTTGAAACCTATGTTATAGGGTTTTCTGATACGCTGAATCTGACGGTGTGATTTTCATTAAAAATTTTTCACTTTTAGGGGATGTTTCCCCCCTCTTTAAAAAATCAGGTAAGTTTTCTCAGGCTCGTAGCCTTTGATGAGTAATACTAAACTTAATAAAATTCATATATTTAGAATCAGCATTATAAGCCCATTCTTTTGATACATTTATTGACATCAAAGTTCCGTTTTTAAAAGTTTGGCTTACTATTGAGCCTTATCGCTTGTTTTTTTTTTTTTTGTTTTTTTTATTACGTATATGTTATTACGTATATGATGGGGTTCTCCCCTTAGTCAATACCACGCTCTTTACGTTAAAAGTTAAAAAAAATTTGAATTCACACACCCCTGAATCACAAAGGCCGTTTAATTAGAATAGATAGCGCTTTTGAAAGCACTAAAAAAAACTATAGCGTAAAGAGCGAGGTATTGACTTGGGGGAGAACCCCATCATATACGTAATAATTTCTGTTCATTTTAAGTTCTAATGTTGCTTCTTACTTTCAGTTGAAAAAACTTGTTTTTTTTTATTTAATTTCTGATCGTATTTTAAATAATGCTTGGAAATCCGGCGCCCCCTTCATAGAAATGTCCCTTACCCCAAAGAAACATCCTCCACGGAAAGATTCTCCCGAGTAACCCCCTCTTTCAGCCCCCCCCCCCCTACCAGAAAAAAAATCTTTCTGAAAATGTCTGTATACTTCCCAATAACCAATACAATATGTAAGCAATGGGTAAAGTTCATAACTTGCAGCCCTTCCCCTGGGAACTGTGGGGGATTAAGTCATCGTAAAAGACATATTTATTAGATTTTCGACTATGCTGAACAAAATGGCTATCTCAAAATTTTGATTGGGTGACTTTGGGAAAAAATGAGCGTGAGAGGGGGCCTAGTTGCCCTCCATTTTTTTGGTCACTTAAAAAGGGCACTAGAACTTTTAAATTCCGTTCCAATGAGCCCTCCTACAATATTCTAGGACCACTGGGTCAATACGATCACCCCTGGGGAAAAAAAAAACAAATAAACACGCACCCGTGATCTTTCTTCTGGCAAAAAATGCAAAATTCCACATTTTTGTAGATAGGAGCTTGAAACCTCTACAGTAGGGTTCTCTGATACACTGAATATGATGGTGTGATTTTCATTAAGTTTCTATAACTTTTAGGGGGTCTTTCCCCCTTTTCTCGAAAATCAGCCAAATTTTCTCAGGCGCGTAACTTTTGATGGGTAAGATTAAACTTGATGAAACTTATATATTTGAAATCAAAATTAAAATCTGATTCTTTTGATGTATCTATTGGTATCAAAATTCCGTTTTTTAGAGTTTCGGTTACCATTGAGCCGGGTCGCTCCTTACTTACAGTTCGTTACCACGAACTGTTTGATTATTGATATTGGTTTTAAGTTTTAAAATGGCTTTTTACTTTCAATTGAAAAAATTGTCTTTTTTAGTGCTGAATATTTAGTAAGATAGATGTAACCACCGGTAATTCCAGAATCTGTACTCTTAGTGAAAAGGGATTTTATGCTAGCAGCCAGCAATGTACTTTTGGTTAACATAATGAAGCTCCAAATATTTTAAGCACGTTCAAGAAGTAAAGTACAAGGGGTTGCCCACTCTACATTACCTGATTTACATTTCAGAATACCACTTGTTCCGCCACGGGTAGCACATTTCCACCACACGAGCGACTTTGCTTCACACATGGAATACACCATGGATGTGGAGTATTGACATTTAGAAATGTGGCACCATACTTCACACGACGAGTGTCACACTTCCACCATCCATGGTGCATGCCCCCTATTTTGCAAGTTTTTGAACATTAGTAACCCCACAATAAAATATGGATGTGACCCTTATAGTAATAGCAGATTTTTTTTGAAAAATACTGTTTTCTAATAAGAAAGGTAGCATGTACATTTAATGAAAGGGTCTAAAATGGGTTGTATTAATAATATTATAATATATGTTATATATAATAATATTATAATATAATAATTATTATAATAAATATAATATAAAATAAAGTAAAAAATATAATAAATATTATATATAGCATAATATATATAATAATATTAATAATATATAATATATAGGTTGAAAATGGGTTGAATTAGAATAAAGAAAGATGAAATACATTAGTTCCTTCTTCTCTATCTTTATGCTTACCATGCAACTATACCACTTCGGTCCTGGAAAAGACGATAGATGGCATTTTTCACCCCTTGGTCATTTTATTATATATTGTCGCTGTAACGCCTAAAAGTTGTATCTAACGCTTTAATCTTCTGAAATAATTGCCAAAAACTGTTGCTGAGCTACTCTCTAAGGAAGGATCAGCAGGGAGAGGAGGAGACAGGAGGGAAAGGAGGAGCAGGGAAAAGGAGGATCAGAGGACCTGATCTATATTTTCCTGCTGATAATCTCTTTAAGAACAGCATAACAACCAGTTTTCAGCAATTATCTCAGAATAATGGAAACGTCAGATATGATCTGTAGGTGGGAGAGTGAGAACATACTTTGAGTTTATGGTGCTATATTTTACTTTTGCAAGAAAATAAGTGGTTATTTAGAGGACAACTTATAGCGAAAAATATAGTTTATGGTTATAACACAAAAAAAAGTTTTTATACTTAAAAAAAATTGTGTGCACCACAACCCAGTTTCACCCAAGGGTTGTGGATTTTGGATCGTTAGAATGTAGAAAAAACTCAAAAGCTCCAACATAAATACCTTCTGTGATGCTCTAGATGATGGGAAACTTCTTTTTCTAAGAAAATGGAGAGCTAGTTTATTTAAATTTTTCTAATTTCTTCTTTAATATCTGGTGTTATTTCCACTGACAGGCTCAAAGAATACATTAGGTTTGATTATTTTACCTGGGAGGGGGAGGGAGCAGTTAAAATGGAATTACAAAAATGGGTATATTCTAGATCAATTTCTTGAATTCCCTAAAATAAATTGGCTATGAAATTGAAATTTTTCAGCTATTCAAATTTTGCACCAAAAACACCATCAATTACACTGTCCGATTGTGACGATTTTTACACTTTGGATTTTACAAGCTGCTTTTGTTTTTACAATACTACAATCCAAAGCAAGAATCCCGATTGTCATTCGAAAACGCCTCTTATTATTGATTATTGTTAATAATATGTCAGGAAGCAACGCTTCTTTTCGCTCATCGAGTCCATAGAGCTATTAAAGGAACCTAAAGAACCAATGCTGTTTTTTTTTTAATTAGAGGGACTCGATTTTATTTTTGTCTAGGACCTAATGATTGTTTCTTGTGTATTATACGAGAAACACTCGAGAAGTGAAGTTTGGCCAATTCTAATGGAGGTTGGGCTAGGTTACACTTCCAAAGATGTTGCTTCTCGTAAGAGTACAAAGTTATGGTGTATCCATGGACGCACATTGACAGTCAGTGTGTCATTGACAGTCATGGTGACAGTATCCATTGATAGTCATGGTGTATCCATTTTGTTTTGGGCAACAACCCCTTATCCTGGAAAAATTCAATAAATAAAACAAGTTTTTTAAACTGAAAGTAAGGAGCGACATTAAAACTTATTACGAACAAAAACTATTCCGTATATGAAAGGGGCTGTCCCCTCCTCAAAGCCTTGCTCTTTATATTGTTTTAAAAATAGAGTTGCGAGAAAGAGTCAAACTTTAGGGCAAAGAGCGAGGCATTGAGGAGGGGATAGCCCCTTTCTTATACGGAATAATTTCCATTCCTTTTAAGTTTTGATGTCGGTCCTTACTTTCAGTTAAAAAACTGTTGTTGTTTTTTATTTAGTTTCTGAACGTTTTTGAATTAATACAGGTTTTGATTTTGGCTCACCGTGCAAAATTAATTAAAACGAAATTTGTCTATTAATTTTACTTTTTTTTTTGGTTAAATGGCTTTCTCGAAAGTTGTTTAATTTTATTTACGAACCTTTTTATTAGTAATAAATATACGTAACTTACGAATAAACTTACGTAACGAACTTCTATATTCGTATATTTTTATTACGTATATTAGGAGTTCACCCCCTAGTCAATACCTCGCTCTTTACGCTAAAGTTCAAATTTTGTTCCAATTCTTTAATAATGACCCCTTAATCACAAATGTCGTTGATTAGAACAAATAGTTTTTATGAAAGTACTAAAAAAACTTTACCGTAAAGAGCGGGGTATTGAGTAGGGGCGAACCCAATTATATACGTAATAATTTCTGTTCGTTTTAAGTTTTGATGTTGCTCCTTACTTTCAGTTGAAAACCTTGTTTTTTTTTAAATTTAATTTATGATCGTTTTTGAAATAATGCTGGGAAATCAGGTGCCCCCTTCATAGCAATGTCCCTTCCCCCATGAAAACTTCCTGCACGGAAAGATCCCCCCATGTAAACCCTAACTCCCCACCCACAACCAGAAAATACCCCCCTGAAAACATCTGTATCAAACAGTTCGTGATAACAAACTGTAAGTAAGGAGCGACCCGGCTCAATAGTAACCGAAACACTAAAAACCAGAATATTGATACCAATAGATACATCAATAGAATCAGGTTTTTATGCTGACAGAACCTCTTCTAAAGTTAAACAACCATCCCCTTCATAAAAACCTTTAATACCCCCTGGGCATAACTTACAAGCCTTGCCTCTAATCTCTGGGGTTTGTTTCAACACCAAAAGCCTTGTTATATGATATTTAGACTATTTTGAATAGAATGGTTATCTCAAAATTTCTATTAGACACATTTCGAGACAATATGACGTGTGTGTAAAGGTGAGAGGATAGCTGCCCTCTGATGACTTTACTCTTAAAAAGAGCACCAGAGTGTCTGATAACCAATCCAATGAGCCCCCTTTGAAGTTTATATGACCTCACTTTCTATAAAAAAACTCTATATGTCCCCATTGCACAACTTACAACCCTTGCCCTGGTGGCTGGGGGGATTTGTTATCCTCAAAGACATAATTTCTAGACTTTCCTGATAGGCTTAACAAAATGGCTATATCAAAATTTTGATTGGAAGTGTTTGGGGAAATGATAGGCTTGGAGGGAGACATTTGCCCTCTGATCACTTTCGACTAATAAAAAAGGCACTAGTCGTCTCAATTTTCAATTGAATGAGCCCTTTTTGAAGCTTCTACGACAAAACTTTCCATAAAAACGTTATATGCTCCAAGGGCATAACTTACGACCCTTATCACAAGGGCTATGGGGGGAGGGTTGTCATCCTCAAAGACATAATTTCCAGACCTTTTAACTAAGTTGAAAAAATGACCACATCAAAATGTCGATCGGAAATATTTGGGGAAATGATGGGCGTTGGGGGGGGGGGGGGTGATTCTACCTCTGATTACTTTCGATTATTAAAAAGGGCAATATCCCTCTGAATTTCCAATCGAAAGAGCTTTTTATGAAGTTTTTACGACAATACTTTCTATATGACATTACATGCCCCCTGGGCATAACTTACAATCTTAGCCATGAGGGCTGTTGGGGGTTGTCAAACTCAAAAACATAATTTCCGGACCCTTCAGCTACGTCCAACAAAATTGCTATATCAAAATGTTGATCGGAAGTGTTTGGGGAAATGATGGGTATGGGGAATTCTCTCTCTGATCGCTTTTTTGACTATTAATAAGGGCACTAGCCCTCTCAATTCCCGACTGAATGAGTCCTTTTTGAAGTTTCTACGACAAAGCTGACAAAGACCTAATTTCCAGAACTTTCAACTACGTTAAACAAAATGTCTCGCTCAAAATTTTGATTGGATGAGTTTGGGGAAATAATAGGCTTGAGGGGGGCTTTAGTTGGCCTCCAATCTTTTTCGACTATTAAATAGGGCACTAGCACTTTCATTTTCCAATCGAATGAGCCCTTTTTGAATTTTCTACGATAACGCCTTTTATAAAACATTATATGCCCCCAGGGCATAACTTACAGCCCTTGTGCTGAGGGCTGTGGGGTGAGTGTCATCCTCAAAGACATAATTTCTAGACCTTTCATCTACGTTGAACAAAATGGCTATCTCAAAGCTTTTATTGGATGTTTTTGGGGAAATTGTTGGTGTGGGAGGGGTGTTAGTTTTCCTCCAATCACTTTTGACTATTAAAAAGGGCACTGGCCCTTCGAAGTTTCTATCACAGCGCTCTATAAAAACCTTATATGCCCCCAGGGCATAACTTACAATCCTTGCCCTGAGGGGGGGGGGGTGATAATCCTCAAAGACATAATATCCAGAACTTTGAACTACGTTGAAAAAAAATGGATATCTCAAAACTTTGATTGGATGTGTTTGGGAAAATGATGGACGTGAGAGGGAGGTTAGTTGCCCTCAAATCAGTTTTGACTAGCCTATTTAAAAGAGCGCTAGCCCTTTCAATTTGCAATTGAATGAACCTTTTTTTAAGTTTCTACGACAACATTTTCTATTTTAAAAAACCTTATATGTCCCCAGGGCATAGCTTACAACCTTAGCCCTGAGGGCTCTGGGGGGAGTATCATCCTCAAATACCTAATTTTCAGAACTTTCATCTACGTTGAACAAAATGGCTATCTCATAAATATCCTCTCAATTACTTGCCTCTCATGCCTCAAATGTTAAAATTGAATTGAAGTTATCAAGTCTTTGCAGTAGGTTGCATCAAGATATGGCTAATTGTAGAAAGAGACAAGCCAAGACAGATAGTCCAAGTAATTGAGAGGCAAATGTTAAAATGGCTGCGGCACGGGTAAATAGCGGGAGATGTCCAACGGATATCTCAAAATTTTGGTTGGATGTTTGTGGGGAAATGGTGAGCTTGAGAGGGGAGCTAGTTGCCCTCCAATCACTTTCGACTATTAAAAAGGGCACTAGCCCTTTCAGTTTCCAATCAAATAAGCCCTTTTTGAAGTCTCAACGAAAATGCTTTCTATACAAACCATATATGTTTAGTTATTGTTATATATGTTATTATCATGTGTTTTAACTATATATGCAACTGTGTTTGTTTTTGCCATGGCCCAAAGAGGCTTTTGTTTTGCAATAAATATCTATCTCTCTATCTATGCCCCCAGGGCATAGCTTACATAGCTGACCTGAGGGGTTTGGGTGTTTGTCATCCTCAAAATCATAATTTTCAGAACTTTCAACTAGGTTGAACAAAATAGCTATCTCAAAATTTTAATTGAATGTGTTTGTGGAATTGGTTGGCTTGAGAGGGGGTTAGTTGCTCTCCATTCCTTTTCGACTATTAAAAAGGGTACTAGCCCTTTCAATTTCCAATCAAATGAGCTCTTTTTTAGGTTTCTACAACAACAGTTTCTATAAAAACCTTATATGCCCCCAGGGTATAACTTACACCATTGCCCTGAGGGCTCTGAGGGGTTGTCATCCTTAAAGACCCAATTTCCAAAACTTTCAACTACGTTGAACAAAATAGCTATCTGCAAATTTTGATTGCATGTGTTTGGGGAAAAGGTGGGCGTGCTAGGGGAGGGGGGGGGGGGGTTAGTTGCCCTCCGTTCCCTTTCGACTATTAAAAAGAGCACTAGCCCTTTGAATTTCCAATTGATTGCGCCCTTTTCATGTTTCTAAGGCAAAGCTTTCGATAAGAACCTCATATACCCCAAGGGTATAACTTATAACCCTTGCCCTGAGGGGGTTATCATCCTCAAAGACCTAATTTCCAGAACTTTCAAATACGTTGCACAAAATGGGTATTTCAAAACTTTGATTGGATGTGTTTAGATATATGGTGGACGGGAAGGGGTGTTAGTTGCCTTCCAATCACTTTCGACTATTAAAAAGGACACTAGCCCTTTGAATTTCCAATCGCATGCGCCCTTTTTCAAGTTTTTACGACAAAGCTTTCAATAAAAATCTTATATGCCCCCAGGGTATAACTTATAACTCTTGCCCTGAGGGGGCTATCATCCTGAAAGACCTAATTATCAGAACTTTCAACTAACTTGAACAAAACGGTTATCTCAAAATTTTGATTGGATGTGTTTGGATAAAAGGGGGTGTGGAAGGGGTGTTAGTAGTAGAAAGGGGGGTCCGACTCGTGACGGAGCTCCATATATGGGCATAGAGTCCCTAGGGAGATGGTTTTCTCACTGAGAATGAAAAAACAGGATTTTTCTCACTTGAAAAACAGGATTTTTCTCACTTTTATGGATGTTTCTTGGACGGTTATGTGTGTTGGTCAATTTATTTGTTGTTTTTCATGAATGTCAACAGCAATTTATGTCTGTTTTATGGTTTTTGTCAGTGAGAATGAAAAAACAGGATTTTTCTCACTTTGATGGATGTTTCAAAATCTGGACGGTTGTGTGTGTTGGTCAATTTATTTGATGTTTTTCATGGATGTCAACATCAATTTATGTCTGTTTTATGGTTTTTGTCAGTGAGAATGAAAAAACAGGATTTTTCTCACTTTGATGGATGTTTCAAAAACAGGATCACGTGTTTCCCTTTCGTGAATCAATAATTCCCCTTAGAAACAACAAATTAATTCCCCTTTCTTAACAAATCATTCAACCATGACATCATCTGTCAGACATTAAAAAACTTCGCCCAGAAATAATTCACCTTGACATCACCTGTCAGATATTAATAAACTTTGCCCTGGAAACAATTCTGGTGGAACTCCAAAGATATTAATAAAATTCGCCCCGGAAACAATTCTCCATGAAACTCCGGCGAATGTTTTGATCTTAGAGATGAAGAGATGGAACGTGGGAAAGGGTTTCTTAGTAATTTTAAATTTGACAGCGCAGGGATGCCAAAAACAAAAGGAACACGCTGAAATTACGTTTAGGGGTTATTTGAGCGAAACCGTTTTAGACATTTTAGGGAATTATTTCGGCGAAACAGTTAGAGACATTTTAAAAGATGATTTTAGAAGATGTTTTAGAAGAGGTTTTGAGTGTGGTCGTTATAATACACAAGTTCTATTTGAACAGTGTTGTGAGGTCCCCTACCCCAACCCCAAAGGGCTCCGATCACCATACCCCAACCCCGAAGGAAGCCCCCGGTTTCCAAAGGGCCCCCGGGCTCCCAAAGGGTCCCCCAGGCCCCCCAGACCCCCAAAGGCCCTCCCCGGGCCCCCAAAGAGTCCCCTCCCCATTTTTTAATACTTTTTTAAGGCTTTACTATATCATTTCAGAGCAAGTTCCTTTCTTAATGTCCCTCCTAAACCCATTTTACAAGTTGAAGTGTCCATCCTTTTCACCCACAACTATACTTTACAGCTTTTTGGATACCTCAACACCAAGAAACACTTTTCAAAAGGCATTTCAGAGCAAGTTCTTTTCATAATGTCCCTTCTAAACCCATTTTACAAGTTGAAGCATCCTTCCTTTTCACCCACAACTTTACTTTACAGCTTTTTGGATACCTCAACACCAAGAAATACTTTTCAAAAGACATTTCAGAGCAAGTTCCTTTCTTAATGTCCCTTCTAAACCCATTTTACAAGTTGAAGCATCCATCCTTTTCACCCACAACTATACTTTACAGCTTTTTGGATACCTCAACACCAAGCAATACTTTTCAAAGACCATTTCAGAACAAGTTCTTTTCTTAATGTCCCTCCTAAACCCATTTTCCATGTTGAAGTACCCATCCTTTTCACCCACAGCTTTACTATACTGCCTTTTTGGATACCTCAACACCAAGAAACACTTTTCAAAAGGCATTTCAGAGCAAGTTCTTTTCATAATGTCACTCCTAAACCCATTTTACAAGTTGAAGCATCCATCCTTTTCACCCACAACTTTACATTACAGCTTTTTGGATACCTCAACACCAAGAAACACTTTTCAAAAGACATTTCAGAGCAAGTTCCTTTCTTAATGTCCCTTCTAAACCCATTTTACAAGTTGAAGCATCCACCCTTTTCACCCACAACTTAGTTATAGGTAAGAGTTTGAAGTTTTACCTTAGAGACTTAGCTTAGAGTTTTAGTTTGGTTTAGTTTTAGTTAAAAGTTTAGAGTTTTTTTTAGCTTAGAGTCTTAGCTTAGAGTTTTTGTTAGAGTTCTAGTTTAGTTACAGTTAAGAATTTAGAGTTTTAGCTTAGAGTCATAGCTTAGAATTTTACATAAAGTTGTAGTTTGGTTAAGTTTTAGTTAAGAGTTTCGAGTTTTAGCTTAGAGTCTTAGCTTAGAGTTTTTGTTAGAGTTCTAGTTTAGTTTAGTTTTAGTTAAGAGTTTAGAGTTTTACCTTAGAGTCTTAGCTTAGAGTTTTAGTTAGAGTTGAAGTTTAGTGTAGTTACAGTTAAGAATTTAGAGTTTTAGCTTAGAGTCATACCTTAGAGTTTTACTTAAAGTTTTAGTTTGGCTAAGTTTTAGTTAAGAGTTTCGAGTTTTAGCTTAGAGTCTTAGCTTAGAGTTTTTTTTGTTAGAGTTCTAGTTTAGTTTAATTTTAGTTAAGTGTTTGATGTTTTACCTTTGAGTTTCAGTTAGAGTTCTAGTTTAGTTTAGTTTTAGTTAAGAGTTTGGTGTTTTACCTTAGAGTCTTAACTTAGAATTTTAGTTAAAGTTCTAGTTTACTTTAGTTTTAGTTAAGAGTTTAGAATTTTAGCTTAGAGTCTTAGCTTAGAGTTTTTGTTAGAGTTCTAGTTTATTTTAGTTTTAGTTAAGAGTTTAGAGTTTTTAGCTTAGAGTCTTAGCTTAGAGT
Organism: Artemia sinica; assembly: GCA_027921565.1. Lineage (NCBI taxonomy): Eukaryota > Metazoa > Arthropoda > Branchiopoda > Anostraca > Artemiidae > Artemia > Artemia sinica. The sequence goes on along the minus strand of CM051271.1, from coordinate 41,554,646 downwards.
TTTTGTTGAAGTTCTAGTTTAGTTTAGTTTTAGTTAATAGTTTAGAGTCATAGTTTAGAATTTTACATAAAGTTGTAGTTTGGTTAAGTTATAGTTAAGAGTTTCGAGTTTTAGCTTAGAGTCTTAGCTTAGAGTTTTTGTTAGAGTTGAAGTTTAGTTTAGTAATAGTTAAGAGTTTAGAGTTTTAGCTTAGAGTCTTAGCTTAGAGTTTTTGCTAGAGTTCTAGTTTAGTTTACATATAGTTAAGAGTTTGGAGTTTTACCTTAGAGACTTAGCTTAGAGTTTTAGTTTAGTTTAGTTTTAGTTAAGAGTTTAGAGTTTTTTAGCTTAGAGTCTTAGCTTAGAGTTTTTTTTAGAGTTCTAGTTTAGTTTAGTTTTAGTTAAGAATTTAGAATTTTAGCTTAGAGTCTTAGCTTAGAGTTTTTGTTAGAGTTCTAGTTTATTTTAGTTTTAGTTAAGAGTTTAGCGTTTTTAGCTTAGAGTCTTAGCTTAGAGTTTTTGTTGAAGTTCTAGTTTAGTTTAGTTTTAGTTAATAGTTTAGAGTTTTAGCTTAGAGTCTTAGCTTAGAGTTTTAGTTAGAGTTCTAGTTTAGTTTAGTTTTAGTTAAGAATTTAGAATTTTTGCTTAGAGTCTTAGCTTAGAGTTTTTGTTAGAGTTCTAGTTTATTTTAGTTTTAGTTAAGAGTTTAGAGTTTTTAGCTTAGAGTCTTAGCTTAGAGTTTTTGTTGAAGTTCTAGTTTAGTTTAGTTTAGTTAATAGTTTAGAGTTTTAGCTTAGAGTCTTAGCTTAGACTTTTTGTTAGAGTTGAAGTTTAGTTTAGTAATAGTTAAGAGTTTAGAGTTTTAGCTTAGAGTCTTAGCTTAGAGTTTTTGTTAGAGTTCTAGTTTAGTTTAGATATAGTTAAGAGTTTCGAGTTTTACCTTAGAGACTTAGCTTAGAGTTTTAGTTTAGTTTAGTTTTAGTTAAGAGTTTAGAGTTTTTTAGCTTAGAGTCTTAGCTTAGAGTTTTTGTTAGAGTTCTAGTTTAGTTTAGTTTTATTTAAGAGTTTGGTGTTTTACCTTAGAGTCATAGCTTAGAGTTTTCGTTAGAGTTCTAGTTTAGTTTAGTTTTAGTTAAGAGTTTAGAATTTAGCTTAGAGTCTTAGCTTAGAGTTTTTGTTAGAGTTCTAGTTTAGTTTAGTTTTAGTTAAGAGTTAAGAGTTTTTAGCTTAGAGTCTTAGCATAGAGTTTTTGTTGAAGTTCTAGTTTAGTTTAGTAATAGTTAAGAGTTTAGAGTTTTAGCTTAGAGTCTTAGCTTAGAGTTTTGTTAAAGTTGAAGTTTAGTTTAGTAATAGTTAAGAGTTTAGAGTTTTAGCTTAGAGTCTTAGCTTAGAGTTTTAGTTTAGTTTAGTTTTAGTTAAGAGTTTAGATTTTTTTAGTTTAGAGTCTTAGCTTAGAGTTTTTGTTAGAGTTCTAGTTTAGTTTAGTTTTAGTTAAGAGTTTAGAGTTTTTAGCTTAGAGTCTTAGCTTAGAGTTTTAGTTAGAGTTCTAGTTTAGTTTAGTTTTAGTTAAGAGTTTAGAATTTTACCATAGAGTCTTAGCTTAGAGTTCTAGTTAGAGTTGAAGTTTAGTTTAGTTACAGTTAAGAATTTAGAGTTTTAGCTTAGAGTCATAGCTTAGAGTTTCACTTAAAGTTGTAGTTTAGTTAAGTTTTAGTTAAGAGTTTCGAGTTTTAGCTTAGAGTCTTACCTTAGAGTTTTTGTTAGAGTTCTAGTTTAGTTTAGTTTTAGTTAAGAGTTTAGAGTTTTACCTTAGAGTCTTAGCTTAGAGTTTTAGTTAGAGTTCTAGTTTAGTTTAGTTATAGTTAAGAATTTAGAGTTTTAGCTTAGAGTCATAGCTTAGAGTTTTAGTTAAAGCTATAGTTTAGTAAAGTTATAGTTAAGAGTTTAGAGTTTTACCTTAAAGTCATAGCTTAGAGTTTTAGTTAGAGTTCTAGTTCAGTTTAGTTTTAGTTAAGAGTTTAGAGTTTTAGCTTAGAGTCTTAGCTTATAGTTTGTGTTAGAGTTCTAGTTTAGTTTACTTATAGTTAAGAGTCTCGAGTTTTTAGCTTAGAGTCTTAGCTTAGAGTTTATGTTAGAGTTCTAGTTTAGTTTACTTCTAGTTAAGAGTTTAGAGTTTTAGCTTAGAGTCTTAGCTTATAGTTTGTGGTAGAGTTCTAGTTTAGTTTAGTAATAGTTAAGAGTTTAAAGTTTTAGCTTAGAGTTTTTGTTAGAGTTCTAGTTTAGTTTAGTTATAGTTAAGAGTTTGGTGTTTTACCTTAGAGACTTAGCTTAGAGTTTTAGTTTAGTTTAGTTTTAGTTAAGAGTTTAGATTTTTAGCTTAGAGTCTCAGCTTAAAGTTTTTGTTAGAGTTCTAGTTTAGTTTAGTTTTAGTTAAGAGTTTAGAGTTCTTAGCTTGGAGTCTTAGTTTAGAGTTTTTTGTTGAAGTTCTAGTTTAGTTTAGAGTTTTAGCTTAGACTTAGAGTTTTAATTAGAGTTCTAGTTTAGTTTAGTTTTAGTTAAGAGTTTAGAGTTTTAGCTTAGAGTCTTAGCTTAGAGTTTTTGTTAGAGTTCTAGTTTAGTTTAGTTTTAGTTAAGAGTTTAGAGTTTTAGCTTAGAGTCTTAGCTTAGAGTTTTTGTTAGAGTTCTAGTTTAGTTTAGTTATAGTTAATAGTTTGGAGTTTTACCTTAGAGACTTAGCTTAGAGTTTTAGTTTAGTTTAGTTTTACTTAAGAGTTTAGATTTTTAGCTTAGAGTCTCAGCTTAGAGTTTTTGTTAGAGTTCTAGTTTAGTTTAGTTTTAGTTAAGAGTTTAGTGTTTTTAGCTTAGAGTTTTTGTTGTAGTTCTAGTTTAGTTTAGTTTTAGTTAATAGTTTAGAGTCATAGCTTAGAATTTTACATAAAGTTGTAGTTTGGTTAAGTTTTAGTTAAGAGTTTCGAGTTTTAGCTTAGAGTCTTAGCTTAGAGTTTTTGTTAGAGTTGAAGTTTAGTTTAGTAATAGTTAAGAGTTTAGAGTTTTAGCTTAGAGTCTTAGCTTAGAGTTTCTGCTAGAGTTCTAGTTTAGTTTACATATAGTTAAGAGTTTGGAGTTTTACCTTAGAGTTTTAGTTTAGTTTAGTTTTAGTTAAGAGTTTAGAGTTTTTTAGCTTAGAGTCTTAGCTTAGAGTTTTTGTTAGAGTTCTAGTTTAGTTTAGTTTTAGTTAAGAGTTTGGTGTTTTACCTTAGAGTCTTAGCTTAGAGTTTTAGTTAGAGTTCTAGTTTAGTTTAGTTTTAGTTAAGAATTTAGAATTTTAGCTTAGAGTCTTAGCTTAGAGTTTTTGTTAGGGTTCTAGTTTATTTTAGTTTTAGTTAAGAGTTTAGAGTTTTTAGCTTAGAGTCTTAGCTTAGAGTTTTTGTTGAAGTTCTAGTTTAGTTTAGTTTTAGTTAATAGTTTAGAGTTTTAGCTTAGAGTCTTAGCTTAGAGTTTTTGTTAGAGTTGAAGTTTAGTTTAGTAATAGTTAAGAGTTTAGAGTTTTAGCTTAGAGTCTTAGCTTAGAGTTTTTGTTAGAGTTCTAGTTTAGTTTAGATATAGAAGAGTTTGGAGTTTTACCTTAGAGACTTAGCTTAGAGTTTTAGTTTAGTTTAGTTTTAGTTAAGAGTTCAGAGTTTTTTAGCTTATAGTCTTAGCTTAGAGTTTTTGTTAGAGTTCTAGTTTAGTTTAGTTTTAGTTAAGAGTTTGGTGTTTTACCTTAGAGTCATAGCTTAGAGTTTTAGTTAGAGTTCTAGTTTAGTTTAGTTTTAGTTAAGAGTTTAGAATTTAGCTTAGAGTCTTAGCTTAGAGTTTTTTTTAGAGTTCTAGTTTAGTTTAGTTTTAGTTAAGAGTTATTAGCTTAGAGTCTTAGCATAGAGTTTTTGTTGAAGTTCTAGTTTAGTTTAGTAGTAGTTAACAGTTTAGAGTATTAGCTTAGAGTCTTAGCTTAGAGTTTTGTTAAAGTTGAAGTTTAGTTTAGTAATAGTTAAGAGTTTAGAGTTTTAGCTTAGAGTCTTAGCTTAGAGTTTTAGTTTAGTTTAGTTTTAGTTAACAGTTTAGAGTTTTTTAGCTTAGAGTCTTAGCTTAGAGTTTTTGTTAGAGTTCTAGTTTAGTTTAGATTTAGTTAAGAGTTTAGAGTTTTTAGCTTAGTGTCTTAGCTTAGAGTTTTAGTTAGAGTTCTAGTTTAGTTTAGTTTTAGTTAAGAGTTTAGAGTTTTACCATAGAGTCTTAGCTTAGAGTTCTAGTTAGAGTTAAAGTTTAGTTTAGTTACAGTTAAGAATTTAGAGTTTTAGCTTAGAGTCATAGCTTAGAGTTTTACTTAAAGTTGTAGTTTAGTTAAGTTTTAGTTAAGAGTTTCGAGTTTTAGCTTAGAGTCTTACCTTAGAATTTTTGTTAGAGTTCTAGTTTAGTTTAGTTTTAGTTAAGAGTTTAGAGTTTTACCTTAGAGTCTTAGCTTAGAGTTTTAGTTAGAGTTCTAGTTTAGTTTAGTTATAGTTAAGAATGTAGAGTTTTAGCTTAGAGTCATAGCTTAGAGTTTTAGTTAAAGTTATAGTTTAGTAAAGTTATAGTTAAGAGTTTAGAGTTTTACCTTAAAGTAATAGCTTAGAGTTTTAGTTAGAGTTCTAGTTCAGTTTAGTTTTAGTTAAGAGTTTAGAGTTTTAGCTTAGAGTCTTAGCGTATAGTTTGTGTTAGAGTTCTAGTTTAGTTTACTTATAGTTAAGAGTCTCGAGTTTTTAGCTTAGAGTCTTAGCTTAGAGTTTCTGTTAGAGTTCTAGTTTAGTTTACTTCTAGTTAAGAGTTTAGAGTTTTACCTTAGAGTCTTAGCTTATAGTTTGTGTTAGAGTTCTAGTTTAGTTTAGTAATAGTTAAGAGTTCAAAGTTTTAGCTTAGAGTCTTAGCTTAGAGTTTTTGTTAGAGTTCTAGTTTAGTTTAGTTATAGTTAAGAGTTTGGTGTTTTACGTTAGAGACTTAGCTTAGAGTTTTAGTTTAGTTTAGTTTTAGTTAAGAGTTTAGAGTTTTAGCTTAGAGTCTTATCTTAAAGTTTTTGTTAGAGTTCTAGTTTAGTTTAGTTTTAGTTAAGAGTTTAGAGTTTTTAGCTTAGAGTCTTAGTTTAGAGTTTTTTGTTGAAGTTCTAGTTTAGTTTTGAGTGTTAGCTTAGACTTAGAGTTTTAATTAGAGTTCTAGTTTAGTTTAGTTTTAGTTAAGAGTTTAGAGTTTTTAGCTTAGAGTCTTAGCATAGAGTTTTTGTTGAAGTTCTAGTTTAGTTTAGTAATAGTTAAGAGTTTAGAATTTTAGCTTAGAGTCTTAGCTTAGAGTTTTGTTAAAGTTGAAGTTTAGTTTAGTAACAGTTAAGAGTTTAGAGTTTTAACTTAGAGTCTTAGCTTAGAGTTCTTGTTAAAGTTGAAGTTTAGTTTAGTAATAGTTAAGAGTTTAGAGTTTTAGCTTAGAGTCTTAGCTTAGAGTTTTAGTTTAGTTTAGTTTTAGTTAAGAGTTTAGAGTTCTTTAGCTTAGAGTCTTAGATTAGAGTTTTTGTTAGAGTTCTAGTTTAGTTTAGTTAAGAGTTTAGAGTTTTTAGCTTAGAGTCTTAGCTTAGAGTTTTATTTAGAGTTCTAGTTTAGTTTAGTTTTAGTTAAGAGTTTAGAGTTTTACCATAGAGTCTTAGCTTAGAGTTCTAGTTAGAGTTGAAGTTTAGTTTAGTTATAGTTAAGAATTTAGAGTTTTAGCTTAGAGTCATAGCTTAGAGTTTTACTTAAAGTTGTAGTTTAGTTAAGTTTTAGTTAAGAGTTTCGAGTTTTAGCTTAGAGTCTCACCTTAGAGTTTTTGTTAGAGTTCTAGTTTAGTTTAGTTTTAGTTAAGAGTTTAGAGTTTTACCTTAGAGTCTTAGCTTAGAGTTTTAGTTAGAGTTCTAGTTTAGTTTAGTTATAGTTAAGAATTTAGAGTTTTAGCCTAGAGTCATAGCTTAGAGTTTTAGTTAAAGTTATAGTTTAGTAATGTTATAGTTAAGAGTTTAGAGTTTTACCTTAAAGTCATAGCTTAGAGTTTTAGTTAGAGTTCTAGTTCAGTTTAGTTTTAGTTAAGAGTTTAGAGTTTTAGCTTAGAGCCTTAGCTTATAGTTTGTGTTAGAGTTCTAGTTTAGTTTACTTATAGTTAAGAGTCTCGAGTTTTTAGCTTAGAGTCTTAGCTTAGAGTTTTTGTTAGAGTTCTAGTTTAGTTTAGTTATAGTTAAGAGTTTGGTGTTTTACGTTAGAGACTTAGCTTAGAGTTTTAGTTTTGTTTAGTTTTACTTAAGAGTTTAGAGTTTTAGCTTAGAGTCTCAGCCTAGAGTTTTTGTTAGAGTTCTAGTTTAGTTTAGTTTTAGTTAAGAGTTTAGTGTTTTTAGCTTAGAGTCTTAGTTTAGAGTTTTTGTTGAAGTTCTAGTTTTGTTTAGTTTTAGTTTAGAGTTTTAGCTTAGACTTAAAGTTTTAATTAGAGTTCTAGTTTAGTTTAGTTTTAGTTAAGAGTTTAGAGTTTTTAGCTTAGAGTCTTAGCTTAGTTTTATTTAGAGTTCTAGTTTAATTTAGTTTTAGTTAAGAGTTTAGAGTTTTACCATAGAGTCTTAGCTTAGAGTTTTAGTTAGAGTTAAGGTTTAGTTTAGTTACAGTTAAGAATTTAGAGTTTTAGCTTAGAGTCATAGCTTAGAGTTTTACTTAAAGTTATAGTTTGGTTAAGTTTTAGTTAAGAGTTTCGAGTTTTAGCTGAGTCTTAGCTTAGAGTTTTTGTTAGAGTTCTAGTTGACTTTAGTTTTAGTTAAGAGTTTAGAGTTTTACGTTAGAGTCTTAGCTTAGAGTTTTTGTTAGAGTTCGAGTTTAGTTTAATTTTAGTTCAGAATTTGATGTTTTACCTTTGAGTTTCAGCTAGGGTTCTAGTTTAGTTTACTTTTAGTTAAGAGTATAGTGTTTTACCTTAGAGTCTTAGCTTAGAGTTTTAGTTAGAGTTCTAGTTTAGTTTAGTTATAGATAAGAGTTTAGAATTTTAGCTTAGAGTCTTAGCTTAGAACTTTTGTTAGAGTTCTAGTTTATTTTAGTTTTAGTTAAGAGTTTAGACTTTTTAGCTTAGCGTCTTAGCTTAGAGTTTTTGTTGAAGTTCTAGTTTAGTTTAGTTTTATTTAATAGTTTAGAGTTTTAGCTTAGAGTTTTTGTTTGAGTTTTAGTTTAGTTTAGTTTTAGTTAAGAGTTTAGAGTTTTAGCTTAGAGTCTTAGCTTAGAGTTTTTGTTAGAGTTCTAGTTTGGTTTAGATATAGTTAAGCGTTTGGAGTTTTACCTTCGAGACTTAGCTTAGAGTTTTAGTTTAGTTTAGTTTTAGTTAAGAGTTTAGAGTTTTTTAGCTTAGAGTCTTAGCTTAGAGTTTTTTGTTAGAGTTCTTGTTTAGTTTAGTTTTAGTTAAGAGTTTGGTGTTTTACCTTAGAGTCATAGCTTAGAGTTTTACTTAAAGTTATAGTTTGGTTAAGTTTTAGTTAAGAGTTTAGAATTTTAGCTTAGAGTCTTAGCTTAGAGTTTTTGTTAGGGTTCTAGTTTAGTTTAGTTTTAGTTAAGAATTTAGAGTTTTTAGCTTAGAGTCTTAGCTTATAGTTTTTGTTGAAGCTCTAGTTTAGTTTAGTTTTAGTTAAGAGTTTATAGTTTTAGCTTAGAGTTTTTGTTTGAGTTTTAGTTTAGTTTAGTTTTAGTTAAGAGTTTAGAGTTTTAGCTTAGAGTCTTAGCTTAGAGTTATGGTTAGAGTGGAAGTTTAGTTTAGTTATAGTTAAGAATTTAGTTTTATAGCTTAGAGTCGTAGTTTAGAGTTTTTGTTAGAGTTCTAGTTTAGTTTAGTTAAGAGTCTTATCATAGAGTCATAGCTTAGAGTTTTTGTTGAAGTTGAAGTTTAGTTTAGTCATAGTTAAGAATGTAGAGTTTATAGCTTAGAGTCTTAGCTTATAGTTTTACTTAGAGTTCTAGTTTAGTCTAGTTTTAGTTAAGAGTTTAGAGTTTTATCTTATAGTCTTAGCTTAGAGTTTTTGTTGAAGTTCTAGTTTAGTTTTAGTTAAGAGTTTTGAGTTCTACCTTAGAGCTTTACTTAGAGTTGAAGTTTAGTTTAGTTATAGTTAAGGGTTTAGAGTTTTAGCTTGGAGTCTTAGCTTAGAGTTTTAGTTAGAGTTCTAGCTTAGTTTAGTTTTAGTTAAGAGTTTAGAGTTTTACCTTAAAGTCTTAGCTTAGAGTTTTATTTAGAGTTCTAGTTTAGTTTAGTTTTAGTTAAGAGTTTTGAGTTTTACCTTAACGTCTTAGATTAGAGTTTTAGTCATGGTTGAAGTTTCGTTTAGTTTAGTTATAGTTAAGAGTTTATAGTTTTAGCTTAGAGTCTTAGCTTAGAGTTTTAGTTAGATTCTAGGCTAAACCTAACCAGTCATCCCGTACACGCGCGTACGTAGGCTAACCTAACCTAACCTAACTTAACCTAACATAACTTAATCTAGCCTAACCTAACCTAACTTAAACATGGAGAGATGTTTACTAGCTAACCTAGCCTAACTTAGCTAACCTAACCTAACCATCCTCGCCGGAAAATCCCCCCATGTCGACTTTGTACCAGTTAAATTAGGTTAGCTTATCATGAGCGCTCATGATGAGCTAATCTAATCTAACCTAACTTAAACGTAGAGAAACCTAACCTCTAACCTAACCTAACCTAGTCTAACCTATGGTTTTGGTATTTCTATGCAATATTGTGTAATTTTGTGGTTATGCTAGTATAGACTAAACTTCAACTCTAACTAAATCTCTAAGATAAGATTCTAGGCTAAACCTCTAAGCTATAACTCTTAACTAAAACTAAACTAAACAATAAATCTAACTAAAACTCTAAGCTAAGACTCTAGGCTAAAACTCTAAACCCTTAACTATAACTAAACTAAACGAAACTTCAACCATAACTAAAACTCTAATCTAAGACTTTAAGGTAAAACTCAAAACTCTTAACTAAAACTAAACTAAACTAGAACTCTAAATAAAACTCTAAGCTAAGACTTTAAGGTTAAACTCTAAACTCTTAACTAAAACTAAACTAAGCTAGAACTCTAACTAAAACTCTAAGCTAAGACTCCAAGCTAAAACTCTAAACCCTTAACTATAACTAAACTAAACTTCAACTCTAAGTAAAGCTCTAAGGTAAAACTCAAAACTCTTAACTAAACTAAACTAGAACTTCAACAAAAACTCTAAGCTAAGACTCTAAGATAAAACTCTAAACTCTTAACTAAAAACTAGACTAAAGTAGAACTTTAAGTAAAACTCTAAGCTAAGACTCTAAGCTATAAACTCTAAATTCTTAACTATGACTAAACTAAACTTCAACTTCAACAAAAACTCTAAACTACGACTCTGAGCTATAAAACTAAATTCTTAACTATAACTAAACTAAACTTCAACTCTAACTATAACTCTAAGCTAAGACTCTAAGCTAAAACTCTAAACTCTTAACTAAAACTAAACTAAACTAAAACTCTAACAAAACTCTAAGCTAAGACTCTAAGCTAAAACTCTAAACTCTTAACTAAAACTAAACTAAACTAAAACTTTAAGTAAAACTCTAAGCTATGAATCTAAGGTAAAACACCAAACTCTTAACTAAAACTAAACTAAACTAGAACTCTAACAAAAAACTCTAAGCGAAGACTCTAAGCTAAAAAACTCTAAACTCTTAACTAAAACTAAACTAAACTAAAACTCTAAGCTAAGTGTCGAAGGTAAAACTCCAAACGCTTAACTATATCTAAACTAAACTAGAACTCTAACAGAAACTCTAAGCTAAGACTCTCAGCTAAAACTCTAAACTCTTAACTATTACTAAACTAAACTTCAACTCTAACAAAAACTCTAAGCTAAGACTCTAAGCTAAAACTCTAAACTATTAAATAAAACTAAACTAAACTAGAACTTCAACAAAAACTCTAAGCTAAGACTCTAAGCTAAAAACTCTAAACTCTTAACTAAAACTAAAATAAACTAGAACTCTAACAAAAACTCTAAGCTAAGACTCTAAGCTAAAATTCTAAACGCTTAACTATAACTAAACTAAACTAGAACTCTAACTAAAACTCTAAGATAAGACTCTAAGGTAAAACACTAAACTCTTAACTAAAAGTAAACTAAACTAGAACTTTAGCTAAAACTCAAAGGTAAAACATCAAATTCTTAACTAAAATTAAACTAAACTAGAACTCTAACAAAAACTCTAAGCTAAGACTCTAACGTAAAACTCTAAACTCTTAACTAAAACTAAACTAAACTAGAACTCTAACAAAAACTCTAAGCTAAGACTCAGCTAAAACTCGAAACTCTTAACTAAAACTTAACCAAACTATAACTTTAAGTAAAACTCTAAGCTATGACTCTAAGCTAAAACTCTAAATTCTTAACTGTAATTAAACTAAACTTTAACTCTAACTAAAACTCTAAGCTAAGACTCTATGGTAAAACTCTAAACTCTTAACTAAAACTAAATTAAACTAGAACTCTAAATAAAACTAAGCTAAGACTCTAAGCTAAAAACTCTTAACTAAAACTAAACTAAACTAGAACTCTAATTAAAACTCTAAGTCTAAGCTAAAACTCTAAACTAAAACTAAACTAAACTAGAACTTCAACAAAAACTCTAAACTAAGACTCTAAGCTAAAAACACTAAACTCTTAACTAAAACTAAACTAAACTAGAACTCTAACAAAAACTCTAAGCTGAGACTCTAAGCTAAAACTCTAAACTCTTAAGTAAAACTAAACTAAACTAAAACTCTAAGCTAAGTCTCTAAGGTAAAAATCCAAACTCTTAACTAAAACTAAACTAAACTAGAACTCTAACAGAAACTCTAAGCTAAGACTCTAAGCTAAAACTCTAAACTCTTAACTAAAACTAAACTAAACTAGAACTCTAATTAAAACTCTAAGTCTAAGCTAAAACTCTAAACTAAACTAGAACTTCAACAAAAAACTCTAAACTAAGACTCTAAGCTAAAAACTCTAAACTCTTAACTAAAACTAAACTAAACTAGAACTCTAACAAAAACTTTAAGATAAGACTCTAAGCTAAAACTCTAAACTCTTAACTAAAACTAAACTAAACTAAAACTCTAAGCTAAGTCTCTAAGGTAAAACACCAAACTCTTAACTATAACTAAACTAAACTAGAACTCTAAAAAAAACTCTAAGCTAAGACTCTAAGCTAAAACTTTAAACTCTTAACTATTACTAAACTAAACTAGAACTCTAACACAAACTATAAGCTAAAACTCTAAGCTAAAACTCTAAACTCTTAACTAGAAGTAAACTAAACTAGAACTCTAACAGAAACTCTAAGCTAAGACTCTAAGCTAAAAACTCGAGACTCTTAACTATAAGTAAACTAAACTAGAACTCTAACACAAACTATAAGCTAAGACTCTAAGCTAAAACTCTAAACTCTTAACTAAAACTAAACTGAACTAGAACTCTAACTAAAACTCTAAGCTATGACTTTAAGGTAAAACTCTAAAGTCTTAACTATAACTTTACTAAACTATAACTTTAACTAAAACTCTAAGCTATGACTCTAAGCTAAAACTCTAAATTCTTAACTATAACTAAACTAAACTAGAACTCTAACTAAAACTCTAAGCTAAGACTCTAAGGTAAAACTCTAAACTCTTAACTAAAACTAAACTAAACTAGAACTCTAACAAAAACTCTAAGGTAAGACTCTAAGCTAAAACTCGAAACTCTTAACTAAAACTTAACTAAACCACAACTTTAAGTAAAACTCTAAGCTATGACTCTAAGCTAAAACTCTAAATTCTTAACTGTAACTAAACTAAACTTCAACTCTAACAAGAACTCTAAGCTAAGACTCTATGGTAAAACTCTAAACTCTTAACTAAAACTAAACTAAACTAGAACTCTAACTAAAACTCTAAGCTAAGATTCTAAGCTAAAAACTCTAAACTCTTAACTAAAACTAAACTAAACTAAAACTCTAAGCTAAGACTCTAAGCTAAAACTCTAAACTCTTAACTATTACTAAACTAAACTTCAACTTTAACAAAAACTCTAAGCTAAGACTCTAAGTTAAAACTCTAAACTCTTAACTATTACTAAACTAAACTTCAACTTTAACAAAACTCTAAGCTAAGACTCTAAGCTAAAACTCTAAACTCTTAACTATTACTAAACTAAACTAGAACTTCAACAAAAACTCTATGCTAAGACTCTAAGCTAAAAACTCTAAACTCTTAACTAAAACTAAACTAAACTAGAACTCTAACAAAAACTCTAAGCTAAATTCTAAACTCTTAACTAAAACTAAACTAAACTAGAACTCTAACTAAAATTCTAAGCTATGACTCTAAGGTAAAACACCAAACTCTTAACTAAAACTAAACTAAACTAGAACTCTAACAAAAACTCTAAGCTAAGACTCTAAGCTAAAAAACTCTGAACTCTTAACTAAAACTAAACTAAAACTCTAAGCTAAGTCTCTAAGGTAAAACTCCAAACTCTTAACTATATCTAAACTAAACTAGAACTCTAATAAAAACTCTAAGCTAAGACTCTAAGCTAAAACTCTAAACTCTTAACTATTACTAAACTAAACTTCAACTCTAACAAAAACTACAATCTAAGATTCTAAGCTAAAACTCTAAACTCTTAACTATTACTAAACTAAACTTCAACTCTAACAAAAACTCTAAGCTAAGACTCTAAGCTAAAACTCGAAACTCTTAACTAAAACTTAACCAAACTACAACTTTATGTAAAATTCTAAGCTATGACTCTAAACTATTAACTAAACTAAACTAGAACTTCAACAAAAAGTCTAAGCTAAGACTCTAAGCTAAAAACTCTAAACTCTTAACTAAAACTAAAATAAACTAGAACTCTAACAAAAACTCTAAGCTAAGACTCTAAGCTAAAATTCTAAACTCTTAACTAAAACTAAAGTAAACTAGAACTCTAGCTAAAACTCTAAGTTAAGACTCTAAGCTAAAACACCAAACTCTTAACTAAAACTAAACTAAACTAGAACTCTAACTGAAACTCAAAGGTAAAACATCAAACTCTTAACTAAAATTAAACTAAACTAGAACTCTAACAAAAAAAAACTCTAAGCTAAGACTCTAAGCTAAAACTCGAAACTCTTAACTAAAACTTAGCCAAACTAAAACTTTAAGTAAAACTCTAAGGTATGACTCTAAACTAAAACTCTAAATTCTTACCTGTAACTACAATAAACTTCAACTCTAACTAAAACTCTAAGCTAAGACTCTAAGGTAAAACTCTAAACTCTTAACTAAAATTAAACTAGAACTCTAACAAAAACTCTAAGCTAAGACTCTAAGCTAAAACTCGAAACTCTTAACTAAAACTTAACCAAACTACAACTTTATGTAAAATTCTAAGCTATGACTCTAAGCTAAAACTCTAAATTCTTAACTGTAACTAAACTAGAACTCTAAAAAAAACTCTAAGCTAAGACTCTAAGCTAAAAAACTCTAAACTTTTAACTAAAACTAAACCAAACTAAAACTCTAAGCTAAGTCTCTAAGGTAAAACTTCAAACACTTACCTATAACTAAGTTGTGGGTGAAAAGGGTGGATGCTTCAACTTGTAAAATGGGTTTAGAAGGGACATTAAGAACGGAACTTGCTCCGAAATGTCTTTTGAAAAGTGTTTCTTGGTGTTGAGGTATCCAAAAAGCTGTAATGTAAAGCTGTGGGTGAAAAGGATGGATGCTTCAACTTGTAAAATGGGTTTAGGAGTGACATTATGAAAAGAACTTGCTCTGAAATGCCTTTTCAAAAGTGTTTCTCGGTGTTGAGGTATCCAAAAAGTCAGTATAGTCAAGTTGTGGGTGAAAAGGATGGGTACTTCAACATGGAAAATGGGTTTAGGAGGGACATTAAGAAAAGAACTTGTTCTGAAATGGTCTTTGAAAAGTATTGCTTGGTGTTGAGGTATCCAAAAAGCTGTAAAGTATAGTTATGGGTGAAAAGGATGGATGCTTCAACTTTTAAAATGGGTTTAGAAGGGACATTAAGAAAGGAACTTGCTCTGAAATGTCTTTTGAAAAGTATTTCTTGGTTTTGAGGTATCCAAAAAGCTGTAAAGTAAAGTTGTGGGTGAAAAGGAAGGATGCTTCAACTTGTAAAATGGGTTTAGAAGGGACATTAAGAAAGGAACTTGCTCTGAAATGTCTTTTGAAAAGTGTTTCTTGGTGTTGAGGTATCCAAAAAGCTGTAATGTAAAGTTGTGGGTGAAAAGGATGGATGCTTCAACTTCTAAAATGGGTTTAGGAGTGACATTATGAAAAGAACTTGCTCTGAAATGCCTTTTGAAAAGTGTTTCTTGGTGTTGAGGTATCCAAAAAGGCAGTGTAGTCAAGTTGTGGCTGAAAACGATGGGTACTTCAACATGGAAAATGGGTTTAGGAGGGACATTAAGAAAAGAACTTGTTCTGAAATGGTCTTTGAAAAGTATTGCTTGGTGTTGAGGTATCCAAAAAGCTGTAAAGTATAGTTTTGGGTGAAAAGGATGGATGCTTCAACTTGTAAAATGGGTTTAGAAGGGACATTAAGAAAGGAACTTGCTCTGAAATGTCTTTTGAAAAGTATTTCTTGGTGTTGAGGTATCCAAAAAGCTGTAAAGTAAAGTTGTGGGTGAAAAGGAAGGATGCTTCAACTTGTAAAATGGGTTTAGAAGGGACATTATGAAAAGAACTTGCTCTGAAATGCCTTTTGAAAAGTGTTTCTTGGTGTTGAGGTATCCAAAAAGCTGTAAAGTAAAGTTGTGGGTGAAAAGGATGGGTACTTAAACTTGTAAAATGGGTTTAGGAGGGACATTAAGAAAGGAACTTGCTCTGAAATGATATAGTAAAGCCTTAAAATAAAAAATGGGGATGGGACTCCTTGGGGGCCCGGGGAGGGCCTTTGGTGGTCTGGGGGGCCTGGGGGACCCTTTGGGAGCCCGGGGGCCCTTTGGGGACCGGGGGCTTCCTTCGGGGTTGGGGTTTGGTTATCGGAGCCCTTTGGGGTTGGGGTAGGGGACCTCACAACACTGTTCAAATAGAACTTGTGTATTATAACGACCACACTCAAAACCTCTTCTAAAACATCTTCTAAAATCATCTTTTAAAATGTCTCTAACTGTTTCGCCGAAATAATTCCCTAAAATGTCTAAAACGGTTTCGCTCAAATAACCCCTAAACGTAATTTCAGCGTGTTCCTTTTGTTTTTGGCATCCCTGCGCTGTCACATTTCAAATTACTAAGAAACCCTTTCCCGCGTTCCATCTCTTCATCTCTAAGATCAAAACATTCGCCGGAGTTTCTTGGAGAATTGTTTCCGGGGCGAAGTTTATTAATATCTTTGGAGTTCGACCAGAATTGTTTTCAGGGAAAAGTTTACTAATATCTGACAGGTTGATGTCAAGGTGAATTGTTTCTGGGCGAAGTTTTTTAATGTCTGACAGATGATGTCATGGTTGATTGATTTGTCAAGAAAGGGGAATTAATTTGTTGTTTCTAAGGGGAATTATTGATTCACGAAAGGGAAACACGTGATCCTGTTTTTGAAACATCCATCAAAGTGAGAAAAATCCTGTTTTTTCATTCTCACTGACAAAAACCATAAAACAGACATAAATTGATGTTGACATCCATGAAAAACATCAAATAAATTGACCAACACACATAACCGTCCAAAAAACATCCATCAAAGTGAGAAAAATCCTGTTTTTCATTCTCACTGACAAAAACCATAAAACAGACATAAATTGCTGTTGACATCCATGAAAAACAACAAATAAATTGACCAACACACATAACCGTCCAAGAAACATCCATAAAAGTGAGAAAAATCCTGTTTTTCAAGTGAGAAAAATCCTGTTTTTTCATTCTCAGTGAGAAAACCATCTGCCTGGGGACTCTATGCCCATATATGGAGCCCCGTCACGAGTCGGACCCCCCTTTCTACTGTTAGTTGCCTTCCAATTACTTTCGACTATTAAAAAGGGCACTAGCCATTTCAATGTCCAATCGAATGAGCCCCTGATGAAGTTTTACGACAACAATTTCTATGAAAACCTTATATGCCCCCAGGGCATAACTTATAACCCATGCCCTACGGGCTGTGGGGGAGGGGAGATTGTCATCGTCAAAGACCTAATTTTCAGAATTTTCAACTACGTTGGACAAATGGCAATCTCAAAATTTTGATTGGATACATTTGGGGAAAAGCTGGACGTGCGAGGGGGGTGAGTTGCCCTCCAATCACTTTCGACTATTAAAAAGGGCACTAGCCCTTTGAATTTCCAATCGAATGAACCTTTTTTTAAGTTTATACGACAACGCTTTCTATAAAAATCTTTTATGTCCCCAGGGCATAACTTACAACCCCTGCCCTGAGGGCTGTGGGGGAGTTTCCTCCTCAAATACATAATTTCTATCTGGAAATCAATTACGCTGAAAAAAATGGCATCTCAAACTTTTGATTGGATGTGTTTGGGGAAATGTTGGGCGTGGAAGGGGTGTTAGTTGCCTTCCAATCGCTTTTGACTATTAAAAAGGGCAATAGTCACTCCAATTTCCAATCGAATGAGCCCTTTTCGAAGTTTCTACGATAGCTCCTTTGATACGAAGTGCCCTGGTCTACCCCCCCCCCCCCTCCCAAAAAAAATAATACATTGTGCCAACATAGTTCTTTACTTAGGCAGCGCGATTGCGCTGCCCATGAAAATTTACCGCTCCTTTTTCAAATGAACAAAGAATTTATGAGACAAACAAATTTCAAAAGTCTTATCTTTTCCCCTTAACATAATTTTGAAGGCCCCTTGTTCTCCCCATACACTCTTTTAAAGTTTTAAATGAGTCCCATTCATTTCTGGGACATTATAAGTATATCATCCTGATAGCGAGGGTTAATTTACGGTCCATTGATTTACCTTACGATTTTGCCGTGACAAGATTCAAGGTTTCACTTGTGCTAATAGTTCCAAAGCCTTTTGGCGGATCGGACCCACGCATTTGTTAACCCCACATGTCCTCCGTCTTATTCCAAAATATGGAGTTACCTTTTTTCCTTTCCCCTCCTCAAGCCGAGCTTTGCTGCTCGATCTCCAAAAACTATTCCTGGGGTGTAGCATTATTATTGATATTAATATTGGCATATTTATTGTTATTATGGAAATCCATTGTGAACACAAAAAGTCGAATCAACTATTTGATTTGGCACATCATTGATTTGTTTAGTTAATTCATTTTATTTATCTGAGAGATTACAAAACGAAGTCAATCTCTGTCTTTTTGATGGCTTGATTTTTATAGAGATGGATCATTCTGGCCGTTATAATAATAAGGAATGGCAAATTAATCGCTATGTTTTTGAGACACCTAATTGACTCTCCATTGTCGTATTTATTACTTCGCGTTGAACAGTCTTGCCACCATAAGGCAAAGACAGAGAATTACTAAGCGGATAAAGCATATTCATTTCGCAACCATATTGTGTCTGACATATGCAGAATAACATCACTGATTAACGAGATGAGCAAAATCAAAAGCCACGCTTGACCATTTACTCTAATCTCTTGCTATTGGTGGGAAATGACAGTGTTTTCCATGATTGGGAAAGATACCTTGACAAAGATCTTATTTTCCTGTTAGTATATCCCCAGATTTCAAAGGAATTACATTCCTCATGGGAAGTGAATTCAGAGAAACCCTTCAGTCATTATTGATATGAAGATGTGTGCTGAGTCTTTTGGTTGAAATGATAATTTTACGGCTTCAGTTACTTTGCACGTTTGTTGTGTCTTTAACATTTACCCTAGAAATCAAAGGAGACCAGAATGTTTCGGAAATTACTATTCCTATTATTTTGTGTGAAGTTAATAAAAATAAAAGTTTAACACAGCTGGATATCCTTTATAAAAGGACTGGCAAAATCCATAAACCAGTAGTATTCCACGGTAAGTGCATCCAGAGCTGCACCAAACTTTTTCTTAAAATTGCCTTAAATCCTATAAAAAAGGGGCCATCTACTTGTCTCAATTGAAAATCTCTTCTTCCGTTTTTCTATTATTCTGAAACGATGAATAGGTTTCTTTGTTTTTTTCTTTTAGTCTTTTTTGTTAAATTTTGGACATTTCATATCATCATGTCTATAAAGTAATGCTCAGACGCTTATCCCGGTCTGAAAACAAGTCTCAAACTCTTTGATTCTTTAATCAAATTGAATGTAAACTAGAGCCTGATTGATCGAATATTCAACGGTGCTGAACTTTCAGACTCGATCCAAGACTTTATCCAGTGTCTGACAAATCCAGTGTCTGGTGGGAAATGACAGTGTTTTCCATGATTGGGAAAGATACCTTGACAAAGATCTTATTTTCCTGTTAGTATATCCCCAGATTTCAAAGGAATTACATTCCTCATGGGAAGTGAATTCAGAGAAACCCTTCAGTCATTATTGATATGAAGATGTGTGCTGAGTCTTTTGGTTGAAATGATAATTTTACGGCTTCAGTTACTTTGCACGTTTGTTGTGTCTTTAACATTTACCCTAGAAATCAAAGGAGACCAGAATGTTTCGGAAATTACTATTCCTATTATTTTGTGTGAAGTTAATAAAAATAAAAGTTTAACACAGCTGGATATCCTTTATAAAAGGACTGGCAAAATCCATAAACCAGTAGTATTCCACGGTAAGTGCATCCAGAGCTGCACCAAACTTTTTCTTAAAATTGCCTTAAATCCTATAAAAAAGGGGCCATCTACTTGTCTCAATTGAAAATCTCTTCTTCCGTTTTTCTATTATTCTGAAACGATGAATAGGTTTCTTTGTTTTTTTCTTTTAGTCTTTTTTGTTAAATTTTGGACATTTCATATCATCATGTCTATAAAGTAATGCTCAGACGCTTATCCCGGTCTGAAAACAAGTCTCAAACTCTTTGATTCTTTAATCAAATTGAATGTAAACTAGAGCCTGATTGATCGAATATTCAACGGTGCTGAACTTTCAGACTCGATCCAAGACTTTATCCAGTGTCTGAATGCCACTTAAAGTGCCAAGGCCAGTAAAAATTAAATCTGATTGTATGAGTTGGCTAGATGGCAATTTAAACAACTATTAGCTTCTTAAAAATAAGGAAGAGTCTGAATCATATGCAGTGCCATAGCGCTGCCTAAGTAAAAAGTGATGGGGACAAAATGTATTACTTATTTATTTGCTTCTGTTCTTTTTTTTTTACCAGGGCACTTCGTATAAAAGGAGTTGCTATAGAACCTTTTTTAATAGTCAAAAGAGATTGGAGAGCAACCAGCCCCTCCCCACGCCAGTCATTTCCCAAAACATGTCCAATCAAAATTTTGAGACAGCCATTTTGTTTAGCGTCGTCGGCCTGGGGGCATATAAGGTTTCTATAGAAAGGGTGGTCGTATAAACTTTGAAGGGGCTCAATGGATTGGTAATCAGAAGTTCTAGTTCCCTTTTTTAGAGTCAATATTATTGGAGGGCAGCTACCCCCCACACGTCGTATTTTCCCTAAATGAATCTGATAGAAATTTTGAGATAGCGATTTGTTTAAAAAAAAAATTGGTGCAAGCGTTGTAAGTTATGCCCTAGGGGCACATAGAGTTTTTATGGAAGGAGCGGTCGGGTGAACTTTAGATTAGGCTCATTTGAATAGAAATATATAGTTTCTAGTTCGTTTTTAAGAGTCAAAAGTGATGTAGGGCAACTAGCCCCCCCCCCCCCCCGCGACATCCCTTTTTCCCCAAAGCATCCGATCGAAATTATCAGATAGCCATTTTGTTCACGATAGTCCAAAGAACATATAACAAAGTCTTCAGTGTGGACAAAACTTCCCAGAACCCAGGGGCAAGGGTTGTAAGATATGCTCCGGGACCTTCAAGGTTTTTATGGAACAGGGGGTCGCACAAACTTAGGACCAGAGGAGGTTTATTTGAATGGAAGACAGAAGTTCTAGTGTTATTTTTAAGCGTTAAAAGTGAATGGAGGGCAAGCACCACCCCCTACTCCTGGCCCATCATTTCCCAAAACACATCTGATCAAAATTTTAAGAGAGCTATTTTGTTCAGCATTGTTGAAAGATCCAGTAACCATGTCTTTGGGGATATCAACCTCCCCACTGTCCTCAGGGCAATTCGTTCATTATTTACATGTATTATATATTATTGAAATACATATGCATTTTGAACTTTACTTTCCAAAAAGACGAAAGGCATTCAGGTGAGCCTTTCAGAGAATATTGAGAAGAGTTTTAAATTGAAGCAAAGCACATTATGTGTATGCGAATTGTCAAAAGAGCCTAACTCGGGAATGACTGAGTATATTAATTTGGAACTTTCAGGAAATGATAAGGAAGATGATCAAAAAGGCAATATTTGCATGCTATCACTACTACTACATCTACAACTACTATTAGTGCTACCGTTACTACTACTACACTACTTCAGTTACAATATTGAGGGGATATTTGAACTA
Organism: Artemia sinica; assembly: GCA_027921565.1. NCBI lineage: Eukaryota > Metazoa > Arthropoda > Branchiopoda > Anostraca > Artemiidae > Artemia > Artemia sinica. Next base: position 41,534,085 of record CM051271.1, on the reverse strand, counting down.
AATCAAAAGACGCTATGTGTATGTACATTGTCGAAAGAGTGTATCTCAAGAATTGATTTGGGTATTAAGTTGAAACTTTCAGAGACTGCTTAAAGGGGAAAATTATCTAACCAAAAGGCAATATGTGTACGCTGCTACTAATACTGCTATCACTACTACATTTACTACTACTTATACTACTGATACTACTACTACTACTACGTCAACTGCTACTTCTATTCAACTACTTGTAAGGCTATAAACAATGAGGTAAAAATTTCAAGAAGTATATGAACATACAGGTTATCAAAAGGACATATCACAAATATCGTAACCATGGTTGATTGTATGAAATTGAAAGTTCCAGGAATTGATGAGAGGGTTGTTCAACTAACCAAAAGGCAATACATTAATACTAATGCTACTACTAGGATTACAACTATTACAATTAATACTACTACTAGTAATACCTATACTACTGCTGTGACTACTATTACAACTATGCCTAATGGTATGAAGGTGAAATTTCCAAGACATTTTGAGGGTGGAAGGTGAACTGAATCACAACACGACATCTGTGTGCAGGTTGTCAAAAGGACGTAACAGAAATAGCTTAGGAACAGTTTGACGTGTGAAGTTGAAACAAACTGGGCTTGTTGTGGGGAGTGTTGAACCAAAAGGAAATACTTGTATCCTAATGCTACTGCTTCTACTCGTACTACTACTACTGCTATTATTATTACTACTTCTACTACTCCACCTGCCATTAAAGCTCCCTCAAATCAAAGTTTAACATATATTTGACCCCCGCTTCTCGTCGAAAGTTTCGCCTGGTTCCCTTCAGCAGTTAGTTTCTGTTCCCGAGAGATTGCAGACATTGCATTTTGGTGACCTGCATATAGTGTCTTTTGATTTAGCTCCAACTCTCCCCCCAAAAAAAAATTTCTATAAGTTTCAGCCTAATATTCTAAACCGTTCATGTAAAATTCTGTATATGCCATGTTGACAACCTGACAGCATTTAGTGCCTTTTGATCTATCTAGATGCCTAACCGTACATAACTTATACATCTGATAGGAGCTTATAACATATTGTCATCCTCAAAACCATATTTATATAAGCTATTGGGCAATCGAAATGGTTATCTCAGAAATTTTGATCGAAGTTCTTTTGGAGCTAAGGGAGGATGGATAGGTAAATTGGCATAGGAGGGGCTGGTTCCAATCAACCTCCAATCAGTTACGACTCTTAAAAAGGTGATGGAACTTTCACCTTCCAAGTGAATGAGCCCCCTCCGAGTTTTCTACCACCACTCCTTCGAAACGAAGTTGTCTGGTGAAAAAAAGGAATCAAACAGTTCGTGGTAACGAACTGTAAGTAAGGAGCGACCCGGCTCAATGGTAACCGAAACTCTAAAAAACGGGTTTTGATACCAATAGATACACCAAAAGAATCAGATTTCAATTCTGATTTCAAATATATAACTTTCATCAAGTTTAGTCCTACCCATCAAAAGTTACGTGCCTGAGAAAATTTGGCTGATTTTCGAAAAAAGGGGGAAAGACCCCCTAAAAGTTACAGAACCTTGATGAAAATCACACCATCATATTCAGCGTATCAGAGAACCCTACTGTAGAAGTTTCAAGCTCATATCTATAAAAATTTGGAATTTTGCATTTTTTGCCAGAAGAAAGATCACGGATGCGTGTTTATTTGTTTTTTTGTTTGTTTTTTCCCCCAGGGGTGATCGTATCGACCCAGTGGTCCTAGAATATCGTTGGAGGACTCATTGGATCGGAAATTAAAAGTTCTAGTGCCCTTTTTAAGTGACCAAAAAAAATGGAGGGCAACTAGGCCCCCTCCCACGCTCATTTTTTCCCAAAGTCTTCTGATCAAAATTTTGAGATAGCCATTTTGTTCAGCATGGTTGAAAATATGATAAATATGTCCCTTAGGATGACTTAATCCCCCGAAGTCCCCGGGGGGAGGGCTGAAAGTTATGAACTTTGCCCAATGTTAACATATTGTATTGGTTATTAGGAAGTATACAGACGTTTTTCAGGAGGGATTTTTTCTGGCAGTAGGGGGGTGGGTGGGTTGGGGGTTATGTGGGAGGATCTTTCCATGGAGGAAGTTTTCATGGGGAAGGGACATTGCTATGAAGGAGGCGCCGGATTTCCCAGCATTATTTAAAAAAAGATCATAAATGAAATATAAAAAATAACAAGTTTTCCAACTGAAAATAAGGAGTAACATCAAAACTTAAAACGAACAGAAAATATTACGTGTATGATTGGGTTCACCCCCTAGTCAGTACCTCGCTCTTTAAGCCAAAGATTTTTTAGTACTTTAATAAGAGCTATTTATTCTAAATAACGGCCTTTGTGATTAAGAGGTCATTTTTAAAGCATTGGAACAAAATTCGAACTTTAGCTTAAAGAGCGAGGTATTGACTAGTAGGTGAGCCCCCTAATATACGTATTAAAAATATATGAATATGGAAGTTCGTTACGTAAGTTAATTCGTAAGTTACATATATTTATTACTAATAAAAAACGTTCGTAAATAAAATTAAACAAGTTTCGAGAAAGCCATTTAACCAAATAAAAGTAAAATTAATAGGCAAATTTTGTTTTAATTATTCATGTATGGTGAGCCAAAATCAAAACCTGCATCAATTCAAAAACGTTCAAAAATTAAATAAAAAAACAAGTTTTTTTTAACTGAAAGTAAGAAACGACGTTAAAACTTAAAATGAACAGAAATTATTCCGTATATGAAAGGGGATTTCCCCTTCTCAACGCCTCGCTCTTTACGCTAAAGTTTGACTTTCTCAAAACTCTATTTTTTTAAACAATAAAAAACTTTAGCGTAAAGAGCGAGGCTCTTTTTTTTTATTTAATAATACTTTGAAACCGTATCGCTCCGTTTGAGTAACGCTATTGCGCTGCTTATTATTACTCTTTTCAAACAGTTCGTGGTAACGAACTGTAAGTAAGGAGCGACCCGGCTCAATGGTAACCGAAACTGTAGAAAACGGTATTTTGATACAAATAGATACATCAAAGGAATCAAATTTTAATGCTGATTTCAAATATATAAGTTTCATCAAGTTTAATCCTACCCATCAAAAGTTGGGCGCCTGAGAAAATTTGGCTGATTTTCGAAAAAAGGGGGAAAGACCCCCTAAAAGTTATAGAACCTTAATGAAAATCACACCATCATATTCCGCATATCAGAGAACCTACTGTAGAGGTTTCAAGCTCCTGTCTACAAAAATGTGGAATTTTGCATTTTTTGCCAGAAGAAAGATCACGGGTGCGTGTTTATTTGTTTGTTTGTTTTTGTTGTTTTTTTTTCCAGGGTTGATCGTATTGACCCAGTGGTCCTAGAATATCGTGGGAGGGCTCATTGGAATGGAAATTAAAAGTTCTAGTGGACTTTTTAAGTGACCAAAAAAATGGAGGGCAACTAGGCCCCCTCCCACGCTCACTTTTTTCCCAAAGTCACCTGATCAAAATTTTGAGATAGCCATTTTGTTCAGCATGTTCGAAAATATTATAAGTATGTCTCTTAGGATGACTTAATCCCCCGAAGTTCCCGGGGGGAGGATTGAAAGTTATGAACTTTACCCAATGTTAACATATAGTATTGGTTATTGGGAAGTATACAGACGTTTTCAGGGGATATTTTTCCTCGTAGTAGGGGGGGGGGGGTCGGGAGTTATGTGGGAGGATCTTTCCATGAAGGAAGTTTTCATGGGGGAAGGGACATTGCTATGAAGGGGACGCCGGACTTCCCAGCATTATTTAAAAAAAAGATCAGAAATTAAAAATAAAAAACAAGCTTTTCAACTGCAACAACAGCAACATCAAAGCTTTAAACGAACGGAAAATATTACGTGTATGATTGGGTTCACCCCCTAGTCAATACCTCGCTCTTTAAGCCAAAGATTTTTTAGTACTTTCATAAGAGCTATTTATTTTAATTAACAGCCTTTGTGATTAAGCGGTCATTTTTCAAGAATTGGAACAAAATTCGAAATTTTGCTTAAAGAGCTAGGTATTGGCTAGGGGGCGAACCCCCTAATACACGTATTAAAAATATATGAATATAGAAGTTCGTTACGTAAGTTAATTCGTAAGTTACGTATATTAATTACTAATAAAAATGCTCGTAAATAAAATTAAACAAGTTTCGAGAAAGCCATTTAACTAAATAAAAGTAAATTAATATGAAAATTTTGTTTTAATTATTCATGTACGGTGAGCCAAGATCAAAACCTGCATTTATTCAAAAACGTTCAAAAACTAAATAAAAAAAACAAGTTTTTTAACTGAAAGTAAGGAGTGACATTAAAACTTAAAACGAACAGAAATTATTCTGTATATGAAAGGGGCTGTCCCCTCCTCAACGCCTCGCTCTTTACGCTAAAGTTTGACTTTCTCACAACTCTATTTTTTTTAAACAATGAAATACTTTAGCGTTAAAAGCGAGGCGTTGAGGAGGGGACAGCCCCTTTCATATACAGAATAATTTCTGTTGGTTTTAAATTTTAATGTCACTCCTTACTTTCAGTTAAAAAATTTGTTTTTTTTATTTAATAAAATACATAAGGTTAGAACTTGAACGTACTTACAGAATTCGCTGTTGTACATCAATTTGTTTGCAAAATCTATGCTTTATGGTAAGCCAATCACCGAACAAAATTATTTTTTGCATTTAAAGTTATTTTTGCAGATTACACTTTTCGAGTTATTAGGATTTGAAAGTTACAAATTGGTTTATTCCACAGATTCGCTATAAAGTATTTTACCTGACTTTTAAGCGCTCTTTGCATATCTTATACCCTGATGGGTACATAAGTAATTCCGTAGTCTGATTTGGGGTCAGGTGTACTATGGTCAGGTCTACTGGAATCAGGTCTACTGGGGTCAGGTTTGCGCCACTCTAAAAACATATAGTCTAAATTAACCCGTTTTGGCTATTTTTTAGTATGTAGCACTTAATTGACTATTGCTTTTCTACATAAATATGACATAGATAATTTTGGAGACCACACTACCTTTCCATGACGATAAATAAAGTTCAAATAGGGATAAAATCCTTTTAATAGACAGTGATGATGATAACAGTGATAGAAATTCACAAAAATACCAGATATTTCGGTCACATATGCAGTGACCGTTATCAGTAGTAAAACTCTGTAGCCTGAGGTCATGCAGTGACCTCATCAGTACTTTTACTACTGATGACGGTCACTGCATAAATGACCAAAATATCTGGTATTTTTGTGAATTTCTATCACTTTTATCATCATCACTGTCTATTAAAAGGATTTTATCCCCATTTGAACTTCTATTTATTGCTTTTCTACATTTCATAAGAACCACAAAAAATAGGGATGTTACGCCAGAGTAACATAACATAAATTTTTATCAAATAATACCTTTTTAAGACTGGCTGTCCAGTCGTTTAATCCTATTCAAACATACTTGAACGCATGTTAGCTCCGAAACCTATTTTGTGGAGGGAACTATTTTGGAAACCAAGCAAGTTGATCAAAGGTTTTATTCAACACACGGGTTATGTAAATATTACCAGGAGTCTATTTCGGCAAATAACAAACTCTTTTTGAGTCAGAGGGAGAGTGCAACACATTTTTTTAAAGAAGATGATTTTCAAGTATCCGTAACTAGCTCAAACGTTCTACATTTGAATATTTATTTTGAAATTAAATGTGTATGCTGCCCTCTTAGAGGGCCTAAGCTATTAAAGGAAATGTTTTAAACTATTAACTTAAAAGCTAATTATTATGTACTTAATTATGATGCTCTATTAACTATTTTGCTTATTAATTAATTGTTACGCTCAGTTAAACTTTTATGCATTAAAAACTACAAGAGTTATAGGATAAAGTATATGTTATGAAATTTAATTAAAAAATTACCGAAGTGTAATTATTTTTTAATTAATTTGAAAAAACAAAATGACCGTCATCATGGACCGTACATTTTAGTTAATTAACTAACGATGTCTAATCTTGCTAAAAAACTTATTCAATAGTATTCCAAAGACTTAGCAAACATACGGAATAAGGTTAGTAAATTTATTAAACATGCTTCGTATTAATGAAAATAATCTTTGCCAAAAACAAAATTTTGATCAAATTTGGTAATTTACCAATAGGTTTACATGTAAAGTCAGCAAGATTTGGTAAAGTTAAGGATTTTCAGCAAGGTATTTAATTAGTTTACTCAAAATTTGAAGTAAATTGTTAAATTTACAAATAAAGAACCAACTTACTCCTCAAAAGATCTAGTTGCAATATAATGCTTAGTTATTTTGCCATGATAATCATTAGTATAGTTCGTAGGTTCACTTGTATAGTTCGTAGGTTCACGTAGGTTGAACAAAAATTGTTAAAGTTTCTACTTGTTTGAAACATGTTTGAGGAACTGAAGTTCCATAGTCTTCATTAGCCATGGCGTCTATGATATTTAGCTGAAATTTTCCGCATTCTGGCTCTTGGGATCAAGACCCCAATACCTAATTTCTGGCAACGCCGCAATTTTTGGGTGTTTTCATTTATTTTATCTCGCTAAAAATTTACATTGGCTATTTACTGTTTGCCGGCTTTCTACCTTTTTCTGTCACTATGGTTTCTTTCTAGGGGTCACTTATTATTGGTAGTTATTTACTAAAAATATCATATAAAGTTAGAATTTTTTTTGCTACCTTCGTCCTAAAGTACTGGACAATAACAATTTCAGTCACTCATAGTGTCATCTTGATTACAGCGGTAGCTGCAATCTAGCGAAAGACTAACCACAACCGATAGTAACGAAACATTAAAATATACGTTTTAAAAAAACTAGCTGGTAAGAAAAATTGCAATTTGTAGGTGATTTAGGAATGATAACTATTAAAGTTATCAGTCTTGACAGAAAAACATTATTGTGAAGTAAAATTTATGAGAATATGAAAAAATATCCTACACCCCCCCCCCCCAAAAAAAAAGGCGTCAAATTTAAACAAAAAACACAGCGTTCGAATTACCATCGCCAAAATCCTATTCTGGAAACTTACAGTCCCCTGGCTTGATTAAAAAAGAAAATACCTTTTTTTGCATGGGTATCACTTTTGTCGTTTTTTTTCCTCCACTGGTAGCGGGGTACTGTTTAAGACTCTAAAGGACATTGTTATTTTTGATGCCTTTTGTAAGAACCAAAAAATAATGTTTAAAATGAAACTTTTTTTTTGACAAAAAATGCATCTTCATATAGAAGATGATAAATGATGTAACAATCGTATTTTACAACCATAAATAACGTTATAATGCATTTATATGATGACATCCTTTGCAATAATATTAGCACCAAAATGAAAGGCTGCCAGGACAAGCCAGTGATGGACTACCAAGAAAAAGCTAAGAGGTGCGCGAGGCTTTATCAAATATACTTTAAAGGGTGTCCTTGGTAACATTTATGACAATGGAGTTTTTTCTTTGCTAGTTTCTGCCCAGAAGAATCTGAAGATTTTTTTCTTTTGTGTAACATATATTTTCCATATAGTTTGTCAAATAACGCTAAAATTTTAGTCCCTTGCTTCCAATTATAAGAATGAATTAAACTTTTTTTTATGTAGTTTCCTGGAACGAAAATGATAGTAAATAGTCAATTGCCATTAATGATAATTGGTGTCTGGAATACATCTTATTTTAATTAGTTACAAACAGTTCGTGGTAACGAACTATAAGTAAGGAGAGTAGTAAGTATCTATTGAATTTGCCAACGCCCCCGTACAAAACAGGTTTCTGGTAGGTATAATCTTCTACAGGGCATTACGCTTTTTCAAAGAGAGTGAGTATAACTTGATTGGTGGTTGGGATTTGAATAAAAGGAATAGTTTTCTTTACAATTCATATTAGTAAGAGAATTGAATTCAAAGAGAATAGTTTATTTGCGAGGATATTAGTAGAGGAAAAAAATGAGTGGTGCATTTACATTATTGGAGATTAATGAAGGAGCTGACAACAGCAGCAGCGATATACGAGTACCCAATGTGGCTGTGGAAATAACCGCTGGTTGTAGACTATGTCTTGAATGGGACACTATGTATGCCAGATACGTGATATCATTAAGCAAATTTAAGCAGGAGGAGCAGCTATGTTTTGCTGGAAAAGTGAATATTCTCCATATAAATAAACTTCGGTCAGCACTAGATGTCCTGTCGAAATATATTGATGAGAACAAAATGCATCAGTGAATATTATTGTAATTATGTTCAATAAAATTGTTTCTAAATCAACGGTATTTTTTTCTTTCTATAGTAGACTAGCGTATGGTTAGTCTGAAGTTGGTTACGAGAGAGTTAGGACTCTAAAAAAATGGATAGATTCGAGAAAGATCGAATCATGAGGAATCTAGTTCTTATGGAAAAACGTTTGATTCTAGATGACAATTTTCTAGAGCTGTCTATTCAAAGGAAGATATTTTCTCGGGGAATGCTTGTCGATATAATGAAAACTGATTCTCCATCATTAGACTATTGTATGAAGCTTCTACGTCGTGGTCCAAATGCATTTACACAATTTATTGATATATTGATCACAACACAGCAAAATGATATTGTGGATATGCTTTTAAACATTAGTTTAGAAATTTAGGACTTTTTTCATGAGAAAGATGGTGCTCAAGGATGATTTACTCCTCTCTCTCTCTCTCTCTCTCAGACAATTTTTGTTGCTGCTAGCTCAGTTTCATTGTGGTAGTGAGAGTGTCAACATATGACAAAATGTTCCATACATGTCCGTTATGTATGTACTCACTGGGCAGCTGGTCATCATCATGTGAGAATTGCACAATGATTGAGGAGTATGATGAAAAGTGTAGATTATGCAACCCGTGTAAATTGCATAGAGGATATGCTGTACAAATTAAAGGTTGTAATTCCTGTCTTGAAGAGGTGTGTGACTCTCATCCTAGAGGCCACCTATGCTCCAATTGTCATTATGATAAATGTAATCAGTGGGAGAATACATATCCCGGTATGATTGGAAAGAATCCTAACCGTGATTTTAGTTTATTGCTACGAGATTGGTATCGTCGTGGTTTTAGATTATTCTGGGAGGAGGAACCGGGTCAACGATTCAACTGTTGGAACAACAAAAGAATATGGTTTCTACGTCATCGTTGTGAAGACACTGGGTGTTATGATTATAAGCCCACTGATTTCTATTTGGCTGTGACGGAATGTGATTCGACACTTGAGGACACTGTTTGTGAAATTGCTTCAAATAAGCAAATTGAAACATGTGAATTCTATAGAATGAATGAGAATAGTATCATTGACTATACAAAGAGATTTGACAAGCGTGAAGTCACACTCTACTGTAGAAAATGTGACCCTGACAATGCAGTGCATCAGGATCAGTACACTGTGAATTCAGATAATCTACCTGCACTAGTTATTGTCGACAAATACCTAGTAGTGGATGAAATCTAAAGAGTAGAAAAGTCGTTTTATCATGTATATAAATTTTTTTTTTATTAATAAACAATTTCACATACATCTTTAGAACATTTTATTCTTAGGGCACTAAAATCAATATTAAATACACTTGTAAGTATATTCTCCACTAGAAAGTCGTTCAATTGAGGTAAGTCAACGTAGATGTTGAGAAACTGCTTGTAGGTGTAGCCACGACATCTGAACATGAAAAAGAGTAGTGCATGAAAGCCACATGTCTTAGTCGTTAAATCCTGTACTCTTCGTTGATTTTGAATAATGGTTTTCCCCCTGCTTTCAATAAAGTTGCTGATGTATGGAGCGTAGAATTTATACGATAGGCCAAGAGGATCAAAAAATTCAATATTCTTCACTGTTTGAAAGATGCATAGCCAATGACCGGTCTTCAAAGTCGATGGACTGCTATTAACAATGATTAGGGTATTGTTAACACTTGGAATTTTTTCAATGAAGTCCGAAGGTATGCAATAGGACTTGTACTGGGACATGTATGGATCCATACTAAATACGCTGATTATTTGGTTTGTGTTCATGGTGCTAGGTCTAGTAGAACACTGCCGTCGAGAGTGATTTCCCAATAGGTTTCAAATTGACTCAGTGATATTAGCGTGATACTCTCAGTCAGAGCATTGGCAAATGTACACTCTAAACGTACATTCCCTGTTCGTACTATGCTCATATCCTGTGTGCCAGACAGGTCCAAAACAATAACCCCATGATTTTTTGAAAACATTGAATCGGTTATTCCATTTTCAAATAGTTGAGAGTCATGATCTAGGGATTGCATGGTCAACTCGTACAGAGTTCTATAGGATTTTTTGTCAAATGATAGAGTGTACAGTGGAATACCATTCACTTTGCACACGAGGCTAGATAGACCGAAAAAATTAAAATCATGGGGGGATTCAGTCCAGGATCCAACGGCACTGCCACTCTTCACAAGGGCCAAAGCCACTTTTGATGGGATTTCTCCATTGATAAATGATGAATCGCTATAGCTACGAGAACCGGCGGCAATGTGACGTTGATTAGTGATTGTATGGGGGACAAGAAGTTTAATGTTGTTACCATTGGCTCTTAGCTTTTCCACTGCCAATGCAACAGAGCTCATAACTTGTTGTTTTCGGACGTGGAGAATTGCCGATGTGATAATGACATTTGCATCGAGTGCTGCAGGAAGTGTTTTTCTCAAAATGAAATTTGATGGGGCCATCTGTAGCTTTATGTCAATCTTGCCATTGGGGGGTAGCCATTGGGATATATTGAATATCTCATGATTTAATATTCCAACTAGATGATACTCCTGGGTCACTGCAGTAGTCAACTCACCGTCAGTATCAACACCTGATCAATATTCATAGCCTAATGATTGTCCTCTCATCTCCTTGTACGCCTTTGGCGTCATCATCATAAATTGTATGTAGCTAGCATAGTTTGATAAATTATTGCTAGTGCTCACCAATGTTCCATTAATAAATACATTAATTTGTTTGAATAGGTTGTGTAGAATACAGTTTTCATAGGAGAGACCATCACCGGCATTTTGAGTTGTATTATCTGACTTTTTCTTCACCGCAACATTTAAATCAATAAATGTTGACGACAAATCAATGAAATAGTCTTCATTGGAAAATATTTGAAAGTGTATATTTTCCGAGAGGGGTTGTTGGGGGTGAAATTGTTTATAGTAGCCATACTTGACACTGACATCAACATTTTCAGCATTGAATAGATTAAATGAGGAACTGATTGATGGATATGATTCCTTGTGGGGGAGATAAGTCATCTTAAGAGAAGAAATCCTTCTTTGATCTAACAATCTTTTTCTTCTTCTTCATATTGGCCTTCGTTGTTTTATTTCTCAAAGTCCTTGTTGATATCCTTTGCTTCCTGCCTGGGTGGAGACTGATGAGTGAATGATGCAAACGCATCCTTTTCAATCCCTCCCCATTTTGTCGAGATTTTAATTGCTCACCAACGGCTCTTGCTGAAGATCTAATATTTTCTTTAACACTCTCCTTGAAATTCTTGCCCGACCCCCAGTCATGTAGTGTGGAGGCAGCAAAATTTGATGCAGCAGGTACAAGATTTTTTCTGGCAAGGGGTAGTGCAGAACGAAATAGCCTAGCAAACCAGCTACCAAGACCATAGCCAGACATTGTAGTACGACCCTTGTAGTGGTCCAATCCATTGCCTATTTGACGTGGACTCAAAGCACCAACATAGCAATCGATATCTGGACAGACAAATGGAATTCTCCTATTGTTCATTTTAGGTGATTGTGTTGTCGCCGACAATGGGTCGAAAATGACATGTAATCACTGCTAAGCCTTTTGAAATTGCTAGAGGATCACCTAATTCAGTTCTTAGTGTTAACTGACAGAGTTCCAAATAGGAAGTGTTTACGGGAATATACTGAAGATGCTTTATATTGTATTGATGAATATGCTCTTGATTGGTTTTTCGTTCAAGAACTCGTAGGAGGGGAACATTTGAATTACCGACTCTCGATGTTTCCACAAATGAAGCGTAGAGAAATATACAAGTGTCTGTGGAGAAGGCAGGTGGGTAGTCAGCAAAAATGAAATTAGTGTTTCCGGCACTTTTACCATTGATTATATTGAGCTTAAAGCCAAGACATCTCTCAGATTATCGTTGAGAATAACCGTTTCGCTGGCAATAGGTGAACTAATGTAGATCTTGCCCTCCTCCTTTGAATAGTTGAAATGAAAAGCTCCTTTTTTACGAGCGGAAATTCTTTTATTAATAGAACGACATAAATCATTCATACAGGTGAGTTCCTCGTAGGGTAATTCAATATATGGATAATCCATCCAATTGATTTTTTGAATTTGTTCTTGATCACCTGAAGGTGGTGGTGGTGGTGGCCAATTATAGGGTCTAATTTTTATATTATATTTACGATCCTTTCTCAGGATGTCATAGGTATTTTTGAGAATACAGTCGACAAGAGCCACTTCATACGCACCGTCAAATTTGATGGCGGGGGAGAGTTTTGTCCAAAGATCACTTATTCTATTCAAGTCATTGTAGAGAGGATCGGAAACGTTGGACATGAAAGTTACATAGAAATCATTGGGCATTTTCAATATCTTCAACACCGATCCAAGAATCAAAATCAGAGTTGTATCCTAGCCACCGAACAAGTAACTGTTTCTTACCCCTGTGAGTACGTGTCTTTAATATCTTTTCAATTTGGTAGATTTCACTGGCATTTTTAACTTTTTGCAGTTCATAGTCATAAAAGCCGCCGAGAATCTCTTCATCTTTAGTATCACGCAAGCGGTAAGTTATGGGTTTAGTGTCTAGGATTTTTGCCACTTTAAAAAGTTCGGTGGACCACAAGTAATTCCCCTTTTCAAAAACATTAGTTTTTCTATTAATTCGAACAGTATCACCAACATTGAATTTATTTTTCTTCTTCTTGACAACCGATTCATTGGAATACTGTTTAAGAAAGGTGTCAATTGTATCATGATCAGAATGATGAACTTCCGTTGGCGTAGAGTTGGACAATGATCGATGAGGTCGTTGATTATAAATCAACATGATTTTATCAAGATCATGAATAAAAGTCGGTGTATTTTACAATGTACAATATCTTGAAATTAAAAGTCGAATAGTTCTTATCAATCGTTCGGCCAATGCAGCCTTTATAGGACTATGAGTATGATAGAGCAGTGTACTATATTTTACTAGTACTTTTGCAACATGGGGATTAACAAATTCACTACCGCGATCCGTTTGAATTTTTTTATGTGAATCCTGTTCGAGAATACTTTCAATGGCCTGAGCAACTTCAAGACCTCTCTTTGATCGCAATGGAATTGCATATGCATAGCGACTAAAAACACTGATTGCAAGTAGAATGTACTTGTAAGGTGTATTGTGACGTCTCTGAAGCTCATCTAGAGTCAGGAGATCTGCTTGCATTATATGCAATGGGTAAAAGGCTTTAGTTTTTCGATATTGATTGGCACGAAGTCTATGATTTCTATGCAGAGTGTAACTTGATTCATTTTGTAGATAGTCTTGTACACTTTTAGTGTGAACACCAGTGACTTTGGAAAGAGTGGTGGGGGAACTTAAACTCCCCGCCTCACCAATATTTTCATAAACACCTTTCAGAACTTCAGCCATTTTGAATGTAAACACGTTGTGTAACGTCCGCTACCCTTTTGTATACTGGCTGTTGGTGGAGGTAATGGTGACGTTGACTTGATACGTCTTCGCTTTTGTCTAGCTATCAGTGGTGTGCTAGTATTTTCCAAAATTGATTTAAAATCTTCTTCTTCTTCTTCATATTTTAATGGTGTCAATGTTGATTATGATGATGATGATGCATGTTCATTTAATTTTTTTAGAATTTGTCTATTGCCAATAAGACTTTTGGGGAAGTTTAATGTATTTAGAAAGTTGTATAGATGAGTGTCAAATGATAATAGTCCCTTACGATTTGTAACCATGTCATAGATTAAATCAAGTAGATTATAGCTCTTGCCCTGAATTATAATCCCTTCCCCATTGGTCTCAACTTGAATTTCACCACTTTCCAAGAGATATGTTAGGAGTCGTTTACTTTGTTCACGATATGAGTGGGGCATTAGATTTCCAATTTTCAATACAATTGAATCCAATTCCTCCTTCTTTAATAGTGTTCCAGCAGCAGCAGTAGACTCTTGAGAAGATGATTCTTTTTTGTGATCAGCAGCAGCAGCAGTGGGCTTCGACCGATAGGACCTGTGTTTGTCCACTCGGCGAAGTGCATCTTGAAGTAAAAGCAGTTTTTTATCATCCTCAATATTTTCATTGTCAAGGAATTTACTCAGATTGTTCTCAAAGTGTTCGACGGGTGAGAGAGCTAGTTCTATTGGAGTCAATTTATAGGGTTTTGCCATTCTCTAGAGAAAACTGTTTACAGGTCCTGCAATTATTGGCAGTAAAAGTGTGAAAAAGCTACCGCCCGCCTGAAGAAGTCGTTTCCTTTTAAAATTCTTTCCTTTCTTTTTAGAGGCCAATGTACGTACAATGGAACGATGTTGCTTTGCCTGTTGCTTAACTACTTCTGGCAGTTGAACATTACCCTCGATCAAATCTAAACAAAGTTCAGATATTAGATTAATGAAATCATTGTCAATACCGTGTTTGAGTATTGCTTTCCTAAGCGGAGGTTTTGAAGTGCTTAGAACTGAAAATAAATGTCTATTTTCATGTAGTTTCTTCAGTGTCATGATAGCGACTAATAGGTCTTTTTAGTGTTCACAGGGAGATATACTGTAATTTCATTGTCAAAAATATCTGTGACTACACGCAGATCCTCGGGTGTATTTTGATTAAGATCCAATAGGATATAACCGTGGGGTTTATTAGTTGCCTGATTGTATGCTGAGAGCAGAAATTTAGGGGCACCTGGATAGATTTGTTTATTGAGGGTTATTAGCGAGCTAGAATCACGAACAACTCTGTAGATGATATATTAGGTGCAATTCAAAGCAAGTGTTCGCATACATTTGCTCTGATGAAAGAGATTGTGTAGAACCAGAGTAACGGAAATCTGTTCATGATGAGAGCGAACAGTGAACAATTGCAGCATTTCCTGGGACCATTGTTCAATAGATTCAGCCAGATCGTCAATGATCAGCCAAGAGTTTGGTTCAATAATGTTGAAAACATCAAGTCCCTGTATGAATTGTATCTGCACCGATCCCATGGCAGCAATTGCTTTTATTTTATCGTATGACTCCTGCCAAATACTATAGCAATAGTAGATTTTTTTCGGCTTTTCCACAAACATTTTATCGCAATTTTTAATTATTTTAGTTAAGAGTGTCGTTTTGCCCGACATTGAGGGCCCACACAGAAACGATCTGAATGGTGTTTTAAATTGATACATGTTCCCTTCAACAGTTCACCTGGACAACTAACTGTAGACTATGGCTGTCTAATGACTAAATAATTTCCCTACTACTACTACTACTCTGTTCTTCAAGACGAATAAAGAATCATATTTTTCTTTTATTATATACATAGAAAAGTAACAATACATTGAAAAAAGCACATTAAACATGAAAAAATACACTTTTTTTTAAATTTATTTATAATAAAAAAATACAACATTTATATAGACACACTGAGAAAAAAAAACACTTGAATACTTTTTTTTTCTTTATTTATAGAGAAAAAAAAAATACAGTATTAAATTAGAGAGCACTTGAAAAAATATCACTTTTTTTTTGAATGAAACACTTACAAAAAAAAAATCTGCTCTAAGTAAAAAAAAAGATAACTTTGATAGTGGCGGTGCGCCCCCCGCTGGCGGCGGCCACCCCCCCCCCCCCCCCCCCCGGGCCGCGAGGCCCCCCCCCCCCCCCCCCCGAAGGCCACGAGGCCCCCCCCCCCAAAAGGTTTTAGGAAATAATTTACAGGACTTTATTTAAACCGAGACTTTCCCTATGGGTAACACATTCGGCCCGGTCTGAAGTTAAATAGTGTCCAAGGGGGAGGGTGGTCACACCGTCTTGACAAACATAGACCTTGTCGGAAATGGTACTCATGGCAATTTTTTCTACATTTAGAGTAAAGTTCCTGTGTTTGAGAGAACGAATTGCCAGCAATTTGGCTCGTGGAATTGTATTTTCAACAATACAATTCCTATAAATGTCCATGTCGAAATTCTTATCCACATAGCTCGTGGGTACTCCTTTGCAACGTTTCTTGATTTCCTCGTCGTGTGTCTGTATAAAGTACACCTTCGGACTTACAAACATACCACGGGAAATCATGTCACTTCCCGTTTCAGATTTAAAAAATAAAAGCTGATTTGGTGCCCGACGTTTCACTAGCTCGGGGTAAAGACCACTCCAATTGGTGTAGTCCATTCGTGAGCTGATAATTTCACCGTGCGCCAAATCATCAATTAGATTTGGGGTTTTTACTTTTAACAGTAGAGAATCCGTGTCCCCGTAGCAGACCTCTACTTGCCCCTTTTCCGGCCACTGTACCCTAGCCACATTGTAGTAGAATTCCAACATGAGCTTTTTAGAGATCTCCAAGATCGCACTGCCTGCAGCAATATTTTTATTCAAGACAATGCGTCTTTTTTTCCTATTCAAAAGTACCATGTCCGGGCCAATGATAAAATTGTGGACCCATTTCCTCTCTCATTAAACGTGTCCAAAGTCAAAATTAGTTTATTTACCCAGTTGAAAAAGTTGTCTTCAAATTCGTTTAGACCTGGGTAAAAAGTCTGGCTCCCAGTTGAAAAATGAAAATAAAAAATATCCCCGGATGTCCCCTTCTGTAAATAAACTTTTTGATTAACTGATGCTTTAACCCCCCTTGACCCCCCATTTCTCAGTAGATTAAAAAAAAACTTTATTTTAAGGGGAGGGCGGGGTAGAAGAATAAAATGCCACCCAGATTTGTCGGCTACAGGAGGGGTTCAGGGTTTCAATTTTGACACGGGGCCACAATGCTTTAAATTGTGAAGGAAGTGTAATTTGGATCGGCAATAATTCGAGCACATTGTTTGGGGTCAGTCGAGACGTCACAACGATTCCTATTACGAACACTCTCACACATTTTGCCGAAGGCCGAATTCAAAATGAGTTTATAAATTTCTTTTTCAGCCTTCGTCTGCGCTGCAGAACGTTTGTTGACAAAAGTGTCAACAAACGTTTTCAGATAGGGTTTTTGACTAAACTGGAGTGCTCTGTGAACCTTTGTGACGTTGAAACCGTTGTTGCACATCCATTTTAAAGCTACATGATGTACAACTATGTTTTTTTTTGGCAGAAGGTCAGCAATAAGTTTTGGTTTTGAAGGTGTCCAATGCAATCCGTCCACCTCGACTAAACGCCTATTGCGAGGGCTCAAAGAGTCCTTAGTCACAGGTCTATTGATGCAAGGGAAAACAAAATCCTTTACTGAATCGTGAAGCTCGACTGGTATCTCTCCATCAATTTCAAAAAAACCATCCAACCGGTCCATTCTCCTCAACACTGTCAATGTTGGGGAAATGGGGAGCTTGAGGGTCATTGAGCCATTTATAGTCGCCGCAAGGTAGTGCATAATGGGACATGGCCGAGGGGTAGAGAGAATTCATATCGAGGAAAACTGCATCCGATTTTGTCCCCGTCTTCTCTCCTGTTGGATCAGTTTCCAAGATGCGATCCCCGTGAAAAACAAAACCCCCCCTCATTGACCTTTCAAGGAACAGATGCTGATCAATGTCAGTGATTAGCCCTATTTTTCCCCACTAATTTTTAGGATAAGGTCCATCACTAGATGAGGCGAAGAAAAATAATACCCCAAATCAAGATTAAACTCCTCATAGATTTTGTCCGTATTTTTACACATAATGTCTAACAGAGTTAACACGTCACTCGACAAATACAGCTTGCAGTAGTCAAACCCATTTTTACACCCTCCCTCTGCCCAAACTTTTTTAGCAAAACTGTATTCCTCAGGGGTGCAACTACGATCGTGAAGACTGTCGTAAAACGATTCAATACAAGGAATAGTTTCCTCGGCGAATCTCGACATGGAACAATAATGGTCATAAGGTATATATGCCCTTGACCGTTAACAAATCATATAAATCATTTGGAAATTGTTGCTTGAGAAGGGGGAAAGCGTTGCAACCGTCATCGTTTTTCTGCACTTGAATTAATTCGCTCAATGATTTGGGGAAAAAAACTGTAGGAATCTAAAAAGCGAATTTTATTCGTGTACTCAACGTCGGCTTCAACAAATTTCCACATAAATTCCAAAACAAGCAACTTTTCCGCTGATTTAGTTATGATTTTGTAGGTAAAGCTGTCTATCACCCATGCATCATCTATTGTTCCATTTCTTTGAAGATGTGCCAATGCTGGTAGCACATACTTCAGATCATAGTTAGAGTTATGTATAAAAACAGGAAGAAAAAGTTGCTGTTTAATTTTTAAATTACTTGAATTGTGTGCCCACCCCCGAAAGTTAGTTTTTCCCGTTGAATTTGGATCAATAAGGTGATTGTGGTCCTGCACCGCGTCTTTTGGGGCAAGAACACCCCTACATACCCAGCAAATTGTCCCCTTTTCCAACGCCAATTGCTCTTTATCTGACAATGTCATCGGGTAATTGATGTGGCGCAATCGTGAAATTGCGCCATTTGCTGTTTTTATTAAAGAAACCAATAGCTTTTCCATGCTGCCCTCCTCATCCATAGTAAAAAAAACTCTTCCAATTGCATTTTATTGTTGGAATCACGACGGGCGTGTGCGTAGGAACACGCAACTAGTTTTGTGTTCCTTGACTATATTTGGCCTTGATGAGTCTGATACCTCAACCAGACTTGTTTCACAATCCAAAGATATTTTATCAACTTGTAGCAGGGAATTTTGAAAATTTTTAAATTGTAAAATATCTTTGCCTTCTGCCGGCATTTCAATTCTTTGATTCCCATGAATTTTGCAATGCCCCATGTGATCTGAGAATGTTCGCTCAGATCTAAATGAGGAAAGGCACATGGGACAATAGAGACATTCTCCTTTGTTCTTGCCTTGAGATAAGAGTCGACTTATTGCTGTAACGGGAAAAAAATGACCATAAGAATTTACATCTTTGGGAGGCTCGTAAATAACCCATACCCAATTTTTAACATTTTCCATCGTCGGTGTCCTCACTGAATACAAAACCCCTTTTTTATTTGGTTTCTTTCCCCCATCTACAAATTCAGTGTCTTTAATAACGACTTTTGAATCACTATGTTCGTTTAATTGGAACAATAAAAAGCTTTTTTCAAAAGTACTAAAAGACTTTAGCGTACAGAGCGAGGTTTTGAAAAGGTGGCAACCTCCTTCATATACAAAATAATTTCTGTTCGTTTTAAGTTTTAATGTCACTCCATACTTTCTGGTAAAAAAATAGTTTTTTTTTAATTTAATATTACTAAACTGCCAACTTTATCTTTGTGATTAATTAAAAAAACTTTTCCCACAAAATCAGTTTTTCAAAGAAAAGTAAAGAAATCCATTAAACAAAAAATAGCAAGATTAAAATCAAATAATCTACCAAGCGTGAAACTACAACAAATCAGCATTGATAAATAAATGAAACCCAAAACGAACAGAAATTACAATAATTAAACGAGTCAAACTCAAAACGAGCAGAAATTAACATAAGTTGACCGCAAAACCCCTATGCCTTCCTAAGGCCAGACAAAAAATTTGCACTTTACTGAAAAAATACAAATGAATGTGCATTGTCAGTTTGATATACATATACTGATATTTAGTAATCAAAATGATCATATTATTTGATTTATTAAAGTTATAAAAGTAAACACATTTATATTTTTTCAGTAAATTGCAAATTAACATTTGCACTTTTATACTGCAATTCTTAAATGCTGTTAACCCCTTCCACGCCCACCATTTCCCGAAACACGTTCAATCAAAGTTTTGCGATAGCCATTTTGTTCAGCGTAGTTGATTTCCAGATAGAAATTATGTTTTTGAGGACAGTTCCCCTTAGGGCAAGCCCTTAGGGCAAGGGTTGTAAGTTATGCCCTGGGGCTATATAAGGTTTTTTATAGAAGACGTTGTCGTAGAAACTTTAAAAAAGGCTCATTCGATTGGAAATTCAAAGGGCTAGTGCCCTTTTAAATGGTCGAAAGTGATTAGACGGCAACTAACCCGCCTCTCACGCCCACCTTTTCCCCAAAAACATCTAATCAAAACTTTGAGATAGCCATTTTATTCAACGTAGTTTTAAATTCTGGAAATTAGATCATTGAGGATGACAACCCCCCACAGTCCTCAGGGCAAGGGTTGTAAATTATGCCCAGGGGGCATATAAGGTTTTTATATAACGCGTTGTCATAGAAACTTCAAAAAGGGCTCATTCGATTGGAAATTGAAATGGCTAGTGCTCTTTTTAATAGTCGAAAGTGATTGGAAAGCAACTAATACCCCTTCCACGCCCACCATTTCCCCAAACATATCAAATGAAGATTTTGAGATAGCCATTTTGTTAAAAATATTAAAAGTTTTTTTAATTGAAAAAACTTTTTCTAGAAAATAAGTTTTTCAAAAAAAAAGTAAAGAACTCCATTAAACCAAAGATAAGCAAAAATAAAATAAAATAATCTACCAAGCGTGAAACTACCAAAAATCAGCATCGATAAATAAATGAAACCCAAAACGAACAGAAATTACAATAAATAACCGAGTGAAACTCAAAATGAGCAGAAATTAACATGAGTAGGGCTTAAAAGCCCTATGCCTTCCCAAGGCCAGAACATAATTTGCACTTTACTGAAAAAATATAAATATTTTCACTTTCATAACTTTAAAAAATCAAATAATATTAACATTTTGATTACTAAATATCAGTATATATATATTGAACTAACAATTCACATTCGTTTGTATTTTTTCAGTAAAGTGCAAATTGTGTTCTGGCCTTGGGAAGGCATAGGGGGTTTTAAGTCCTACTTATGTTAATTTCTGCTCGTTTTGAGTTGGAATCAGTTATTTATTGTAATTTCTGTTCGTTTTGGGTTTCATTTATTTATCGATGCTGATCTGTGGTAGTTTCACGCTTGGTAGATTATTTGATTTTATTTTTGCTCATTTTTGGTTTAATGGAGTTCTTTAATTTTCTTTGAAAAACTCATTTTGTGGAAATTTTTTTTAATTAAAAAACACTTTTAATGTTTTTAACAAAATGGCTATCTCAAAATCTTTATTGGATGTATTTGGGGAAATGGTGGGTGCGGAAGGGGTGTTAGTTGCTTTCCAATCCCTTTCGACTATTAAAAAGGGCACTAGCCATTTCAGTTTCCAATCGAATGAGCCATTTTTGAAGTTTCTACGACAACGCGTTAAATAAAAACCTTATATGCCCCCTGGGCATAATTTACAACCCTTCTCCTGAGGGCTGTGGGGGGTTCGTCATCCTGAAAGACCTAATTTCAAGAGCTTAAAACTACGCTGAATAAAATGTCTATCTCAAAGTTTTGATTAGATGTGTTGGGGAAAAGGTGGGCGTGAGAGGCGGGTTAGTTGCCCTCTAATCACTTTCGACTATTTAAAAGGGCACTAGCCCTTTGAATTTCCAAACGAATGAGCCTTTTTTAAAGTTTCTACGACAACACCTTCTATAAAAAAAAAAACCGTATATCCCCCCAGGGCATAACTTAAAACCCTTGGCCTAAGAGCTTGCCCTAAGGGGGACTGTCCTCAAAAACATAATTTCTATCTGGAAATCAACTACGCTGAACAAAATGGCTGTCTCAAAATTTTGATTGGAAATGTTTTTTGGGAAATGGTGGGCGTGGAAGGGGTGTTAGTCAACTTCCAATCACTTTCGACTATTAAAAAGGGCACAATCCACTCCAATTTCCAATTGAATGAGCGCTTTTACGACAACTTTCTACGACAACTTCTTCTATACGAAGTTCCCTGCTCTAAAGGAAAAAATTAATAAATAACACACTGTGCCAACATCGTTCTTATATGCCCCCACGGCATAATTTAAAACCCTTGCCTTGAGGAATATGGGGGAGTGTCCTCCTCTTTACTTAGTCCCCGTTTCTTGTCTCGTTCTCGGGTGTCCCCGTTCGTTACCTAGGCAGCGCGATCGCGCTGCCTATGATTTATGCAACAACTTTCTATATAAACCTTATATGCCCCCAGGGCATAACTTACAACCCTTGCACTGAGGGCTCTGAGGGGTTATCATCCTAAAAGACCTAATTTCCAGAACGTTCAACTACGTTGAACAAAATGGATATCTAAAAATTCTAATTCGATGTGTTTTGGAAAAAGGTGGGCGTGACAGGGGCGTTAGTCGCTATCCAATCACTTTAAACTATTAAAAAGTCACTAGCCCTTTCAATTTCCAATTGAATGAGCCCTTTTGAAGTTTCTACGACAACGCTTTCAATAAAAACTTTATATGCCTCCAGGGCATAACTTACAACTCTTGCCCTGAGGGCTGTGTGGGGAGGGGGTTGTCATCGTTAAAGACCTAATTTCCAAAATTTTCAACTACGTTGAATGAAATGGCTATCTAAAAATTTTGATTGGTTGTGTTTGGGGAAAAGGTGGGCCTGAGAGGGGGGTTAGTCGCCCTCAAATCACTTTCGACTATTAAAACGGGTACTAGCCCTTTGAATTTCAAATCGAATGAGCCCGTTTTCAAGTTTCTACGACAAAGATTTCAATAAAAACCTTATATGGCTCCAGGGCATAACTTATAATCCTTGCCCTTAGGGTTTTGGGGGAGTGTCTTCCTCAAAAATATGTTTTATATCTGGAAATCAACTACGCTGAACAAAATTGCTATCACAAATTTTGATTGGATGTGTTTGGGGAAATGATGGGCGTGGGGGGAGGGCTTGTTGCCCTCCAATCACATTTGACTATTAAAAAGGGCACTAGATCTTTGAAATTCCAATCGAATGAGCATTTTTTGAAGTTTCTATGACAACATCTTCTATAAAACCTTATATGCCCCCAGGGCATAACTTAAAACCCTTGCCCTGAGGGTTGTGGCGGAGTGTCCTCCTCATAAACATATTTTCTATGTGGAAATCAACTACGCTGAAAAAAATGGCTATCTCAAAATTTTAATTGGATATGATTAGGGGAATGATGGGCGTGGGGGTGGGGGCTAGTTGCCCTCCAATCACTTTCGATTATTAAAAAGGCACTAGCCACTCCAGTTTCTAATCGAATGAGCCCTTTTCGAAGTTACTATGACAGCTCATTCAATATGAAGTGGCCGGGTATGGAGAAAAAACCAAACGAAAAAAAAAACACTTTGTGCCCACATCGTTCTTTACTTAGGCAGCGCTAGCGCGCTGCCTATGATGCACGGAGTTTTTAGCGGGTTTTCGACGTTTTCAGTACGTTTGACAGATTGAGCTGGTATACAGAACGCAAAACCTGACTTTCTTTGTGTGTATTTCTGAAATATTAAATCAATAAAAAGAACCTAATTTTTTATTCACATCAATTCTAAAATAAAAAAAAATTGATTTTTCAAGATGTGCCACTGTGATTGCGTTCCATGAACCAATTATTATTGAAGATTATTAATCGATATTATAAGAAAAAGGTATAGTTTTTAGCTGCTACCTTTATCCTAAAATACATATATTTATCAAGCCGTCCTGGCTAAATGGACCGGCGCTGGGTTGAGAATTCTTTGTCCAAGGGGCACGGGTTCGATCCCTGGCGTGGCCAGTTATTTGGGTTTGGGACACGGGTCAGTGGTGTGACTCTATAAGCTTAGCCAGAGTCGACCCAGCTCTAAATGGGTACCTGGAGATATCTGGGGAAGGTAAGCAGGAAGGGTGTGCGAAAGCACAGGATGGCTGGCCCCGAGCCCAACATTGCACTTCCTGCCTGAGGGGGGTCGAAACGGAGATCAGCACCGCCGGTTTGGACCTTACGGGTCTAGTGCCGTCATACTTACTTACTTTACTTACTTATATTTATAGAAGGTTATAAACCTAAGAGTTGCAATCATGTTTTGCTATATTTATCCTAAAACACTGAATGATATCAAATTCAAACACTTATATGGTAATTATTCGTCAAAGGGGCTAAAATCTCAGTCCCTTGCTTAAATTTGTCAAGATTTTCACTATTCAAATATATTTCTCAATTTTTTTAGACTGTCAGTCAAGACAAAAAGAGGTTATTGTCCAATAAATCTGTTTGAAAATATACGATTTAATCCCATTAGTTTATTTTATGTCGTATTTTTGGAAACGTTACCATTATTCCTTAAGTTTGATTCCCAACGTTTTATTCTCTGTGTTGCAATGTCAATTTTTGCGCTGGTAAAAAGTTCGATGGACCTGATTGTTTTTTTTTTTTTTTTTTTTTTTTATGAAATCTTAAACCAGCAAAAAGGGGCCAAAGTTTTTGAGTCACATCGTTTTTAAAGTCGAAGATAAAAAAAATTTAAATTCATTTTTCTGTGGCCAAACTATTTTTATTTAAATTCAAAACAACATTTTTTAAGTGTTGCTATCTGATGCATTATCTTATCTTCGTCTGGTCAACAAACCGTAGGATGAACTTGTCTTCAAATTATTGTAATTGGAGCTTAAATTTTGTTCGGATGATTAGGAAGTCTTGACCTCGAACAGCTTTCCCCATTTCTGTAATGAAGAAAACATTGTTCGATGTTTTTCTAATTTTCTCATTGGAGATAAGGAATCTCTCAGGGAGAAAATAGACTGTTAGCACGAGCTGTAAACATTCCAAGTTTTATTAACATACTATTGTGCTGTAATAAAAAGCTCAGTTTTAGAAGCTAACAAATGGACGGTAAGCTGAGTGGGGAGAGTAAGGTACTCTGAATTAGGCTGGGATAATCTGTAAATAATGCCCTAAATGTTTCGGATTTTTTTTTATGGGAGACCGAAGCAGGAGTTCTAAAGAAGTAGATGAAACGGTACTTGTATGATGTATAGCTCCTACCGCTCAAGTTGTTCATTCATTGACGCATTATAGAACCGGTTTTTTTCGTTAGTGCCTTTCAGGTTAGCGTGAGACAAGACAAAGATAAGTGGCAAAATAGATGGAAAAAATATAATTTGGGTATATATTTATACATTAGGGGGGGGGGGGGGGTAAAGTATTTGGACAGTTTGAAGTTAGAAAACAATTCTTACTTCATAATATGCAGAATAATTGTACCTAACACATTAGGCATGCAGACCCGCTATACTTTACCCTCACCCCCCCCCCCTAATATGCAGATATATAGCCGAAATTTGATTCTAAAATGTTATATTTTCATCATACTTAGATATGTTTCATTAGAGTTGAGCGTCAGGTAAACATACTAGAAGAATATTAGATAGGGGCTATATCACACAAGAACCGGTGAAAGAGTAGTATTTGCCACAATCTTGGTTTACCCTAGAACTGTATGCCTGCCAGAAAAAAATAACACAAATATCAGGAAAACCATAATTACTTCTTAATCTACTCTTTCTGTTGCTACTACTACTAGTAACAACTCACTGCAACACCAAACCACCTGAGGCCAACGGAGCTGTGGACGCTCCTTCTCCATACATCCTTCAGGGATAACCTGCTTTCCGTTTGGCCCTAGGTGGATGGCCAAAAGGAACAATTTTTGGCAATCTGTTATTCATCCCCGGTAATATTTGTCGTAGCAACAATTTTGGCTTAAATTAGAATTGTAGAGAAAAAACCTTTGTATGCCTATCAGAAGAAATAGTACAAATATCAGAAAAACTATGATTATATAGTTGCTACGATTACTGCTATTACTACTGCTACTATGACTAACTACTCACTGTACTGTAAAAACGTCTGAGGCCAATGCAACCGCACATGCTCCTCCTTCAAACCCCCTTCATGGACGACCTTCTATTTGTTTGGCCCCAGATAGATGGCCAAAAAGAACAATCTTTTGCAACTTGCCAATCTTCACTTGTAAAACGTGCCGTAGCAATCTCAACCTATCTTTCATTATAGCGCTAGAGAGTGGGATAGAACTTAACCCCGGCGCCGCGCCGATGAGGGAAGACCGGTGGCGGCGGGGCCAAATACAGCGCGCCGCGCCACCGGTAAGATGTCAGCGGTGCGCTGCCGGCGCGATCAATGTTGACCGCAAACATTAATTTTTTCATCAGTCTTTCTCAAATCACAGCTTAAATTTACAACAGATTCGAGCCTATTCATGAGTTCAAAAATTCACAAGTCACTGGCTGGAAACTGGTCTTCTTCGTTATTCATCAAGAGAAGTAGATATCTGGTAGAAATGAAATGGCTGTGGCGTTTCAGAACCCTTGCATATTACGAGTAGTTGAATGTAGTGCAATACGAGTAGCTATGTATTCTTAACATAAATAATTATCAAAAATAGTGTTTTTTTTCATCGAGCATTACTGCATACAAAACTTCAAATACTGAAACAAAAATTCGTCAGTTATCTGGGTAAAAACTTTAAATATAACTTTGAACCTAGAAGCTTAATTTTTTCATAATGCCCTTTGCCTATATCTGTTTTGTCACATTTAAAACAGTTGAAATGGGCGACTTTGATATTGATGGTTATTTTTTGCTCTTTTGGATTCCTAAAAAGCCCTCTTGTATTAAACACTGGTTTTTTAATAACAATTTAAAAAAAATGCATTTTAAAGTTTTTTTGGCTTCTTTATAGAATATATGTCATGTAGGCTAAGGCTGAACTGCTGCTTTTTTATTGCTTTTGGCTGCTCTTTTGGATATTATTCATTTTTTCTTTTGGGGATTCATTCCAAATTGTAAACTTATAAATACCTAATATGTATAAAAATACATGATGAACACTTCACATGAGAACACTTAAATTACAATGAAACAAAAAACACTTAATTGTTTATTCGGTATGAAGAAACATGAAGTGCCAGCTATTTTCTTAGGTAGAAAATGAAAAGCTCATCCGTTTTAAATGTAATTAAATGAAATAATATGCAGACTGAAGCAGCTCCAGGAAGATCTTGAGATTTTCATCCTAGTTCGTCACTTTTAATTCAAGCAAAATGTTAGGACAGTTAGTATCAGTTTTTGAGTTTAAGCTTTGATTTCCAAATGCTCACAAAAATTACCAAATTTAAGAAAGTTGCAACAATAAGTCACCTTTGGTTAAAATGCTCAAAGACTCCTCTTTGATCCCCATCCAGGCTAAAAGCTTTTGCTATGGTCATTTCCAAGGATATTTCCAAAGAACTTCTTTTTAAAATAGCTTTCAAGCGTAGTTAGGGGTATTTAGCCTTTTTTGCTTTTCTTCAAAACTTTGAAAAAAGTGTTATAATATTCCAAATGTTACATTTGTTATATTTGTGCATATTTTTGGTAATCATTTGTGGGGTGATCGAATTTTTTAAACCACTGTAGATACGTAAGAACATTGCAACATCTAGTACCCTGAAGTCATAAGACTGTCAAAGACTCCTCCTTGAACCTCCTAAATTGAAAGCTTTTATTATGACCTGGCCTTTTAATGTAACTTGGGCACTGGACCAAGGGCGCCATTGTCACTCGAGGGCAACGTTAGGTGGGGATGTCGATATCACTTTCGTCACACCAATTCGTTTTAGTGTGAATCTGCCTGGTACTTATGAATGAATGTTTTCAAAGTAAACCCGTTTCATCAATAAGAAAAAAATGGTTGGACGCATATGTCCCTTTCCCTTTGGGCAATAAAACCATGCAAGTGCTGTATCAAGTATAACTTAAGAAAACCTTGTTAATTTTTGTCAACTTTTCAACTTTTTGGCATCCCTGTTTTCAATAAAAAAAATCAAGGTACTATTACTTAAATATAATAACTCCCTATGCCCCCCCCCCCTCTGGATACTATCTTGATAGGATACCGTCTCTGCTTTAAATAAAAAGAAAAATTAACTTATTAGCACACCTGATTTCAAAAAAAATTGAGGTATTATCATTTAAATATGATAGCTCACTACCCCCCCCCCCCTCTGGATACCACCTTGATAGGATGCCGTCTCTGCTTTAAATTAAAAAAAAATTAACTTTTTGGGATCCCTGCTTTAAATAAAAAAATTTCGAGATATTATTATTTAAATGTAATACCTCCCTACCCCCTCCCCTCTGGATACCGCCTTGATAGGATACCGTCTCAGCTATCATTAGAAAACAATTTTCTTAATAATTAACTAGGTCACTATATGGTTCAAACAAACACGCAAAATAACGTTAAACAGCTTAGTGTTCCTTGAAAAAAAATTGAGGGTTTGAGTAATGGGGTACAAAGACAACAACAAAAATGTCGAAATTATTCAGATATACCTCAAATTATTGGAAAACTGAGTCATAGATTCGCCGCGGCATTCAATAAGATTCAAAGAATTTAATTAAAACGGAGCACACAAAAGCCAAATTAGGCCAGAAGCCTATGAGAAATCGCCAAATACCCAAGAAAATGAACAAGTCCTAATGGGGGGCCCTGGGTCTATCAACATATTTAAATGGTTTCCCAGGGAATTGGATATCATTTTCTTCCGTCTCCACTTTAAATGAAAAAAATAATTATCTTTTTGGCATCCCTGCTTTCGATAAAAAAATGAGGTATTATCATTTAAAAATGATGGCCCCCTATCCCCCCCTATAGGCAATAATTTAAAATTTATTTATGAATCATATTTTTGGGGTAATTTCCGGTTCAATCTTTAATTCCCAACCTTGTACATAGCTTAGTCTATAGCTAAATTTTGCCTCAATAGAAGGTTTTTTTTTTGGTTTGGGGGGGAGTAAAAATGTTTCAGAAAGAATATTGTATTTTCTATCAGGCGTTCAACAATTGAGTATTAAACATTAAGAAAATCTTATCTAAAAACAGCAAAAAAAAAATCTGCAAACTTACCATTCAGCTGTAGAAACAATCTGTCGGCGGTAAATTTCAAAATCCAACTGAAGTCTGAAGCCGTATAGTAGAGAATGCGTTCTATAATTCTATTCAACTTGAAAATAAAATTCCTGACTACGAATGATGTAAGAAATAGCGATTGGGAAACTGCATTCGAAATGATTTAAACTCATTTCATAAAGACTATACCTTTTTTGTCAACATATGAAGAACTTTGTATATTGCAATATTTAAAATTGCATATTGCATCTATCTGGTTTTTATGCAAAGTAACAAAAGATAGAAAAATTAATGAACAAGAGAATAGTGAAGAATTATAATATGCAAAGTAATATTTGGCAGGGAAAGCCACTAATGATAAATCGCTAGGGGTGGCACCGTGATTGCGTGATTTTTGGGGATTCGGGGAACCAAATTTTTTTTCGGGTTGACGCATAGTTTTTTGGAGAAATACCCATAAATTTGGGGATAGTGCAAGCCCTGCCTGATTTCTAATCAAGAAAATCGAAATACTAAACCACACGAGAAGGAAAAGCTCTGACTTTGCGGTTAACGCAATAAAGAATTGCCGCAAAATTAATTTAAAGTCGACCGAACGCCTCCGCCTCTGCCGGCTGCGGCGTGCCGGTGGCGTTACGACACTTCGGTGGCGTTTGACTGGGCCTCTCGCCGGCGGCGCTCAGTCAATCTGCTGGCGTGGCACCGGGGTCTAGACAGAACCACATTTCTCGTACAGCTTGTTGTTTGACATACACTCATTCAAACGGGTACGCGGTTGAAATCTAAGGTGTATTCTCACTAATATTAGCAGTCGTGGGGTTCTGAAGTTGATAGATACAAAACTTGCATATACTTAAACCTCATTTGTATATACCCAAAACCTCATTAGCATATTACAGTCGGTACACCTCATTAGCATATTACAAACGGTAAATACTTAATATTATAATCCCATGACAAATCTATGAATAAATTGTTTATCTGGGTTGAATGAAACCGGTTTATATTATCAAAATTTTACTTCACTGTGTAAATATAAAGCGAGATTTTAAACGTGTTATATTAAAAGGTGTCGAGAATAGAATTTTAATAACATTGAAATAGAAATTAAACAAAAAATAAAAAATGAAAAAATTAAAAGTCATTACAAAAATTGTTTTTCCAAAGAAAATCATGAGTAGCATAAGTATCCCATTTTCATTTTGTATTTCAAAAATATCACAAGTGAATTTTTTTTGCTATTGGCTTGAAAAACCATCTGATGATATTATATTTGAATGCGCACTTTTGTTATTGACTGTGGAACATGAAGAAAGTGACTGTTATCACTAAAAAGTTAATTATAATATGTTTAAGTATGATAAAAGCTTGTGGAGCACTAAATTACGTAATATGAGTTTCTTATATAAATATGTAGTACTGTACGTGCCATTATCTCAACAAGAATATTCCAATATTTTATGTGGTCACCCCCGTGTTACTTCATGGTTGGTAATCGATAGTAGATGGTTTATCATATGTTTTGATCAATATTAAGTGTGCATAGGAAGAATAAACACTTATATCATATTTTTAAAAAAAGGTGAAGATAAAATATTCCAAGAAATTGTGTACATATGCTAAATCTATCGTTGCGTTGAATGCTGACAAGGACAAATATTTGAAATATTAAACAAGCACTAATGGTGAAACCATTGGAAATACGTGTGAGCATTGTCATGACAGTCATAGATTAAATTTTTCTGAACTACCAAAAAAATGTCGTTTAAGATTTTATAATACCATGCAGCATTTTGTTAAAAATTTGCAAGATTTTCATATTATTACGTAATGTTTTGATAGTACCATAGAGAACTCTCATTATATCAGTCGAGATTTTTATATTGTATTGCAAGATCTTTGGTAATATCAGACAGGATTTTGATAGTACCACACAACATTTAGGTAATACTTGGCAATATTTTGGTAATCTTGATAATAGCAGACATGATTTCATAGTACTACGTTAGATTTTGACGACACCATTTTCTATTTTGACAATGTCACGCACGTTTTGATAGTATTAGAAATTATTTTGCTAGTACCAGGTAAAACTTCGATAATATCATGCAAGATTTTTTTGATATCTTGCATTATTTTGATAGTACCACAAAAGATTATGATAATAGAATATAGGATTCTTGTTACATCAGGTGAGATTTTGATGATGTAGTGCAAGAAGTTTGATAATATCAGAAAAGATTATGCTAAAATCAAACAAGGTTTGGAAACACTCGGCTGAATTTTCTACCAATATCACAACCTTGTGTCCTATGGCACCCTTGTGTCCTATGGTTCGGTCAAATATTCATTTGACCGAACCATTTGCTAACAACCTGTTAAACATACGCAGAAATCATTTTAAATTATATATGTAAATCTGTTATTACTAAAATCTAATATAGTGCTATCAATTATCAAGTTAGCTATTAAGAAAACTTAACATAGGGCTATCAAAATCCTGTCTACTATTATGAAAATTATCAAAATCTTGTCGAATATTATCAATACCCTTCACGATATTATCAAAGTCTTGCATGATATTACCAAATCATGTTAAATAATACAAAATTTTGTCTTGAATATTTAAAGTCTTGTAAGATATTTTGAAAATGTTTTCCAGCATTGCCTAAACCTTACAAATTATTATCCAAATCTCTAATGGTGCCAGCAAAATCGTGTCTGGTAATCTCAAAATATTATCAAGCATTACCAAAACCTTATGTGATATTATCAAGCATCTCGCACTACATTATAAAAATCACAACATAGTATAATGAGAATCCTCTGTGATACTATCAAAATTTTACGTATTATTATTAAAATCTTGAAAGGTATTAAACAAAATCTTGCATGATATTATGAGAATTTTACCTGATATTAATAAAAATATTTTTCCAGTAATATCAAAACATGTCTGGGATCTTCATATCTGAGACAATGTTATCTAAATCATTACTGCTATTACCAAATTTAGTATTGGGCGATCAAATCATGCTTTCATAATCAGGATTATCAAAATCTTAAAAAGTACTACCAAACTCTTGTATGATACTATCAAAATATTGTCTGATATTATGTAACATCTTGCACTACGTTATCAAAATTTCGACAGGTATAATGAGAATTCTCTATGATAATATTAAAGCCATACATGGTATTATCAAAATCATGCAAGTTATTAATAAAACCTTTCACGGTGCTATCATATAATCTCATATGTTATTAATAAAACATATTCAGTTACAATCAAAACATCTGTGCTAATATCAAAATCTAAAATGGTGCTGTAAAATCATGTTACGTATTAACAAAATTTAGCATAGTTCTATCGAAATCGTGTCTGCTATTATCAAGATTATCAAAACCTTGTCAAATATTATCAAAGCCACATATGATATTATCAAGGTCTTGCCTGATATTACCAAATCCTGTTAAATGTTACAAAATCTTGTTTTGAATTATCAAGGTCTTGTGAGATATTATGAGAATCCTTTCTGGCATTATCTAAATCTTTCAAGTTATAGTCAAAACCTAGAATGGCGATAGCAAAATTGTGTCTGGTAGTATAAAAATATTATCAAATATTACCAAAGTCAAGTATGGTATTATCAAAATATAGTCTGATATTATCAAACATCTTGCAGCACATTATCGAAATCTCGCCTGCTATAGTGAAATTCTTCTATTGCATTATCAAAACCTTATGTGGTATTATTAGAATCATATAAGTTATCAGAAAAATCTTGCATGATATTATAAAAATCTTTCCAAGCATTAACAAAATATTTTCTGGCGCTATCAAAACGTGTCGAATATTGTCAAAATCTAAAATGGCATCATAAAAACCATTTCTCCTATTACCAAGCTTTAATATGATACTTTGAAATCGTGTCTACTATTAGCAAGCTTGTCAAAATATTGCTAAATATTACTAAAATTCTCTGAGGTACTATCAAAATCATGTCTGATATTATCAAAATCCCGTAACTACATTATCAAAATATCATATAATGAGAGTTCTCTATGGTATTATCAAAACCTTAAGCGACATTATCAAAATCTTGCAAGCTATTAACAAAATATTGAATTGTATTATCAAAATCTTGTCTGACATTTACAAAATATTTTCAACTACAATGAAAATGTGTATGCTATAACCAAAATCCAATATGGTGCTATAAAAATCTTTTTCACTGTTAACAAAATTTTAACGTAGTGCTATCAAAATCGTGCCTGTTATTCTCAAAATTATCAAAATTGTGTCAGATATTATGACAACTCCATATTTTCCGTGAGTTTTACATTTAAAGTCTAGATAGGGCGCTTTTCCACTACCTCAAGTGCTTTCATCTTTTCTGCTTTGGTTATAAACAACAGCATAACTAAATATTAAGCTAGGTTAATATAATAACTCCCTATGCCCCCCCCCCTCTGGATACTATCTTGATAGGATACCGTCTCTGCTTTAAATAAAAAGAAAAATTAACTTATTAGCACACCTGATTTCAAAAAAAATTGAGGTATTATCATTTAAATATGATAGCTCACTACCCCCCCCCTCTGGATACCACCTTGATAGGATGCCGTCTCTGCTTTAAATTAAAAAAAAATTAACTTTTTGGGATCCCTGCTTTAAATAAAAAAATTTCGAGATATTATTATTTAAATGTAATACCTCCCTACCCCCTCCCCTCTGGATACCGCCTTGATAGGATACCGTCTCAGCTATCATTAGAAAACAATTTTCTTAATAATTAACTAGGTCACTATATGGTTCAAACAAACACGCAAAATAACGTTAAACAGCTTAGTGTTCCTTGAAAAAAAATTATTAAATCTTGAAAAAAAATTAGTAAATCTTGTCAGACACGATAAGAATCCTCCACCTGGCATTAGCAAAAATATTTTCTGGTATTACCAAAATGTGCCTGTTATTATCAAAATCTTATATGGTGTTTTCAAAATCATATCGGTTATTATTAAATTTAACATGGTGCCACCAAAACTATGCTTGTTATTATCAAAATCTTGTCAAGTGTTTCCAAATTTTGTGATATTATCAAAATCATGTCTAAATTTATCAAACAACTTGCTGTACATTATCAAAATCCCACTAGGTAAAATGAGAGTCCTCTATGATATTTTCAAACCTTTCCTTACTATTATCAAAATCTTGCAAGTTATTAAACAAAATCTTGCATGATATTATGGAAATCTTACCTGATATTAACAAAATTATTTTTTCTGGTACTAAAAGAAATACATCTGATATCGTCCATTCTGACTTGACGTTATCCAAATCGTGTCAACTATTACCGAATTTAACATAATGCGATCAGGTCGTCCCTGTCATTATCAAGATTATCAACATCTTGCCAAGTATTGCCAAACCCTTGCCAAGTATTATCGAACTCTTGTATAATTTCATCAAAATCCAGTCTGATATTATGAACCATCTCGCACTAAAATATCAAAACCACGACTAATAAAATGAGAATCCTATATGGCAATATCAAAACCATACATGATGCTATCAAATTCATTTAAGTTATTAACAAAATCTTGTATGGTACTGCCATAATCTCGGAAGTTATTAACAAAATATTTTCAGCCACAATCAAAACGTGTCTGTTATTACCAACATCTATTATAGTCCTATCAAAAATAAAGTTAGCTATTAAGAAAACCTAACATAGTGCTATGAAAATTGTATCTGCTCTAATCACGATTATCAAAATCTCCTCAAATATTATCAATACCTTACATGATATTATCAAAGTATTGCAAGATATTACCAAATCGTGTTAAATATTACAAAATCTTGTCTTCTATTTTCAAAGTCTTGTGAGGTATTTTGAGAATCCTTTCTGGCATTACCTAAATCTTGCAAGCTATTATAAAAATCTAGAATGTTGACAGCAAAATCGTGTCTGGTACTATCCAAATAATATCAAATATTACCAAAATCTTGTATGGTATTATCAAAATAATGTATGATATTATCAAACATCTTATACTACATTATCAAAATAACAACTGGTATAATGAGAATTCTCTATGGTATTATCATCCCCTTAAATGATATCATCGAAATCTTACAAGTTGTTAGCATAATCTTGCATTGTATTATCAAATCTTACGTAACATTAACAAGATTACCAAAATTGATTATTACTTAGTGTGGCACGCCACGCTAAGTGAACCTGAACGAACTTAACTTGAAAAGCAGTTAACTCAATTTAACCTAGCTTAATATTTAGTTATGCTGTTGTTTATAACCAAAGCAGAGAAGATGAAAGCACTTGAGGTAGTGGAAAAGCGCCCTATCTAGACTTTAAATGTAAAACTCACGGAAAATATGGAGTTGTCATAATATCTGACACAATTTTGATAATTTTGAGAATAACAGGCACGATTTTGATAGCACTACGTTAAAATTTTGTTAACAGTGAAAAAGATTTTTATAGCACCATATTGGATTTTGGTTATAGCATACACATTTTCATTGTAGTTGAAAATATTTTGTAAATGTCAGACAAGATTTTGATAATACAATTCAATATTTTGTTAATAGCTTGCAAGATTTTGATAATGTCGCTTAAGGTTTTGATAATACCATAGAGAACTCTCATTATATGATATTTTGATAATGTAGTTACGGGATTTTGATAATATCAGACATGATTTTTATCATGTCTGTTTGATAATATCACAAAATTTGGAAACACTTGACAAGATTTTGATAATAACAAGCATAGTTTTGGTGGCACCATGTTAAATTTAATAATAACCGATATGATTTTGAAAACACCATATAAGATTTTGATAATAACAGGCACATTTTGGTAATACCAGAAAATATTTTTGCTAATGCCAGGTGGAGGATTCTTATCGTGTCTGACAAGATTTACTAATAATTGACGAGATTTTGATAATGTTGCGAAAGATTGAGATAATACTTGCGATAATTTTGATAATTACAGACAAGAAATTGATGTCATCATGCTAGAGTTTGATAATATTAGATAGTAAGAGAAAATATTGTGTTATTATCAGGTAAGATTTTGATAATGATTTTGTTAATAGTTTGCGAGACTTAGGTAATACCAGAGAAGACACTTATAATAAGTGGAAGACTAGTTAATACCAGAAAAGATTTTGTAATACCTAGCAAGATTTGGTAATATTATGTAAGACATTAATACTATAAATTAAGATGTTTGATAATATCAGACAGTTTTTCATAATATTTGACAAGATTTTGATAATCTTTATTATAACAGACACGAGTTTGATAGCACTATGCTAAATTTTGATTTTAGTGGAAATTATTTTGATAGCATCATATTAGATTTTGTTAATTGTGAACACGTTTTAGTAGAAGCTGAAAATATTCTGTTAATGTCATAAAAGATTTTTATAATACCATGCAAGACTTTGTTGATAACTTGCAAGATTTTGATATTATTGTGTGTAGTTACGATAGTACCATAGAGAATTTTCATTATATTAGTCGAGATTTTTATATTATAATGCAAGATTTTTAATAATTTTACACAGGATTTTGATAGTACCACACAGAAATTTGGTAATACTTGGCAGTATTTTGATAATCTTGATAATAGCAGACACGATTTCATAGTACCACGTGAGATTTGGGCAATAGTAGATATGATTTTAACGAAACCATTTTAGATTTTGACAATATCAACCACGTTTTGATTATACCAGAAAATATTTTGCTAGTCTCAGGTACGATTTTGATAATATCATACAAGATTTTGCTAAAAACTTGCATAATTTTGATAATACCACGTAAGGTTCTTTTAAAGCAATAGAGGATTCTTGTTAAATCAGGCAAGATCGTGATAATGTAGTGCAAAATAATTTTGGTAATATCACACAAGATTTTGAAACACTAGGCAGAAACTTTTACCAATATCACAACTGATTGTCCTATGGCACCCTTCCAAAAAAATATTCATTCGACAGAACTATTTTGTAATAGCCTGTCAAAATTACGTAGAAATGATTTCAAATTGTTTATGTCAATCTCATTACCTGTATACCATGTCTAATTTTAATATGAACCTGTTGAAAAAACCTTCAAATATCAAAATCAATGAAGGTTTCTCAGGGTACACTCCTTGATTCAATCATGTTTCTAGCTTTAACATCACAAATTTTCTCAAAACAGGCCAATTGCAAGACAAATCCTTGATTGAAGTCTGCAATTTTTCTCTACTATTCACCAATTTAACAACCTATTGTCCTATGGTCCTCTTCTAAAATATACACTTGAAAGAACTATTTGCTAATAACCCGTCAAATTTACGTAGACATCTTTTCACATTGTCTATGTCAACCTCATTATCAGCATATCACGTCCGATTGTAATATGAACCTATTAAATATCACTATCATAACACCAAAATGCAAAGTAAAATTTTAATTGAAGCAATGTTACATACGGTATTACACATTATTAATTAAAAAAACTTTTTCCAAAAAATAAGTTTTCATAGAAAAATAAATAACTCTATTAAACCAAAAATGAGCAAAAATAAAATCAAATAATCTACCCAGCATACCACAAATCAGCATTCATAAATAAATGAAACCCAAAACAAACAGAAATTACAATAAATAACTGAGTCAAACTCAAAACGAGCAGAAATTAACATGAGTACGGCTCAAAATCCCTATGCCTTCCCAAGGCTAGAACATAATTTGCACTTTACTGAAAAAATGTAATTTTTTTTACTTTCATAACTAATAAATCTGATAATACTAACATTTTGATTACTAAATATCAGTATATGTATATTAAACTGACAATGCACATTAATTTGTATATTTTCAGTATAGTATAAATTATATTAAGGCCTTGGGAAGGCATTGGGGTTTTGAGCACCACTCATCTTAATTTCTGCTCGTTTTGAGTTTGACGGGGTTATTTATTGTAATTTCTTTTCGTTTTGGGTTTTATTTATTTATCGATATTGATTTGTGGCAGTTTCAGGCTTGGTAGATTATTTGGTTATATTTTTTTGCTCATTTTTGGTTTAATAGAGTTCTTTACTTTTCTTTGAAAAACTTATTTTGTGGCAAAAGTTGTTTCTAACTAACTTCTGTTCATTTTATACTGACATAGTCTTTTCAGGGAAAAAGAAAATAATACTTTAAATCTTTTTCTTTTTATAAGAATTTGTAGTTTGGCCTGCTATTTGTATGCTGGAGAAAAATTTTCAGCAATTTTTAACAACATAAACCCTTTTAGAAATCTAGGCACAAACAGTAGTGTTTAATTTAGTTTCATACCTCCTCTAGTTGACCTGAAATAGAAAACTTAATACCATTGGCAAAAAAATCTGTTTACTTTCTTTGATAGCTTGGATACACTTCCGATGCTTTGGTTTGGTTAAATTTTAAGAGAAGAAGTAGCCCCGAAAGTATGAACATAATACCCTCAGTCGTTCTTGGGATACTGCTGAGATGGCTTATTGGGAATTATCATTAAAACATAAAGGGTAAATGGGAGGGTGGGTGTAGTAGGGGGACTAGTTGCCCTCCAATCACTTTCGTCTATTAGAAAGGGCATTAGTCCTTTCTATTTTCAATGGAATGAGCCCTTTTCGAAGTTCCTACGACAACTCCTTCCATACGAAGTGCCCTGGTCTACACAAAAAAATAATAATATCTTATATCCACAT
Source organism: Artemia sinica (assembly GCA_027921565.1). Classification (NCBI taxonomy): domain Eukaryota; kingdom Metazoa; phylum Arthropoda; class Branchiopoda; order Anostraca; family Artemiidae; genus Artemia; species Artemia sinica. The sequence goes on along the minus strand of CM051271.1, from coordinate 41,495,386 downwards.
CGATCTTTGCTATAAAAATGTCGAGCCTTCCAATATTTTTTTGACAATTAATAAAGGTACTAGCCCTTTCAATTTCCAATTGAATGAGTCCTTTTTTAGTTTCTACGACAACGCTTTCTATAAACACCTTATATGCCCCTATGGCATAATTTACAACCCTTGCCCTGAGGGCTGTGAGTCATCCTCAAAGACCTAATTTACAGATCTTTCAACTACGTTAAACAAAATGGCTATCTCAAAATTTTAATTGGATGTGTTTGAGGAAATGATGGGCGTGAGAGGTGGGGTAGTTGCTTTTCAATCGCTTTCGACCATTAAAAAGCGCTTTACCCGTTTTAATTTCAAGTCGAATGAGCTCTTTTTGAAATTTTTATGATAACTCTCTCTACATAAACCTCTTATGCCCCAAGGGCATAACTTACATTCCTTGCCCTGAGGCTTGTGTTTGGGTTGTCATCCACAAAAACATAATTTCCAGAACTTTCAACTACGTAGAAAAAAATGGCTATCTCAAAATTTGATTGTATGTGTTTGGGGGAATGGTGGGCGTGAGAGAGTGATTATTTGCCCTCCAATTACTTTCGACTATTAAAAGGGGCACTAGCCATTTCAATTTCCAATCGAATAAGCCAGTTTTGAATTTTCTACGACAACGCTTTCTATAAAAACTGATATACCCCCAGGGCATTACTTACAACCCTTTACTTGAGTGCTGTGGGGGAGGGGATGTCATTCTTAAAGACCTAATTAAAAAAACTTTTAAGTGCGTCGAACAAAATGGCTATCTCAAAATGTTGATTGGATGTGTTTGGGGAAAAGAACTTACAACTACGTTGAATAAAGCAGTTATCTCAAAATTTCGATTGGATGTGTTTGGATAAATTGTGGGCGTAAGAGGGGGGTTATTTGCCCTCCAATCACTTTCGACTATTAAAAATGGCACTAGCCTTTTTCATTTCAAATCGAATGAGCCCTTTTTCAAGTTTCTACGACAAAGCTTTCAATGAAAACCTTATATGCTCCCGGGGCATAACTTATAACCCTTATCCTGAAGACTCTGGGGGGATTGTCCTGCTCAAAGGTATAATTTCCAAAACTTTCAACTACGCTGAACAAAATGGCTATCTCAAAATTTGGATTGGATGTGTTTGGGGAATTAAAGGGCGTAGAAGGGGTGTTACTTGCCATCCAATCAGTTTCGACTATTAAGAACGGCCCTAGTCATGTCGATTTCCAATCGAATGAGCCCTTTTTGAAGTGTCTACGACAACGCTTTCTATATAAACGTTATAAGCCCCCAGGGCAGAACTTACAACACTCGCCCTGAGGAATGTGGGGGGGGGGTCTCATTGTCAAAGACCTATTTTCCAGAATTTTAACTATGTTGAACAAAATTTCTATCTCAAAATTTTGATTGGATGTGTTTGGGGGAAAAGTGGGCGTGAGAGGGGGGTTAGTTGCCCTCCAATCACTTTCGACTATTAAAAAGGGCACTAGCCCTTTGAATTTCCAATAGATTGAGCCATTTTTGAAGTTTTTACGACAACGCTTCATATAAAAAGTCTAGTATGCCCCAGGGCATAACTTACAACGCTTGCCCTTAGGGCTGTGGGGAAGTGTCCTCCTCAAAACCATAATTTTCATCTGGAAATCAACTACGCAGAACAAAATGGCTATCTCAAAATTTTGATTGGATGTTTTTTGGTAAATGGTGGGCGTGGAAGGAGTGTTAGTTGCCTTCCGATCACTTTCGACTATTAAAAAGGGCACAAGTCCCTCTAATTTCCAATTGAATGAGCCCTTCTCGAAGTTTCTACGAAAACTTTTTTGATACAAAGTGCCCTGGTCTAAAGTCAAAAAATAATAAATAATACATTATATCTACATCGTTCTTATATGCCCCTAGGGCATAGCTTAAAACCCTTGCCTTGAGGGCTGTTGAGGAGTGTCCTCCTCAAAACTACAATTTCTATCTGGAAATCAACTATGCTCAACAAAATGGATATCTAAAAATTTTGATTGGATATGTTTCGGGAAATCGTGGATGTGGAAGGGGCGTTAGTTGCCTTCCAATCACCTTCGACTATTAAAAAGGGCACTAGTCGTTTCAATTTCCAGTCGAATGAGCCCTTTTCCAAGTTTCTACGACAACTTGTTCTTTACGAAGTGTCCTGGTATGGAAACAAAAAAAAATAAAATAATAATAATACATTGGGCCAACATCGTTCTTTACTTAGGCAGCGCTATGGTGCTGCCTATGAGTAATATCATTGAAAAAGTTAGGACCTTTTGAATCTGTTCCATAAAACAATTCATTATGGTCTCTTTTCACAGTGTAGCTATTGTTTTTTCTTAGTTCGTAGTCAGTAGAATAATCATTAATCCATTCAGAGTCATTCAGAATTTGTAATGTGGGGTCACCTACAAACTCAAAATGCGTTTTGACATTGGTATTATTGGGCTCATTGACTTTATCTGTTGGTATACAATCGGTGGTACTAATAATATTCACATGCGCTTTGCTATTCGTCGAAATGTCTTAATTTTCCTTGGGGAAATTATCTGCTAATGCCATTTTTATTTTACTTGCGATTTCATTGTCTATTATCACATTTTACATAGGTAGCAGTTTCGACAAGCCGACAAGATATTGTTTATGATATTGGCGCAGCTGTACACCTGTATTCTTTTTAAATTCTGTTGAATACTAATACCCGAAAGATGGCGATATTATCTGTCAATGGGTAACATGTTACCACCAGATATAGCAAGAAGCTAGCCCTCGTCATCAACTAATAGTTTTATGTTTGCATTCTCTCTGAGCACTAACATCTCTTGAAACGTTACTCTCCCATATCCACCATCATAGGAGTTGAACCTTTTCGATACTCCGAAAGATTCTAATCTCTCACTGGCATGGCAACGCATGCATACATTACCAATAGCATTACCACTAGTAGTTGTTTCATAGTTCAAATATAGGCCTTTGTCAGCATTCAACACAGCGATAACTTTATCATGTGCACCCACTTTCTTGGAATGTTTCATCTGCACTTTTTTTTATATATGATGTAAGTGTTTATTCTTCTAATGCACAATCAATATTAATCAAAACATACAATAAACCGTCTACTGTCAATCATCAACCATAAAGTACCACGGGGGCGGCAACATAGAATATTGGAGACATAACGAAGTAATTCATTGAAATTTTCTATTTGAAATAATGGCACATACAATACTATATATTTACATAAAAATTCATATGGCGTAATGTAGTGCTCCACAAGCATTTATCATACTCAAATACATTATAATTGGCTTTCTGGTGATTACAGTCGATTGCTTCATGTTCCACAGTCAATAACAAAAGTACACATTTACATATAATATCACCAGCGGGATTTTCAAGCCAAAGGCAAAAGAAATTCGATTGTGATATTTTTGAAATGCGAAATGAAAATTGCATACATATGCTATTCATGATTTTTGTTTTAGAAAAAACAATATATGGGATGATATTTTTTGGACTAAGTTTTTAATCACTCAGTGAAGGAAACTTTTGATTATATAAACCGGTTCCATTCAACCCAGATAAAAAATTTATTCATAAAAATGTCATGGGATTACTGAATATTAAGTATGTGCCGTCTATAATATGCTAATGTGGTGTACCATCTGTAATATACTAATGAGCTGTATGGTCTGTAATATGCAAATGAGGTTTAGGGTATACGCAAATTTTGTATCTGTTGGCTCCAGAACCCTACAAATACTAATATTAGCAATTCTTCTTTCCATAACAGTGACTTGATAGAAAAATTAAAACAATAATATTTTTGGAGAAGTTTTTTAACTATTTGTTTTACGGGGGTTCGCTACCTTAAAATAATTTTGTGAGCCTCAGCTCGGCTGACCGTCTTAAATACAAAGGGTTCATTAGCGAATTCTCCCAGAGGACTAGCCACCATAGAGACACAATGAGAATCTTGCTTTGACTATGATATTTGATCTGTAAAGACAAGGAAATTGTATTTCCTTGTATTGGCAAGGTTTTCAATAAAAGCGGGTAGCACCACAGGGAACTGCTAAAACCACCAAACTTTTTAAATGATTAAGTAAAAAAACTTTTTCCACAAATTAAGTTTTTAAAAGATAAGCAAAGAACTCCATTAAACAAAAAAAGTGCAAAAATAATTTCAAATAATCTACCAAGCGTGAAACTACCACAAATCAGCATCGATAAATAAATGAAACCCAAAACGAACTCAAAACGGGCCAAAAATAACTTATGTTGGGATCAAAACCCTTATGCCTTCCCAAGGTCAGAACATAATTTGCACTTACTGAAAAAATATACATGTTTTTACTTTTATAGCTTTAATAAATCAAATAATATTAACATTTTGATTACTAAATATCAGTATGTGTATATTGAACTGACAATGCACATTCATTTGTATTTTTTTCAGTAAAGTGCAAATTATGATCTGGCCATGGGAAGACATGGGGGTTTTGATCCCAACTAATGTTAATTTCTGCTTGTTTTGAGTTTGAATCGGTTATTTATTACAATTTCTGTTTGTTTTGGGTTTCATTTATTTAACGATGCTAATTTGTGGTAATTTCACGCTTGGTAGATTATTTTATTTTATTTTTGCTCATTTTTTGTTTAATGAAGTTCTTTACTTTTCATTGAAAAACTTATTTTTTGGAAAAAGTTTTCTTATTTAATTTCTGTTCGTTTTATATTGACACAGTCTTTTCAGGGAAAAAGAAAATAATACTTTAGATATTTTCATTTTTTTAAGAATTTATAGTCTGCCCTGCTATTTGTATGCTGGAGAAAAATTTTCAGCAATTTTTAAAAACATACACCCTTTTAAAAATCTGGACACAAATAGTACTGTTTAATTTAGTTTCATACCTCCTCTAGTTGACCTGAAATGGAAAACTTGATACCATTCGCCAAAAAATATGTTTACTTTCTTTGATAGCTTTGATACACTTACGCTATTTTGATTTGGTTAAATTTTAAGAGCAGAAGTACCCCGAAAGTTTGAACATAATACCCTCGGTCGTTCTTGGGATACTGCTGAGATGGCTTATTGGGAATTATCATTAAAACAATTCATTTTGATTTAATCTTAAGGCAACGTTTTGTTTTTAAACATAAAGGCAAATGGGAAGGTGGGCGTGGGAAGGGGATTAGTTTCCCTCCAATCACTTTTGACTATTAAAAAGGGCATCAGATCTTTCTATTTTCAATTTAATGAGTGGTTTTCAAAGTTCCTACGACAACTCCCTCGATACGAAGTGCCTTGGTCTAAACAACAACTACAACAAAAATACATTATACCCACTTCGATCTTTACTATAAAATAAAAATTACAAGCCTTTCAATCCCTTTGGACTATTAAAAAGGCCACTAGGCCTTTCAATTTACAATCGAATAAGCCATTTTTGAGTTTCTACGACAACACTTTCTACAAACATCTTATATGCCCACAGGGCATAAATTACAACCCTTACCCTAAGGCCTGTGAGGATGGTTGTCATCCTCTAAGACCTAATTTCCAGAACTTTCAGCAACGTTAAACAAAATAGCTATCTCAAAATTTGATCGGACATGTCTGGGAAAACTGTGGGCGTGAGAGGGGCATTAGTCGCTCTCCAATCACTTTCAACTATTAAAAAAGATCCTAGCCCTTTAAATTTCCAATCAAATGAGTCCTTTTGAAGTTTCTACGGCAATGATTTCAATAAAAGGCTTTTATACCCCTAGGGCACAACTTACAACCCTTGACCTGAGGGCTGCGGGGGGGGTGTCATCCTCAAAGACCTAATTTCCAGAACTTTCTGCAACGTTGATCAAAATGGCTATCTGAAAATTTTGATTGGATGTGTTTGGGGGAATGTTGGGCGTGAGAGGGGGGTTAGTTATCCTCCAATCACTTTCAACTATTAAAAAGGGCACTAGTCCTCTCAATTTCCAATTGAATGAGCTCCTTTTGAAGTTTTTACGACAACTCTATCTATAAAAACCTTATATGCCCCCACGGCATAACCTACAACCTTTGCCCTGGGGGCTCTGAGGGGTTTGTCATCCTTAAATACATACTTTCCAGAACTTTCAAAAATGGCTATCTCTAAACTTTGATTGAATGTGTTTGGGGAAAGGGTGGGCTTGAGACGGGGGTTAATTACTCTACACTCATTTTTGACTATTAAAAAGAGCAATTTCAATTTCCAATCAAACGAGCCCTTTTTGAAATTTCTACAACAACTTTCTATAAAAACCTTATATGCCCCCAGGGCATAACTTACAACCCTTGCACTGAGGGCTCTGATGGGGCTATCATCCTAAAATACCTAATTTCCAGAACTTTCGACTACGTTGAACAAAATGGATATTTCAAAATTGTGATTGGATGTATTTGGGGAAATGGGGGACGTGAGAGGGTGGTTAGTTGCCCTTCAATCACATTTGGGTATTAAAAGGTAACTAGCCATTTCAATTTCCAATTGAATGAGCCATTTTTGAAGTTTCTACAACAGCGCTTTCTATAAAATGCTTATATGCCCCTAGGGCATAGCTTAGGACCCTTGCCATGAGGAATGTGGGGGAGTGTCCTCCTCAAAAAAATAGCTTCTATCTGGAAATCAACTACGCTGAACAAAATGGCCATCTAATAATTTTGAATTGATGTGTTGGGGAAAAGGTGTGCGTGAGAGGGGGGTTAGTTGCCCTCAAATCACTTTGGACTATTAAACAGGGCACTAGATCTTTGAATTTCCAATCAAATGAGCCCTTTTTCAAGTTTCTACGACAAAGATTTCAATAAAATTCATATGCCCTCAGGGCATAAATTATAACGCTTGCCCTGAAGGCGGTGGGGGGGAGTGTCCTGCTCAAAGGTATAATTTTATGAACTTTAAACTGCGTGGAACAAAAAGGCTATCCCAAAATTTTGATTGGATGAGTTTGGGGAAATGGTGGGCGTGGAAGGGATGTTAGTTGCCTTCTAATCACTTTCGACTATTAAAAAGGGCACTTCCAAGCAAATGAGCCCTTTTCGAAGTTTCTACGATTAAACAAAAAATGAGCAAAAATAAAATCAAATAATCTACCAAGCGTGAAACTACCAGAAATAGCATCGTTAAATAAATGAAACCCAAAACGAACTGAAATTATAATAAATAACCGAGTCAAACTCAAAACGAGCAGAAATTAACATTAGTTGGGACAACACGTTCTATAAAAACCTTATATGCCCCCAGGGCATAACTTGCAACCCTTGCACTGAGGGCTGTGGGGGGTTGTCATACTCAAAGATCTAATTTCCATAACTTTCAACTACGTTGAACCAAAAGGCTATCTTAAAATTATGATTGAATGTATTTGGGGAAAAGGTGGGCGTGAAAGTTGGGGATTAGTTGCCCTCCAATCACTTTCGACTATTAAAAAGGGCACTAGCCCTTTGAATTTCCAATCGAATGTTTCTTTTTTGAAGTTTCTACGACAACGCTTTCTATAAAAACCTTATATGCCCCCAGGGTATAACTTACAACCCTTGCCCTGAGGGCTGCAGGAGAGTGTCCTCCTCAAAAACATAATATCTATCTAGAAATGAACTAAGTTGAACAAAATGGCTAATAATGTAATAATAAATAATACAGTGTGCCAACATTGTTCTTATATGCCTCCAGGGCATAACTTAAAACCCTTGCCCTGAGGGTTGTGGGGGAGTGACCTACTCAAAAACATGTTTTCTATCTGGAAATCAACTACGCGTAACAAAATGGCTATCTTAAAATTTTGATTGGATGTGTTTCGGGAAATGGTGGGCGTGGAAGGGGTGTTAGTTGCCATCCAATCACTTTGGACTATTAAAAAGGGCACAAGCCACTCCAATTTCCAATTGAATGAGCCCTTTTCGAAGTTTCTATGACAACTTCTTCGATACGAAGTGCCATGGTCTAAAGGAAAAAAAAATAATACATTGTTCCAACACCGTTCTTATATGGCCCCGGGGCATAACTTAAAACCCTTACCCTGAGGGTTGGGGAAGTGACCTCCTCAAAAACATATTTTATATCTGGAAATCAACTACGCTGAACAAAATGGCTATCTTAAATTTTGATTGGATTTGTTTGGGGGAATGATAGACGTTGGGGGGGCTAGTTGCCCTCCAATCTCTTTCGACTATTAGAAAGGGTACTAGCCACTCCCATTTCCAATCGAATGAGCCCGTTTCGTAGTTTCTACGACAACTCCTTCGATACAAAGTGCCCTGGATAATAATACATTGTGCCAACATCGTTCTTTATTTAGGCAGCGCTATTGCACTGCCTATGATATTTCTTTGAGCGGATTTTTAGGGCTTTCTTAGAAAGGTATGTTGGAACACTTTTAGGGACTACCCTTTCCTCAGCTTTAAGGACATAATTCACACTTTCGAACGATGCAAGTTCCATTAAAACTGAATATCTCTATCTTCAGTGCAAAAGCTAAATGGCTTATCTATGATTTCTGGGAAGGCAGGTGTCGGCTTTGAGTTTTCTGTCCTGTATTTGAATCTCTTATCCAAGCTATGAAAGCTATGGCATGACTTCCCAATCATTCTAAATTGTTCGGCTTCACACATTAAAAAGTTCACAATACCCGAGATAGGGTGATCCTTTAAGATATCGAACCTCTATAAGGGGATTTGATGCCGTAGGCTAATAACAACTCACAAATAGGTACAAACTAAGAAAATTCAGTTAATGCTAATTTTAATTTTTACCATTCAAAAATATATTTTTGATCTTAATTAACTTTGTAGGATTTTTTTTTATTTGTACCTATTTATGAGTTGTTCTTAGTCAATGAGAGTTTGTTTCACTCATTTCAAAACAAAATAAGCTACAGAGGTTTAGTAAAGACCAAGGTCCATCAGTGAAGCTGGTGAATCATACATGTAAATAACTGCAATCTGACCAATAGCAAGACTGGCCGCAGATTAAACATATGGTTTGTAATATTGTGTTTAAAGTTTTGTTAACGCGCTTTTAACACAAAACGCGTTAAAATGAAAATTAGCTTTGCATGACTTCCTTAGTTTATAGCATAGGTTTCTTTTTAGTGGATTTTATTCGTTGGCCGATTCTTCCTCAGTTCAAAACCATAGAGGAGTTTCCTCAGTACTTATGTATTAGAGCAAACACACTGTTGTTCTTGATCTCTTATAAAACCGATTTCTCTACTTGCTCTCGGAGATTATCAGCGTAGCCTGAGTCGGATAAACTACTATGCAGGTATATTTTAATTAAATATTTAATATAAAGAGTTGGTTGGGTTAGGTATTTAATCTAATGCGTTTTGTGCGGCCTTCTTTTCAAAATTCTCTTTTGTAGTCTCAATAATTTTGGTACTAAAGTATCATATTTTCATCATATTTTGGTATTTTTCTTAAAGATTAACCCAACTTCACTTCTTGAGTGTGGTCCCCCAAGGGGGGACCTTGTCCCTGAGGGTTCATAATAGAAACTGGGGCACCCTTGCCCGAGGTCATAAATACAGGCGGAGGAGGAAGAAGGCCCCTCAAATGTACACTCAAAAGGGCCCGCTGGTTTGTCCACAAGTCCCAGAGTTACAAACCTGCTCCCAGTAATAAGTTAAATTGCATGGTGATGCAGAACACCATCGCAGGAGGATCCTTTATAGGAGGACAACTGTGGCAGGGCGTGAGATCCAGATCTATAGACAACGGCCTCTGCAAAGGGCCGCCTCGACCCTTTCGGGGTACCTGCAAGACTGGGGACCTTGCGGTCAACTCTATTCCCACTTGATGAGTGGCGCCCCTCGAGGAAATTATAGCCTAGTAAATGACACAGCATTCGCACGGGAATCTGACTAATGGACAGTTCTTCTGGGCTTGGTATGTTTTGACGGGTGTCTTCGGGCTGAAAAACCTCTTCCTAGCTAATTTATCTATTATGGGCTGCCTCCCCGTAGTAGCATAATATTTGTAGGCATGAATACATAATGAGTCGGAGGTAATAGGCTTGAGATTGTCTGTGCAGGATTTCGACTCTTGTTAATAGAAGAGCATCGCAAAGTGCTGAAAACCATGTTGTGACTAAGATGGGTCCTGGATTGCACAAAGCCTTCATTCATAAAGGTCCAAGGAACTTCTTGCTGTCCAGCTCTAAGCCGGCTTAAGCACTTCGGCGTAGACTTGAGAAGATATGTGATCCCCGTCCTGCACTGGTATCCGGGATCATTGCTTTTCCTGAGGCGAAAATAATTTCAATGATTTAAAGAACATGAAAATTGGAACTTGGAATGTTACGACGTTAAAAAATGACCATCGTATCGACATTTTGACTGACGAATTCAGACGATTCGAACTGGATTTATTAGGAATTTCAGAAACTCATATCACAGGGGTAGAAAGCATGAAATTAGGTGATATAGAATTTGTTTACTCAGGCAGGAAGGATGGGGTACATAGACAGGGAGTAGGGCTCATGATGAATAAGGAAGCTGCTAAGTCTTGTTTAGGCTGAGAAGGTATTAATAATAGAATACTAATTGCTAATTTTATGACTAGAAAGTTCAGGGTATCAGTTATAGTAGTATACGCCCCTGTAGAACCGACTGACGGAGATACTAGTGACTCAGATGAATTTTACTTACAGTTACAGGAGCAAATAGACAGGGTCCCAGGTAGAAATATGATGTTATTACTGGGAGATTTTAACGCCCAGGTTGGTAGAAATAGGGATAGATGGTATCCCAGCCTAGGTAAATTTGGTGTAGGAAAAGAAAACAGTAATGGATACAGACTTTTGCAATTTTGTAGGTATAACAATCTAGTTATAACCAATACGGTGTTTGGTCATAAAATGGCTAATAAGTTAACATGGTATTCACGTGATGGTAAGACAGCAAACCTTATTGATTATGTTATAGTAAACCGAAGACTGGCAGGATCAATACAAGATACTAGGGTATATAGGAGTGCTGTTATTGATGTTAAAGTAAAGATCACCATCTAGTAGTGTCAAGGGTTAATCTAAAGCTGAAATATCGGAGGGTAACTACCTCCCGGGAAGTTATGATGTTGGTAGACTCCAGGATGAGAATTTGAGAGAAACTTTCCAGGAACAGTTGAATACTAAACTTGAGAGTTTAAAATTTGATAATGTGGAAGATGGTTGGAATGATTTTCAGAAAAATAATTTGTGAAGTTGCTGAAGGCGTATTAGGGAAGAAAGCTAGAACTGCAGCTAAGAACATTAGTGAAAAAGCTTTATGTTTAATAGAAAGGAGAAAGGACTTGTACAAGAATTATCTGAGTGATAGATCGTATGAAAACAAAAGAAATGTAAAGAAAGTGGAGAAAGCATTAAAATATGAACTAAGGAGGTGTGAAGTGGAGGCCATGGATAAAATTGCCGAGGATCTGGAAGATGCAGCTAGACGGCATAATAGTAAAATATTGTACTGGCACGTTAACAAATTGAGCGGTAGTAGTCAATCCAGACTTGGCCCAGTTAAAGATAGGAATGGGGTCACAATTAGCGATAAGGAAAAAACTAAAGAGAGATGGCCGAACATTTTGAGAATTTGCTAACCGAGATAGAGTTGCACGAAAAAATATAGAGGAAATGAAAAAGTTTGTGATACCTTGGATGTGAAGGAAGATTTGTTTTGTGAGGAGGAATTAGCAACAGTACTAAAAGGATTAAAGAATAATAAGGCTCCAGGTGCTGATAGGGTGGTAAATGAGTTTCTTAAATATGGTGGCTATGAGGTTAGAAATAAGTTACTGAAGATTATGAATATGATTTTCGAAAAAGGGGAAGTACCTAATGATTTTAGGAAACCCTTAATTAAGCCACTTTATAAGAAAGGTGATAAAAGTGAGTGTGGTAATTATCGAGGCATTAGTCTGGTCTCTGTAGGTAGTAAATTACTTAGTAATATGATACTTTTTAGACTGAGAGATGCTGTCAACAAAGTTTTAAGAAAAGAGCTGTGCGGTTTTAGAAAAGGTAGAGGATGTGTCGACCAAATTTTCACTTTTAGGCTAATAATTGAGAAGTTCCTGAGTTTTCAAACACCTTTGGTCCTCAGTTTTATAGATTATGAGCAAGCGTTCGATTCTGTTGATAGAAGAGCTTTAGTAAAGATTTTATCCTTGTATGGTATACCAGACAAATACATTAAAGTGATTAGTGCTATGTACGAGAATAACACTGCTGCGGTTAAGGTAGGCAATGAGGTTAGCAGCTGGTTTTGTATTAAATCAGGAGTTAAGCAGGGTTGTGTTCTATCTCCCTTTGTATGGATTATTTTGATGGACTTTGTTTTAAGGAGCACAGGAAAGGCAATGGGAGACCACGGAATCAAATGGGGAGGAAAAAGTCTCCTGGACTTGGACTATGCTGATGATTTAAGCATCCTAGATGAAAGTGTGAGCAAAATGAATGAAGTTTTAGAGGTTTTGCGAGTTCAGGGTGCTAGAATTGGTTTGAAAATTAATGTTAGGAAGACTAAGTCACTAAGTCTAGGAATAAGTGAAGATGAAAAGGTGACGTTGGGTAATGAAAAGATTGATCATGTGGGCACCTTCACTTACCTTGGTAGTATTATTAGTAAAGATGGTGGGAGCAGTGAAGATGTTAAATATAGAATAGCCAAGGCTCAGGGTGTTTTTTCACAGTTAAAAAAAGTCTGGAAGAATAGGAAGATAAGTCTGCAAACCAAGATTAGAACATTAGAAGCTATTGTGATGACAGTGGTCAAATATGGCTCTGAAGCATGGACGCTCCGAAAAGCAAATGAAGGTTTGCTAGATGTTTTCCAGAGAAATTGCTTAAGGATTGTTCCGGGTACCCGGCTGACTGACCGTATTTAAACAATAGGCTATACGAAAATGTGGTTCAATACCGCTCTCTAGGGCTATAATGAAAGAAAGGTTGAGGTGGCTAGGGCACGTTATGCAGATGAACGATGACAGATTGCCGAAGATTGTTATTTTTGGCAAACCGTCTAGGGCTAAACGGAAAACAGGTCGTCCTCGTCTGAGGTGGGAGGACGTCATAAAGAAAGATTTAAAGGAAATGGGAACTTCGTGGACGGGTGTAAAAAGGGAGCCTTTGAATATATTGGGGAGGAGGAAGAGCGGGCATAGCTGTGTTGGCCTCAGGCGGCATGGTGCTGCGGTGAGATGTTAGTAGTAGTTGTAGTAGTAGTAGAATAGACGCATTGTGGTTAAAGATCGCAATGCTTAGTTGCCTTTTCTAACAAGGTTCATAACATGTTGGTTATCGTTATGAACGTCATTGAACGTAACAATGAACCTTCGTTACTGAACGTCACACTAAGGACAACTGCAGTCGAAGTATTAGGGTACCAGGAGTCAGTGCAAGCAATTATTCATTTCAAACGATTGAAGTGTATCACTTCGGTCTTATTAAAATTATTGAACCGTTATTAGATTATCTTATGATGTGTTTTGCTTATGTTTCAGGTGTGAATTGCATTAAGAACAATTTCTCTTTCTTTTTTTTAGGTTATGTTAACTGAGTTTTTCACCACTTGGACATGCTCATATATATATATATATATATATATATATATATATATATATATATATATATATATATATATATTATATATATATATATATATATATATATATATATATATATATATATATATATATATATATATATATACATATACATATATATATATATATATATATATATATATATATATATATATATATATATATATATATATATATATATATATATATATATATATATATATATATATCTATATATATATATATATATATATATATATATATATATATATATATATATACATATACATATATATATATATATATATATATATATATATATATATATATATAATATATATATATATATATATTATATATATATATTATATATATATATATATATAATATATATATATATATATATATATATATATATAATATATATATATATATATATATATATATATATATATATATATATATATATATATATATATATATATATATATATATATATATATATATATTATATATATATATATATATATATATATATATATATATATATATATATATATATATATATATATATTATATATATATATATATATATATATATATATATATATATATATATATATATATATATATATATATATATATATATATACTATCTGTACACAGTGATCCATACAGTGGCCTAGGGCAGGCCGAGTCGTAACCGGTATTGGTAGATATTGAACAAAACAATGTTAAACCTCACGTAAGGGAATATTCCATATAACAAAAATATATACAAAAATCCTGCTATTTCAAACTACTGCCTTCTATTTCAAGCCTTAAGAGGATTCGATATCTTAAAGTATCACCCTATCTCGTCCATTATAGAAAAGACTTAGATTTTTAGGCCATACTATTTAAAATTGATTCGACATTCCAGCCATAATTTGTAGATCATCGATAAGAAGTTCGAATATATCACAGAAACTACTATCCAACACCTACCTTCCGAAGAAATCTTAGAAAAAACATTTAGCTTTTCCTCTTTTTGTGCTGAAGATAGAGATATTCAGTTTTAATAAAAGCTTCCATCATCAGAAAGTGTGAATTACAGTTTTTCGATTGAATGGGAGCAGAATTTTCTTTTTAAAGTTCAGGAAAGGGCAGTTCCTGAAAATATTCTAGCCTTCCTACTAGAAAAACGCTAAATATTTGACCAAAAGATAGATCATAGGATTTGGCTGTTTTGGGAGTTCCCTGTGATGCTACCCGCTTTGATTGACAAAATTGCCAATACAAGGGACGTAAAATTTCATGGTCTTTTCAACGAAATTTTATAGTCAAACTACAGATTCTCAATAACTCCCGATAGTGGCTAGTCTCTAGGTGAATTCGGTAATAACCCCTTTTTCTTTGAGATAGATATATATCAATATCGATATGTGTAGAGATATATGTATATATCGATCTAGATATTTTCGGTATTGATATAATATAGAATTATATAAATATATTATAGATATAGAAATTCTTTTCCTTGACATTGAAGTCTAATAACTATGAAATAGAGTTTAGGCTATCCATTCAATTCTGTTCTCTTTATAAGGGAAACTATACCTTATCTTCTTTAGAAAATAACGTCACCTGTATTCTTTTCTTTTTTCGAGAATCAATTTTATTCCAAATATAAAAAAGCTTTGACGACAATGTACATCTTAGTTTTACCATATAATTTAGAGCATATTAATAGCATTTAATAATGACGTCTCCGTATTCGTGAGAAATCTATTAATTTGAGAACATAAAGAACTTGTTGAAAACAAAAAAAGCACTGTGTAATTTTTCAAATAGCACCATCTACAAAAATGAAATTTAAAGAAGGAAATAATTTAAACGATACTTCTGAGCAAACAATGGCGGCTAAATTCCTTCTCACGTATGTACTAAAAAGGAAAAAGTTAGTTTGTAATTGAATTCATCAAGTTACTTTATTTGATTTTTACCTATATATCTAGGTAAAACCAAAGCCTGTTGCAGGAAAATGATCTTTTCTCATTGTGTTGCTGTTAGGTTTTCTTAAATTTCAAAAGGAAAATAAATGCCTTCAGGAAGGCAGGATTTTTTTTTGGGGGGGGGGGGAAACGTTAATGGCCATTTCATTTTTTTTTGCCTATATATATATATATTTATTTATGCCCGCTTACAATGGAGAAATGGAGAAAAAAAAGCGGAGTACAAAATGAAACAAAAAAAGAAGAAAAACATGTTCAACACTAAAAATTAAATACAGGTATTTCATTCACTGAAACAGTTGAGTCAGCGGTGAGTCGTAGAGTTTACTGAGGGATCGTCTTGAGGCTCTCCGTTCTAGATCAATCACCTTGGTTGATGGATCAAGGATTCCATATATGGATGAGATCTCCGTGTTAGAAAATCTTAGTGGAAGTCCCAGCAAAAATTTTGCAAATCTGTAGTACGTGGTTCGTATTTTTCGACGCTCGGTGAGGGACAACATTTCCCACAAGGGTGATATATACCAGATGGCAGGAGAGACGACGGCGTTGAATAGTTTTGACTTAATAAATCGATTAAATGACCACTTGCATTTGACAGCTTTTCCATATGCTGAGCGGATAGATTTACAGACTGATTCAGCCAACAAGCCTCTAGTTGACCTAGGCGTCTGGCCATACGTGATACCAAGGTAATTTAGGGACTGGGACTGCTGGATTCCGATACCGTCAAGGACAAGATTGGAATTGGTCGAGTTGGTGCCGCTAAAAACGATAAATTCGGTTTTCTCTATGTTGACTCGTAGTCCTATTCTTCTGTATAGGGTCACTAAAAGACGAAGATTCTCTTGTAGACCCCTCAGCGTGCTGCTTAGGAGCAACAAGTCATCTGCATAAGAAATGAAACTTAGATCCAAGCCCTCCAAAAAGAAGGTCCCACGAACGAATCTAGTTACAGAGTAAATCGCAGAATTAAAGATGATAGGGCTTAGAGCAGATCCTTGCCGAACTCCTTTGAAGAGCCGAATGGGTTCAGAAAGCTTTTGCTTGCGGTGACCGGCGATTGTTTCCCATCCCAAAGCTAGACGAATATGCGTGTGGGAGTACCAGTCATGGAGAACAAGGACAATGCGGGGGTCGACTCCTGAATCTAAGAGGCACCACAGTGCCTGCGATTGGACGACAGAATCGAACGCAGCGGAAATGTCGACACTGCAGGCAAAGAGTGGCTTTTTAACTAAAGATGTAGACCTCATTATTCTTCTTAGTAGCCGATGGGCGTGTCCACAGCCCAACCCATTTCTGAATCCAAGTTGTTTGTCTCCCATTAGAGCGTGCGACGTAATATGGGGCAACAGTACCTTCTCAAATACTTTGCTGATAACCGATGAAACTGAGATTGGTCTGTAGCTTTTACAAAGCAAGGGATCTCGATTCTTTTTCAGAATATTGGATGTGCGGCAACCATGAAAGTTGGCAGGTGTGAGTCCCTGCTCGATGCTCATTTGGAATAGTAAGGCTAAGTACTCATGTAGACGTTCTGTGCCGTGCTGTAAGTGCCTCGGAGTGATCCCATCGAGCCCTGGAGACTTGTTCTTTTTCAATTTTCTCACAATTATCTCAATATGCCATTTAGAAACAATGACATCAGTGCGGCGGAGTTTTGCGCTGATTAATTGCCTATCTAACTTAGATTTATATACGGAGTCCAGCTCGTTGGGTGGTGGCGCAAACACGTCCTTGTAATGGTTTACCCAACTTTCATCGGGAATGGGACTTTGCACATCAGCGTCGGCCCTGTTAGATTGGAATCGCTTCCATAAGATGTTTGGGTCACTCCTGCAATCACAAGACAACTTCTCCACTTGCTGGACTTGCATATTCTCGACAGTACGCTTGAATTCCTTTTTGGCATGTCGAAAGCACTGAAAAACTACTCCAGAGCGGGGTTTGTCGCAGTCCTTCCACAATTCGTACCAGAACTTGGATCTCTTCTTGGCAAACTTGACATTTGGGTTATCCCATCCCTTTTTACGAGTGTTGGGGTACACTTTTGCCACTGGAACAGCGGCAGATTCCGCAAGCTTCATCGAATGAACAATTTCGGAGCAAAAGATGTTCAGGGCTAGTCTGTCTTCATTTTGGCCATGAGTAAGCAGGTGGAACGGTACTTTGATTTTAGCAAGAGTTGAGTCAAGAATATCTTTGTACAAGGACTGATCTATCCTTTGCCATTCACTCTTGATAAACCATGATCGCCCGGGGCACCGCTTGTAGGTGGAGAATGGTACCATTAAGCTAATCCCAAGGTGATCGCTACAATTGTGTTCCGAGTCAACAATGGCTTTAATCCCGGTCGGAAGTAGGAAATTTACGAAAAAGTGATCGATATCTGATGTAGCCAGGGATGCGCTGTGGACAAACGTGAAGGACTGGGATTTTGGAACCGGGGCCATAGCTTCTGGCAGACACCCCCTTAATATAATGAAAAAACGATCATCATCCAGAAGCTGACAGTTGAAGTCCCCACAGATAATAATTTTTTCTGACTTGTATTGTTCGGCCAACCTCCCGAGTCTCGCACAAGCCTTCGTGTAACGCCTTTCTGAGAGGACATCACGATAATTTGTGGGGAGGTACACTGATATGACTATAAAGCCATTTGGACCAGGAACTCTGATCGCAGAAAAATAATCGCATGAATCAATTAGCGTGCATTGCAAATTGGAGTCTGCAATGATTAAGATTCCACCACTCGGCCTTCCAACTGAGCTGTTGCGGATAGCAGGCTGCAAAAAATAGTCCTTTCCTGGAAATCGGTCAAGGATTGCTGAATGATCGGCTGTTACCAAATGTTCCTGAATGCATATTATGCTATGCTTGGTTACTAGATCACTTAAAAGAGACAGCTTGTGTGGAGCGTGCCCGTATATATTTCTGCTATAAAGCGAGATAGTTGCATTCATTGCTTACGTTTGTTTGAACTAGCCTCTAATTGTCTTTTATAAACCGGGCATTGCGAGCTATAACATGGATGCTTTCCAGAGCAATTAGCACATTTAGTGTCACGGACACATGGATTGTCTTTAGGGTTTTCGTGATCGCCGGAGCACCTGGAACACTTCGCATTGTTAGGGCAATCTCGTTGCAAGTGGTCAAACTTTTGGCATTTAAAACACCTCAGAGGGGCGGCAACATATTTGTCCACCTTGATATGGCAATAACCGACGTAAACGCCATATTTCAGTGCTTTTTCAAGAGCTTCTTTGTCTCTGAATGTTAGCTTGACTGACTTGCTAGTACCATAGCGTTTCGCTTCTTGGATCCCTTCCATAGCAGACTCAATCTCCTCGTTTGTCGTATCTTCAGGGACAAATTTAGCCACTGCCAGGAATTTCGGTTTATGGACTTTAACTACAGCCGCGGAATTCGATTTTATGCTATTAGCTATAGCTTCTGCATCATGCTCGGTTCTAACATACAACACCAGCGTATCGCTTCTCGTAACTACCTTCTGTACTTTTCCGGATGCACCATTGGAATCAAGAAATTCTTTCTGCTTTTGGCACGATTTATAGATTTCGGGTGGTGCTTCTTTTACGTGAAGCGGGATACTTAGAGATTCGCTGGGAGTAGGCCACGTTTTAGTGACAAAACTGGCGTTGCATCGGTCCAGCCATGCATTCATTTTTTCACCACATTCGTTTAGTTTGCACGTTAATGAGGTAAATACATCGTGAGGTATGGAAGGAGTCTCAGATGGATCATAAATAGTGAATTTGAAAGGGAAATCACCCTTAGCGTCCAATTCCTTCATAGCATGAATCGCATCTTCTACAAAAACAGATGCATTTATTGTGCTTCTACGCTCTTTCAAAATGGTTCCATCTTTATCTAATTGATCTCGAATAAATCTTACGGCTTGTGTGACAGATTCCTTGTCAAAAAATCTCACGGCAGTGCTTACAACCGATTCATGGGGAATATCTTTGAAGTTAAGTGAACGCTGGATGAAATTTAAAAAAGGGCTATATAAATACTTGATTTTTGCCATTTTTCTTCGCTTATAATCTATCCAAATTAAGTCCAATCGTACCCAATGATGTCACAAAAATTAACAATCCAAGTCCTTAATCACATCCAAAACCGGTCCAGAAAGTATTCGCAAAAATATACGTATCGCCTCTGGCTATTTACTCGTTTCTTGGGTGAATGAATGCTGAATGAAGTACACAGAAAGAATGCTGACGAGATACAGCTAACAAAACCTGTGGGAAGTGCGGGTACCCAAATCGCCTTTCCCCAGCAGTTTAAGGATCAATATCCGGCCGGTACCGATACGGCTCTTGTGTTTGTTCCCGCTCTTTCTGCACAGGCTGTCACTAATCAGCGAAAAAAATAATGAGAATTTGGCTACTAAACTATTTTTATTAGCCAAATAATCCTTTTTCTTTCTTTCCTTTTTCCTTTTCTTTCCCTTCTTTCCTTCCTTTTCTTTCCCTTAAAATTTGAACTGTTGTTGCTACCGTATTAATAATCCAAACAAAGCAATTAGTCCATATCAATAAGTTTACCTTAGATTATAATCCGTAGCAGAAATAATCCTGTGAAATAATCCTCAAGGTCACTGAATATATTATAGCTCAAGGCACTGAATTAATACAATTTCACAGCTGGTTTTAAAGTTCACTAGAACCAAAAAAGATGATGTTATCACTCCGGAGACTAAATAGAGATCTGGCTTCGACGTCTCGCAGATCATTTCCTTCTTCTCACCACTAGTGAATTCGAAGTAGGGGGTAAATTTAAAAATAGTTACAGGATGACTACATAAGAACATAGTAAGACAAGCTGAAAATAGTATTCTTGAGATTTTGGCCTAGGGCATGTTGTAAGGGGTATTTACCCCCTCCCAGTGTGTTTGCAAGTCGTTAAAGAAACTCAGCCCTAAACATTTTGGCGTGATTCTTGGCTCCTATACAAGCTGGTAAAAAAAACATTGGAGGATGAACTACTCTCCCCCCTCCCCTTCTTAACAGTGACAGTATGGCAGAAGTAGTAACATAAAAAAAATGTAAGCTTGCACAATAGATACTTTAACTGTCAAGATCTAATTGTTAATTAGGTAAAATTATTTATTAAAATTATTAGACATATCTCTGTTAAACTGATTGAACAAAGTGTAAAATTATTATACTTTATAAGGAAGTAAACCGAACTGATTTTTTTTGGAACTCTAAAGCTTTATGGTATTGTAACTCAATTTGAACTCCCTATAGATTTTCGTTTAAGCATATTTTGTTCGTTAGTCTATCTTCGATTTTATGTCAAAAAGACGAGAAAAATATGAAATTAGAAATGCGAAGGAGAATTGTGTCAAATAGCTCAATCATTACATTCAAAAAACGTAAATAGGGGAACTAAATGACTCACTTTATTTTCTAATGACATTCTAATAATGATATTATAATGATTTTTTAATGCTGTGATTCTTAAATCTCTGCTAATTTTATTTGGCCATTATGGCTTCAGTTTTAAATAGTTTAATTTTAGTACTCCAGTCTTGCAATAAAAAGCAAAGAGTTTTTTTTTTCTCTTTTTGTAAGTAATTTTGTTTGGATTATTGGCAATATATAAACATTTTTAGAAAAATTAACTATTCTATCACACATAAGTTTTAAACATCAATCTTGACAAGCACTAATAGGACCAATTATTCATTCGTCCTGGATAATATTCAAATAGCTTGCGAAAACGAACTGTAAGTAAGAGGCAGCTTGACCTAATAGTAATGGAAACTTTAAACGAAAGAGTTTTAGTAAAAAATAAAAAATGAAATGAATCACATTTTTAAGTTATTCAAAAAATATCGATTCATTAAATGTAAAATTAACCACCGAAACTTACGAGCCTGAGAAGACCTGTCTGATTTAAAAAAAAGGGGGGGGGGGGTTCCCACAGAAAAGATGACTGATCTTGATCGACAGATTTAACATACCAGAGAACAGTGTTATCAAAGTTTTGAGTCCCTATCTACAAAAGCGTGGAATCTGTATTTTTGCCAAAAAGGATAATCACGAATGTGCGTTTTTTTTTCGTGGGGATGACCAAATCGACCAAATTGTCCTAGGATATCGGGAGAAGACTCATTAGACAGAAAAATAAAACTCTAGAGCCCTTTTTAAGTAGCCAAATAGACTCTGCCACGGCAAAGTGACACTTTCTGCCTTATTGTGGCACGAAATAACAATTTTGGCCCAGTGGATAGCAAAAAGCTATTGTGTGAAAACTCTGAGATATTCAGTCGATTTAATATTATGGAAATACTATATGTTGAACTTCTCAGTTTTAGCAGCAGTAATATTACGCGGTGGCGCTGTATTACTGGATGCGTGGCGCATCCAGTCTTGAACGTCCGCATCCATGCAAAATAAACGAATAATGTGGACATTTGTTTTGAAGCTTTTAACTAAGTTCCAGGAATATTTTCGACAACTCCTGTAACATTGGTGCTGGAGGGATAACGCCCCTCTTATTGCAGACAATATTTTTCTATGTAACAGAAAAGGTTATATTTAGAAGTTTGCTGGTGCAAAAGGTGGAGAAGGGCATCATGAGTGCTGCCATAAATTTTCCCGGGGGGGGGGGGCAAAGGCTAGTAGGAGCTTTGTTATTGCTGAGATTTAAATGGGAGTATTTTCCATTTTCGTATTTCTATACAATGTATAAGACATTCCTCTTTTTCAGAGAGAATGACCCGTTTTTCCCCTCCCGTGTTCATAATAAATATCCCTATAATTATTTTTTGGAAAAGCTTACTTTCAAAACCTTGGGTGACTCATAATCATTTTTTCATATTTCCTATCCCCCTCATAATAGTTATATTTGGAGGTCTGTATTTTTTCAGGTATAATCTTCATTTCCAACGCATTGTTATACATATATTAAACGTAAATGTAAAAAATGGGGGCTGAAAGAGGGAACAGTAGCCTCCTTCATGTTTACGATAGCCTTGGAGCAAACAGCTCGTAGTAACCAGCTGTAAGTGAAGAACGCTACTTGTCAGTAGAAACCAAAGCTCTAAAAAAGAAGTTGTGATTACAATATTTCCATCAAAAACTCTGTAATTCATGCGGATTCTAAGTATCCCAAATCTATTTATTGTAGTTAATCATCATTGCTATTATTTTATTCTTATTACTATTATTATATTATTATTATGCTATACTATGCTTATATGCTATTATTATATTATTATCATTATTTTATTATTTTATTTATTGCATCATTTTAGAAACAGGAATAAGCTTAAAAGAAACTATGAGATCAAATTTAGCATGATCCTACAGCCACTGTCTATCAAATCTAGAATTTCTCATATTTAAAAAATTTAATATCTATTTTAAAATCGAAAAATTTAATATCTATTTCTTTGAAGATGACTTAATCCGCCAAACCCCCCGGGGGAAGGGCTGCAAGTTATGAACTTTATTCATTGTTTGCATATAGGCTAGTATTGGTTATTGGGATGTATACAGACGTTTTCAGGGAGGATTTTTTCTGGTGGGGGGGAAGGAGTTTTCCATGGAGAGCGCACTGGATTTCCCAGTATTATTTAAAAAACAAGCAGAAATTAAATAAAAAGAAAAGATTATAAACTGAAAGCAAGGAGCAACATTAAAACTTAAAATAAACAGAAACTAGTTTGTATATGAGGGGGGTTCACCCCCTCGTCAATTCCTTGCTCTTTACGCTAAAGTTTTTTTTAGTACTTTAAAAGTGATATTTATTCTAATTAAACGGCCTTTGTGATTCAGGAGTCATTCTTAAAGAATTGGAACAAAATTCAAACTTTAGCGTAAATAGTGAGGTATTGACGAGGGGACAAACCCCCCTCATATACGTATTAACTTCTGTTTTTTTAGTTTTAATTTTGCTCGTTACTTTCAGTTGAAAAAACTTGTTTTTTTTTTTCATTTAGGCTTAACCTAGGATCTTCGTTATTGAGGAAGAATACATGCATATATATATATATATATATATATATATATATATATATATATATATATATATATATATTATATATATATATATATATATATATATATATATATATATATATATATATATATATATATATATATATATAATATATATATATATATATATATATATATCTATATATATATATATATATATATATATATATATATATATATATATATATATATATATACTATATATATATATATATATATATATATATATATATATATATATATATATATATTATACTTATTATTATTTACTGAAAAACCTACCTCCTTGCGTTTAGAGTAATCCTGGGTAGGCTATTGAAAGCGAGCAGAAATAAAAAAGAAAACATTTTTTTCAAATGAAAGACAGGAACGTCATTGAAACTTAAAACAAAAAGAAATTGTTTCGTATATGACGGGGATTGACTACTCCTTAACCCCCCCCCCCCCCTGCTCCTCCTATGCGCTCAAGTTTTGCTTTTTGTAACAATTTGCTAAAAATGACTGTTCAAACACGAGGACTGTTGAATTGAAATTAGAAAGATCTCTAAAGTACGATAAAACTTTAGTAGAAAGAGCGGAAGGTTGAGGAGCCCCCCAATATAAGAAATATTTATGTTAGATTTAAGGTTTAATGCCTCTCTTTACTTTCATTTGAAAAAAAAGAAACTTGATTTTTAATCAGCCCTTCATGTTATTATTTGATAATCCTAAAAACTAAGCTCCTACATTTTTTCATAAAACCGATATCTCTACTTGCTCTCGGAGATTATCAGCGTAGCCTGAGTCAGATAAACTACTATGCAGGTATATTTTAATTAAATATTTAATATAAAGAGTTGGTTGGGTTAGGTATTTAATCTAATGCGTTTTGTGCGGCCTCCTTTTCAAAATTCTCTTTTGTAGTCTCAATAATTTTGGTACTAAAGTATCATATTTTCATCATATTTTGGTATTTTTCTTAAAGATTAACCCAACTTCACTTCTTGAGTGTGGTCCCCCAAGGGGGGACCTTGTCCCTGAGGGTTCATAATAGAAACTGGGGCACCCTCGCCCGAGGTCATAAATACAGGCGGAGAAGGAAGAAGGCCCCTCAAATGTACACAAAGTTTTGAGTCCCTATCTACAAAAGCGTGGAATCTGTATTTTTGCCAAAAAGGATAGTCACGAATGCGCGTTTTTTTTTCGTGGGGATGACCAAATCGACCAAATTGTCCTAGGATATCGGGAGAAGACTCATTAGAAAGAAAAATAAAACTCTAGAGCCCTTTTTAAGTAGCCAAATAGACTCTGCCTCGGCAAAGTGACACTTTCTGCCTTATTGTGGCACGAAATAACAATTTTGGCCCAGTGGATAGCAAAAAGCTATTGTGTGAAAACTCTGAGATATTCAGTCGATTTAATATTATGGAAATACTATATGTTGAACATCTCAGTTTTAGCAGCAGTAATATTACGCGGTGGCGCTGTATTACTGGATGCGTGGCGCATCCAGTCTTGAACGTCCGCATCCATGCAAAATAAACGAATAATGTGGACATTTGTTTTGAAGCTTTTAACTAAGTTCCCAGGAATATTTTCGACAACTCCTGTAACATTGGTGCTGGAGGGATAACGCCCCTCTTATTGCAGACAATATTTTTCTATGTAACAGAAAAGGTTATATTTAGAAGTTTGCTGGTGCAAAAGGTGGAGAAGGGCATCATGAGTGCTGCCATAAATTTTCCCGGGGGGGGGCAAAGGCTAGTAGGAGCTTTGTTATTGCTGAGATTTAAATGGGAGTATTTTCCATTTTCGTATTTCTATACAATGTATAAGACATTCCTCTTTTTCAGAGGGAATGACCCGTTTCCCCCCCCCCCCCGTGTTCATAATAAATATCCCTATAATTATTTTTTGGAAAAGCTTACTTTCAAAACCTTGGGTGACTCATAATCATTTTTTCATATTTCCTATCCCCCTCATAATAGTTATATTTGGAGGTCTGTATTTTTTCAGGTATAATCTTCATTTCCAACGCATTGTTATACATATATTAAACGTAAATGTAAAAAATGGGGGCTGAAAGAGGGAACAGTAGCCTCCTTCATGTTTACGATAGCCTTGGAGCAAACAGCTCGTAGTAACCAGCTGTAAGTGAAGAACGCTACTTGTCAGTAGAAACCAAAGCTCTAAAAAAGAAGTTGTGATTACAATATTTCGATCAAAAACTCTGTAATTCATGCGGATTCTAAGTATCCCAAATCTATTTATTGTAGTTGCTCATCATTGCTATTATTTTATTCTTATTATTATTATTATATTATTATTATGCTATACTATGCTTATATGCTATTATTATTTTATTATTGCATCATTTTAGAAACAGGAATAAGCTTAAAAGAAACTATGAGATCAAATTTAGCATGATCCTACAGCCACTGTCTATCGAATCTAGAATTTCTCATATTTCCTTTAAATGAAACGGATAGTCAGATGATCAAGCAAAGCGTGGTAACGAACTGTAAGTAAGGAGCTACCCAGCTCAATAGTAACTGAAACTATCAAAAACGAAGTTTCGATACCAATAGATACAGGAAAAGAGTTATATTTTTATGTTGATTTTAAATATAAGTTTCGCCAAGTTTAGTGTTACCCATCAAAAGTTACAAGCCTGAGAAAATATGCCTTATTTTCGAAAAAAGGGGGCAAACTACCCCTAGGAGTCACAGAATCTTATTGAAATTAACCCTGCTGTAGAACTCTACTGTAGAACTCTGCTGTAGAACTCTACTGTAGAAGTTTTAAGCTCCTATCTACAAAAATGTGCAATTTTGAATTTTTTGCTGGGAAAAAGATCACGGATTCGTATTTGTTTTCTTTTCCCAGGGATGATCGTTTCGACCCAGTATTCTTAGAATATCACAAGGGGACTCATTCGAACGGAAATTGAAAGTTATAGTGTCCTTTTTAAGTGGCTAAAAAATTGGAGGCCAACTAGGCCCCCTCCCAAGCTTATTTTTCCTCAAAGTCACCCTATCAAAATTTTGAGACATCCATTTTTCTCAGCATAGTCGAAAAATTTAATATCTATTTCTTTGAAGATGACTTAATCCGCCAAACCCCCCGGGGGAAGGGCTGCAAGTTATGAACTTTATTCATTGTTTGCATATAGGCTAGTATTGGTTATTGGGATGTATACAGACGTTTTCAGGGAGGATTTTTTCTGGTGGGGGGGAAGAAGTTTTCTATGGAGAGCGCACTGGATTTCCCAGCATTATTTAAAAAACAAGCAGAAATTAAATAAAAAAAAAATTATAAACTGAAAGCAAGGAGCAACATTAAAACTTAAAATAAACAGAAACTAGTTTGTATATGAGGGGGGTTCACCCCCTCGTCAATTCCTTGTTCTTTACGCTAAAGTTTTTTTTAGTACTTTAAAAGTGATATTTATTCTAATTAAACGGCCTTTGTGATTCAGGAGTCATTCTTAAAGAATTGGAACAAAATTCAAACTTTAGCGTAAATAGTGAGGTATTGACGAGGGGACAAACCCCCCTCATATACGTATTAACTTCTGTTTTTTTTAGTTTTAATTTTGCTCGTTACTTTCAGTTGAAAAAACTTGTTTTTTTTTATTTAGGCTTAACCTCAGATCTTCGTTGTTGAGGAAGAATACATGCATATATATATATATA
Source organism: Artemia sinica (assembly GCA_027921565.1). Taxonomy (NCBI): domain Eukaryota; kingdom Metazoa; phylum Arthropoda; class Branchiopoda; order Anostraca; family Artemiidae; genus Artemia; species Artemia sinica. Next base: position 41,468,072 of record CM051271.1, on the reverse strand, counting down.
TATATATATATATATATATATATATATATATATATATATATATATATATATATATATATATATATATATATAATATATATATATATATATATATATATATATATATATATATATATATATATATATATATATATATATATGTATATATATATTATACTTATTATTATTTACTGAAAAACCTACCTCCTTGCGTTTAGAGTAATCCTGGGTAGGCTATTGAAAGCGAGCAGAAATAAAAAAGAAAACATTTTTTTCAAATGAAAGACAGGAACGTCATTGAAACTTAAAACAAAAAGAAATTGTTTCGTATATGACGGGGATTGACTACTCCTTAACCCCCCCCCCCCCCGCTCCTCCTATGCGCTCAAGTTTTGCTTTTTGTAACAATTTGCTAAAAATGACTGTTCAAACACGAGGACTGTTGAATTGAAATTAGAAAGATCTCTAAAGTACGATAAAACTTTAGTAGAAAGAGCGGGAGGTTGAGGAGCCCCCCCAATATAAGAAATATTTATGTTAGATTTAAGGTTTAATGCCTCTCTTTACTTTCATTTGAAAAAAAAGAAACTTGATTTTTAATCAGCCCTTCATGTTATTATTTGATAATCCTAAAAACTAAGCTCCTACATTTTTTCAGATATATGCTCAACCTCAAATCATTTCGTTGATGTTGTTGGTCTTATTGCTTCAGGAAGAAATAAAGTTTCAATATTTTCTGGCGACCTTGAAATGTGTGATTTACTTTCAGTTTTAGTCGATTTTCCAAGATATACGTATCCTGTTACTTGGTCCTGTCCTTTGGTAAGCTTGAGTATGTATAATTAAGAAGAGGTAAGCAGAATATATGGAAACGAAGAGAGAGAAAGAGAGAGAGAAAGAGAGAGAGAGAGAGAGAGAGAGAGAAAGAGAGAGAGAGAGAGAGAGAGAGAGGAAAGAGAGAGAGAAAGAGAGAGAGAAAGAGGTTAAAGAGAGAGAGAGGGGGAAAAGAGGGGGATTTACTCTTAATGTTTCATAAGATTTTGATGGAATGTTCTTTCCCATCACTTTTTTTTTCTAGAGCAAGAGTAACGTGGTGCAAATTACCCCATTTTGGTTTGATACTGCCCGAATAATCCTAAGAATATTGAATCAGTATGGCTGGAGGAATGTTGGAATTGTCCATAGTGAGGGAAGGTTTGGAAAAGATATTCCGAGGTTTTGGAAGACACCCTGAAAAAGGAGATAAATGTAAAGGGGACGTGGACCCTTCATCGTGTACCTGATTTTGCAATTAGAAGTGTGTTTCTAAGTGATAGATTTATTAGAGGTAAGACTTTGAACCACAAGTAAACTACACTTTTTTACGTGTTGCACCCGATCTAAAGAGATTTTTAGCTTTCTGGGACTACCTAATCTAGGCATTGCTTTTAATCATTGATTGTATTAAATAATGGTAATATAAATATTTGATAAATTAATTACTTATTAATTAATAATTGTTGGTTAAATAAGAGACCTGATTTTCAGCTTTGTAAGATTACCAAACCTGAGCGTTGCTGTTAATAATTTATTAACTTATTAGTGATTAATTAGTGATCAAATAATTAGCATAAATAGCCATTAAATAATTGTTAATATTCAAAAATGATAATATGTATGAACAGATTTAAGACAAAACTCAGTATGAAAACTCAACTCATAGCTGAGTTGTTACAGCTGAAAGAAATGTAACAACTGAAACTGAAACGTAAACTGAAACGTAAAACTAAACGAAATATAACACATGTAAAATGTAGCTCCAGTAAAACATAACTCAAGAAAAGCCAAACTCGAGTAAAACACTCCCAGTAAAATTTACCACAGCTAATTGGGCAATTAATCCTTAACTTGGGCAATTAACAGACTTCAGCATGTACGTGCGAATGTCCAAAACTTTTGCAAAACCAAATTCACAGACCTTGATGGTATCATTGGAATCAAGCAGAATATTCTGTGGCTAATATCTAACCACAAACAGCCTCCCTGTAAAAAAAAAAATGGGCCGAATTGCATATTACATACGCGATGCATTTCTACAAAACTCATTTACCACAGCTACAAAACTACAAAACAAATTTACCACAACTAATTGGGCAATTAATCCTTAATATCTCATTAATCCAATCAATTTTCTTTGATGGAAAGAAAAACATATCTTCTTAGCTCCCTTAGGCAAGAACAATAAAGAAATGTATATTTTATTCATTCTACTCGTCTTACAAAGATTACACTTGCAATATATTTTTGTATTTCTAATGGGACTAGACGTAGTAACTTCACCCAGGGCTTAGAAGACTTAATATTCTTACTTTTAAAACTATATTTGATAGCTCATGATAACACTATTTTTTTCAGCTCTTTTAGGGGTAAAGTACTGTTGTGACTCAAAAGACCTAATTATTGCCCCATCCCCAAAAACAATCTGTATTTTTCTTTTCTGTTTCAGAGTAATTATCCCAGCAGTGAAAAAGCTACACAGAAGAGAGGATCTAACTATTGTATGAATTTGGGAAAAAACCTTGTTTGGAAACATAAACCTCCTCTAACCATAAGTACCCAAAACCCTAGAAGTAACTAATCACACTAAAGCCAACGTAGTTGGCTAACCTACTTATTGCTCCATCCCCAAAAACAATCTGTATTTTTCTTTTCTGTTTCAGAGTAATTATCCCAGCAGTGAAAAAGCTACACAGAAGAGAGGATCTAACTATTGTATGAATTTGGGAAAAAACCTTGTTTGGAAACATAAGCCTCCTCTAACCATAACTACCCAAAACCCTAGAAGTAATTAATCACACAAAACCAACGTAGTTGGCTTCTTGTATACATCCCCCCCCCAAAAAAAAAAATAAGCTAACTTTAAACATAAATAACACAGAAAAATTTTTTGTCTTGAGGCAAAAAATTTTGTCTCAACTGTCCACAAACTGTGTCTTCAGACTGGGCCGCAGCGAATGCTAATTTCATTTGCTTTCCATGCCAAAGGGTGCACTCCTTGATATATTTTGTTTTATGTTGCTCATTATCAGCTATTATGCAGGGTATGTCACAGTACTTGCATATTTCACAGTGAATATAAAAACAATATTTTTCGTCTTAATGACAAGGATGAGTTCCATTTCAATGGTTCTACTGTGTGAAATTAAATAAAATAAACAGAAAGTAAGGGGCAATATTAAAACTTCAACCAACAGAAATCATTCCGTATATGAAAAGGGCTAAAGTTTTTACTGTTTTGAAAAGTAGAGTTGTGAGAAAGTGTCAAACTTTAGCGTAAAGAGCGAGGCGTTGAGGACGGCACAGCCCGTTTCATATAAGGAATAATTTCTGTCCGTTTTAAGTTTTAATGTCGCTCCTTACTTTCTGTTATAAAAACTTGTTTTTTTATTTAATTTCCGAATTTTTTGAATTAATTTTACGACACGTAAAAATTATTACGTGTAAAGGGGATTGCCGCTTCCTCAACACCTCGCTCTTTACGCTGAAGTTTTTTAGTACTTTTAAAAGAGCTTCCCATTGTTGTAATTAAACGACCCTTGTGTTTCAGGAGTTGTTCCTAAAGAATTGGGATAAAATTCAAACTTTAGTGCTAAGAGCGAGATATTGAGGAGGTGGTAATCCCGTTCACGCACGTAATAATATCTGTTTGTTTTAAACTTTTAATGTTGCTCCTTACTTTCATTACGAACCATTTGTTTTCTTTTTAATTTAATTTTTGATTTTTTTAAGTAATGCCAAGAAATCTGGCCCCATCTCCATGGAGAAATTCCCAGCCCCACAGAAATATCCTCTAGACAATTCCATCTCGATGAAAATTTACCCTGGACAATTACAATTAAAAACTCCACGCGTAAAATTGAGACGGAAAAGAGAAAGCAAGACATTTAACAGAATTTTGCGTAGGAATTCTGTCAAATTCCCCCAGTATATAATTTCCCCTGACAAGTTCATCCCCTGGAAACTTCCCTCCCCATAGAAAAAACAGCAAAAATTTGCCCCCCCCCCTCAACCGAAATATATATACATACTTCACAATAACAAATACTATGTGTAAGTAGCGGGCAAATTTTAAGACTTGAAGCCCTTTCCCCTAGGGCTGTGGGGGGGGGGTCATGTTACATACAAAGGCATAGTTATTGGGCCTTTCAATTATGATGAGCAAAATGGCTACCTCAAAATTTTTATCGAACGACTCTGCGGAAAAGGGGTGGTGGAGGGGGCCAGGTTGCCCTCCAATCTTTTTGGTCATTTAAAAAGGGCGCTAGAACTTTTAGTCTCCGTTTGAATAAACCCTCTCACTATATTCTAGGACCACTGGGTCAAAACGATCACCCCTGGGAAAAAAACAACAAATAAACACGCATCAGTGATCTATCTTCTGGCAAAAAATACAAATGGCTACCTCAAAATTTTGATCGGACGACTTTGGAGAAAAAAGGGACGGGGAAGGGGGCCAGGCTGCCTTCCATTCTTTTTGGTCACTTAAAACGGGCACTAGAGCTTTTAATTTCTGTTTGAATGAACCCTCTCACGATATTCTAGGACCATTGGGTTGATACTATCACCCCTGGGGAAAACAAACAAACAAAAAAAACAATAAATAAACACCCACCCGTGATCTTTCTTCTGGCAGAAAGTACAAAGTTCCACATTTTTAAATATAGAAGCTTGTAACCTCTACAGTCGGGTTTTCTTATATACTCAATCTCATGGTGTGATTTTCATTAAGATTCTGTGACTTTTAGGGGGTGTTTCACTCCTTATTTGAAAATAAGGCAGATTTTTTCAGGCTCGTAAACATTTGATGGGTAGAACTAAACTTAATGAAATTTATATATTTAAAATCAGTATACACATCCAATTCTTTTGATGTATCTATTGGTATCAAAATTCTGTTTTTTAGAGTTTCGGTTAGAGTAACTGAACGTAAGGAGCAACATTAAAACTTAAGACGAACAGAACGAACACATGAGGGGGGTTCGCCCCGTCGTCCATACCTCGCTCTTTACGCTAAAGTTTGAATTTGGTTCCAACTCTTTAAGAATTCTTTAAGAATGACCCCTGAATCACAAAGGCCGTTTAATTAGAATAGATAGCTCTTTCGAAAGTAAAAAAAAAACTTTAGCATAAAGACCGAGGTATTGACTAGGGAGTGAATCCACTCATATACGTAATAATTCCTGTTTGTTTTAAGTTTTTATGTTGCTCCTTACTTTAAATTGAAAAAACTTGTTTTTTTTTATTTAATTTCTGATCGTTTTTAAAAAAGTTCTGAGAAATCCGGCGCCCTCTTCATAGAAATGTTCCTTCTCGCATGAAAGCATCCTCCATGAAAAGATACTCCCACTTAATCAAATCCCCCCACCCCCACCATAAAAAATCCCTCCTGAAGACGTCTGTATATTTCCCAATAACCAATACTATATGTAAGCAATTGGCAAAGTTCATAGCTTGCAGCCCTTCCCCCAGGGACTGTGGGGGATTAAGTCATTCTTCGTTTATCGTATAGATAGCTGATAACTTGGATTTTTGGATTATTATTGACTGAATTTGATTGGATTATCTTATTTCGAAGGACTATTTTAGTGTAAAATTGGCAGTTTTAGGGCTCGTGCGTTAACGTGCACTGTTCAGTACCTTGCAGTAAAGGCGGTTGGGCCGACTTCATACAGGCTGGATTTGAAATCCACTCGGATGCACTAGTGAGGCTCGGCCCTCACTCAAAGATACGTCTTTTTGTCTTGTTTATCGGCTCATTCTAATCAGATTTTTAATAATTATGCAGAGTTTCGAGCAGTTTGATGTTGCGCTGGCTAAATTCAAGAACTATCCCCTTTGGCCAGTAAGAGTTATTCAGAATGGAAAGGACTCAAAAGGGAAGCCTACATACCTCGTTTTTTGCTACGGAAGTCACGATGAATTCAGACTCATTGATGAGAATCTTCAGAAATACGACCCTAAAACGACTGATTCATCCACGCCTGCTGTTAAAAAAGTATTTGGCGAGCTTGCAAATACTCCTGAAATTTATCAGACTCTTTCAAAGATTTTTTTAGCCCTGAAAGCTAGAGGTAAAGTAGGGTCCACCTTGGTTTCTTCCAGCGTTGCCCCCATTTATGAGCAATTAGTTGCTACTGAAGCCCAGCTAGAGAAGACAAAAAGTGATTTGCTTGAAAATATTACGCAGAAAGTGACTGAAAAGTTTAGTGATTCAAGGTCAATGAAAGAGCCTGCTGAACTAATAATAAGCCAGGTTTATGATGCAATCACACTCGAGTTTAATCTGAAGTTTTCGAAAATTGAGCAGGCTATAAAGGGTCTGAGAACTCAAATTGAGAACCTCGAGGACATAATCATTCGAATTGAAACAAAGGTGGATGATTTTGATCAGGAGTCCCTACTCGACAGCCTTGTATTTCATGGGGCCAAACAGTTACCCAGTGTGGAAAATCGCACGGCAATACTTCAAATTCTGAACAGCAAAATGTCTCTGACTGAACTCTCGCCTTCTGATGTGATCAATGTGTACCGTCTCCGCCTGAATAATCAGACCCCATAGACTGAAGAAAGTTCTACTAGAGTTGCTCCTATCATTGTTAAATTTTCTAGCAAAGATGTAGCCCGAAAAGTGTTTAAAGCAAAAGCTAGACTTGCATCTACTGGTATTTTTATATCGGAGTCTTTAACAAAGCGTCGCCGGGACATTTTGAATGCGGCTAAAGACATTTACGGTTCGCGTAATGCGTGGTCAGAACAGGGTCAGATATTGGCAAAGCCTAGTGTAGGGTCAGCAATAAAGAAAATAAGGTCTATTGCTGATTGCATTTAGTATTAGAAGTTATGATTTGTTTGTTTGTTTGTTTTCGGTTTTTTTCTTTGTTTTCTAAAAATAATCTGTTTTGTGTGTGTGTGTTTTTTTTTTTTTTTTTTTTTTTTTTTTTTTTTTTTTTTTTTTTTTTTTTTTTTAGGTATGTTTAGTCTCTTGCAGTATTACAGTATTGGTATGATTGTTGTGCTTTTATTTATTTATTTATTTTTATTTTTTGTTTTTATTTATAGCCTCTTAGTTATTGTTTTATTTATTTTATTTTGTGTGTGTTGCGGTGCAGGTTTGATACATAGTCTCCTTAAGTTATATGAATTTTTCTAACTCAGGATCTGGGGATTTTTACTCCCTTGATGGGCGTTTACTTAAATTACAAAGAAACCCCTTTGATGTTTTTAGTATTATTAATAATTCTATTCGTCAATTTAAAAGAAAGTCCCTAAATATTTCCCAATCAATTAATAGTAAGTATGTTTCTGATTTAAAGTGGGCTACTAGACAAGATGATCATTTTTCGGTCCTTCAACTTAATACTCAGGGTCTATGCTCGTCGATTGGTCAGTTGAGGCACATAGTTTTAGATGGGCGACCCGATTTTATCGGATTATGTGAGACTTTTCTTAATTCTAGCAATGAATTGCTTTTAGATATAACCGGTTGCAGAATGGAGCGACTAAATCGCAGAAGGATGGCAAAGGGTGGACTAGTAATATATATTTCTAATATTTTTCCCTATACTGTCCGAAGCGATCTGTCAAGGAATGACGAAGGGGTTTTTTAATCCCAGTTTATTGAAATCAATTTTAAAAATAAGGTTTTGGTAGTTGGTAATGTTTATACATCTCCCAGTGGATCCGTCCCTTCTTTTCTTCAGGTCTTTGATGAGGTCTTGGATTTAATAGGCAGACGTCCATGTGAACTTGTAATAATGGGAGACTTTAACTTAAATCTAATTGACATGGCTTCCTCTACTACGGTGGATTTTCTCTCAGATATGCTCACTGCTGGGGTTCTACCAACAACCTGTATTCCGACACGTGTAACTGATACGTCAGCGTATTTAATTGATAATACTTTTTCGTCTCTTAATTTAGTTCCAAATTTTGTTGTAGTGAGTGATATTTCAGACCAGTTTCCTGTATTTTCCAGTTGTATCCTTGAAAAAACATTGAATAGGGACACTCCAGTATCTGATTCAGCTTCTTTTAGGTTTGGTTTGAATGAATTGATCCGCCTTAGATCCCATTTAGCTGAGAAGACATGGAATAATTTTGGTGAGGATAATGATTTTTGTTCAAAGTTTGATTCCTTTTATGAGTCAGTGAAGGAGTCTATTTTTGACGTATGTGCTCTGTCTCCCTCTACTTCAAGGTCAAAAAGATCTGTTCCTCTTAACCCATGGATGACCCCTGCTCTTCTAAAGAGTTGGAGAAGAAAAAATAATCTTTGGAAAGCTTTTAAGTCAGCAAAGCCATCTTTGAATGCTGCACGTCTTCAGCAATTCAAACTCTACAGGAATGTTTTCAATTCTTTATGCCGGAAGGCTAAATTCCTTTATTATTCCAAAAAATTCTCGGATTGTGGGAAAGATATTCAAAAAACTTGGCAAGTGATAAATTCCCTCCTCAAATATTCGTCTCCGGCTCCTTCTATCCCTCTAAGTCTTGTAGTTGGTGATGTGGTTGTTGAGGGTATTCCATCTGTTCAAGAAGCATTTACATCATATTTTGCCAATATTGGGAAAACTTCTGTTTCTTCAGTCAGGTCTTCACAGTCACAACCAGATTACAAATCTTATCTTGGTCCGCCTTGTCTCCAATCGATGATGTTATATCCTGCTTCTGTTGTTGAAGTAGCCAGGATTGTAAATATCTTGAAGGGTTCTTCGTCGTCTGGCCCCGACTGTATTCCAACTATGGTAGTTAAATTTATTCTTCCTTCAATTACTTCTCCATTGACAAAGCTTATAAATTTTTTTTTGAAAATGGGGTTTTTCCCAGTTCTCTTAAGCGAGCTAGAGTAATTGTTTTATATAAAGATGGACCAAGAAGTGATCCAGCCAATTATCGTCCCATATCTTTGTTGTCTTTTTAGCAAAATTTTTTAAAAGACCATGCTTTCCCGTCTACTTGCTTTTCTAGAGGCTAAAAGATTTTTTCATGATTTTCAGTTTGGCTTCCGAGCTAAACATTCTACGGAGCATGCATGTGCAACTCTTTAAAATTTTCTCCACACCGCGCTTGACTCTGGTTTGATTCATGCAGCTATATTCTTAGATGTCCGTAAGGCTTTTGACTCTTTAACTCATGAGATTCTGCTGCATAAGCTATCACACAATGGTGTAAGAGGACAGGCTCATGCTTGGTTTGATTCCTATTTGTCAGGTAGAAATATCTCCATAGACTCCCGTTCCCGCATTTCGTCTGAAGTTGAGTTTAGTGTTCCTCAAGGCTCTGTTCTTGAACCATTTCTGTTTTTGATATATGTTAATGACCTTATAGTTGCGGTTAAGAATCAAAACCTACAGTTTGCTGTCACCTATGTCATCCTGAATTTTTTAATGCTCAAAAAAATCCATCGTTTTCGCAGGATCTGGACACTCTCGTTGCTTTTGCTGATGACAGTACCATTCGTACTGTAGTAGGAACTGAGTCTGAGATGCTTCCCAAATTAGTTGACCTTTTTGAGAGAGTCGTTCTTTGGTTTGATGCAAATTGCCTTGCCCTAAATGTTGCTAAGTCAAGTTTTTTAATTTTTTCCCGTACTTCTCTGGCACGCCCTGAGTTAACTAATATCCAGCTTTCAAGGGGCTCTCTCAGTAGACCTAAGGAACGATATGCCCGATTTCTCGGTATTCTTCTCGATGAAAACCTTTCATGTAAGCATCATATTGGACTAATTAATATGAAGATCTCAAGGAGTCTTAGAATTTTGAGGAAGCTAAAACACATTCTTCCTGGATAAGTTTTAAAAATTTTGTTCCATTGCTTAGTGCAGTCCTACGTCTCTTATTGCCCTACAATATGGATGTTAACTTTCTCTTCTTTTTTGAAACCACTTTCTAAGTTATATGATAAGGCAAGAAGGCTTATACAGGAAACAAATTGTTCTTAATCCAACCCAACTAGCCCATTACTTTATTTGCAATCTTTCTACATTCTTTCGTGCGCGTCTTTCACTTTTCATCAAATTCATGGTGATGTTCCCACAGCCCTTCAAACTACTCCTTCTTTCGTCACTGATAGGTCTTCGCATCATCTTCGAAATTCAAGAAATATCAATATTTTATTTACTCCATCGGTGAGGTCTGACTTTAATCCATTAACTGCTTGTCATATCGTTTGGAATAGCCTACCTGAGTCAGCTCAAGAATGTCACTCGTTTGGTAGTTTCAAAAGAATTAAAAAAAAATTAATGTCTTGATTTTTCATGTTTAACTTTTTTTAATTTTATTATTATTTTTTTTAGGGGGGGGCGGGTGACCCTAGCCTGGGTTGGAAACGTTTGTTACGAGGGGTATTGGGTTCGTCTAATATTTTTTGTGGCTTGGTTTCAAATATATATTTGGAATTTGGTTTAATTTTATTGGATTGTCCTACATCTTTTTTTTTGTTTGGGGGTGGGGGGGGGGGGGGTTCTCATAAAAATTGCTTTTTGTTTGGGTCTTTTAATTATTGTTTTTTTTTATCTTCTTTGTTTTGTTTTGTGTGTGTGTGCGTGTGTTGAGTCTTTGAAATGTTGACATGCACTATATTGAAAATACTTTTTTTTTTTTTTTTTTTTTTTTTTTTTTTTTTTTTTTTTTTTTTTTTTAGTATTTATACCTTTTCTGTTTTTCCCCTGTTTTTTTCCTGGCCATAGAACCTTACGGGGGGTTCTATATTAAAGTGTTTTCGCCGTAAATTTATTGGTTGAATAAATTGAATGATCATAGAGTAGATTATGCGGAATAAATTGATTGCTTGGTAGTCCCCTGTTTAGTTTTTGATATTTGATTTTTTTTTTTCTCTTCTTTTTTTTATGTAGATTATTGTATTTTATGATTTTTTTTCTTGTTTTTTTTTTGTTTATTTATTTTTTTTCTCTCTTGTGTTGAGTCTCTTAAAGGTGTGAATGTATGATGTTGAAAATTTTTTTGTTTTTTATGTATGTTTTATTTTTGTTTCTCCCCTGTTTTTTTTCCTGGCCATAGAGCCTTACGGGGGAGTTTATATTGAAATGTATTTTGTTAATTTTATTGATTGAATAAATTGATTGATTGATTGATTGAAGGACATAGTTATTACATTTTTGACTATGCTGAACAGAATCTCAAAATTTGGAAAAAATGAGCGTGGGAGGGGGCCTAGTTGCCCTCTAATTTTTGGTCACTTAAAAAGGGTACTAGAACTTTTAGTTTCCACTCGAATGAGCTTTCTCGCGATATTTTAGGACCACGGGGTCAATACGATCACCCCTGGGCAAAAAAATAAACACACATCCGTGATCTTTTTTCTGGCAAAAAATACAAATTCCACATATTTGCAGATATGAGCTTGATACCTCTACACTAGAGTTTTCTGATATGCTGAATCTGATGGTGTTACACAAAAAAACCTCAAAAAACGCATAAAAAATTTGCTCATATCCCTTTTTGTTACGTTTTTACGAGTCAGACAAACATTTCGGGGGGAGGGGGTTTGAACCCCCCCCCCCCCTCCTGGGTACGGCCATGGTTACCAGTGGCTTTGCTCACATCTAACCTAGGCCAGTAGATCTCTACAAGATTTCTCGACCCAAATGTAATTTTTAAGAAGAACCATAAATTACTGCAAAATTGAGCTACAATGTATTTGGAAAATTTTAACTGTTCTTGTAATTTAATGAAATAAAATGTTTTTGAAAGGGTTCTAAACACTTTTGAAGACTAGCCATCACATTACTGAATTACGATGCACGCTCGTAGCCTAGTATTGATCCCAAATTTTTAGAGCACAGCGAACTATAATTCGTCTGAAAAACTAACGTTAAGTCCAAAGGCATTCAACACTTTTTCGAAAGGTCAATAGGATAGCCCTTTTCATGCCTGCGTTTCGCTAGGTCCGGTGAGTCAATGCAGTATAGTGTAAGACTGAAACTAAGCCTGGTCAATATCCATGTGTCATGCCATTAATCAATATGGATCAAGCGGCTTTCACGCTGCGTATATAATTTTATATGCTTACTGGTTAAATTATATTCAGTAAGTATACCTTTCACACTTAAACAAGCCCCTTCACATTATTATCACGCAAAGAATCTGTAAAACCATCAAAAAAAACAGTCTAAAATCATCTGCATCATCAAAAGTAAATTAATAAAAAATAAAAATGTGGAATGGAGATAGAGATTCTAGCTCTGATCACAATGTAAAAAAAATTATTAGAAATTTAACAATAATTGTTTGTAATGTTTCTCAATAAATAAAAACTGAAGTTTCAATAGCTGAAGATTGTTAGAATTGAATATTTAGGGCCTTATTAGAATTCCCTAATCATTGTAGAATTTTTAACTTGTGAAGAAACAAAAATAGTGGGTTTACAAGCCCGAATAAAAATTTTAATTTGTTTACTGAATTACCTGTACAATCAATATATTATTTGGATACAATTCATTAAGATAAGATAAGATTTATTCTTCATTAGATACACATACATTATTACTTGTTATTATTCCCTCAGAGGCTCATTGGCCTGTACAAAGGGGGAAGACAGATGAATTACATACTCATAGATAAAAAACAAAAGAAAATTTAAAATGATCACTTACTCACATACGAAGGAGAAGAAAAGAAAATATAGATAAAATGAAAACTATAGAAAAAATAGAATAAATAAACTAAATTAATTAATTAGATTAAATAGACTCAAAAAAAGAAAATAAAAGAATAATAATAAAAAAATAAAAACATAAATAAAAATAACTTCTACGAAGCCAAAGAATTTTTAACAATTTTTTTAAACAAACCGAATGAGTGGCACGCTCGAGCTGATTCAGGCAACTTATTCCAAACAATATGAAACGTCATTAGAGGATTACAATCTGACCTTACTCAAGGAGTAAATGGAACTTGAACATGATTTGTCATATTGCGAAGATTATAATTATTCTGATCAGAGGTAAAAGATATCGGAACACTTAGGGGCTGGGGGAGGTCACGATGAAGCTGAAAAAAAAAAAGTAAAACATGCACATGAAAGTGAATCAAGATCAAGTAATGGCATAACTAATGAACGATTAGTTTCCTGAATGAGGTTTCTAGCTTTATTGTAAACCTTAGAAAGTGGTTTTAACAGTGTAGAAAAAGTTGACATCCACACAATTGGACAGTAAGAAACGTAAGATTGGATCAAGCAGTGAGAAAAAATTAACGGTGGCATCCCTGATTAACATACAGTGTATATGTTTTACCCATGGCAACAAGAAATATCACATAGATTAACAATTCCACAACCCTTCGGATCACATCTATCTCATTCCAAGTGGTCATATTTGCAGCCAGGAACAGTCCTCAATAACCAAGTTTCGGCATAAGCCAGAACCAGCCTTCTCCCTATTAGAGATAAAATCTTCCACGTATCATCGAGTTTACTTGAATATTCCGTTTCCCAGCTAACCTACATAATCATGCTACAGGATTGATCTCGTCAAGTATGATATTAAAATATCATATATCCTGTCTTGTGTTTATTTAGAAAAGGCAAAAAATGTTTTCCTCTTTTATGAATACACTGTAATTATTCCAAAGGCCATACGAGATTTAAAAGTTCCTATGATATTCTTAAATAGCTCCAAAATATCATGTATAATGCTATAAGTGTTTGTGCGTAAATTTATGCGCGTACATAAAATGTTTGTACATAAATTTATTTCAAATGTCACCATAGTCAAATGCAATAGAATATTCAAGAAATTTCAATCTACAATTGGAATCCAAACCATTTTGATTAATAATACGCAGAAAATTATATTTGTTCTAATGGAAAGTGTATAAATCATGATAATTTCAAAAATTTGTTGGACTTCAAACACGAATCAGAGTTTCAACAAAAAAATTGATTTTTTTTACTTGTTTAAATTCCATTAAAATATCTTTTTGGAAATTCATTTTTTTTTTTTACAGTGCAAGCGGGAAAGGCTTTACAGGAAAAATTTAATGATTTGTTTTCAAAATTTATTAATTGCTCATTAATAAACTGTATTTTGTTGCTATTTTATTGACTTCTGCATAACGTAACATAAAATTACATTACGTAAGAATCAAATTAGATTTCTAGTGTACCTACCGATCGAGTTTGAAAAATGTTATAGAAAATTATCACACAAATTATCACAATCATCACAAGCAAACGATTCAAAAAATAAAAATGTGAAATTGTAATAGATATTCAAGCTCGGATTAAACGCGAAAGGCTTAATAGGAAAAGTTTGTTAATTGTATTTTCAAGACTTATTAATTGTTCAACCATAAATTTTATTTTGTTGCTATTTTATTAACTTTTCCATAAACTACCATAAAATTACGTAACATAAAATTCTAAATAAACATCGAGAATAGATTTTTAGATTATATAGATTTACAAATATAGATCTATAAATTCTAGATTTATAAATTCTAAATAGATTTACGAAAACAGTTTGATCCGCAAGATTACATAACATAAGGTCTGGAAAAAAAACTACTTGGCGTTAAAGCGTTTAGTTTTATCTTAAAGAGTTTTGTCTGGAAGAAAGATCAATGTCATAGAAAAAATATGAACGTTGAGAAAAAGCAAAGAAATATTTTATTAAAAGGTAAGAAAATTAAAAAAAAGGAAATTTTCCATAAGGAAAATCGGAATAAATAGGACAACATAGTTTACTTCCTGATTAGATTCCTCAAGGATAGCTACAGCAGCGAGTACTAAATCATCTTCACTGTCACCGTTTGTTGGTGTCATATTTTGCAAAATCAAAGCTTTTGCGAATGTTAATTGTGATCGTTTTCTGCGGTGATGTTGTGTTACATTATAACAAACCAACATTGGAGTGTTTAAGAAAGATTTTCAATGTGAAGGAATATAAACGTAAAACCCGTAAGATGAAACGTAACAACCTTTGAATTAAACGTAACGTAAAGTCTTATGTCTTCAATTGGAATGATCCTTTAAGATGGTGTGAAAAAATCTACAGCGTAAAGTCCTTAGATGTCAGCATCTAATGGAGAGTTTAATTTTGAAGTCTTTTCGTAGGATGACCTAAATGAGAATGTTGAGAATACTGAAAATACAAAAAACTGAACATACTAAACGTACAACATACTTTGTATGTTGAACTTGCAAAACAGTATGTTGAATCAGACAATTTCACCAAATATCAACGTATCATTGATAAATATAATAGCTTCATTTTTAGGCGTGTTTTTTCGACTTGTTTACCGTTTTGGTTGAGTTGGTTACAAAAAATGGCGAGATTCTAACTACATTTTGGCTTTTGAGACGCTATTTTCTAAGGGTATTGGGTAAGTTTGTTAAAACAATGGGATTACAATTCAGATTTTATCTTAGTTGTCAATTCACGATTTTTGAAATTCTGTGCAGGGGTGAGCTCTTAATTCCCATGCTCGTAAGGGAGTAAATATTCTCGAAATCAGAAGTGAAAAGAAAACAAGTAGAAACTGAAAGAGGGTGGAAAGAGGTCTAAAGAAATAAGACAGAACATGAGAAAAAAAGACTACCTGGTTGTGCTTTTCTTATTTTATGTGGAAATAGAACAGAAACAGGTGACCAATAGAGACGGAACAGGATGAAAAGAATAGAACAATTTCCATGATTATTTGACATCTGATCAGAAAATTTGGGCCGTACCAGCAAAAACCTCCCTAAAATGAAAAAAAACGAAGAAATTAGTGGGATATAGTATTTTATATTTTTACTGAAACCATTAATGAAAACTTTATATTACTTATAAAGTAGGAGTGCGTAAAAAGTAGCTCCATTTTTTTTTGTTTTAGAAAATAGTTTATTTATCATAGACACCAACATAAAAACTTTTTCCCTAGACCCATCTTAGGTCTATTCACACCTAAAAAACGCAATTTTCTAAGGTTGTTCTTTTGGTTGTTTTAAAACTATAAGTTTTTCGGGTAATATCACATTTTATCATTGTTGCCATATTGAACTGCGAAAATAATTAAGGAAAAGTAATTAATTAAATTTTTTGCAGCCTTTCGTCCCTAGGAAATCAAACACTAACAGTCTGTGTTGACACCCAAAGACAACTACACCTTCAATGAAAGCTAAAACTTCTTAAGTTATTTAGTGCCAAATGTTTCATCCTTGTTATTGGTGATTTTTACCCAAGTATTCATTTTTATACAGCATGTTAGTTATACAGGTTGCATACTACATGCGATGTAACTGTCATCTTCATTATAAATGTAACTTCCGGTTTTTCCTAACTTCATAAAATGTAATATGATTGTAAAAGTTTGCACTTCGCCAATTCAAACAATCAAATTTCAATTTCACCGTCCTTGGACAGTGAACGACTGTTTATAGTCGTTTTGGTAAGTACTACATATTGACTACGGTATGTTTATCTTTTAGTTCTCATTTTCATTTTGGATCCTGGTGCAATGATTGGTGCTGCGCAAGTTTTGGAAAGTTTTCAGTTAAGGAGTAGTAGTCAACCTGTCTTGATTTTTTTGTACACTGATGATCTCAATGTGCCTTACTTCGTTCATCCAGTGCTATCATCATTGTCAAACACCACAGACGTCTTTGTTTTGTCCCATGATGTTCTTCATCCTTCTTTGCCTAAGGTATGATTATATTGTATTGAGGATTGTTCTGGTGCTCAAAATTTAATTCTGGTGTTTACAAGAGCAAGAAAATACAAATAGCAACGATCGAACTTTTTTATCCATAGTTTCTGGTTGTTTTTGCTTCAAACAGTTTATCATTATTTAGATTTTCGGCTCTTTTGCCCTTTTTCTCGTTTAAAACCAGTATTTTTTCTTTTATTTTATTCAAGTTATATGAAATTGTGCTAAATGATAGGGGATTGGATGAATTTTTAGATTTTTTTTGTTTTTCTCTTACATTTTTTGGGCTACTCATAGTTTTTTTTTTCTGTATTTTCCTTTATTCTCGGTCTCTTTCTAATATAACCCATTTATAAGCACAGCTTTGTTTAAAGTTTTGGATATCATATGAAGCACTATATTTGGGATTTTTTCATGTTTTTTTGTTTTAGCTTCTCACTGTTCTTCATTCTTTTGTTTCTTGTTGCCTTTCCGCCTTTCTTACTATTTTAATACATAACTCTTCAACTTTAATAGTGTTAGAAATTATTTTGTTAGGAGTTTTTACAGTTTTTCTTCCATTTCTCATAGTTTTTGTCTCACTGTTCCTTTTTACCTTGCCCTTTTGAATAAAGATACGATCTCGGTCAATACGTTTATCTATATTATGTGTATACAGAGATAGACGAGTGGAGAAAAATTCTCAATGCCATCCAGATGCTATGCTAGCAGAAAAATCCCAAAGCGTCTGTTTTTTTTACACTCTACTGGTAACGACAGCGGATTGTGTCACGGTATTTACCTTCCTGTTCTGCTGGGCAACGTTTTACCATTGGTTCACTAGTAGTTTTCAACATTTAGTGTACCTATAATAAGACGTTGAAGATCAAATTTCATTTGTTTTTTTTTTCTTGAAAAAAAATTCTCAATACCATCCAGATGCTATGCTAGCAGAAAAACGCCAAAGTGTCTCTTTTTTTTGCAAAAAAAAAAACAAAACAGAAATCCAGCTCCCCCTCCATGGAAAATTTCCTTCCCAACTAAAAATTCCTCCATGGAAAGATCATCTTACGTATCCCTCCACCAGAAACCCACCCTGAAAACCGTCTGTATACTTCCCAGGAACCAGTGCTATATGTAAACAATGGGCAAACTTCATAGCTTGTAGTCCTTCCCCCAGGCACTGTGGGTGGTCAAATTATCCTCAAAGACATAGCTATTAGATTTTTCGACTATGGTAAAAACAATGGCCGCCTCAAATTTTTTACCGGGTGACTTAGGGTAAAAAATTAGCGTGGGAGGGGCGCTATCTAGAAGTCATTTTGAAGATGGCCTGAAAAATAACAGAATAAATAATCTCCTTTATCAGGAAGATAATTTCATAAAACATATTGGCCTACCATCACAAAAACGAAAGAGAAGAAAGGCAAAAATGGGGTTTTATAAGGCAATCGAAAACACTGGACACGACAAAAACGGATATGATACGAATGTTCATATTGCATTTTGTCAGCTGCTACTTTACTGTGGCAACTAGCAAAACAGCTTGTGGATCGAATATATAAAAAACACCATATGAAAAACTAAACAAAAAAACTCCGTATAAAAAAAAACAATAAAGACCGTTATATAAAAAACACGCACCTTAGAGTATACTAGTTTATTAGAACCGGAGAAAAAGTAATTTACCCCCTCCCTCAAACTAAGTCTCCTTATCTACCCCTCCCACCGCAAAAAAACTTTCAGTTTTTTAGTTCTTAGTTTTAGTTTTTTAGCTAAAAAAATGTTTTAGCTTAATCTTCTAGCTGTTAGTCAAAACATCATATACTTAGCAAACAATATATAGACCCGAAAACTTTACAAAAGGAGAGGGGGAATTTAAGAAATCTTCCTTGAGTTCAGCTTTGTGGGATTTGAATTCTTGATATTTCCTTATTTTCTATCCCAGTTAAAAAATAAGATTTTTTAAGATGTCCTTCGTGCTAAAAGTCTGTGATTTTAAGCTTAGTCTTAATTTAGTGTTTGTTATTGTTTGAGTAGATTTGTGATTGAATGTGATTTGTTTGTAATTTAATTGGTTATTTGTATTTAGTTTGATTAGAACCTTGCATACATGGTTAAGCTGATGAAATGGGAGAGCCATGATTCTGCTTTCACTCAAATCTTGCTACCAACAGTGAGTAAGGTTGCCACTTAATTAAGAAAATAATGGGAATATACTTAAAATCACATAATAAGAGGAAAAATTAAACAACAGAAACTGCAATTTTTATATTCTCAAGAAGTTGGCAATTGAAATTTTCTTTTTTGTTTAGTACTTTTAATCTCAACTTTTGGATTCATGAAACCAAAAAGCACAAATTAAGAATTAAGTATCAAGAAAAGATATAATTGGGCAAAAATCACAATAAGATTGTGATAATGGTCAAAATATATTGTGATCACAATAAATGTGATCACAGTATATTTTTACAGAAAAAATCAGCTAGGAAAATATAAGTTTTTAATGCTTATCAAAGAATCAAATAAATCTCCAAAAATCCCACCAACAGAAATTGGGATTTTCAGCATTTTCGAAAACTTTTCTCTTTATAGTTTATCATTGGAATTGTGAAACTAAATAAACACAA
Organism: Artemia sinica; assembly: GCA_027921565.1. Lineage (NCBI taxonomy): Eukaryota > Metazoa > Arthropoda > Branchiopoda > Anostraca > Artemiidae > Artemia > Artemia sinica. The sequence continues at coordinate 41,448,796 of CM051271.1, read as the reverse complement.
CAAAGAAAAATAAACCTTCAAAAGAATCTAACAACAACAAAAAAGCAAAAACGAATTGTAGCGAAAAAAAAAATTGTTGACTGTGGAAAATTACTGCCAAAAAATATCAGCATACAGAAAAAAAAATGAAACTACTTAAGACATTACTCAGGAAAACCAAAAGTTTTTGTCGCTACTCGAGCGAAGAAGAAGTCTCATCTGTGAAATGGACGGCCACTTGTTTTAAATAAACTCATGATAATTTAGAAAAACAAGAATCCTTTTCAAATGAAACTCAGAGAGGAAAGAACATAATAAAATGAAAAATTAAATAAAAAAAGGTGAAAAACGAGGATTTTGTCAGCCAGTGGCGAACTATGAAGAAGAAGAAATAAGCAAATATTTCGACAAGGACCTCCGCCGAGTCGTCATCAGTGCTAAACAAAAAAGAAAGAAAAGAAAAAGAAACCAACGAAAATCGAACCTTTCGAAGTTTACTGGCCAACGACAGAACAGAGTTTCTGTTCGTCAGAGTTTATAGTTCGTCAATGGCTGACAAAATCCTCGTTGTTTCACCTTTTGTGATTTTATTTTTCATTTTGTTATTTTCTTTCCTCTCTGAGTTTAATTTGTCATGTATACCCAGTTTGGTCATAGAATATATTTAGAATCCTTTTCACAAGGAAAAAGAAGGAAGCAATTTCGTAAGATGTCAATATGAATTTGAGGATGCTTCAGATGCAATAACAATAGTAATTTGATGACAAATTGCGATGTAATTAAATTCAAAATTTGTGGAAGACGAAAGTAGAAAATTGGAAGATAATTGGATGTGATCTACTACTACTACTACTAACAACAACTCACCGCAGCACCTGGCCACCTGAGGCCAACACAGCTACGCACACTCCTCCTCCACCCCAATCTATTCAAAGCCTCCCTTTTTACACCCGCCCACGAAGTTCCCATTTCCTTTAAATCTTTCTTTATGACGCCCTCCCACCCCAGACGGGGACGACCTGCTTTCCGATTTAGCCCTAGACGGTTGGCCGAAAAGAATAATCTTCGGCAATCTGTCATCCGTCATCCACACAACATGCCCTAGCTAACTCAACCTTTCGGGGCTCATTTACTTGTTACGGAGTTAATGGTCAAGAGCTCAGTAGGAACCAATATCAGTACAAAACTAATTTTGTTAGAATTTTATGGATAAAGGCCGATTCACAATAAGATTTTATTAATACTTAAATTTAGTTGGTTCAAATGCTTAGTATTAACTGATGCTAGTAGCAAAATTTTACCATTCGCCATAGATAACTTAAACACTGAAATCAACTTTGAACTTAATAACCTCATGTACTCGTCTTTATCAAAGGTCTCATATAGCTCTTGATTCTCCTTTACAAATGTTCTTGAGCTCTGACGAGCTCCAGTAGGTCTTCCAAACATCTCACTTTGTTTTTATTCCAGTTTTTTATTTATTCTTCTTCTTCTTGTTATTTTTCTTGTTTGAATTAGTATGGTGACATTTATGCATAATCTCATCACCGGAATCAAATTCCGAGCCCTGCCTTATGTTGCTGAAGCTGGTTTCAAACTCTGGATCCCGTATTACCAAGCTGAGATCAAACTCACTGTGCCACTATAAGACATTTATGATTTGTGTTTTGTTAGCAGTTTTTTCTCTTTCTGGGTTAAGATTTAGGTCTTAGTCAATCAGAAAATTCTATGAAAAATTCTGACCTGCTTGGCCTTTACAAAATTCAAATCTATGGAGTTTTGGCTAGGGTTTCCACCCCTAGTGACTTATCACTATTTCTAGTGATTTTTTATGTTGCCTAGTGTTTTTCTTCTAGCTAGTGATTTATAGTGATTTTTGTTCTAAAACTAGTGATTTTTGCCTAAATCTAGTGATTTTTCAAAATATTGCGGGTAGATTCATGATTCAATCGAATAACAAGAAGCTAATTAATAAAAAAAACACAGCTTTTAAGGCGAATTATTAGAAGAAATCTTTTTTATAGAGAATTTCTGCGTGGACGCCAGAAGGGGGACAATGCCCTCTGTTAAACAAGATGACATTAGGCAATGTGTATAAGCAGGAAAATTACAAATATTTCCATTTAAGTCCCTGTTAAAACCTGTGACCTGTTACTATTTGACCCCCCCCCTTGAAAAACTACCTGACGGCTCTTTTGACACCTCTTCGCCTCTCTACCTTTTTGCCAGTAAGCATGTGAGTATTATCTTTTATTTTGCACGGAAAAAGATTACCTGCAATGAAAGGGGTGCAACTACTTCCTTGTACCAACATTACAGGCGCATTCTAAAAATATTTCCAGAAATCAAGAGGTTTTTAGAGATTGGTTAACACGCATCCGTGTTATTCCTTCTAAAAAAAAGAAGATACAAAATACCCATTTTTGTAGATAGAGCTTGAGAACTCTACAGTAGTTTTCTGATATGCTAAATTTGATCGTATAAATTTCATCAGTGTCTCTTGCCCTTTTTGGGGTATTATCCCCAGTTTTTAAATTCAAGCAAATTTTTACAGGCTTTTAGCTTTTGATGGGTAGCTTTAAACTACATGCTTTTTATATAATTAGCATCAAAAATTGGAAAGCCGACTCTTTTGAGGTATGTGTTGTTTTCAAAAATCTTGTTTTTAGAGTTTTGGGTGTTATTAAGGCAAGTAGGGTTATTTGTGGTGTTATTTTTTATTTTATCTTCGTATAAGCCTAGTTTTTTTTTAGCTCTTCTCCCCATGGGCTAGTCAAATATATACATGTATACTACTACTACTACTACTACTAACAACTCACCGCAGCACCAAGCCGCCTGAGGCCGACACAGCTACGCACGCTCCTCTTCCACCCCAATCTATTCAAAGCCTCCCTTTTTACTCCCACCCACGAAGTTCCCATTTCCTTTAAATCTTTCTTTACGACGTCCTCCCACCCACATATATATATGTATATGTCAATAATAAACTGATTGAACTTGAACTTGAATCGCTCCCTGCTTTCACTTCGTTTCCATGATCTGTTCGATATTTGCTGTACTAGATGCAGCAATATCCACTTTTTCTGGATTATTTTGCACGGAATTTCATCACTAAACAAATATGTGACAACTGGCAAAAATACGAGGTTTCTTATCGCTAGAATAAAGGGTATCGCACCCACCATATGAAAGGTGCTTTGATCGAACGAAAATATAAGTCATATTTTCATTTTCCTTGGCCCTCATAATTCAAGTTTTCTGCAACTTAAAGCTGTCTTTTCTCTGCTTTTAATTGTCTTGGTAACAGAAGATCTTTGCTTCCCACTCATTATCTCACAAATAATTTGAACTACTCCCATCAGTAACAGTTAAGTTTGACGAGGTTCAGCCATTTATTACTTCTAGGGAAACAAACTTGACAATTTGGAAATGGCATTTCTTATTTCCAACATGATTTCAGAGTCTTCGAAAGAGATTCATATCAAATTCTCTTTCAACCTGCATCAGATTGTCAACGGAACCTCAATGTTGGTTTTAACTTTTAATGATGAAAAGCTGAACACTATCAGGGAGCCATTGTGGCTTCGTGGTACTCGCCCTCTGGTAGATTTGTCATGTAATGGAACAGCTGGTCTCTGTGAAAAAATTTACGGTGAGTTTATAATTGTTTTCATGCTATTTATCTATTATACATTAAAAATGTCTATAAATGACCTGCTTTTGGATGAATGTGAGATCGGTTGATGGTTGGATACTCGAGATAGGTTTGATGTACTAGTATTTACTTTTAATCCAGTGGAAGAAGTTGAATATTTTAAGTTTTTAAAACAAGTTTTAATTAGATTTTTTTTTTTTTTTTTTTTTTTTTTTTTTTTTTTTTTTTTTTTTTTTTTTTTTGGTGAATAGTTGGTCCAAAGAATATTTCATCAATTATTTTTATGGAGAATATTATTTTTACTCGGGGAAGGAGTGACAAATTTTTTTCTAATATTTTAAGGGGTTAATTTTTCTTGTTTGCGGGGTGGTCAGGTCCCCCTTCCCTTGGTAGATCCATCATATAATGGAAAAGATGGTTCTTCTTAACTTTTGTATGGTTAAAAAGTAAACGATATCCTATCTAAGTTTAAGAAGCTTCAAGGTCAGGATTTCAAAGAATGGTGTCTCGATGCTTCCAAAAATACGTTGAAGGTTCAGACATCAGAGTGATTTCAATATTTTGGAGAGTCTCTCCTATCACTCTTGGTTTTTCGAGTTAAGGAAGCTTAAATGAGTTCGATTTGACAGAAGGAACCATGAAAAATATTAAAATTATCTGATAATTATTATTAGCCAATTACTGCTTTTTATGGTAAAACGTATCTTAGTAAAAAAAAAAAAAAGAAAAACAGTATCTTTCAGTTTCAAAAATTTCAATTCTTTAAGTTTAATGTTCACTTTTGCAAGCTTGAAGCCACCTTAAAAGTTTTTTATTTTTGTAATTTTCCTTGTGCTTGTCAGAGGCTCTACTATAGCGCTGACTAAGAAAAAAGCCATGTGCACTCAATTCATTATTTCTGCCCTCCTTTTTCTCTTGAACACTTCTTATATAACTGATGATCGTAAAGATTTGGGAGGAGGCTTATTCGACTGGAAAAAGAAAGTTTTTGCACGCTTTTCAAGAGTTGAAAGTGATTGGAGGACAATCAGTCTCCCTATAGGCTATAGTGCCCTCTTTGCTCCCGCCTCCCTTTGGCCTCCCAGAAATCCATTCACATTTTGATAAAGCCATTATATTCAAAATATCTCTAGAAAATGCCACGAACACCACAAACACCGGGGTAACTGATCTAAAGGATGTAAAATGCTAATTGTTGACACATAGGGTTTTAATATAAAAGTGGGGCGAGGGGCTTACTTGCTCCTGAGTGTGTGATTGGCCTGAAATTCTTACGGTTCATCCTTTGGGATAAAGGAATCACACATTTTGTTGTGGGAAGGGTTGAGAGAGGAGCCAGGAATTGGGCCAACAAACGTTTTGCTCCTGATCAAATTGAATCTTATAATCGCAAATCCTTGATCCAGAACGAGAATAATGCACAAATAATAGTTGCTTTGACGTACGTTCCTCTCCACTTAAAAAAGGGCCAAATATCTTTTTTCAATCGGATTAAAATTTACATCCTTATGTCCCTGGGCTAAGAGGGCCCCATTGCAGAAAGAAATCAGAAAAAATTGGTTCGCCCCAAAATGGCGCCCTAAAAAGGACCCGAAAAGGGATAAACAGCGTATTTATCCATTCACCTCGTATGATCACTCCTGTGACTTGATAAGGGGGCCCTTAGATGGGAACTGTAAAGTTCTTGTTTCTCTTTTAAGGGCAAAAACTTTTAAGGCCCTTTTCTGCTACTTCCCTTAACCCCTGACATCGGGTCAACTTTTTGAGATAGTAATTTTGCTCAGAAATCTTAAAAGGTTCAATGAAAATGCCTCCGAGGTCGACATCACCCCAACAGCATTAAAGACAATTACCTTAAATTATGTAGGTCAAATATTGCTAACAGATAGGTTGAGTAGAAAAAAGGCCATGTTTGGTCTTTGCTGTCCATTCACTAGGAGCTCTTAGGGATTGATTGCTAGGCTAAAATTTACAGAGTTTCTCAAGGGTAAACTCGGGGAACGACATTTGAACCTGATTAAATCAAAGGACAATATGCACGCGCGAGTTTTCAGATTATCTGCAATACGTCGTGAATGATTTGGGGGATGGAATTGAAACTTTAAGGACCTGTTGGGGCCAGACAGGGGGATGCAGGGCAACTAGAATAATTCTGTGTTGGGAAGGGTAAGGGACTAAATAGTTTTGCCTCTAATCCACCATTGCGTTTTGGTGCGCTCTAGGCTCCTATGAGCGTCAGAACCTATACACGGTTAAGTAGCAAGGTAAATAAGGAGACACTGTGTGTAGCAAGTTACCAAAATGGTGCATTAAAAAAAAAAAAAAAAAATGTGTATCACGAGCCTAAATGGCTGAAGTTTCGTTTCGGTGTCAAAATAAAAAAAAATTATAAAGAAAAAACAACAACAGAAAAAATGTCAATAAAGCAAAACGCAGGTAAGACAATTTGCCATCAAAAACATAAAACACTTCAAAACAAAAACTAATATGAGAAAGATCGCGGTGAATCAGCTTCTCATGAACACCTTAGTTAGATCATTCAATTGTTATATTCTGAGAGTTATAGGGAGAAAGGACAAATGAACATGGAATTATATTTTGGTGAGAAGGTAGAGCTGAAGCAAAAGAAAATATGTGTGCACATTGAATTTATCAAAATACTATATCTGCAAAATCTAGAGAGAGGTTCAGGGGATGTAGATGAAACTTTCTGATAGTTTTGGAGAAGAAAGGATTAGAGGCAAGGGGATTTTAAGTTTTTTGTGTGTGAAGGGGGGGGGGTGGCTTTGCTAAACATGTTTCTTCCAGTCAACCTGAAAATTTTTGCATTATAAGCCGCTGTGGAACTCGAAATTTATTTACCGATATACAGTAATACAAATCAAAAGACTATTTGTCATCAACTTATCAAAATAGTGTATGGACAATATCTTGGGAGATCAAGTTAAAAAAAATGTAGGGGAGGGGGTGGTTGGGAGGCAGCATCTGACCTTAGATTTTAGCACTTTAGATTTTGGTACTTTAATGCCTTGTGGGACTAAAATCGAGTCATGGTGAAATAACGATGAAAATCAAAAGACCCATTGTGATCTCGTGAAGCACCTTGGAGATATTTCTGAATGTTTTTGGGGTTGTTTTAGGGTCAAGCTGGCCCCAGACTTTGTTCTGTGGGACGGGGCAAAGAGAGGGGGGGTGATAATAATTTTTCTCTTCGATCTACTTAAACTTTTTGTACTGCAAGCATCTGTTGGTTATTACTGTTAATTAGCAAAATACGGTTAATTAGCAAGGAAAATTAAAGACACTGTGTATTCCCAGATGATAAAGACGGCGTATCTACAGTACAACTCAAACGGCTTTGGAGATAAGGTTGGCACTTGAAAGGAGTGCCTGGATTGAGAAATAGACCTCACATCTCGAACTGAGGTTAGACCATTTGTGTAGAATCTACTGTCGGTGCAGTGGCGGTAATTCACACAAAATTAGGAAGGGGTGTATTTATTTTTCCAAATCTAGGGGATATTTTTTTTCAACATCAATACCCGAAAAGGTATTTTTCAATAAAGCACTAAAAAAATGTATTTCTATAAATCTAGGGGGGATCTAGGGGTTGTGGGCAAATGATCCCATTGTCTTCCCGTTCTAATTTGCACCACTGTCTTGATGAAGCAGTGACATAGACCAAAGAAAATCACAAGAAACCAGGTTGTTAAAAGAGCTTATCTGGCTCGAGTTTTGACATTGGGTACGGGTAGAGGTAAATCAAAAGTAACCGATATCTTGGACACTAAAATGGATGTACTGTATCCATTTCCCTAAACATGATATTTGGATTTCCCTTGCCTTCCCCATACAATCTCTGAAAATTCTGGCTTGATTCCCGAAGTCGTTCCAATGATAAGGTACGCTATTTTGAAGGCCTTATTAAAGGCACTATTTATGATAGGAAAACATATCCTTGGCTTATACATCCCGTTCTTCTAAATACAAAATATGAAGATCCCAAGCCTCCTTTTCCAACCTAAAAATATAATGATTAGAAAGTCTCAGCTTAATCCCTATCTATCCAAGATATACCATTTTGATATCGGAAATACTAATATCTATTTCGATTTTCTTTGCCAGTCACCCAAAGTCAAAATTTTAGGCCCACCCGTCCCCCCAACACCCCCTGAGAATTTCAATCCATGGTTCTTTTTAACTTGATGCTGCATATATAAGCCTTCTGCAGTGGTTTTGTCGAGGGGGGGGCAGGGGGCAATAATTTGGAGAAAAAATTATTAAGCAACTTAAAAACTGTTGCTCGTTTTAAGTTTCAACTTCCTTCTTTACTTTGAGCAGATAGTTTTTTTTAAATTAACCCACCCTTGATCTTAACATAAAAAATACAAAAAACAGGGGTTACACTTCCTAATGTGTTCCACATTAATATATATACAAATATACCACTTTCGAAACCTTACCATCAAGTAAATAAGTGGGCCTAGTTAATGAGAAAATTACGAAAATGTACTATACTTCCTGTTTCACCTTATTTGCTCAAGTCAAATTGTCTCCCCTGATAGGCAAGGGTCTTTTACTTCCTAAAATCTATCAGCTCAATATAAAATTTTCATGTTTTAAAACTTAAAAAAATGGATATGAGTACACCCTCTGCATCTGCAAATAGGACAAACATGGAATCACTGAACAACAAGAAATCATTGGAAAGTAGACCTTTTTTCGTTGAAAACATGAAAATAAATCATCAAAAAAGAAAATAAGACTTGGTGTTTTTATAATAATATTTGTACTGTAGCTAGACAGGTTAAATTGGTTGTAGCTTAGTCATAGAAACTAGTAGGGGGGGGGGGGGGGGGGTCAGCTCCAGCAGTAATTTAATTGTTTTAGTTCTCTACTTCTAATATTTAAATCAAAACTCCAATATAGCTCCAAATTCTCTTATTTGTAATTGAAGGGCCTAGTGAGCGCTGTTAACGTTCTATTCCTTGCATTTTGAATTTACAAGTAGAATGTGAAATTAAACTTTACTTACCTTACGTTCCTTGGCACCTTTCCAAGGCACTCTTGAGAATCATTGAACTCTATCAAGACCAGGCACTCTTGAGAACCAATGAATTTTATCAAGACTAGGCACTCTTGGGAATCAATGAGCTCTAGCAAGGCCAGGCACTCTTGAGAATCAATGAACTCTTTCAAGGGCAGACACTCTTGAAAGTCACTGTACTCTCTAGATTTGAGAGTTAGTAGTGCAATGACTTAGGCTGCACAATAGATTGTGAGAGTTTTTTGACTCTCATGCATCATTGCGCCGTATGGGTTAGAGTGGTTCCTAGTTTCATTGTACTGGAGTCAATGAATTCTTACTTAATCGATTTTTTAGCCGGGAGTGTGGACATAAAAGCGCAATGGAGGGTTAACAAGGTGAATCCATTGAGAGTTAAATGAACAAACTTTTTTGGGGGTTGGGTGAGATCAACTTTACATTTTTATAGGAATCCAACATTAAGTGCTTATAAAAGAGGATTCTAAATGCGTTAATTAAAAAGCACCGAGAATAAAATTTTAATATAGAAATCCAGAACAAACCTTAGAAATCCAGAACGATCCTGAGAAATCAAGTAGTGATGAGGTTATGGATTTTCCGAACAAATAAAGTCGTATACATTTTAGGCAATGATTTGAAAAACCCTTAGTTAGCCATGCCCAATCCCCAAGGACTCCAATGCCCCTCCCCTACCCCAACTCCCCTCTTTTTCGGACTTAGAAGCTTTGAACTTGGAATTTTTTGGACTTAAAAGTTTTTGGACTTAGATTTTTTGGACTCAGAATTTTTTGAACTTAGAAATCAACATCTTTTGTTTGTATACGTCAGGTATTCACAAAATCTAAGTATCAGAGTAAATTAATTCTTTATCAACATCTTTTGTAAGATATGTCGCATGAAATTGACAAAAGCTAATTATCAGAGTGAATAAATTCTTTATCAATATTCTTTATCTAGATAATTTGTCGGATGTGTCAGATCATTGTTCAGATATCCTTTTGCCCAAGTCCAATGAAAAAATCAACCTAAAAGATTCAAAAAAAAAAAATTGGAAAATCTACTGAGCTTTAGAAAATGTTAGTATGATGATAGTAAAGTTGACTTCAATAGATCTGGTTTTGCAAGCACTGTTCAGAGGCCCATTTGAACAAGTTCAATAAAAAAAGTCAGCCTAAAAGATTAAAAAGAAATTTCGAGAATCTACTGTGTTTTTGAAAAATGTTAGTATTATAACAGTAATATTGACTTTTATAAATCTGATTTTGCATACACTGTTCAGAGACCCATTTGACAAAGTCCAGTGAAGCAATGAACCGAAAAGATTATAAAAAAATTTGGAGAATCTACTGGATTTTTGGAAAATGTTAGTATTATAGTAAATTTGACTTCAACAAATCTGATTTTGCATACACTGTCCAGAGGCCCATTTGAACAAAAATGAAACAATCAACCGGAATCTTTATCAACATCTTATGTTAGATACGTCGGATAACATTGAGAGAATCTAAGTATCAGAGTGAATGAATTCTTTATCAATATTCTGTATCAACACCAGTTGACGGATAAGTCAGATCACTATTCAGAGGCCCATCTGAGCAAGTCCAATGAAACAATCAACCTAAAAGATTAAAAATAAATTTGGAGAATCCACTGAATTTTTGGAAAATGTTAGTCTGATCATAGTAAAGTTAACTGCAGCAAATCTGATTTTGCATACACTGTTCAGAGGCCCATTTGACCAAGTCCAATGAAACATTTAACCGAAAAGATTAAAAAGAAAGTTGGAGAATCTACTGGCTTTTAGGAAAGAGTTTGTGTGATCAGAGTAAAGTTGACTTTAATAAATCTGATTTTACAAGTACTGTTCTGTGGCCCATTTGAACAAGTCCAGTGAAACAATTAATTGAAAAGATTAAAACAAAATTTGAAGAATCTGCAGGTTTTTGGGAAAATTTCAATATGATCATAGTAAAATTGACTTCAATAAATCTGATTTTGCATACACTGTTCAGAGGAAATATTTTGAATACACTGTTCAAAGCTTCATTTGACTAAGTCTAATATCAATCAACCAAAAGATTAAAAAGAAATTCGGGGAATCTATAGGTTTCTTGAAAATTTTAGTATGATCATAGTAAAGTTGACTTCAATAAATCTAATTTTGAATACACTATTCAGAGGCCCAGTTGTTCAAGTCCAATGAAACAATCAACCTAAAAGATTAAAATGAAATTTTAAAGAATCTACTGGGTTCTTGGAAAATGCTAGTATGATCAAAAGTTCACTTCAATAAATATGATTTTGTATACACTGTTCAGAGGCCCAATTGACCAAATCCAATGAAACAACCAACCTAAAAGATTAAAAAGAAATTTGGAGAATCTACTGGGTTCTTGGAAACTGTTATTATGATCATAAGTTCACTTCAATAAATCTGATTTTTCATACACTGTTCAGAGGCCGATTTGAGCACATTAAACAATCAACCAAAAAAATTAAAAAGAAATTTGTAGAACCTACTGGGTATTTGGAAAATGTTAGTATGATAACAGTAATGTTGACTTCAATGAACCTGATTTTGCATACACTGTATAGAGCTATATTTGACCAAGTCCAATGAAACAATCAACTGAAAAGATTAGAAACAAATTTGGAGTCCAATGAAACAATCAACCGAAAAGATTAGAAACAAATTTGGAGTTCACTACTGGGTTTTTGGAAAATATTAGTATGATCATAGTAAAGATGACTTCAACAAATCTGATTCTACATAAAGTATTCAGAGGCACATTTGAACAAGTTCAATGAAACAATCAACTGAAAATTTTAAAGAAAAATTTCGAGAACCTACTGGGTATTTTGAAAATGCTATTATGTTAGATACGTCTGATAACATTGACAGAATCTAAGTTTCAGAGTGAATAAATTGTTTATCAATATTCATTATCAACTTCATTTGTCATATAAGTCGGATCATATTTCAGAGGCCCATTTGACCAAGTCCAATGAAACAATCAACTTAAAAGATTAAAAAGAAATTTAGAGAATATACTGGGTTTTTTGAAAATGTTAGTATGATAATTTTAAAATTGACTTCAATAAATCTGATTTTACATAAACTATTCTGAGGCCCATTTGAACATGTCCAATAAAACAATCTACTGAAAAGTTTAAAGAGAAATTTCGAGAATCTACTGGGTTTTTGGAAAATGTTAGTATATTAGATACGTCAGATAAGATTGACAGAATCTAAGTATCAGAGTGAATAAATTCTTTATCAATATTCTATATAAAATTCATTTGTTGGATACGTCGGATCACTTTTTGGAGGCCCATTTGACCAAGTCCAATGAAACAATCAACCGAAAAGTTTAAAAAGAAATTTTGAGAACCTAATGGGTTTTTGGAAAACGTTAGTATGATAATAGTAAAGTTGTATGAGTATAGTAAAGTCCAAAAAAACAATCGAAAATGTAAATATGATCATAGTAAAGTTGACTTCAATAAATCTGATTCTGCATACAATGTTCAGAGGCTGAGTTTCCCAAGTCTAATGAAACAATCAACCGAAAACATTAAAAAGAAATTTGTAGAATCTACTGGATTTTTGGAAAATGTTAGTATGATCATAGTAAAATTGACTTAAATAAATCTTATTTTGCATATACTGTTCAGAGACCCATTTGATCAAGTCCAATGAAACAATCAACCTAAAGGATTAAAAATAAATTTGGAAAATCTACTGGGTTTTTGGAAAATGTTAGTATGATCATAATAAAGTTGACTTCAATAAATCTGATTTTACATTGACTTTTCACAGGTCCATTTGACCAAGTCCAATGAAACAATCAACCGAAAAGTTTAAAAAGCACTTTCGAGAATCTACAGGGTTTTGTTAGTATGAACATTTTTTTGTTCATACTAACAATGTTCATACTAAAAATGTTAGCATGATCCTAGTAAAGTTGACTTAAATAAATCTAATTCTGCATACAATGTTCAGAAGCCGATTTAACCAAGTCCAATGAAACAACCGAAAACAATAAAAATAAATTTGGAAAATCTAATGGGTTTTTCTAAAATGTCAGTATGATCATAGTAAAGTTCACTTCAATACATCTGATTTTGCCTGCACTGTTCAGAGCCCCAGTTGACCAAGTCTAATGAAACAATCAACCAAAAAGATTAAAAAGTAATTTAGAGAATCTACTAGGTTTTTTGGAGAATGTTAGTTTGATCACAGTACCATTGACGTCGATCAATCTGATTTTGCATACACTATTCAGAGGCCCATTTGAACAAGTCCAATGAAACAATCAACAGAAAAGATCAAACAGAAATTTTGAGAATCTACTGGGTTTTTCGAAAATATTAATATTATCATAGTAAATTTGACTTCAACAAACCTGATTTTGCATACACTGTCCAGAGGCCGATTTGAACGAGTCCAATGAAAAACTCAACCTAAAAGATTGAAAAGAAATTTAGAGAATGTACTGGGTTTTTGGAAATTTTTAGTATGATAACAGTAAAGTTGACTTCAATAAATCTGATTTTGCATACACTGTTTAGAGGTACATTTGACCAAGTACAGTCAAACAATCAACCAAAATGATTAGAAACAAATTTGGAGAATCTACTTGATTTTCGGAAAATGTTATTATGATCTAAGTAAATTTGACTTCAACGAATCTGATTTTGCATACACTTTCCAAAGGCCTATTTGAACAAGTTCAATGAAACAATCAACAGGAATCTTTATCAATATCTTATATTAGATATCTTATGTTAGATACGTCGGAAAACATTGACAGAATCTAAGTATCAGAGTGAATGAATTCTTTATCAATATTCTTTATCAACACCATTTGTATGATAAGTTGGATCACTTTAATAAATTGGATTGACTTTAATAAATTTGACTTTGCATACACTGTTCAGAGTCCCGTGTGAACAAGTCCAATGAAAAAATCAACCTAAGAGATTAAACAGAGATTTAGAGAATCTACTGGGTTTTTAGAAAATGTTATAATGATAACAGTAAAGTTGACTTCAATAAATCTGATTTTGCCTACACTGTTCAGAGGCGCATTAGAACAAGTCCAATAAAACAATCAACCGGAATCTTCATCAACATCTTTTGTTAGATACGTCGGATAAAATTGACAGAATCTAAGTATCAGAGTGAATAAATTATTTATCAATATTCTTTGTCAACTTCATTTGTTGGATATGTGGGATCACTGTTCAGAGGCCCATTTGACCAAGTCCAATGAAACATTTAACCGAAAAGTTTAAAAGGAAATTTTGAGAATCTACCGGGTTTTTGTAAACTGTTAATATGATCATAGTAAAGTTGACTCCAGTAAATCTGATTTTGCATACACTTTTCAGAGGCCTATTTGCCCAAGTCCAATAAGACAATCAAATATGTTATTATGATCATAGTAAAGTTGACTTCAATAAATCTGATTCTGCATGCAATGTTCAGAGGCCAATTCGACCAAGTCCAATGAAACAATCAACCGAAACCATTAAAAAGAAATTTGTAGAATCTACTGGGTTTTTAGAAAATGTTAGTATGATCATAGCAAAGTTGATTGCAATAAATTTGATTTTCTATGCACTGTTCAGAAGCCAATTCGACCAAGTCCAATGAAACAATCAACCGAAACCATTAAAAAGAAATTTGTAGAATCTACTGGGTTTTTGGAAAATGTTAGTATGATCATAGTAAAGTTGACCTCAATAAATCTGATTTTACATACACTGTTCAGAGGCCCAGTTGATCAAGTCCAATGAAATAATCAACAGAAAAGATTAAACAGAAATTTGGAGAATCTACTGGGTTTTTAGAAAATGTTATAATGATAACAGTAAAGTTTACTTCAATAAATCTGATTTTGCATACACTGTTCAGAGGCCCCGTTGATCAAGTCCAATGAAACAATCAACCGAAACCATTAAAAAGAAATTTGTAGAATCTACAGGGTTTTTGGAAAATGTTAGTATGATCATAGTAAAGTTGACCTCAATAAATCTGATTTTGCATACACTGTTCAGAGGCCTATTTGCCCAAGTCCAATAAAACAATCAAAAAGGTTAGTATGATCATAGTAAAGTTGACTTCAATAAATCTGATTCTGCATACAAGGTTCAGAGGCCAATTTGACCAAGTCCAATGAAACAATCAACCTAAAACATTAATAAGAAATTTGTAGAATCTACTGGGTTATTAGAAAATGTTAGTATGATCATAGCAAAGTTGATTGCAATAAATTTGATTTTGTATACACTGTTGAGAAGCCAATTCGACCAAGTCCAATGAAACAATCAACCGAAACCATTAAAAAGAAATTTGTAGAATCTACTGGGTTTTTGGAAAATGTTAGTATGATCATAGTAAAGTTGACTTCAATAAATCTGATTTTACATACACTGTTCAGAGTCCCAGTTGATCAAGTCCAATGAAATAATCAACAGAAAAGATTAAACAGAAATTTGGAGAGACTACTGGGTTTTAAGAAAATGTTAGTATGATCATGGTAAAGTTGACTTCAATAAATCTGATTTTGCATAAACTGTTCAGAGGCCCCGTTGATCAAGTCCAATGAAACAATCAACCGAAACCATTAAAAAGAAATTTGTAGAATCTACAGGGTTTTTTGAAAATGTTAGTATGATAATAGTAAAGTTGACGTAAATAAATCTGATCTTGCATACACTGTTCCGAGGCCCATTTGACCAAGTCCAATGAAACAATCAAAATGTAAGTATGATCATAGTAAAGTTGACTTCAATAAATCCTATTCTGCATACAATGTTTAGAGGCCGAATTGACCAAGTCCAATGAAACAATCAACCGAAAACATTAAAAAGAAATTTGTAGAATCTACTGGATTTTTGGAAAATGTTAGTATGATCATAGTAAAGATGACTTAAATAAATCTGATCTTGCATACATTGTTCAGAGGCCCATTTGATCAAGTCCAATGAAACAATCAAACTAAAGGATTAAAAATAAATTTGGAGAATCTACTGGGCTATTAGAAAATGTTAGTATGATCATAGTAAAGTTGACGGCAATAAATTTGATTTTGCATACACTTTTAAGAGGCCGATTTGACCAAGTCCAACGAAACAATCAATCGAAACCATTAAAGAGAAATTTGTAGAATCTACTGGGTTTTTGGAAAATGTTAGTATGATCATAGTAAACTTAACTTCAATAAATCTGATTTTGCATACACTGTTCAGAGGCCCAGTTGATAAAGTCCAATGAAACAATCAACCAAAAATATTCAAAAGTAATTTAGAGATTCTACTAGGTTTTTTGGAAAATGCTAGTATGATCACAGTAACGTTGACTTCGATCAACCTGATTTTGCATACACTATTCAGAGGCCCATTTGACGTAGTCCAATGAAACAATCAACAGAAAAGATTAAACAGAAATTTGGAGAATCTACTAGGTTTTTGGAAAATGTTAATATGATCATAGTAAAGTCAACTTTAATAGATCTGATTTTGCATACACTGTTCAGAGGCCCATGTGAACTAGTCCAATGAAAAAATCAACCTAAGAGATTAAACAGAGATTTAGAGAATCTACTGGGTTTTTAGAAAATGTTATAATGATAACAGTAAAGTTTACTTCAATAAATTTGAATTTGTATACACTGTTCAGAGGCACATTAGAACAAGTCCAATAAAACAATCAAACGGAATCTTTATCAACATCTTTTGTTAGATGCGTCGGATAAAATTGACAGAATATAAGTATCAGAGTGAATAAATTATTTATCAATATTCTTTGTCAACTTCATTTGTTTTTGATACGTCGGATCACTGTTCAGAGGCCCAATTGACCAAGTCCAATGAAACATTTAACCGAAAAGTTTAAAATGAAATTTTGAGAATCTACCGGGTTTTCGTAAACTGTTAGTATGATCATAGTAAAGTTGACTTCAATAAATCTGATTTTGCATACACTTTTCAGAGGCCTATTTGCCCAAGTCCAATAAAACAATCAAAAAGGTTAGTATGATCACAGTAAAGTTGACTTCAATAAATCTGATTCTGCATACAAGGTTCAAAGGCCAATTTGACCAAGTCCAATGAAACAATCAACCTAAAACATTAATAAGAAATTTGTAGAATATACTGGGTTATTAGAAAATGTTAGTATGATCATAGCAAAGTTGATTTCAATAAATTTGGTTTTGCATACACTGTTCAGAAGCCAATTCGACCAAGTCCAATGAAACAATCAACCGAAACCATTAAGAAGAAATTTGTAGAATCTACTGGGTTTTTGGAAAATGTTAGTATGATCATAGTAAAGTTGACTTCAATAAATCTGATTTTACATACACTGTTCAGAGGCCCAGTTGATCAATTCCAATGAAATAATCAACAGAAAAGATTAAACAGAAATTTGGAGAAACTACTGGGTTTTAAGAAAATGTTAGTATGATCATGGTAAAGTTGACTTCAATAAATCGGATTTCGCATACACTGTTCAGAGGCCCAGTTGATCAAGTCCAATGAAACAACCAACAGAAACCATTAAAAACAAATTTGTAGAATCTACTGGGTTTTTGGAAAATGTTAGTATGATATTAGTAAAGTTAACTTCAATAAATCTGGTTTTGCATACACTGTTAAGAGGCCCCGTTGATCAAGTCCAATGAAACAATCAACCGAAACCATTAAAAAGAAATTTGTAGAATCTACAGGGTTTTTGGAAAATGTTAGTATGATCATAGTAAAGTTGACTTCAATAAATCTGATTTTGCATACACTGTTCAGAGGCCCAGTTGAACAAGTCTAATGAAACAATCAACAAATAATATTAAAAAGTGATTTAGAGAATCTACTAGGTTTTTGAAAATGTTAGTATGATCATAGTAATGTTGCCTTAGATCAATCCGATTTTGCATACACTGTTACGAGGCCCAGTTGATCAAGTCCAATGAAAAAATCAACCAAAACCACTAAAAATGAATTTCTAGAATCTAATGGGTTTTTAAAAAAATGTTTTTATGATCATAGTAAAGTTGACTTCAATAAATCTGATTTTGCATACACTGTTAAGGGGCCCAGTTGATCAAGTCCAATGAACCAATCAACAGAAACCATTAAAAACAAATTTGTAGAATCTACTGGGTTTTTGGAAAATGTTAGTATGATCTTAGTAAAGTTAACTTCAATAAACCTGATTTTGCATACACTGTTAAGAGGCCCAGTTGATCAAGTCCAATGAAACAATCAACCGAAACCATTAAAAAGAAATTTGTAGAATCTACTGGGTTTTTGAAAATGTTAGTATGATCATAATAAAGTTG
Organism: Artemia sinica; assembly: GCA_027921565.1. NCBI lineage: Eukaryota > Metazoa > Arthropoda > Branchiopoda > Anostraca > Artemiidae > Artemia > Artemia sinica. Next base: position 41,430,765 of record CM051271.1, on the reverse strand, counting down.
ACTTCGATCAATCTGATTTTGCATACAGTATTCAGATGCCCATTTGACCAAGTCCAATGAAACAATCAACAGAAAAGATTAAATAGAAATTTGGAGAATCTACTGGGTTTTTGGAAAATGTTAGTATGATCATAGTATAGTCGACTTTAATAGATCTGATTTTGCATACACTGTTCAGAGGCCCATTTGACCAAGTCCAATGAAACAATCAGACAAAAAGACTAAACAGAAATTTGGAGAATCTTCTGGGTTTTTGGGAAATGTTAGTTTGATAAAAGTAAAGTTGACTTCAATAAATCTGATTATGCATATACTGTTCAGAGGCGCATTTGAAGAAGTACAATGAAACAATCAACTAGATTCTTTATCAATATCTTTTGCTTAATACGTCAGATAACATTGACAGAATCTAAGTATCAGAGTGAATAAATTATTTATCAATATTCTTTATCAACTCCATTTGTCGGATACGTCGGATCACTGTTCAGAGGCCCATTTGACCAAGTCCAATGAAACAATCAACGGAAAAGATTAGGAAGAAATTTGTAAAATCTACCGGATTTTCGGAAAATGTTGCCATGGTCATAGTAAATTTGACTTCAATAAATCTGATTTTGCTTACACTGTCCAGAGGCCCATTTGAACAAGTCCAACGAAACAATCAACCAGAATCTTTATAAGAAATTTTTGCTAGATACCTCGGATAACATTGACAGAATCTAAGTATCAGAGTGTATAGAGTAAGTATCAGAGTAAATAATGAATTATTTGTCAATATTCTTTATCAACTGCATTTGTCGGATACGTCGGATCACTGTTCAGAGGCCCATTTGACCAAGTCCAATGAAACAATCAACCTAAAAGATTAAACAGAAATTTGGAGAATCTACTGGGTTTTCGGAAAATGTTAATATGATCGTAATAAAGTTGACTTCAATAAATCTGATTTTGTATCGACTATTCAGAGGTCCATTTGACCAAGTCCAATAAGACAATCAAATATGTTATTATGATCATAGTAAAGTTGACTTCAATAAATCTGATTCTGCATGCAATGTTCAGAGGACGATTTGACCAAGTCCAATAAAACAAACACCGAAAACGTTAAAAAAAAATTTGTTGAATCTACTGGGTTTTTGGAAAATGTTGGTTTGATCATAGTAAAGCTGACTTCAATAATTCTTATTTTGCATACACTGTTCAGAGGCCCAGTTGATCAAGTCCAATGAAACAATAGACCAAAATAATTAAAAAGCAATTTAGAGAATCTACTAGGTTTTTTGGAAAATATTTGTATGATCACAGTAACGTTGACTTCGTTAAATCTGATTTTGCATACACTGTTCCGAGGCCCATTTGACCAAGTCCAATGAAACAATCAACCTAAAAGATTAAACAGAAATTTGGAGAATCTACTGGGTTTTCGGAAAATGTTAATATGATCATAGTAAAGATGACTTCAATAACTCAAATTTGCATACACTCTTCAGAGGCTCATTTAACCAAGTGCAAAAAAGCAATCAACCGAAAAGATTAAAAAGAAATTTGGAGAATCTACTGGTTTCTTGGAAAGTATCAATATGATCATATTAAAGTTGACTTCAATCAATCTGATTTTGCATACACTGTTTAAAGGCCCATTTGACCAAGTTCAATTAAACAATCAAACTAAAAGATTAAACAGGATTTTTTACAATCCACTGGGGTTTTGGAAAATGCTAGTATGATCATAGTAAGGTTGACTTCAATAAATCTGAATTTGCATAAACTAATCAGAGCCTCATGTGACCAAGTCCAATGAAACATTCAACCGAACAGAAAAAGCAATTTAGAGAATCTGCTAGGTTTTTGGAAAATGTTAGCATGATCACAGTAACGTTGACAATCCACTGGGGTTTTGGAAAATGCTAGTATGATCATAGTAAGGTTGACTTCAATAAATCTGAATTTGCATAAACTAATCAGAGCCTCATGTGACCAAGTCCAATGAAACATTCAACCGAACAGAAAAAGCAATTTAGAGAATCTGCTAGGTTTTTGGAAAATGTTAGCATGATCACAGTAACGTTGACCTCGATAAATCTGATTTTGCATACACTGTTCAGAGGCCCATTTTACAAAGTCCAATGAAACAATTATTTGAAAAGATTAAAAAAATATTTGGAGAATCTATTCAGTTTTTAGAAAATGTTAGTATAATCATTGTAAAGTTGACTTCAATAAATCTGATTTTGCATAAGCTAATCAGAGCCTCATTTGACCAAGTCCAATGAAACAATCAACTGAAAAGATTAAAAAGCAATTTAGAAAGTCTGCTAGGTATTTAAAAAAATGTTAGTATGATCACAGTAACGTTGACTTAGATAAATCTGCTTTTGCATACAATTTTCAGAGGCCAATATTTTGAATACAGTGTTGAGAGGCTTGTTTGACCAAGTCTAATAACAATCAACCAAAAAGATTAAAAAGAAATTTGGAGAATCTATTGGGTTTTTGGAAAATTTTAGTATGATCATAGTAAAGTTGACTTAATAAATCTTATTTTGCATACACTGCTCAGAGGCCCATTTGATCAAGTCTAATGAAACAATCAACCTAAAGGATTAAAAATAAATTCGGAGAATCTACTGGGATATTGGAAAATATTAGTATGATCATAGTAAAGTTGACTGCAATATATTTGATTTTGCATACACTATTAAGAGGCCGATTTGACCAAGTCCAATGAAACAATCAGCCAAAACCATTAAAAAGAAATATGTAGAATCTACTGGGTTTTTGGAAAATGTTAGTATGATCATAGTAAAGTTAACTTCAATAAACCTGGTTTTGCATACACTGTTCAGAGGCCCAGTTGATAAAGTTTAATGAAACAATCAACCAAAAATATTAAAAAGCAACTTAGAGAATCTACTAGGTTTTTTGGAAAATGCTAGTATGTTCACAGTAACGTTGATTCCGATCAATCTGATTTTGCATACACTATTCAGAGCCCCATTTGACTAAGTCCAATAAAACAATCAACGGCAAAGGTTAAGCAGAAATTTGGAGAATATACTAGGTTTTTGGAAAATGTTAATAAAATAATAGTAAAGTTGACTTCAATAAATCTGATTTTGCATACACTGTTCAAAGGCCAATTTGACCAAGTCCAATGAAACAAAAAACCGAAAAGATTAAACAGAAATTTGGAGAATCTACTGGGTTTTTGGAAAATTTTAATATGATCATAGTAAAGTTAACTGTAATAAATTTGATTTTGCATACACTGTTCAGAGGCCCATGTTAACAAGTCAAATGAAAAAATCAACCTAAGAGATTAAACAGAAAGTTAGAGAATCTATTGGGTTTTTGGAAAATATTATAATGATACCAGTAAAGTTGACTTCAATAAATCTGATTTTGCATACACTGTTCAGAGGCGCATTAAAAAAAGTCCAATAAAACAACCAACCGAAATCTTAATCAACATCTTTTGTTTGATACGTTGGATAATATTGACAGAATCTAAGTATCAGAGTGAATAAATTATTTATCAATATTCTTTGTCAACTTCATTTGTTGGATACGTCGGATCACTGTTCAGAGGCCCATTTGACCAAGTCCAATGAAACAATCAACCGAAAAGATTAGAAAGAAATTTGGAGAATCTAATGGATTTTCTGAAAATGTTACTATGATCATATTTAATTTGATTTCAATAAATCTGATGTTGCATACACTGTCCAGAGGCCCATTTGAACAAGTCCAATGAAAGAACCAACCGGAATCTTTATCAACATCTTTTGTTTGATACGTTGGATAATATTGACAGAATCTAAGTATCAGAGTGAATAAATTATTTATCAATATTCTTTATCAACTTCATTTGTCGGATACGTCGGATCACTGTTCAGAGGCCCATTTGACCAAGTCCAATGAAACAATCAACCGAAAAGATTAAAAAGAAATTTGGAGAATCTATTCAGTTTTTAGAAAATGTTAGTATAATCATAGAAAAGTTGACTTCAATAAATCTGATTTTGCGAAAACTAATCAGAGCCTAATTTGACAAAGTCCAATGAAACAATCAACCGAACAGATTAAAAAGCAATTTAGAAAGTCTGCTAGGTTTTTAAAAAAAAATTAGTATGATCACAGTACCGTTGACTTAGATAAATCTGATTTTGCATGCACTATTCAGAGGCCAATATTTTGAATACAGTGTTGAGAGGTTTCTTTGACCAAGTCTAATAACAATCAACCGAAAAGATTTAAAAGAAATTTGGAGAATCTATTGGGTTTTTGGAAAATGTTAGTATGATCATAGTAAAGGTGACTTCAATTAATCTTATTTTGCATACACTGCTCAGAGACCAATATTTTAAATACACTGTTCAGAGGCCCATTTGACCAAATCCAATGAAACAATAAAAAATGTTAGTATTATCGTAGTAAATTTGACTTCAATAAATCTGATTTTGCATAAACTAATCAGAGCCTCATTTGACCAAGTCCAATGAAACAATCAACCGAAAAGATTAAAAAGCAATTTAGAAAGTCTGCTAGGTATTTAAAAAAATGTTAGTATGATCACAGTAACGTTGACTTAGATAAATCTGCTTTTGCATACACTTTTCAGAGGCCAATATTTTGAATACAGTGTTGAGAGGTTTGTTTGACCAAGTCTAATAACAATCAGCCGAAAAGATTAAAAAGAAATTTGGAGAATCTATTGGGTTTTTGGAAAATGTTAGCATGATCATAGTAAAGGTGACTTCAATTAATCTTATTTTGCATACACTGCTCAGAGATCAATATTTTAAATACACTGTTCAGAGGCCCATTTGACCAAATCCAATGAAACAATAAAAAATGTTAGTATTATCGTCGTAAAGTTGACTTAAACAAAATCTGATTTCGCATACACTGTTCAGAGTCCCATTTGACCAAATCCAATTAAACAATCAACCTAAAGAATTAAAAAGAAATTTGGGGAATATTCTGGTATTTTGAGAAATGTTACTATGATCATAATAAAGTCGACTTCAATAAATCAAATTTTGTATAGACTTTCCAATCAAAAAATCAACCGAAAAGTTTAAAAAGAAGTTTTGAGAATCTACTGGGTTTTTGTAAAATTTTAGTATGATCATAGTTAAGTTGACTTAAATAAATCTGATTTTGCATACACTTTTCAGAGCCCATTTGACCAAGTAAAAATCAAATAAAACAATCAAAAATGTTAGTATGATTGTAGTAAAGTTGACTTCAATAAACCTGATTCTTAATAAAATGTTCAGAGGCCAATTTGACCAAGTCCAATGAAACAGTCAACAGAAAACATTAAAAATAAATCTGTAGAATCTAATGGGTTTTTTGGAAAATATTAGTATAGTTCGATAATAGATCTTAGTAAAGTTGACTTCAATAAATCTGATTTTGCATACACTGTTCTGAGGCCCAGTTGATCAAGTCCAATGAAAAAATCAACAAAAAAGATTAAAAAGCAATTTAGAGAATCTACTAGTTTTTTTGGAAAATGTTGGTATGATCACAGTAACGTTGACTTCAATCAATATGATTTTGCATACACTATTCAGAGGCCCATTTGACCAAGTCTAATAAAACAATCAACACAAAAGATTAAACAGAACTTTGGAGAATCTACTGGCTTTTAGAAAATGTTAATATGTTCATAGTAAACTTGACTTCAATAAATCTAATTCTACATAAACTGTTCAGAGGTCCATTTGACCAAGTTTAATGAAACAATAAACCGAAAAATTAAAAAGAACGAGAATCTACTGGGTTTTTGGAAAATGGTAGTATGATCATAGTACAGTCGATTTCAATAAATCTGATTTTGCATACACTGTTCAGAGGCCCATTTGACCAAGTCCAATGAAACAATCAACTGAAAAGATTAAACAGAAATTGGGAGAATCTACTGGGTTCTTGGAAAATGTTAATATTATCATAGTAAAGTTGAATTCAATAAATTTGATGTGATACACTGTTCAGAGGCCCATGTAAACAAGTCCAATGAAAAAATCAACCTAAAAGATTAAACAGAAATTTAGAAAATCTACTGGGGTTATAGAAAATGTTAATAGGATCATAGTAAAGTTGACTTCAATAAATTTGATTTTGATACACTGTTCAGAGGCCCATGTCAACAAGTCCAATGAAAAAATCAACCTAAAAGGTTAAACAGAAAATTAGAGAATCTACTGGGGTTTCGGAAAATATTAACATGATAACAGTAAATTGACTTCAATAAATCCGATTTTGCATAAACTGTTCAGAGATACATTTGACCAAGTCCAATGAAACAATCAACCGAACAGAAAGTAGAAAGTAACTAGAAAGTAATTTGGAGAATCTACTGAATTTTCGGAAAATGTTACTATGTGCATAGTAAATTTGACTTCAATAAATATGACTTTGTTTTAACTGTCCAGAAGCCCATTTGAACAAGTCCAATGAAACAATAAACTGGAATCTTTATCAACGTCTTTTGTTTGATACATCAGATAACATTGACAGAATCAAGTGAATAAATGACAGAATCAAGTGAATAAATAAGTGTCAGAGTGAATAAATTATTTATCAATATTCTTTATCAACTTCATTTGTCGAATACGTCTGATCACTGTTCAGAGGCCTATTTGACCATGACCAATGAAACAATTAACCGAAAAGTTCAAAAAGAAATTTCGAGAATCTCCTGGGTTTTTGGAAAATGTTACTATGATCAATATCTCTGATTTTGCATACACTGTTCAGAGGCTCGTTTGACCAAGTCCAGTAAAACAATCAAAAATGTTAGTATTAACGTATTAAAAATGACTTCAATAAATCTGATTCTGCATAAACTGTTCAGAGGCCGATTTGACCAAGTCCAATGAAACAATCAACCGAAAACATTAAAAAGAAATATGTAGAATCTACTGGGTTTTTGGAAAATGTTGGTATGATCATAGTAAAGTTGGCTTCAATAAATCTGATTTTGTATACACTGCTCAGAGGCCCTGTTAATCAAGTCCAATGAAACAATAAACCTAAACGATTAAAAAGAAATTTGGAGAATCTATTTGGCTATTGGAAAATGTTAATATGATCGTAGTAAAATTGACTGCAATAAACCTGATTTTGCATAAACTGTTCAGAGGCCGATTTGACCAAGTCCAATGAAACAATCAACCGAAAACATTAAAAAGAAATTTATAGAATCTACGGGGTTTTTGTAAAATGTTAGTATGATCATTGTAAAGCTGACTTCAATAAATTTTATTTTGCATGCACTCTTCAGAGGCCCAGTTCATCAAGTCCAATGTAACAATCAACCAAAAAGACTAAAAAGCAATTTGGAGAATCTACTAGGTTTTTTGGAAAATGTTTGTATGATCACAGTAACGTTGACGTCGTTAAATCGGATTTTGCACACACTATTCAGAGGCCAATTTGACCAAGTCCAATAAAACAATCAACCGAAAAGATTAAACAAAAATTTGGAGAATTTACTGGGTGTTTGGAAAATGTTTGTATGATCACAGTAACGTTGACGTCGTTAAATCGGATTTTGCACACACTATTCAGAGGCCAATTTGACCAAGTCCAATAAAACAATCAACCAAAAAGAATAAAAAGAAATTTGAAGAATCTACAGGCTTTTTGAAAAATTTTAGTATGATCATTGTTAAGTTGACTTCAATAAATCTGATTTTGCTTACACTGTTTAGTGGCCCATTTGACCAAGTCCAGTAAAATAAACAAACGAAAAGATTAAAAGAAATTTGCAGAATTTATTTGGTTTTTGGAAAATGTTAGTATGATCATAGCAAAGTTGTCTTCAATAAATCTGTTTTGTATGCACTATTCAGAGGCTCATTTGACCAAGTTCAATGACACAATCAACTGAAAAGTTTAAAAAGAAATTTGAAAAAGCTACTGGGTTTTTTGAAAATCCTAGCATGATCATAGTAAAGCTGAGTTCAGTAAATCTGATTTTGAATACACTGTTCAGAGGCCCAGTTACCCAACTCCAATGAAACAATAAATCGAAAAGATTAAAAAGTAATTTAGAAAATATCCTGGGATGTTAAAAAATGTTAGTATGATCACAGTAACTTTGACTTCGATCAATCTGATTTTACATATTCTATTCAGAGGCTCATTTGACCAAGTCCGATGAAAAAATCAACCGAAAAGATTAAAGAGAATTCTGGGGAACCTATTGGGTTTTCGGAAAACGTTAGTATGCTCATAGTAAAGTTAACATCAACAAAACAGATTTTGCATACACTGTTCAGAGAACCATTTGACCAAGTCCAATGAAACAATCAACCAAAAATGTTCAAAAAAAATTTCGAGAATCTACTGGGTATTGGAAAACGTTAGTATGATCATAGTATAGTTGACTTCAATAAATCTGATTTTGCATAAACTATTCAGAGCCTCGTTTGACCAAGTCCAATGAAACAATCAACCGAAAACATTAAAAAGAACTTTGTAGATTCTACTGCGTTTTTGGAAAATATTAGTATGATCATTGTAAAGTTGACTTCAATAAATATAATTTTCCATACACTGTTCAGAGGCCCGGTTGATCAAGTCCAATGAAACAATGAACCTAAAGGATTAAAAGGAAATTTGGAGAATCTACTGGGTTATTGAAAATGTTAGCATGATCATAGTAAAGATGACTTTAATAAAGTTGATATTGCATACACTTTTGAGAGGCCCAGTTGATCAAGTCCAATGAAACAATCAACCAAAAATATTAAAAAGCAATTTAGAGAATCTACTATGTTTTTTTGTAAATGTTAGTATGATCATAGTAATGTTGACTACAATCAATCTGATTTTGCAGTCACTGTTCAGAGGCCCAGTTGATCAAGTCCAATGAAACAATCAACCGAAACCATTAAAAAGAACTTTGTAGATTCTACTGCGTTTTTGGAAAATATTAGTATGATCATTGTAAAGTTGACTTCAATAAATCTGACTTTGCATAGACTGTTCAGAGGTCCAGTTTTTCAAGTCCAATGAAACAATCAACCGATACCATTAAAAAGAAATTTGTAGAATCTACTGGGTTTTTGGAAAACGTTAGTATGATCATAGTAAAGTTGACTTCGATCAATGCGTACACTATGCAGAGGCTCATTTGACCAGGTCCAATGAAACAATCAACAGAAAAGATTAAAAAGAATTTTGGAGAATCTACTTGGTTCTTGGGAAATGTCAGTATGATCATAGTAAAGTCAACTTTAATAGATCTGATTTTGCATACACTCTTCAGAGGCCCTTTTGACCAAGTCCAATGAAACAATAAACCAAAAAGATTAGAAAGAAAGTTGGAGAATCTACTGTGTTTTTGGAAAATGTTAGTATGATAAGAGGAAAGGTGACTTCAATAAGTATGATTTTGCAAACACTGTTCAGAGGCGCACTTGAACAAGTCCAATGAAACAATCAACCGCAATCTTTATCAGCATCTTTTGCTAGATACGTATTTTGCATAAACTGTTCAGAGGCGCATTAGAACAAGTCCAATAAAACAATCAACCGGAATCTTTATCAACATCTTTTATTAGATACGTCGGATAACATTGACAGAATCTAAGTATCAGAGTGAATAAATTATTTATCAATATTCTTTATCAACTTCATTTGTCAGATACGTCGGATCACTGTTTAGAGGCCCATTTGACCAAGTTCAATTGAAAAATCAAACTAAAAGATTAAACAGGATTTTTAGAATCCACTGGGGTTTTGGAAAATGCTAGTATGATCATAGTAAGGTTGACTTCAATAAATCGGGTTTTGCATAAACTAATCAGAGCCTCATTTGACCAAGTCCAATGAAACTATCAACCGCAATTTAACAGAATCTGCTAGGTTTGTAGAAAATGTTAGTATGATCACAGTAACGTTGATCTCGATAAACTTGATTTTGCACACACTGTTCAGAGGCCCATTTTACCAAGTCCAATGAAACAATCAATCGAAAAGATTAAAATAAATTTGGAGAATCTATTCAGTTTTTAGAAAATGTTAGTATAATCATAGAAAAGTTGACTTCAATAAATCTGATTTTGTATAAACTAATCAGAGCCTCATTTGACCAAGTTCAATGAAAAAATCAACCGAACAGATTAAAAAGCAATTTAGAAAATCTACTAGGTTTTTTAAAAATGTTAGTATGATCACAGTAACGATGACTTCGATAAATCCGATTTTGCATAAACTGTTCAGAGGCCAATATTTCGCATACAGTGTTGAGAGGTTCGATTGACCAGGTCTAATAGCAATCAACCGAAAAGAATAAAAAGAAATTTGGAGAATCTATTGGGTTTTTGGAAAATGTTAGTATGATCATAGTAAAGGTGACTTCAATAAATCTTATTTGGCATACCCTGTTCAGAGGCCAATATTTTAAATACACTATTCAGAGGCCCATTTGACCAAATCCAATGAAACAATCAAAAATGTTAGTATTATCGTAGAAAAGTTGACTTAAAAAAATCCGATTTCGCATACACTGTTCAGAGTCTTATTTGACCAAATCCAATGAAACAATCAACCGAAAAGATTAAAAAGAAATTTGGAGAATCTACTGGGTTTTTGAAAATGTTAATATAATCATAGTAAAGTTGACTTCAATAAATTTGATTTGGATACAGTGTTCAGAGGCCCATGTGAACAAGTCCAATGAAAAAATCAATCTAAAGATTAAACAGAAATTTAGAGAATCTACTGGGGTTTTGGAAAATGTTAATATGATCATAGTAAAGTTGACTTCAATAAATTTGATTTGGATACATTGTTCAGAGGCCCAAGTGAACAAGTCCAATGAAAAAATCAACCTAAAAGATTAAAAAGAAATTTGGAGAATCTACTGGGTTTTTTGAAAATGTTAGTATGATCATAATAAAGTTCACTTCAATAAATCTGATTTTGCATCGACTGTTCAGAGGTCCATTTGACCATGTCCAATGAAACAATTAGCCGAAAAGCTTAAAAAGAAATTACGAGAATCTACTGGGTTTTTGGAAAATGTTACTATGATAATAGTAAAGTTGGCATCAATAAATCTGATTTTGCATACACTGTTCAGAGGCTTATTTGACCAAGTCCAATAAAACAATCAAAAATGTTAGTTTGATCATAGTAAAAATGACTTCAATAAATCTGATTCTGCATACAATTTTCAGAGGCCGATTTGACCAAGTCCAATGAAAGAATCAACCGAAAACATTAACAAGAAATATGTAGAATCTCCTGGGTTTCTGGAAAATGTTGGTAAGATTATATTAAATTTGACCTCAATAAGTCTGATTTTGCATACACTGTTCAGAGGCCGATTTGACAAATTCCAATGAAACAATCAACCAAAAACATTAAAAAGAAATTCATAAAATCTACGGGGTTTTTGTAAAATGTTAGTATGATCATAGTAAAGTTGATTTCAATAAATCTGATTTTGAATGCACTGTTCAGAGGCCCAGTTGATCAAGTCTAATGTAACAATCAACCAAAAAGACTAAAAAGCAATTTGGAGAATCTACTAGGTTTTTTGGAAAATGTTAGTATGATCACAGTAACGTTGATTTTGTTCAATCTGATTTTGCATACATTATTCAGAGGCCAATTTGACCAAGTCCAATGAAACAATCAGCCGGAAAGATCCAACAGAAATTTGGAGAACCTACTGGGTTTTTCGAAAATGTTATTATGATAATAGCAAAGTCGATTTCAATAAATCAGATTTTGCACACACTGCTCAGAGGCCCATTTGACCAAGTCCAATGAAACAATCAACCAAAAAGAATAAAAAGAAATTTGAAGAATCTACAGGGTTTTCGGAAAATGTTTGTATGATCATAGTTAAGTTGACTTCAATAAATCTGATTTTGCTTGCACTGTTTAGTGGCCCATTTGACCAAGTCCAGTAAAACAATCAAGCGAAAAGATTAAAAAGAAATTTGCAGAATTTATTAGGTTTTTGGACAATGTTAGTATGATCATAGTAAAGTTGTCTTCAATATATCTGATTTTGTATACACTATTCGGAGGCTCATTTGACCAACTCCAATGACACAGTCAACTGAAAATATTAAAAAGAAATTTGAAAAAGCTACTGGGTTTTTGCAAAATGTTAGTATGATCATATTAAATTTGACTTCAATAAATCTGATTTTGAATACACTGTTCAGAAGCTCATTTGACCAATTCCAATGAAACAATAAATCAAAAAGATTAAAAGGCAATTTAGAAAATCTCCTGGGTTGTTAGAAAATGTTAGTATGATCACAGTAATGTTGACTTCCATCTATCTGATTTTGCATACACTGTTCAGAGGCCCATTTGACCAAGTCCAATATAACAATCAAACATGTTATTATGATCATAGTAAAGTCGAATTCAATAAATCTGATTCTGCATACAATGTTCAGAGGCCGATTTGACCAAGTTCAACGAATTTGTCGGATACGTCGGATCACTGTTCAGGGGCCCATTTGACTAAGTCCAATGAAACAATCAACCTTAAAGATCAAAAAGAAATTTTGAGAATCTACTGGGTTTTTGGAAAATATTAGTATGATCATAATAAAGTTGACTTCAATAAATCTGATTTTGCATCGACTGTTCAGAGGTCCATTTTACCATGTAAAATGAAACAATTAACAGCAAAAAGTTTAAAAAGAAATTTTGAGAATCTACTGGGTTTTTGGAAAATGTAACTATGATAATAGTAAAGTTGACATCAATAAATCTGATTTTGCATACACTGTTCAGAAGCTCATTTGACCAAGTCCAATAAAACATTAAAAAATGTTAGTATGATCGTAGTAAAAAATTACTTCAATAAATTTGATTTTGTATACAATGTTCAGAGGCCGATTTGACCAAGTCCAGTGAAACAATCAACCGAAAACATTAACAAGATATATGTAGAATCTACTGGGTTTTTGGAAAATGTTATTATCATCGTAGTAAAGTCGACTTCAATAAATCAGATTTTTCATAAACTGCTCAGAGGCACATTTGACCAATTATAATGAAACAATCAACCAAAAAGAATCAAAAGAAATTTGGAGTATCTATAGGGCTTTTGGAAAATGTTAGTATGATCATAGTTAAGTTGACTTCAATAAATCTGATTTTTTTTTACACTGTTTAGTGGCCCATTTGACCAAGTCCAGTAAAACAATCAAGCGAAAAGATTATAAAGAAATTTGTAGAATTTATTGGGTTTTTGGAAAATGTTAGTATGATCATAGTGAAGTTGTCTTCAATAAATCTGAATTTGTATACACTATTTAGAGGTTCATTTGACCAAGTCCAATAACACAGTCAACTGAAAATATTAAAAAGAAATTCGAAAAAGCTACTGGGTTTTTGGAAAATGTTAGTATGATCATAGTAAAGCTGACTTCAATAAATCTGGTTTTGAATATACTGTTCAGAGGCCCAGTTAACCAATTCCAATGAAACAATAAATCGAAAAGATTAAAAAAAAATTAGAAAATCTCCTGGGTTGTTAGAAAATGTTAGTGTGATCACAGTAATGTTGACTTCGATCAATCTGATTTTGCATACATTGTTCAGAGGCCCATTTGACAAAGTCCAATAAAACAATCAAACATGTTATTATGATCATGGTAAAGTTGAATTCAAAAAATCTGATTCTGCCTACGATGTTCAGAGGCCGATTTGACCAAGTCCAATGAATTTTTTGGATGCGTCGGTTCACTGTTCAGGGGCCCATTTGATCAAGTCCAATGAAACAATCAACCTAACAGATCAAAAAGAAATTTGGAGAATCTACTGGGTTTTTGGAAAATGTTAGTATGATCATAATAAAGCTGACTTCAATATATCTGATTTTGAATCGACTGTTCAGAGGTCCATTTGACCATGTCCAATGAAAAATTTAACCGAAAAGTTTAAAAAGAAATTTCGAGAATCTACTAAGTTTTTGGAAAATTTTAGTAGGATCATTGTAAAGTTGGCTTCAATAAAGCTGATTTTGCATACATTGTTCAGAGGCCCATTTGACAAAGTCCAATAAAACAATCAAACATGTTATTATGATCATAGTAAAGTTGACTTCAATAAATCTGATTCTGCATACAATGTTCAGAGGCCGGTTTGACCAAGTCCATTGAAAAAATCAACTGAAAACATTAAAAAAAATTTGTAGAATCTACTGGGTTTTTGGAAAATGTTGGCATGATCTTAGTAAAGTGGACTTCAATAAATATAATTTTGCATACACTGTTAAGAAGCCCAGTTGATCAAGTCCAATGAAACAATCAACCAAAAAAATTAAAAAGCAATTTAGAAAAGATTAAAGAGAATTCTGGGGAATCTATTGGGTTTCTGGAAAACGTCAGTATGATCATAGTAAAGTTGACGTCAACAAATCTTATTTTGCATACACTGTCCAGAGAATCTTTTGACCAAGTTCAATGATACAATCAACCAAAAAGATTTAAAAAAAAATTCGAGAATCTACTGCGTTTTGGAAAACGTTTGTATGATCATTGTAATGTTGACTATTCACTATTCAGAGGCCCATTAATATGATCATAGTTAAGTTGACTTCAATAAATCTGATTTTGCTTACGCGTTTAAAGGCTCATTTGACTAAGTACAGTAAAACAATCAAGCGAAAAGATCAAAAAGAAATTTGCAGAATTACTGGGTTTTTGGAAAATGTTAGTATGATCATAGTAAAGTTGTGTTCAATAAATCTGATTTTGTACACACTATTTTGTACACACATACTATTTTGCAAAATGTTAGTATGATCATAGTAAAGCTGACTTCAATAAATCTGATTTTGAATACACTGTTCAGAAGCCCAGCTAACCAATTCCAATGAAACAATAAATCTAAAAGATTAAAAAGCAATTTAGAAAATCTCAAGGGTTGTTAGAAAATGTTAGTATGATCACAGTAATGTTGACTTCGATCAATCTAATTTTGCATACACTATTCAGAGGCTCATTTGACCAAGTCCAATATAACAATCAAACATGTTATTATGATCATAGTAAAGTTGAATTCAATAAATCTTATTCTGCATACAATTTTCAGAGGCCGATTTGACCAAGTCTAATGAATTTGTCGGATACGTCTGATTTCTGTTAAGGGGCCCATTTGACCAAGTCCAATGAAACAATCAACCTAAAAGATCAAAAAGAAATTTGGAGAATCTACTGGGCTTTCGGAAAATGTTAGTATGATCATAATGAACTTGAATTCAATACATTTGATTTTGCATCCACTATTCAGAGGTCCATTTGACCATGTCCAATGAAACATTTAACCGAAAAGTTTAAAAAGAAATTTCGAGAATGTACTGGGTTTTTGGAAAATTTTAGTAGGATCATTGTAAAGTTAACTTCAATAAAGCTGATTTGGCATACATTGTTCAGAGGCCCATTTGACCAAGTCCAATAACACAATCAAACATGTTATTATGATCATAATAAAGTTGAATTCAATAAATCTGATTCTACATACAATATTCAGAGGCCGATTTGACCAAGTCCAATGAATTTGTCGGATACGTCGGATCACTGTTCAGGGGCCCATTTGACCAAGTCCAATGAAACAATCAACCTTAAAGATCAAAAAGAAATTTGGAGAATCTACTGAGTTTTTGGAAAATGTTAGTATGATCACAATAAAGTTGACTTCAATAAATCTGGTCTTGCATCGACTGTTCAGAGTTCCATTTGATGATGACCAATGAAACAATTAACCGAAAAGTTTAAAAAGAAATTTCGAGAATCTACTGGGTTTTTGGAAAATGTTACTATTATAATAGTAAATTTGACATCAATAAAGCTGATTTTGCATACACTGTTCAGAGGCTCATTTGACCAAGTCCAATAAAACATTCAAAAATGTTAGTATGATCTTAGTAAAAATGACTTCAATAAATCTGATTCTGTATACAATGTTCAGAGGCCGATTTGACCAAGTCCAATGAAACAATAAACCGAAAACATTAACAAGAAATATGTAGAATCTACTGGGATTTTGGAAAATGTTATTATGATCGTAGTAAAGTCGACTTCAATAAATTAGATTTTGCATACACTGCTCAGAGGCCCATTTGACCAAGTCTAATAAAACAATCAACCAAAAAGAATTAATTGACTTAGATCATTCTGATTTTGCATACACTTTTCAGAGGCTAATTTGACCAAGTCCAATAAAACATTCAAAAATGTTATTATGATCATATTAAAGTTGAATTCAATAAATCTGATTCTGCATACGATTTTCAGAGGCCGATTTGACCAAGTCTAATGAATTTGTCGGATGCGTCGGATTTCTGTTCAGGGGCCCATTTGAATAAGTCCAATGAAACAATCAACCTAAAAGATCAAAAAGAAATTTGGAGAATCTACTGGGTTTTTGGAAAATGCTAGTATGATCATAATGAACTTGACTTCAATACATCTGATTTTGCATCCACTGTTCAGAGGTCCATTTGACCATGTCCAATGAAAC
The DNA here is from genome assembly GCA_027921565.1 of Artemia sinica. NCBI lineage: Eukaryota > Metazoa > Arthropoda > Branchiopoda > Anostraca > Artemiidae > Artemia > Artemia sinica. Next base: position 41,414,244 of record CM051271.1, on the reverse strand, counting down.
ATTTAACCGAAAAGCTTAAAAAGAAATTTCGAGAATGTACTGGGTTTTTGGAAAATTTTAGTAGGATCATTGTAAAGTTGACTTCAATAAAGCTGATTTTGCATACATTGTTCAGAGGCCCATTTGACCAAGTTCAATAAAACAATCAAACATGTTATTATGATCATAGTAAAGTTGACTTCAATAAATCTGATTCTGCATACAATGTTCAGAGGCAGATTTGACCAAGTCCAATAAAACAATCAACCGAAAACATTAAAAAAATTTTGTAGAATCTACTGGGTTTTTGGAAAATGTTGGTATGATCATAGTAAAGTAGACTTCAATAAATCTGATTTTGCATACACTGTTTAGAGGCCCATTTGATCAAGTCTAATGAAACAATGAACAAAAAACATTAAAAAACAATTTAGAAAAGATTAAAGAGAATTCTGGGGAATCCATTGGGTTTTTGGAAAACGTTAATATGATCATAGTAAAGTTGACGTCAACAAATCTGATTTTGCATACACTGTTCAGAGAACCATTTGACAAAGTCCAATGGTACAATCAACCAAAAAGATTAAAAAAAAATTCGAGAATCTACTGGGTTTTGGAAAACGTTTGTATGATCATAGTAATGTTGACTATTCACTATTCAGAGGCCCATTTGACCAGGTCCAATGAAACAATCAACCGAAAAGACTAAACAGAAATTTAGAGAATCTACAGGGTTTTTTGAAAATGTCAGTATGATCATAGTTAAGTTGACTTCAATAAATCTGATTTTGCTTACACTGTTTAGAGGTCCATTTGACCAAGTCCAGTAAAACAATCAAGCGAAAAGATTAAAAAATAATTTGCAGAATTTATTGGGTTTTCTGGAAAATGTTGGTATGATCATAGTAAAGTTGTCTTCAATAAATCTGGTTTTATATGCACTATTCAGAGGCTCATTTGACCAAGTCCAGTGACACAGTCAACTGAAAATATTATAAAGAAATTGAAAAAAGCTACCGGGTTTTTGGAAAATGTTAGTATGATCATAGTAAAGCTGACTTCAATAAATCTGACTTTGAATACACTGTTCAGAGGCCCGGTTAATCAATTCCAATGAAACAATAAATCGAAAGATACAAAAGCAATTTAGAAAATCTCCTGGGTTGTTAAAAAATGTTAGTATGATCACAGTAACGTTGACTTTGATCAATCTGATTTTGCATACATTATTCAGAGGCCCATTTGACCAAGTCCAATAAAACAATCAAACATGTTATTATGATCATAGTAAAACTGAATTCAATAGATCTGATTCTGCATATAATGTTCAGAGGCCGATTTGATAAAGCCTAATGAATTTGTCGGATACGTGGGATCACTGTTCAGGGGCCCATTTGACCAAGTCCAATGAAACAATCAACCTTAAAGATCAAAAAGAAATTTGGAGAATCTACTGGATTTTGGAAAATGTTAGTATGATCATAATAAAGTTGACTTCAATAAATCTGATTTTACATCGACTGTTCAGAGGTCCATTTGACCATGTCTAATGAAACAATTAACCGAAAATTAAAAAAGAAAATTTCGAGAATCTACTGGGTTTTTGGAAAATGTTACTATGATAAAAGTTGACTTCAATAAATCTGATTTTTCTTACACTGTTTAGTGGCCCATTTGACTCAAGTCCAGTAAAACAATCAAGCGAAAATATTAAAAAGAAACTTGAAGAATTTATTGGGTTTTTGGAAAATGTTAGTATGATCATAGTAAAATTGACTTCAATAAATCTGATTTTGCATACACTGTTCAGAGGCCCAGTTAATCAAGTCCAATGAAGCAATCAACCTAAAGGATTAAAAAGAAATTTGGAGAATCTATTGGGCTATTGGAAAATGTTAATATGATCGTAGTAAAATTGACTGCAATAAATCTGATTTTGCATAAACTGTTCAGAGGCCGATTTGAAAAAGTACAATGAAACAATCAACCGAAAACATTAAAAAGAAATTTATAGAAAATACGGGGTTTTGTAAAATGTTAGTATGATCACAATAAAGTTGACTTCAATAAATCTGATTTTGCATCGACTGTTCAGAGGTCCATTTGACGATGACCAATGAAACAATTAACCGAAAAGTTTAAAAAGAAATTTCGAGAATCTACTGGGTTTTTGGAAAATGTTACTATTATAATAGTAAAGTTGACATCAATAAAGCTGATTTTGCATACACTGTTCAGAGGCTCATTTGAGCAAGTTCAATAAAACAATCAAAAATGTTAGTATGATCGTAGTAAAAATGACTTCAATAAATCTGATTCTGTATACAATGTTCAGAGGCCGATTTGACCAAGTCCAATGAAACAATAAACCGAAAACATTAACAAGAAATATGTAGAATCTACTGGGATTTTGGAAAATGTTACTATTATAATAGTAAAGTTGACTTCAATAAATTAGATTTTGCATACACTGCTCAGAGGCCCATTTGACCAAGTCTAATAAAACAATCAACCAAAAAGAATCAATTGACTTCGATCAATCTGATTTTGCATACATTGTTCAGAGGCTCATTTGACCAAGTTCAATAAAACAATCAAACATGTTATTATGATCATAGTAAAGTTGACTTCAATAAATCTGATTCTGCATACAATGTTCAGAGGCCGATTTGACCAAGTCTAATGAATTTGTCGGATACGTTGGATTTCTGTTCAGGGGCCCATTTGACAAAGTCCAATGAAACAATCAACCTAAAAGATCAAAACAAAATTTGGAGAATCTACTGGGTTTTTGGAAAATGTTAGTATGATCATAATGAACTTGACTTCAATACATCTGATTTTGCATCCACTGTTCAGAGGTCCATTTGACCATGTCCAATGAAACATTTAACCGAAAAGTTTAAAAAGAAATTTCGAGAATGTACTGGGTTTTTGGAAAATTTTAGTAGGATCATTGTAAAGTTGACTTCAATAAAGCTGATTTTGCATACATTGTTCAGAGGCCCATTTGACCAAGTTCAATATAACAATCAAACATGTTATTATGATCATAGTAAAGTTGACTTTAATAAATCTGATTCTGCATACAATGTTCAGATGCAGATTTGACCAAGTCCAATAAAACAATCAACCGAAAACATTAAAAAAAATTTGTAGAAACTACTGGGTTTTTGGAAAATGTCGGTATGATCATAGTAAAGTGGACTTCAATAAATCTGACTTTGAATACACTGTTCAGAAGCCCAGCTAACCAATTCCAATGAAACAATAAATCGAAAGATACAAAAGCAATTTAGAAAATCTCCTGGGTTGTTAAAAAATGTTAGTATGATCACAGTAACGTTGACTTTGATCAATCTGATTTTGCATACATTATTCAGAGGCCCATTTGACCAAGTCCAATAAAACAAACAAACATGTTATTATGATCATAGTAAAGCTGAATTCAATAAATCTGATTCTGCATATAATGTTCAGAGGCCGATTTGATAAAGCCCAATGAATTTGTCGGATACGTGGGATCACTGTTCAGGGGCCCATTTGACCAAGTCCAATGAAACAATCAACCTTAAAGATCAAAAAGATATTTGGAGAATCTACTGGATTTTGGAAAATGTTAGTATGATCATAATAAAGTTGACTTCAATAAATCTGATTTTGCATCGACTGTTCAGAGGTCCATTTGACCATGTCTAATGAAACAATTAACCGAAAAGTTAAAAAAAAAAATTCGAGAATCTACTGGGTTTTTGGAAAATGTTACTATGATAATAGTTGACTTCAATAAATCTGATTTTCCTTACACTGTTTAGTGGCCCATTTGACTCAAGGCCAGTAAAACAATAAAGCGAAAATATTAAAAAGAAATTTGAAGAATTTATTGGGTTTTTGGAAAATGTTAGTATGATCATAGTAAAATTGACTTCAATAAATCTGATTTTGCATACACTGTTCAGAGGCCCAGTTAATCAAGTCCAATGAAGCAATCAACCTAAAGGATTAAAAAGAAATTTGGAGAATCTATTGGGCTATTGGAAAATGTTAATATGATCGTAGTAAAATTGACTGCAATAAATCTGATTTTGCATAAACTGTTCAGAGGCCGATTTGAACAAGTACAATGAAACAATCAACCGAAAAAGTTAAAAAGAAATTTATAGAAAATACGGGGTTTTGTAAAATGTTAGTATGATCATAGTAAAGTTGACTTCAATAAATCTGATTTTGCATGCACTGTTCAGAGGCCCAGTTGATCAAGTCCAATGAAACAATCAACCAAAAAGACTAAAAAGCAATTTAGAAAATCTACTAGGTTTTTTGGAAAATGTTTGTATGATCACAGAAACGTTGAATTTGTTAAATCTGATTTTGCATACACTATTCAGAGGCCAATTTGATCAAGCCCAATGAAACAATCAACCGAAAAGACTAAAAAGTAATTTAGAGAATCTACTAGGTTTTTTGGAAAATGTTTGTATGATCACAGTAACGTTGAATTCGTTAAATCTGATTTTGCATACACTATTCAGAGGCCAATTTGACCAAGTCCAATGAAAAAATTAACTGAAAAGATTAAACAGAAATTTGGAGAATGTACAGGGTTTTTGGAAAACGTTATTATGATCGTAGTAAAGTCGACTTGAATAAATCAGATTTTGCATACACTGCTCAGAGGTCCATTTGACCAAGTCTAATGAAAGAATCAACCAAAAAGAATAAAAAAAAATTTGGAGAATTTATAGGGTTTTTGGAAAATGTTAGTATGATCATAGTTAAGTTGAATTAAATAAATCTGATTTTGCTTACACTGTTTAGTGGCCATTTGACCAAGTCCAGTAAGCCAATCAAGCAAAAAGATTAAAAAAAAAATTGCAGAATTTATTGGGTTTTTGGAAAATGATAGTATGATCATAGTAAAGTTGTCTTCAATAAACCTGAATTTGTATACACTATTCAGAGGCTCATTTGACCAAGTCCAATGACACAGTCAACTGAAATATTAAAAAGAAATTTGAAACAGCTACTGGGTTTTTGGAAAATGCTAGTATGATCATAGTAAAGCTGACTTCAATAAATCTGATTTTGAATACACTGTTCAGAGGCCCAGTTAACCAATTCCAATGAAACAATAAATCGAAAAGATTAAAAAACAATTTAGAAAATCTCCTGGGTTGTTAGAAAATGTAATTATGATCACAGTAATGTTGACTTCGATCAATCTGATTATGCATACACCATTCAGAGGCCCATTTGACCAAGTCCAATAAAACAATCAAACATGTTATTATGATCATAGTAAAGTTGAATTCAATAAATCTGATTCTGCATTCGATGTTCAGAGGCCGATTTGACCAAGTCCAATGAAACAATCAACCAAAAAAATTAAAAAGTAATTTAGAAAAGATTAAAGAGAATTCGGGGGAATCTATTGGGTTTTTGGAAAACGTTAGTATGTTACACTATTACGTTAGTGATATACACTATTCAGACGCCAATTTGACCAAGTCCAATGAAATAATCAACCGAAAAGATTAAACAGAAATTTGGAGAATCTACTCGGTTTTTGGAAAATGTTGTTATGATCGTAGTAAAGTCGAATTCAATAAATCAGATTTTGCATACACTGTTTAGAGGCTCATTTGACCCAGTCCAATGAAACCATCAACCCAAAAGATTAAAAAGAAATTTGGAGAATCTACAGGGTTTTTGGAAAATGTTAGTATGAGCATAGTAAAGTTGACCTCAATAAATCTGTTTTTGCTTACACTGTTTAGTGGCCCATTTGACCAAGTCCAGTAAAACAATCAAGCGAAAAAATTGAAAAGAAATTTTCAGAATTTATTGGGTTTTTGGAGAATGTTAGCATGATTATAGTGAAGTTGTCTTCAATAAATCTGATTTTGTATACACTATTCAGAGGCTCATTTGACCAATTCCAATGACACAATAAACTGAAAATATTAAAAAGAAATTTGAAAAAGATACTGGGTTTCCGGAAAATGCTAGTATGATCATAGTAAAGCTGACTTCAATAAATATGATTTTGAATACACTGTTCAGAGGCCCAGTTAACCAGTTCTAATGAAACAATAAATCAAAAAGATTAAAAAAAAAATTTTGAAAATCTCCTGGGTTGTTAGACAATGTTAGTATGATCACAGTAACGTTAACTTCGATAAATCTGATTTTGCATACTCTATTCAGAGGCCTATTTGACCAAGTCCAATGAAACAATCAACCGAAAAGATTAAAGAGAATTCTGGGGAATCTATTGGGGTTTCGGAAAATGTTAGTATGACCATATTAAAGTTGACGTCAATAAATCTGATTTTGTATACACTGTTCAGAGAACCATTTGACCAAGTCCAATGAAACAATCAACCAAAAAGATAAAAAAAAAAATCGAGAGTCTACTGTTTTTTTTGCAAAACGTTTGTATGATCATAGTAGAGTTGACTTCAATAAATCTGATTTTACACACACTGTTCAGAGGCCCATTTAAACTAGCCCAATGAAATAATCTAGGGAAAAGTTAAATAGAAATTTGTAGAGTGTATTGGGTTTTTGGAAAATGTTAGTATGATCATAGTAAATTTGACTTGAATAAATCTTATTTTGCATAAACTATTCAGAGTCTCATTTGACCAAGTCCAATGAAACAATCACCCTAAAGGATTTAAAAGAAATTTGGAGAATCTACTGGGTTATTGGAAAATGTTAGTATGATCTTAGTAGAGTCGACTACGATAAATCTGATTTTGCATAAACTGTTCAGAGGCCAATTTGACCAAGTTCAATGAAACAATCAACCGAAAAGATTAAAGAGAAATCTGGAGAATCTATTGGGTTTTTAGAAAATGTTATAATGATCATAGTAAAGATGACTTCAATAAATTTGATTTTGCATACACTGTTCAGAGGCCCATGTGAACAAGTCCAATGAAAAAATCAACCTAAAAGATTAAACAGAAATTTATAGAATCAACTGGGTTTTTGGAAAATATTTGTGTGATAACAGTAAAGATGAATTTTATGCTTACAAATAAGCGGTACCACTCCATACTCTTTATATATTGTTATCAGTTTTAATATATAGCACTAGGAGACAAAGCTTTTCTCGGTGAAGGGAATTTTAGACATATAAATAATTATTAGCCTCCCCCTTCTGGAAACGTTTTCCTCCCATACCCTGATTTTCACAAAACAACTTTTGTGTTATTTTTCTAGACTTCGTTTTTTCAACAAAAATACAAAAGGAAAAGTAAATTTTAAAACTCAGGTATCAACTTTTCCCATCCCATTGGCATCCATTGTAAGTTTCAATTAATATAAGGTTCCTACCATAATACTGCAAAGAGTTGTTCAGACTTTCTGGACATTCCTACTTAAACAGTGCTAAAGGAGTAATTTTTTAACTCGGACATTTTTTTTCAAATACTTTAAATTAAAAATACTGTCGCTATTTCAAATGTAAGGAAAATTTCCAGAGGGATTTTCTATAGAGGAGAATTTCTGCAGGGGTGGTGGAAAATTGGTCCCCCGAACTTTTTTAATGGACAACATCATTTTTGTTATTTTTCATTTTACAAAATGAACAGATAACCCAAAGTGTACTTTTTCGGTGTCATGTGTCAGTTTATGATTGCCTTATAAAGTCAAGTTTTTAAAAAACAATTAAATATAAAATGTAGTTTATAAATGAGCGCATAATTAGTTCTCTATAATGCCCATGTGTCCGACCCAGCCTTTCCTTTCGAAAAATATCACCCAAATTGCACTTTTTGTGTACCATGCGGCACTTTATGACGGTCTTATCGAGTCTAGGCACATAATAAAACGATAAGGTATAAGATTTATTTCTTATGAGTCCTTGAACGGCTCTATATGAATTTCCAGTGCCTGAATAGCGAAAAAGAAAAATAAGAGGACATATCACTGCTGCTCGTGCAAAAAAAGTGATTTTTTCTCTTTGTTCAATGAAGGGGGTGGCAGTTTTCCTGAATAAGGGTTCAATAATGGTAATTTAAAGGGTGTACTTTTTAATTTGCTAAGACATCATTTTCTAAACCCATGAAGCTGAATGACGTAATACACGGGGCTGTCGGAAAAGTGCGTAGTTCAACTGTGAGATTTTGTCTCCTATAATAGGTGTGGGAGTTAAAGAAAGTGGAAGAGGAATATACAATTTAATATTAACGGCAAAGAACCCAAACTGATTAAACTCACCATTAACCGCCCGAAAGTGTTTACAGTATACTACTGTCGTCTTATTGCTGACAGCCTATGTTTGTTTATGTTTGTATTATGTTTGTATTATGTTTGTTTGGTGTGTGTACATAGTTTATCTATGCATTCTATAATGTTTTTGAATTTAATCGAGCAATGTCTTTGCTAAATAGTAACTTTTCTGTGTTATCGCTTGTAGAAAATGTCCTATTGAGGACCTTGGGAAGGAATGGGCTATCTTTACTTTTTATCTGCTTGATTCATCTCCCTTCCCCGCCAGGTGGAACAGTACACATGTTGTCCCAGGATCAAGACTGCTGAGCTGCTTTGTATTATGTAAATTATAAACTCAGAATAAGCACGTCCTTAGGCTCAGCGATGTAAGATGGCCAGACTTTCGGTTCTTTAACCAGTTCGATAAGAACCAGCTTTGTCCAGCTCTCCAATTTGAAGTGTTTTAGAGCAATATTAAAAATATAATTTGTATCAATTTTAATTGGTTCTAACCGGCTAAAAAACCAATAAAGGGCAAAACTCCTTACTTTCTTTCTTTGGCTCAGAACTAACTTTATAAGGCAATGGTAAACAAAACAAAAAGAAAAAGGTATTAAAAAGGGATTTGATTTCCTTCTACGTCTTCTTATAGTAACACGATAACAAAATGTGAAGACAATCTTAACAGTGAAAGTAGCTCAACTTTGACCAAATTAATTAAAGTGATCTAATTAATGGTTAAACCTCAGCTTTGGCTCATATATGTGATGGCCCCTTTCCACAAAGAGACTTGAGTTTCCCTTAGACTAATTGGTGTAAATTTGGAAAAGAATCACCGGAATTTTAAGACATCTTTAAAACACCCTTAGGCTTGTGTTTTTCACAAGTTTTCTAACACCGTCTTCCCATAGGTGGTTTTAGAGAAGAGGGAACGAAGGGGCACTCACCGTAGGTTCAGAAATTTTAGAGGTGCAAATTTAAAATAAATAATCTAAAATATATAATCATTTTGTAGTTTTTTTTATTTTATCTTTATTGAAATAAAGTAGACTTAGTAGTTGACAGTAAGTTACTGACTTACTGTAATACTTATATAATAATCCTTAATATTTATTGTAAGTATAAGCAAATTGAAGTCACCAGAACCGCCGCTGCTTTCCCTTGAAAGATAGCCCACGCTCATTGACTCTCCGAATATGGATCTCCTCTTGCCCCTCCCCTTCCCCAAAAAAAATGCTGGAGGTACACCCCTGGCCTTCTGGTTACAAATTTAACTAGGTCAATTATATTTGACATCTTGACTATCATAAGTGAAAAGGATTAATATACATCTATGCGTTCAAATCTTAGGTAGGGAGTTGACGAGTTGAAACCAGACCTGGGAGGGTGTAAAGAGGGGGGCTTTGAATAGATTGGGATGGAGGAGTGTGCGCAGCTGTGTTGGCCTCTGGTGGCTTGGTGCTGCGGTGAGTTGTTAGTAGTAGCAGACGTAGTAGTTTGAACACTAGCATCTAACGTTGCTGCAATCAGCAAGGTTGTACATGAAATCATCAAGTTAAAAGAGATAGAACATATTTACATATTGTTTTGCCCTGCGGTGAGTCCTCATGAAGTTAGTAACCATTTGGTGCTCACTTAATCCAAGAATGGGCTAGTTTGTATAACTTTGCTGGCGCTAAGATTTCGTAATAGTTGATGATCACGCTATAAGATGTGTCATTAAATTCGTCATTGGGAAAACATTTATCAATTAGTCTCAGTACATTCAGAATTGCTGCCACGACCGAGATCGTAAGGCCTATATAATCCGAAATATCCATATTAATCATAGGCAGCACCCTAGCGCTGCCTAAGTAAAGTACGATGTGGCCAAAATGTGTTTTTTTCTTCTTTCTTCGACAGGCACTTCGTATCGAAGGAGTTGTCGTAGAAACTTCGAAAAGGGCTCATTCGATTGGAAATTGGGGAGGCTAGTGCCCTTTTTAATAGTCGAAAGTGATTGGAGGGCAACTAGCCTCCCAACCACGCCCATCCTTCCCCCAAACACATCCAATCAAAATTTTGAGATAGCCATTTTGTTCAGCGTAGTTGATTTCCAAATAGAAAATATCTTTTTGAGGAGGACACTCCCCCACCAACCTCGGGGCAAGGGTTTTAAGTTATGCCCTGAGGGCATATAAGAACAATGTTGGCACAATGTACCATATATTATTTTTTTAATTTAGAGCAGGGTACTTCATATGGAAGGGGTTGTCGTAGAGACTTCAAAAGGGGCTCATTTGATTGGAAATTGAGAGTTCTAGGGCCATTTTTAATAGTCGAAAGTGATTGGAGGGCAACTAGCCCCCCCCCACACACCCATCATTCCCCCAAACTCACCCAATCAAAATTTTGAGATAGCCATTTTGTTCAGCGTAGCTGATTTCCAGATAGAAAATGTGTTTCTTTAGGAGGACACTCCCCCACAACCCTCAGGGCAAGGGTTTTAAGTTATGCCCTGGGGGCATATAAGGTTTTTGTAGAAGGCGTTGTCGTAGAAACTTCAAAACAGGCTCATTCGATTGGAAATTCGAAGGGCTAGTACCCTTTTTAATATTCGAAAGTGATTTGAGGGCAACTAGCCTCCCCCCACGCCCATCATTCCCCCAAACTCACCCAATCAAAATTTTGAGATAGCCATTTTGTTCAGTGTAGTTGATTTTCATATTTAAATTATGTTTTTGAGAAGGACACTCTGCCACAGCCCTCAGGGCAAGGGTTTTAAGTTATGCCCTGGGGGCATATAAGGTTTTTATATAAGGCGTTGTTGTAGTAACTTCAAAAAAGGCTCATTCGATTGGAAATTCAAAGGGCTAGTGCATTTTTGAATAGTCAAAAGTGATTGGAGGGCAACCCTCCCCCCCCCGCGCCAATTATTCACCCAAACCCATCCAAGCAAAATTTTGAGATAGCCATTGTGTTCAGCGTAGTTGATTTCCAGATAGAAAATATGTTTTTGAGGAGGACACTCCCCCAAAACCCTCAGGGCAAGGGATGGAACTTATGCCCTGGGGGCATATAAGGTTTTTATAGAAGGCGTTGTCATACAAACTTCAAAAAGGCTCTTGCGATTGGAAATTCAAATGACTAGTGCCCTTTTTAACAGTCAAAAGTGATTGGAGGGCAACTAACCCCCTTCTCAAGCCCACCTATTCCCAAAACACATCCAATCAAAATTTTGAGGTAGCCATTTTATTCAACGTAGTTTCAAGTTCTGTAAATTAATTTTTTAAGCATGGCAACCGCCTCACAGCTCTGAGGGCAAGGGTTGTAAATTATGCCCTGGGGGCATATAAGGTTTTTGTAGAACGCGTTATCGTAGAAACTTCAAAAAGGGCTCATTCGATTAGAAACTGAAATGGCTAGTGTCCTTTTTTATAGTCGAAAGTAATTGAAAGGCAACTAGCACCCCTTCCACGCCCACCATTTCCCCACGCACATCCAATCAAAATTTTGAGATAGCCATTTTGTTCCACGCAATTTAATGTTCAGGAAATTATACCTTTGAGCAGGACACTCCCCCCACAGTTTTCAGAGCAAGGGTTATAAATTATGCCCTGGGTGCATATAAGTTTTTATTGATATCTTTGTCGTAAAAACTTGAAAAAGAACTCATTCCATTAGAAATTCAAAGGTCTAGTGCTCTTTTTAATAGTCGAAAGGGATTTGAGGGCAACTAACCCCCCTCTCTCGCCCACCTTTTCTCCATACACATCCAATCAACATTTTTAGATAGCCATTTGGTTCAGCGTTGTTGATTTCCGGATCGAAATTATGTTTTTGAGGAGGACACTCCCCCACAGCCCTCAGGGCAAGGGTTGTGACTTATTCCTTGGGGGCATATAAGGTTTTTATAGAACGCGTTATCGTAGAAACTTCAAAAAGGGCTCATTCGATTGGAAATTGAAATGGCTAGTGTCCTTTTTAATAGTCGAAATTGATTGGAAGGCAACTTACATCTTTTCCACGCCCATCATTTCCCCAAACACATCCAATCAAAATTTTGAGATAGCCATTTTGTTCCACGCAGTTTAAAGTTTAGGAAATTATACCTTTGAGCAGGACACTCCCCCCACAGTCTTCAGGGCAATGGTTATAAGTTATGCCCTGGGGCATATAAGGTTTTTATTGAAATCTTTGTCGTAGAAATTTGGAAAAGGGCTCATTCGATTGGAAATTCAAAGGGCTAGTGCCCTTTTTAATTGTCGAAAGTTTCAGAAATTAGGTCTTTAAGGATGACAACCCATCCCCCCCACAACCCCTATGCCTTCCCAAGGCCAGAACATAATATGCACTTTACTGAAAAAAATACAAATGGAGTGAGCACTGTCAGTTTAATATACTTATACTAATATTTGTTAACATTATTTGATTTATTAAAGTTATAAAAGTAAAAACATTTATACTTTTTTTTAGTAAAGTGCAAATTATGTTCTGGCCTTGGGAAGGCATAGGGGTTTTGAGTCCTACTCATGTTAATTTCTGCTCGTTTTGAGTTTGAATCGGTTATTTATTGTAATTTCTGTTCGTTTTGGGTTTCATTTATTTATCGATGCTGATTTGTGGTAGTTTCACGCTTGGTAGATTATTTGATTTTATTTTTGCTCACTTTTGGTTTAATGGAGTTCTTTACTTTTCTTTGAAATTCTTGGTCTGTGGAAAATTTTTTTTAATTAATGCATTATAAAATCGAAAAGTTGACGATGACTTTAAAAATCAGAAGTTGATTTGTAAATTTTCCAATTTTAAGACGAAAATTACTACTCTAACCAGGTTTGCCAACTTTTTGATTCAAGAATGTGTCCCGTGAGCATCCAAAGATGTGACATTTTTGGTTTAAAATATATCCATCATGAAATCTCAAAACTAGTGGTTATTTTTTTATCAATTGTACTATTGACCAAAATATGCGGTGTAAACCTCTTTCAAAGCGGCCAGTTAACACCAAATATAATAAAACCGAAAAAATCCATATAAAAAGTTCATACAAAATAGCTTAGTATGAAAGAACGAAACTCATATAAACATGTAAATCCCTTACTCTGGAGAAAATCCTTTACTTACGACATCTCTGTCGCAGTTCTGGTCTCTCTTGTATCCGGGGCAAAATCCAAATTAGCCCCCCTCCCCTGTGTCCTGAACATTTTCAGGCCAAATTGTAACAAAATTTTAATTTATTAACAAAGTAACTTTTAATGTATTAATGAATTAATTACTCATTTATTAATTATTATTTTAATTTAATTATTATTAATTAACTATTTTCAATTTATTTTTATTTCATTAAGCAATTAATAATTTATTAAGTACTTTTAGTTATTCACTGCGCCTTCTACTTCACTTTAGTAAATAAAAAAATTCAAAAACTAAAAAATGTATAACTGCTAAATTATAACTGTTAGATTATTTGCTTGAAATGTTGCGCCCTTAAATTTCTGTGCCTAGAGCACTTACCCCTCTGCCCCTCCCCTAAAACTACCTTTGTCGACATCTCTAGGAAAATCCGGATGTTAAAAAAAAACCGTGAGAAAGTACTACTCTGATGAAAAGTGATTTTATTTTTATCAAAATGTATATCTAGTTGGGAAATGTTTTTTTTTTTATGTCATTAATTTACAAAACGTATCTCTTTTTTGTCCTTTTGCGTCCCAAATTCTTAAAACGTATCACTGCTTTGCCAATTTATGTTATTGTGTCTCTGCACATGGGAATGTTTCCTTATAGCATAAAATGTGTCCAGTTGGAAAGTGTGCCAATTTGCTAACTTTTTGGTCCACGAATGTGTCCCCTGGGCATCTAAAAATATGTCATTTTTAGCTAAAATGCGTCCATCTTGAAATGTCAAAAGCTAGAGGTTATTTTTTCAGCAGTTGTATTATTAACCAAAAGAAGTTTTGTAAACTTCTTTCAAAGCGGTCAGTTAAAAACAAATATAAAAAAAATGAAAAAAAAAACGTATAGAACATTCAAACAAAATGACTCGTATAAAAATGTAAATCCCTTATTTAGGAGAAAATCCTTTACTTTTTGCACCTCTAACAAAACCAAGATGTTAAAGAAAAAAATTCCTGAGAAAAACAACTAATTTTTCTGAAAATTGTTTCATTTTTTATAGAAAATTTACAAAATTTCTAAAACGTGTTACTTTTTTGCCATTGTATCCTAAGACATGGGAACGTGTCCTTTTGGCATAAAATGTGTCCAGTTGGTAGCCCTGACTTTAGTGGACCAACCTCAAGGAGGCCTACTCGAATCAAATAGTGCTGCATCCGTACTACCCGTCATAATTGTAAAGTGGAAGGCTAATATTAAATTTACCATTATAATTATTTGCGTATACGTGTATGGATTTGGTTCATCGATATCCATGTCGATACCCTGTTCAGATTTGGCTAGTATCTCTCTAGTTATCAATTTTTAAAAAGTTGTACTTAGGGTTACCACTAAACGCAATAAGGAATCACGATTTTCTCTTAGAATAAATCACCCAAAAATCACCAAAAGGCAAATTGACTGTGAAGCATTTTCGTGTGCCGAACAGGTTCATATCTTTTAAGTAATTTTCATACCTACGCATTTTTGTATTATACCGATACATGTTTATACCTATTTTTAGGTGAATTTATGCTTGCTACCACCATTTACATACTCAGGCGAATTTATACGTGCTACTAGTCTCTATTAGTCTTCAGGACAAAAAGAAGTATTTTTCAAACCAAAAGATTTTAAAATGCAATACTCATACGGATTTTGTTCACAGAAATAATTACACTTTCCATTTTATGTATTCATTGCCAGATATTGTAGATTTTTAGACTTAAAAGACAAACAAGAAATTGTTTTTTTGTTTTTTTTTTGTTTTTTTTAATTGTACTTGCCTACAGTGGATGTAAGACTATTTTGTACCAAAGCACCAAAAATGGGTGGAATTCGCAAGATTTTTACCTTTGGCATCAATTACAGTCCAAATTTTTAGCATGTATTTTTACTTACTACAGAGTATTAGGTGACAAGTGTAAGCCTTTTGTTTTCTTACCAATAACTATCCACTAGCTGTATTACTGCTTAAAAGAGAAATGGAACACAAGTCCCAAATAAAAAGGATTTGGTAAACATTTAGGCGAATTCTTTAAAGAATTATCATTCTTACATTTTATCATATCTTTTTGGCCAGAAAATCTGTTAAGGCTTTAAAACAGAGGAATATCAAATTAACCAAATAATATACGATTATAAATTCTAAATGCATCGAGAATTGTGAAACCAACTTCTTTTAAACCAGACTCATCTGAATTTTCAGACAAATAATACAGCAATGACCTTGAAATTGGAGCTAGAAACCACATCTCCAGGGCATAATTTAGGGTCTGAATTCATTCCTGAAAGTTTGACTCTTCTAGTGCAGTTATTTTTCAAGATAGTGAAATGCACTTCAGCTGGAATTATATCTCATCCAGAGTTTAGCCCTTCTCTGCTTATTTTCATAGTTAAAGACTAGAAATATGTTCATATCCCATCTACTTAGACGTTAGGATGTGAATATAGGCTAAAATAAAATAATATATTTGCTGCACTTGAAACAAACATAAAATCGAGCCGTGTGTCGTAGATCCTGTGACTTCTCTCCTGTGTTGCCACTTATACTGCATTTTGCGGTATAATACCGGAATTTAGAGAGAAATGCACCTTTATCTGATTATACCGCATACCGCAATTATACCGCGAAATGACTTTGATCAGTGTATTTATACCGCGAAATGACTTTTATCTCTGAAATTATACTAAGTAATGTCACCGTACGGGAAAAGGGACAAATGTATGTTTTCTACTTCTTATGACATATGGCTGGATAGGTTACTGCGGAACTCGCGAAAATTAAAACTAGTAGTTAACGTGCTTTCAAGAGCAAATATTTTACATATCAGTCAGGTACCTGAATGAAAGTAATTTTCTACCATTAATATGGTAAAGGTGTACAGACACTGCAAAGCAGAGCGAATACTACACCAGAATTGAGTATACACCAGAGTTTCAAGCCTAGTTCTCATATCTCCAAATACCATCAACATATTATAGCGAACAATCTTTTGAACTAGGGTCTGTCCCGGTGTTGGAGTCAAGCTTCGGTAAAGAAAGGGGGGGTTCAAGAAATAAAGTCTCTCTTGAAAAGTTGAAAATTGTAGAAAAGCATCACTACAAATTTTATTATTCTTTATATTAATTTTTTTGAAATATATTTGGAGAAAGCAAGTTGCGTAAAAACTGCTTTTGTAGCGCAAAGTGTTCAAAATTAAAATTAAAAAGGGAAAATAATGAGCATCTGGTTCGAGAATGTCATTTTGCATATTTGCTGAGCCAGTAAAAACTTTTCAATCTATAATTCTCGTCATTTGGAGTGCGTCAAACTTTCCACTTTCTTAAAAAAAAATGTGGCGGAAAACTGGAAGTCTAGACTGGCACATTTGTCTCTTTTTTTCGTTTCCAAGACCGGTATATCAGAGGATCTAAAAATAGCGAAATAGGACAAAAACGACAGTATACATAGTATTTCTGGAGAAAGCGCCGAAAATGAATAATCTAGTTTAAAACAGAAAAGAGTAGATTATCCTGCTTCCAATTTTCTAGAGAACAAATGGACGAGTTATTAGTGATCAAGAACGGGTGAGAGTGCCAGAAAGTGGGAAAAAGATATGAATTTATCATTGGGGACTATTTTTCCCTTTTTTATATGGGATGGGTGGGTACCTGGGGGATGTCTCTTTTCATTTTTATTCTACCTTTCTTGTTCAAAGTTCATGGTAAAATCCACCACTTAAAAAAAAGATAATAAAGAATAGTATCTATTTGCTAGAAAAGTAGCAAGGAATTAATTGCTTTTAAAAAGTATGTTTTTTGTATTAGTGACAGCATATTTGCATTACGGGTATCAAAATATACAATAAATTATATCGTGTTTCGGTAAAAGGATACCGCAAAAACACCGCATTTTTCATCGGCCGGCACCGCTTTTTGGTATCGGTCAAGTGGCAACACTGCTTCTCTCTATTATATTTTCCTTAAATTTTCTTCTTTATGAAATAGGTAGCACGGTTTACAGTCATCTGCCCTGATCAGCTATTTTGATATGTAATAATTCGCTATCCACTGACAATCAAGTCTGTTGAATAGAATTTTTCATCTGAATTTACCTCTCTGTATTAAAAAGTGGAACGCAAGCATAGTAAAATCACCAAATCTTATGATAAAATCACCAAATTTTGGGTAAAATCACCAGGTCACCAAAAAAACACCAAACGAAAAAATAATCATCAAATTTGGTGATAAATCATCAAAGGTGCTAACCCTGGTTGTACTATCAAAGCAAAAATTCTATCAGTGTCTAGCTAAGCAGTATTGCATATTAAATGTTAGGTAGAATAATTTTCAAATTTTCAGCGTAGTTTCCAATACTAATTCAATCAAACTGTTTTAAAAAATACTTTTTTAAACATTATTGAAAGTTAAAAATCTTTTTCAAGATATACTATTCGGGTATATAAATCCATTATATCCAAATATTATTTGGATATAATGGATTTCAGCGCATCTGAAATGCACTTTATGGAAATTTAAAAGCTGAAATGAGGAGTCGCAACACAGACAACATATAGGTAAAGGTGCTGCTTAGACATTATGGATCAGGCTTGTTTTAATTATTTACGTGCTTGCTAAAAGCAAGGGCCATGAAAATGTCAAGATTTATGGCCAAAAAAGTGCGTTTACTGTCATCTCTATTTTATCGGAAAGGGACTAGGGTGTCATTATAATTTTGGCGTCAGTCTAGGTGCTAAAAATTTATCAAACGAGGAAAATTTGGTTCTGTTTCAGATTGGCCACGAAGATGGCTTAAAAGGATCATAAGGTAATGATTTTTTTTTATTAATCATCCGCAAAACTTTATATAAAGAAAACTATCGGCATTATGGTCTAGGGTCTCCAATCTGTCATTAGCTCCTTCCTCCATCTTTATCTCCGGCAGGGAAATCTTGCTTGTTTGGCTCAATAGTGGAGTTGGGATGCCCCATAACCTTGCAGCTGGATTTTATTTAATAAATAATTTCTCTGATTTTTTTTTGCTTCGATGGGCTTTTTTGCGTTGACTAGCCTTTTTTTTATTTAAATCATTTAATAATTTCAAAATTTATTTTCCGATAAAAAAATTATTTTCAAAGAAAAGTAAAGCCCCATTAAAAGCTTAGACGAGCTTAAATAAAAGCAAATAATATTACAATTGTAAAACCAAGAGAAATTATTATCCTGATTAGATGAGACTCAAAGCGAACAGAATTAAAAAAAAAATAATCACATAAAACTCAAAAATAGAAGGTGCTGCTTTTGATAAACAAACTAATACTGAGATTAACAGTAATTAGAAAGAAAACTCAAATAAAACTCAATACAAACAAAATGAATAGTAGCAGGACTATCGCACCCCCCCAACCCTTTGAAAATGCTAGGCTTATTCCCTTCGGAAAATATCCTCATGGAAAATTCCTCCCGAAATATTCCCCCTAGAAAGTACCCCCTAACCCCCCCCCCCCCCCTGTGAAAAATCCCCCTGGAAAATTTCCTCTGTGGAAAATCCCCCAGGATAATTTCTCTCATTGGAAAGTTCCCCCAAACGCATAATTGAACAACCACAGAGAAAGTTGGTCGAATAAAAATAGCGAAGAAAAGAAGGAATTTTGAATATTCCGAAGTATACCAAAATAGGGTAAGATCAAGTTTAACACTGGGGTTGCGGGCCTGGAGATAAACTTATTAGACATTTCGAAGTTTTTGAACAAAACAGATGAGGGCTAGAGGAAAGCCAGATAGACAAAAAGAAACTCAGATGGAGGCTGATTGCCCCCCCCCCTTAGCTTTCAACCTATAAAAAGGAAACAAGAGCATTAAATTTTCAATCGAATGAGCCCACTCACAAGTTTCTAAAACAGCCTCTTCCATTTGAAGTGGGTGGAAAAAAAGTGGCGGGTAAGCAATATTTTTTTTTTCTGCAATGGGGTCTTCTAAGCCAAAGTTTCATATAAGTTTTAGGTCAAACGAAAAAATTTAGAGTTTTTTTTAGTCCCCTCTTTTAGAGGAGCGACCAATTTCAAAGGGACCAATTCATTGAATGATTTTTGCACATTAGTCCCCTTGGTCCGAGGACTTATGGCTGTATGTTTCAAATTGATAAAAAAATTATGTTGGTTATTTCGGGATTTTTGTCCAAGAAAATTATCCTTGGAAGTTTCACCTAACTGGACTCCCAAGATCAAACATGCTCCTCCCCTTTTCTCCAGTACAAAATCTATCTGTAAAGAACAGACAGTTCGCATAATTATAACTTTCAGTGGATTGGGAGGAGAGTTATTGTTCAAATGCATTGGAAATGTGCTCAGCTTTTGATCTTCTATGCGTCTGAAGCCTCATATTTCGAAACAAGAGTTATTTTTCCTTTTTAACGACGTCATAAATCTACACAACCACATTTTATTCCATAGTTTCGTGGCTTAGAGGAGGCTCTCTTGGTCCTGAAATTTTTATTGAATTCTCCAAACGGCCCAAATATTGACAGCAGGCTAGTGTAAACTTAAAAAAAATGATTTCTCTTGATAATGTCCTCTTGGTCCAATCTACTTATATTGAAAATTTTACAATTTAAAAAATTTTTGAAAATTCTACATATTAATTTTACATCGGTCAGAGAAATTTTGAATTTTTTAAAATTTTACACGTTAATTTTACATCGGTCAGAGAAAAACAATGTTTGACCCATTCTTAGTTCCACTGATCGATACAGTTCTTCTTTAGTAGGCTAATACTTTTCCATTTCTCATAGGAAGCACAACAGTAAAGAGCCTAAGTAAAGAGCGAAGTGGGCACAAAGTATTATTTGTTTTTCTTTGTGGATTTTCTTCTAACCAAGGCACTTCATATAGGAGTCGTCATTTGGTCATAGTTTTTTGGTTCTTCTTCTTTTTTTACAGAAATGAATTTAAAACGAAGAGAGATTAAATAAAAAACATGTTTTTGAATAAAAGTAAAGACCGGAGCTATGTCTTGAGCAGAGCAAAGAAAAGAAACCATAAATTATAACCAACAATGAACTAAAAGTTAAAAGAAGCAGATATAAGACTTAATTAAAAAAAAAAGAAACCAAAAATGAACTTATAATATACGAAATTAAGAAACGATATTCAACTCAAACTCAAAACGAACCGAAATTATTAGGCCTATGAAGTTGGAAGTCGTCCCCATTGTATCCCAATTATAGTTAAAAAAAAAACAGATAATAAAAGACAGATGTTAAAGTTAAAGGAAACAGAAATTATACTTAATAAAAAACGAAACCAATGATGAGCCTTTTTCAGTCTTTTCATTTAAACATAGTAAATGAACGAACATCTCAATAACTGTATCGGTGTCAATAGCAACATTCCTGTGCACTGACAGTAGCGCTAGACCTGTCAAACCTTCTTCACCGGTTGCATTTCCTAGCCATGTCTTAAGCCGTCGCAAGGTAGAGAAAGTCCTTTTTGGTGTAGCAGTTGAAACAGGCCAAGTAGCTATAATTGTCAGAAGGTGGCTGATGTTTGGAAAGAAATCAGCATTGCACGTATCAAGTGCAGCCAAAGCCGAGACTGGTCTTTCTTTGTTGTTAAGGTTCTGCCACTTCGTTTTCCATAATTTCAGTTCGTGGCTTAGGGCATCTAGCTCTGGTAAAAGGTCGGAGTAAATATCAGTATTCTCACTGATTTCTGCGTCAGACAAGTTTCTTTTGTCTAAGTTTGCAGGTATGAAGCCACTTAAAGTTTTCAAAATTGTAGGATGCACCGTAAATCTCTCCTTTAGTTCTGACATGAAGTTTTCCATGAATGGAATGTATATGGAAGCTCTGTACGCTTCTTTCGGCGAACCAATGTCATAGTGGTCGTTTCGACGACGACCAACTCTTGGAAACATCAATTCTATCTTCAGATCTCTGACAAAATCTTCAATTTTTGAATAATACAAGTCAAACGAAGAATCTGTATCTTCGCGTAGGCCCACAACTGTCTGCACCACAGTTTCAACGTGGTCGCATGCAAGCGACAAGTCACTGTCAACAGCTTGAAGAACTTTACACAGCGGAAACGTAAGACCAAAGAGCTCTTTTGCCTCGAATAAACTGGCCAGAAACTGTCCTTGCTCCGTTGAGCTTGCTAACTGATGGGCCTTTGCGGAAATCTCAGAATTCGCGTTTCTTCTTGAAGCTCTTCCAGTGCTTCTAAAATTGGCTTATAGTGCTCCACAAGGCGGTTAACGGCATCGTGCCTCTCCACCCACCGTGTTTCACAAAGGGTAATGAGAGTAGTTTTTCTAGATGTTGGCATGCATTGTCGAATTTTGTCTTTGAGTAACTGGGTACGGGAGGCGGATGAGCCAAAAAAGTTGCAGATCAGAGATATTGTCCCAAAACACGTTTTCATGACTGGAATGGAGCAAGATGAAGCGATCGCCAGGTTGAGTGTATGTACTCCATAGTTTTCATAAATTACTCGTTGATACTGCTGTCTAATCCAAGCTGGATTTTCTCTCAGGCACCCACTCATAGCAGCTGCTCCGTCGCATCCCTGTCTTACAAGGTTGCTCAAATCCAAACCATGGTATTTCAAGGTTTCCATTATTGTGGTGTCCAGACCTTGTCGGGTTAAATCTGATACGGGAACAAATCGAAAAAAATCTTCGCGCAAAGCTCTGTTTGGAACAAAAGTTCTGATTGCTCTGTGTTTCTTATGTCAGATGTTTCATCCGCTAAAACCGAATAGCACACACTTTCGTTTACCCTTTTAACAATATCAGCTTGAATCATCTTTCCACAAACACCAATAAGCTCATTTTGTACAACTCGGGACAGATACATCCCACTTCCCACACTTTTTTCAACATGCTTTTTCAGCTCGTCATCACCACATCGCATTCTTACTCTCAAAAGAGCACGGACATTTCCATCGTTTAAAGCTGGTTCTTTTTCTTCGGGACGCAGAGGACCGTGATCATTCGTACCACGAAGGGCTAGCTGCTATTGATCACAAAAAACAATAGTTTCTACAACCGGCTCGAGTCTCATGGGATTTTCTTTTGCGTGAGCTTTTCGAGCATTATCTAACTTGAAGAGAATATTGTCTGGCTTGCCTTTCTGTACGGTTGCAAAGCCCTCCGCAAGTACAGCACTTTCTATATGGGAATTCAATTTACTGTGACAAGCGAAAACTTCAATTGCGTCTTTCCACGCTGTAAATGGTCTTAGGACCAGTGCTCCAAACCTTTGGTGATTTCCTTTACCGGAGTATTCAGCTGTAAAGATTACACAGTATTTGCTGAAAGCACTCTTAAATTTATCCAAGTACACAAGCCACGGAAAACGAGCCATCCAGCGTCGCTGAAACCTTAAGTTACGTTTGAATGATGCTGGAAACCAGTGGCTCTCGTCAGGCAGCCACGGAGATTCAAGTAACTGCAACTTCGCAGTAACATCTAAATCACAGGCCCTGTTGACAGCTTGTCCAATTGTCGTTTTCTGGGATCTGAAGATGGTTGCTGCCTTGGGATGTCTCCTGCGTTGACCAGTCGTCATTCCTGGAGAAAACTTTTGAGGTTAGAACTGGTAAAAGGCGTTTCCGAAGCTACGCCTAAGAGTCCTAATACAACGATCCCGGTTCACTAACAGTTTTTCAAGATAAAACGCTCAGGCGCAAGATAAAACGCAAGATATAAGACCAGGGATAATGGTCTAAGAAGATATGCTGGCTAATCCTAATAATTAACTCTATTGTTCACTCAACGGCAACTAGTTGAAGCTAAGCCGGTAATTATAGTGACCTTGTGATTTGGTAAGCTGAAATATGCGAGTCTCATAAAGAGGTCAAAGTGTTGAAAAAAGCAATTTTCTCGGACATTTCAGGGGGGTCAAATCCCCTAACCCCCTGGATACGGCCTTCCCATTTAGTGCTGGGTGGACTTTGGCTGAGGTTACAGAGTCACAGCACTGACCCCCGTTCCCAAATAAATAATCAGCGATACCAGGACCCGAAGTCCTCTTCTCAGAACTTCAAGTCCGGTGTGCTAACTACTCGGCTAGGACGGCATAAGTTCATTAAATCCCAAAAAGAATCAAAAATTGTTTTTCTTCAATTGGCATGAAACTTATAAAAAAATTGTTAGCAAACTGAACCAATGGGATCCGAAAGAGGACAATAAAGTATGAGAGAAAAATGTGGTAACATCGGTTCCTTGACATATTTGTGCAGGAATTTTGAAGTTTTGTTATAATCTTCTATTTTTTAATTTCAGTACATTTGAAAACTTCAGTTTAGATTTTAGGAACAAGAATACATCAATAAAGAATAAAAATCAAGCAAACATATCTGGTTTTTTGATTTATGGCACACCATTTTTTTTTTTTTTTTTTTTTTTTTTTTTTTTTTTTTTTTTTTTTTTTTTTTTTTTTTTTTTTTTTTTTTTTTTTTTTGGGACTAGTCCTAAACAGCAAAAATCCTAATATAAAATAACTTTTAAATGTATTTATTTACACCAAAAAAAGGAATATTTGCAACAATTCACGGCAACAAAGAATCTTTTAATCTGTTGATGGGATAAGAAGTGTCTATGTTCAAGCGTGTCAACAAGGTGGGGGTCAGGATGGCTTCAGTAGCCTAGGTAACAATATTATGCGAATTTTAAACTCATTCAATTTGATTCAATTCAGTTATATTAATAATAGATTCAATAAAAATATAAAAAGTTCATACAAAAAAGATACAATCATTAAGTAAAAAATTTAAAATACTAAACACTTTTCCTCTAGGCCATAGCCTGTTGAGGTAACATAAATTTCTGCATGAATGTTATATGAATAAAATTCCCCCATACCCATTCATCGAAAATTCTTTAGTAAGATTTTTATCAAAATTGATTGCACAAAACTACTGCAGATCGTAATTTTTACTGGTTGCTCAAATGTTATCTAAAATTTAAATTAAAATCCAACACTTTAATTCATAAGAACAAAAAAAACTAAAAACCTTACCAATTATTCAAATGTTAACCAATATAGATATACGTCAATTTAAAATGAACAAAAATTAATGTAGACAATTTTTTCACAAATGATATTCTCCAAGGAAAAGTAACATGCTGTTTTAAAACTTAACACGAGCAGAACTGAAGTCAAACAATAATTTGAACTTGAAACGTTCAGAAATTACTATCAATGAATAAATGAAACAACTATTAATATCAGTTTATTCTATGTTTGAGCCATTATTTATTTATTTTTGCCCGTCTTGTCTTTCAATATGATTCGTGAATTTTTTGAAAAAAATCTCTTTTGAATAGCAGGTTTTTAAATGAGCCTCTGTAAAAAGGAGAAATCAGTCGCAAGTAGTTTGCTTAATGTTTAAATAAACAAAACAAAGACCAGTACCAACATAGACTTAAAGCTTAATAAATTTGAATAAATGAAAGGCAGGAGGTACTCCTGAATTTAATCAATTACAAACATTATATTTATCATGTTAGTCAAACTCGAATGTGATATTTCAGCCCTAACCGTAATATTTTTATTTTAGGTTTTTATGATTATCTATGCATTTTCTTTGAATGCAAACACCAAAATAGACTTAAAGATTAAATGAGTTTCAATTAATGGGAAACCATTGAAAATAATTAATCAGAAATATTATATTAATCAAACTAGTTAACTCCTTTTTGGTGCTTTGTTATGAACTGGTTTTATATATACGAGTTTAGTACCAGTTTAAAACCACTTGTAATATCTTCCATTTCTTTTGATTTTCTTCATAACTCTTCCTGCAAAACTAACACCAAAATAAACTAAACCATTAATGAGTTTCAATTAATAGGAAGTTTAACTCAATGAAACTGATTAGAAGCTTTATGTTTGTCAAGTTAGGTCAATATTACTTTTTTGCTCCTAAGACATTACTTCAGTCTTTTATGAATTTTATTCAAGGCTTGCGTTCACTTTTACAAACCTAAAAATATTTCTATTTTATCATTATCTATATTTTTATCATTTCTATTTTTATCAATTTCTATTTATAATTCTATTCTATTTTATCAATTTCTATTTTTATCATTATAAAATTATATACATTTTTCTTTTGATATAAGCACCAAAATTGACTTAAACCTTAAATAAGTTTTAATTAATGGAAGGAAGCTTAGATAACAATTTGTCAAATTGTCAATTTGTCAAATTTGTCAAATTTGTCAAATACGTCAAATACGTTATTATTCTGCTAAAATCCGAAAATTGTTTTTGGTCTGAACAATTTTCGTACATGCGAGCCTATAGTTTACTTTTACATATTTCTTAAAACTAGCTGTAACATTTTTTTTATTTCTTACTTTCTTTCTTATTCACTTTGTTTAAAATTAACATCAAAATAGGATAGAAGCTTTAATGGGTTTCAGTTAATAGAAGGCACTCAAATATAATTGATTAGATATGTTCTATTGATCAACTTAGTCCATACTAACAAATTTGAAATGTTTTACTCTTACAGATTTGAAATCAATTGTTACATGTCCCTGTAACAACAAACACTAAATTATACTTGAAGCCTGCGCACTTTTCAATCAATAGGAGGCACCATTGAGCTATGGTAAATAAAAAAAACAAGTTTTTTTAAACTAAAAGTAAGGAGCGGCATTAAAACTTAAAACGAACAGAAATTATTCCGTATATGAAAGGGACTGTCCTCTCCTCAACGCTTCACTCTTTACGCTAAATTTTTTACTGTTTCAAAAAGCAAAATTGTGACAAAGACTCAGACCTTAGCTTAAAGAACGAGGCGTTAAGGAGGGGTCAACCCATTTCATATACCGGAACAATTTCTGTTCGCTTTAAGTTTTAGTTCCACTCTTTACTTCCATTAAAAAAAAAACTTTTTTTTATTTAATTTCTAAACGTTTTTCAACTAATGCAGCTTCGAGTTTGGCTCACCCTACACGAAAAATTAAAACAAATTTAAATTTTGGCAGAATTTATTCCGCATATGAAGGGTTGCTCGCTCCTCAATACCTTGCTTTTTGCGCTAAAGCTGTTAGCAATATTGAAAAAGCTTCCTATTCTAACTAAACAGCCCCCGTGTTTTAGTAGCCATTCTTAAATAATTGGGACAAAATTCATTTTTTAGCGTAAAGAGCAAGGTATTGAGGAGGGGGCAACCCTTCATATATGGAATAATTTCTGTTCTTTTTCAAATAGTGCCGGTAAATATGGCTCACCCTTTATGAAATATACCCCTACCCCTCACGGAAAACTCCTTCGTGGAAATCTCTACAACGTAAAATGCACCCTCGCCCTCCCGTCAAATCTCCTCTAGACAGTTCTAGCCTCGCTGAGAATTTCCCTTCCTGTAAAGTTGCTTGCGGACGATTAAGCCTGAAAAATTCTCCTTAGCATTTTTTCATTTGAATAAGACTTAAATCTCTAATCGGTTTCTCGATCAGTCCAAGAAGGCCCCATTCAGAAGAAATTGTTTCCCAGAAATCAAAACACGCAAAAAATCCCCCAGCGTAACATTTCCCCTAGAAAATTCACCCCAGAAATTTCTGCTCCAAGGTAAATACTCCCTATAGAAATCCACCCTAAGCAGAACCCTCCCCCGAAAAATATCTGTGTACTTCCCAATAACAAATACTATACGTAAACAATGGGCAAATTTAATAACTTACAGGCATCTCCTCAAGGACTGTGGGGGATCATTTTACACCTAAAGACATTGTTTGATCTTTCAACTATACTGAACAAAATGGCAATATAAAAATTTTTATCAGATTATTTTGGGGGGAAATCGGCGTGGGAGGGGGCCCAGTTGCCCTTCTGTCTTTTGAGTCACTCAAAAAGGGCTCTAGAACTTTTAATTTCCATTCGAATACAAACTCTTCGGATCTTCTAAGACCATTATTTCAATATGATCACCCCTGGGGAAAAAAAAGAAAACGAAAAACAAACAAACAAATAAACACCCATCCGTGATCTATCTTCTGGCAAAAATATCAAAATTCCACATTTTGCTGAAGCTGATGGCGGAATTTTTATTAGGAATCCCTGGATTTTAGAGCCCCCCCCCTATTTCAAAAATCAGGCAAATTTTTTAAGGGTCAAAACTTTTGATAGGTATTCGACAGCTGATTCTTTTGACTTTAAAATTCCGTTTTTAGAGCTTTGTTTATTATTGAGCCGAGTCGCTCCGTACTCACAGTTCGTTACCACGGCCTGTTTGATTGATGTTATATTAATCAAATTATTTGCATACTTCTTTTTTTGCTGCGACGAGACCTAACTATTTACTTTTGCAGGTCCAAAACCAACTGATATTAAAAAAAAAAAAAAAAAATCTCAGACAATTCCTAACAAAAATTTCTAACGAAAAAATATTTTCGTTAAAGATTAAAATCAAAATGTAATAATGAAGTGACCTAATTTATTGACTGAAAATAGATTGACTATGGAGCTTACTCAAAAATCGCTTATTTGTCTTTTTTGTATATTTTATATTATTTTTGTTATTATATTTTTCTACACCTGTAGATTCTTGGAAGAAGCCTGTTATCACGGACCTACTTCCGCCTAAAGAACAGCTCTGAATAATGTGTCGGAGTATGAGAAAAAAGAAAAACCGTTTCAAATCACTAGAAGAAGAATGGGGAAACGTTACCTTGGATATTTTATTCTATTAGAAATCTTTTTTAGGACAGTAATCAGAGAGCTATTGCGGAGTTAGTTCTTTGATAACATCTGTGTAGCAATTATTTCCCTTTATATAATAGTGGGTGTTACAAAAATAACTCGTGCGGTGTAACTTATATTTTTCCTATTTCTTTCCCGCTTTTAATTGTTTTTCGCCAAATCCAATTTATTAAAAGAAACATGGTTTATAAAGATTCTCACAAACTTCTTCTAAAACCCTAACATATTTTCAAATGAATAATAAAACTGAACAAATACAAAGCATAAACGTTGTGTCCTGACCGTTCTTAAACTATCCACAAATTTGTTGGTATGCCCCCTAATTTCTGCAAGAGGAAATTGGGTTCTCTAAAATATATCCAAAAATGCAAGTACACAATACACAACGTTTTTAAATACACAAAATGCTAACACGAAATACAAACTGTTAACTTTAATTATATAGCCAGAATAGTAAAAACTAGAATATTGTTGTTTCAATTGGTTCAGCGGAAACTTACACCACCATTTGTGTCTTAAGAACTAAGAAATTTTGGATTTAAATCCTAATTAAAAATGGTACTGCCTATGGTAATTATGCCATAATAGATGAAAAAAATGGTACGAAATAGCTTAAGAAGTTTTAGGCTTCCTTTGATGGTCTAATTGTCATCCAGAAATCAACAGATTATTGACATTTGAATTTTCACTGATGGACAACGTTGTCAAATTTAACGAAACAGTTTTGCTTAGGCATTTCATGGTTACATGTGGAAAAACTGACATATTATGGGATATTACCCTAACAAACTTAATCATAGGCAGCGCGCTAGCGCTACCTAAGTAAAGAACGATGTGGACACATTGTGTTTTTTTTTCTCTCTCCATACCCGGGCACTTCGTATCGAAGGAGTTGTCGTAGAAACTTCGAAAAGGGCTCATTCGATTGGAAATTGGAGTGGCTAGTGCCCTTTTTAATAGTCGAAAGAGATTGGCGGGCAACTAGCCCCCCCCACGCCCATTATTCCCCCAAACACATCCAATCAAAATTTTGAGATATCCATTTTTTTCAGCGTAGTTGATTTCCAGATAGAAAATATGTTTTTGAGGAGGACACTCCCCCACAACCCTCGAGGCAAGGGTTTTAAGTTATGCCCTGAGGGCCTATAAGAACGATGTTGGCACAGTGTACTATTTATTATTTTTTCCTTTAGAGCAGAACACTTCATATGGAAGGGGTCGTCGTAGAAACTTAAAAAAGGGGCTCATTCGATTGGAAATTGAGAGTTCTAGTGTCCTTTTTAATAGTTGAAAGTGATTGGAGGGCAACTAGCCCCCCCCCCCACGCCCATCATTCCCTCAAACACATCTAATCAGAATTTTCAGATACCCATTTTGTTCAGCGTAGTTGATTTCCAGATAGAAAATATATTTTTGAGGAGGACACTCCCCAACAACCCTCAGGGCAAGGGTTTTAAGTTATGCCCTAGGGGCATATAAGGTTTTTATAGAAGGTGTTTTCGTAGTAACTTCAAAACAGGTTCATTCGATTGGAAATTCGAAGGACTAGTACCCTTTTTAATGCTCGAAAGTGATTGGAGGGCAACTAGCCCCCCCAGGCCCATCATCCCCCAATCACATCCAATAGAAATTTTGACATAGCCATTTTGTTCAGCGTAGTTGATTTCCAGGTATAAAATATGTTTTTGAGGAGGACACTGCCCCAAAATCCTCAGGGCAAGGGTTTTAAGTTATGCCCTCGGGGCATATAAGGTTTTTATAGAAAGCGTTGTCGTAGAAACTTCAAAAGTGGCTCATTCGATTGGAAATTCAAAGGCCTAGTGCCCTTTTTAATAGTCATAAGTGGTTGGAGGGCAACTAGCCCCCCCCCCAGCGCCCATCATTCCCTCAAACACATCCAATCAAAATTTTTAGATATCCATTTTATTCAACGTAGTTGAAAGTTTTGGAAATTAGGTCTTTAAGGGTGACAACCCCTCCCCCCACAGCCCTTAGGGCAAGGGTTGTAAGTCATGCCCTGGGGGCATATACAGTTTTTATTGAGAGCGTTGTCGTAGGAACTTCAAAAGGGCTCATTCAATTGGAAATTGAAAGGGCTAGTGTATTTCTATTAGTTGAAAGTGATTGGATAGCGACTAACGCCCCTCTCATGCCCACCATTTTCCCAAACACATCGAATTAAAATTTTGAGATATCCATTTTGTTCAACGTAGTTGGAAGTTCGAAATTTTGTCTTTTAGGATGATAACCCCCTCAGAGCCCTCAGTGCAAGGGTTATAAGTTAGGCCCTGGGGCATATACAGTTTTTATTGAAAGCGTTGTCGTAGAAACTTCAAAAGGGCTCATTCAATTGGAAATTGAAAGGGCTAGTGCCTTTTTTAATAGTCGAAAGTGATTGGATAGCGACTAACGCCCCTCTCATGCCCACCATTTTCCCAAACACATCGAATTAAAATTTTGAGATATCCATTTTGTTCAACGTAGTTGGAAGTTCGAAATTTTGTCTTTTAGGATGATAACCCCCTCAGAGCCCTCAGTGCAAGGGTTGTAAGTTTTGCCCTGAGGGCATAAAAGGTTTATATATATAAGGTTTTTATATATAAGGCTCACTTAGGCAGCGCAATCGCGCTGCCTAAGTAAAGAACGAGGACACTCGAGAACGAGACAAGAAACAGGGACTAAGTAAAGAGGAAGACACTCCCCCACAACCCTCAGGGCAAGGGTTTTAAGCTATGCCCTGGGGGCATATAAGAACGATGTTGGCACAATGTATTATTTATTAATTTTTTCCTTTCGAGCAGGGCACTTCGTATCGAAGAATTTGTCGTAAAAACTTCGAAAAGCGCTCATTCAATTGGAAATTGGAGTGGCTTGTGCCCTTTTTAATATTAGAAAGTGATTGGAAGGTGACTAACATACCTTCCACGGACACCCTCTCCCGAAACACATCCAATCAAAATTTTGAGATAGCCATTTTTTCAGCGTAGTTGATTTCCAGATAGAAATTATGTTCTTGAGGACAGTCCCCCACAGCCCTTAGGGCAAGGGCTGTAAGTTATGCCCTGGGGCATATAAGGTTTTCTATAGAAGGTGTTGCCGTAGAAACTTTTTAAAAAGGCTCATTCGACTGGAAATTCAAAGGGCTAGTGCCCTTTTTAATAGTCGAAAGTGATTAGAGGGCAACTAACCCACCTCTCATGCCCAACTTTTCCACAAACACATGTAATCAAACCTTCAAGATAGCCATTTTATTCAACGTAGTATTAAGTTCTGAAAATTAGGTCTTTGAGGATGACAACGCCCCCTCCCCCCCACAGCCCTCAGGGCAAGGGTTGTAAATTATGCCCTGGGGTGTATAAAGTTTTTATTGAAAGCGTAGAAACTTCAAAAGGGCTCATTCAATTGGAAATTGGAATGGGAAAAGGGCTAGTGCCTTATTAATAGTTGAAAGTGATTGGAGAGCGAATAACGCCTCTCTCACGCCCACCATTTTCCCAAACACATCCAATAAAGATTGTGAGATAGCCATTTTGTTCCACGCAATTCAAAGTTCAGGAAATTATACCTTTGTGCAGGACACTTCACCCACAGTCTTCAGGGCAAGGGTTATAAGTTATTCCCTAGGGGCATATAAGGTTTTTATTAAAAATTTTGTATAGAAACTTGGAAAAAGGCTCTTTTGATTTGAAATTCAAAGGGCTAGTACCCTTTTTAATGGACGAAATTGATTAGTGATATTTTTTGTTGTTGTTGTTGTTTAGACCAGGGGACTTCGTATCGAAGGAGTTGTCGTGGGAACTTCAAAAAGGGCTCATTCGATTGAAAATAGAAAGGGCTGATGCCCTTTTTAATAGTCAAAAGTGATTGGAGGGCAACTAATCCCCCTTCCACTCCCACCCTCCCACGCCCACCCTCCCATTTGCCCATTATATTTAAAAACTAAATGTTGCCTTAAGATTAAATCAAATGCACTGTGATAATGCTAATTCCCAATAAGGTATCTCAAAAGTATCCCAAGAACGACTGAGTGTATTATTTTCAAACTTTCGGGGCTACTTCTGCTCTTAAAATTTAACCAAATCAAAATAGCGTAAAAGTATCCAAGCTATCAAAGAAAGTAAACAGATATTTTTGCGAATGATATCAAGTTTTCCATTTCAGGTCAACTAGAGGAGGTATGAAACTAAATTAAAAAGTACTATTTGTGTCCAGATTTTTAAAAGGGTGTATGTTTTTAAAAATTGCTGAAAATTTTTCTCCAGCATACAAATAGCAGGCCAAACTATAAAGCCTTAAAAAACGAAAAGATTTAAAGTATTATTTTCTATTTCCCTGAAAAGACTATGTCAATATAATCCGAACAGAAATTAATTAAAAAAAACTTTTTCCGCAAAATAAGTTTTTCAAAGAAAAGTAAGAACTCCATTAAACAAAAAATGAGCAAAAATAAAATCAAATAATCTACCAAGCGTGAAACTACTACAATCACCATCGATAAATAAATGACACCCAAAACGAACAGAAATTACAATAAATAACTGAGTCAAACTCAAAACGAGGCCAGAACAAAATTTGCACTTTACTGAAAAAATACAATTGAATGTGCATTGTCAGTTTAATATTTATATACTGATATTTAGTAATCAAAATTTTAATATTATTAGATTTATTAAAGTTATAAAAGTAAAAACATTTATTTTTTTCAGTAAAGTGCAAATTTTGTTCTGGCCTTGGGAAGGCATAGGGGTTTTGCGCCCAATTTATGTTAATTTCTGCTCGTTTTGAGTTTGACTCGGTTATTTATTGTAATTTCTGTTCGTTTTGGGTCCGCTACAAATTTTGAGATAGCCAGTATTTTGTAAATTGTTCAAAAATTACATAACAAAAACGCCCCCAAGAGCCCGGGGGATAGGCGTTGTAAGTGTTGCTCTGGGGGCGTATATGGTTCTTATGAAAGGGATGCTCGTATAAACTTCAGAGGGGGCTCATTTGATTGCAAATTGAAAGTTCTAGTTAAATTTTTAAGAGTCAAAGATATCCGAGGGCAACAAGTCCCCCCCCCACACACCCTTTTTTCTTCAATCCCATCCGATAAAATTTTAATAATAGCCGTTTCATTAAAATAGTTCAAAGGTCAGATAAGAAAAATTCCTGTGTCGACGGAACCCGCCAGGCCCCGGATACAGGCGTTATGAGTAATGCTCTAGGGACAAATATAGTTCTCATGGAAGGGATGCTCGTATAAACTTCGGAGAGGGCTCATTAGATTGGAAATTGAAATTTCTTGTTCACTTTTTAAGAATCAAAAGAGATCGGCGGGCAACTAGCCCCCCCCCCCTCCACGCCCTAAATGCATCAGATACAAATTTTTAGATAGACATTTTGTTAAAAATGGTTCAAAGTTTTGATAACAAAAACTCCGTTGTCGACACGGCCCCCAGGGCCCGGGGGTAGGCGTTGTAAGTTATGCCCTGGGGGCATATGTGGTTGTTATGGAAGGGATACTCGAATAAACTTCCTAGAGGGCT
Source organism: Artemia sinica (assembly GCA_027921565.1). Taxonomy (NCBI): domain Eukaryota; kingdom Metazoa; phylum Arthropoda; class Branchiopoda; order Anostraca; family Artemiidae; genus Artemia; species Artemia sinica. The sequence continues at coordinate 41,380,689 of CM051271.1, read as the reverse complement.
CATTTGATTGGAAATTGAAAGGTGTAATTCAATTTTTAAGAGTCAAAAGTGATTGGGGCAGCTAGCCTCCCCCAACACTCCATTTATTTTTTCCCAGAAGCACTTCATATGGAAGGGGTCTTCTTATAAACTTCAAAGGGGGCTCATTCGATTGGAAATCGATAATTCTATTGCCCTTTTTAAGAGTCAAAAGTGATCAAGGGGAAAATGGTACCCCAAGCCCCTTTTTCCCAAAATACTTCTGATAAAAATTTGGGGTAGCCATTTTGTTAAAAATAGTTCAAAGATCATATAACAAAAACTCCTTTACGTATGGACATTTTTTTTTTAAATAGTTCAAAGGTAAGATAAAAAAAACTCCTGTGTCGACACACCCCTCCCCCCACACACAGGGCCGGGCAGGCGTTGTAAGCATTGCTCTGGGGGCAAAAATGGTTCGTATGGAAAGTATGCTCGTATAAACTTCAGAGAGGGTTCATTTGAATGGAAATTTAAAGTTGTAGTTGATTTTCTCAGAGTGTAAAAAGATCGGAGGGCAACTAGCCTCTTCTGCCCTCCACGCCTTTGGGTGTATCGGGTGGATAAACCCATCCGATAAAAATTTCAGGTGACCATTTTGTTAAAAATAGTTTAACCATCAGATATTAAAACTCCAGGGTCTACACAACCCCCCCCCCCCCAGAGCCCAGGGACAGGCGTTGTAAGTTATACTCTTGGGATATATATGGTTCTTATAGAAGGGATGCTCGTATAAACTTCAGAGAGGGCTCATTTTATTGAAAATAGAAAGTTCTAGTTCACTTTTGAAGAGTCAAAAGAGACCGAAGCTTAATTTAGTCCCCCCCATACCCTTTTTCCCCAACCCCATCCGTTAAAAATTTTGAGATAGTAATTTTATTAAAAATAGTTCAAACATCAGATAATGAAACACCGAGGTTGACACAAACCAATTTTTTAACTTTGATAATGTTACTTTGACATCAGTTTTGACACTTTGATGAGTACTTGATTTTTTTTAAGTTTGATTTTGAAATAAGGAATTTTTAAAAACTTGAAATTTCTTGCAATCAAAAACGAACTAAAATTAATTAAAAGATACTTTCCGAAAAATAAGTTTTTCAAAGAAAAGTAAAGGCCATTTTAAACTTAAGCTCAGCAGATACAAATACCTTTTAAAATTCAAACTCAAAACGACCAGAAATTACTATTAAAGAATAAATGAAACCCAAAACGAACAGAAATTAAATAAACAATCATAGCAAAAACATACAACAAGTAATAATATAAATGAATAAATAGATCTTAAAGCGAGTAATGCTTAGATTGAATATGAAAATCAAGCTTAAAACGGAAAAAAATATTTTCCGATTGAAGTATAAATGAAACTTAAAACGAACAGAAATTAAATAAACAATCAATGCAAACAAACACACAATATATATTAATGTAAATTAATAAATAAATCTTAAAACAAGTGAAACTTAAATTGAATATGTAAATCGAATTTGAAACGAGCAAAAATCACCACAAACAAGAGTTTGGGTATGACCTCCTTCTCTCAGTGTAAAAGTCTAAAACCTACTGCGTCATTGGTGCTTTACTGAAAACTGTATGCGTCTTGAACAGTCTTGGAAAGTATAAACAACATCAAATTGAATATTCATCAGTTGAAAGTCTTTCATGAATGAAAGATTCATCGGTTCAAGAATTTATTTCACTGTAATTGTATTTTTATTTTCAATGCTGTAAGAACTGGAAACGAAAATATTTGTAATATAATCCGTTTTCAGTAAAGTGCCAATGACGCAGTAGGCTTTTGGTTTTCATTTACAGTTAGGAAAGGAGGCAGTATCCAAACACTTGTTTGTAGTGAAACTATATTCGTCTTTAACAGTTTTAAAAAGAGCTAATAAATTAAACTCAATATATGACGTATAATGATATTAATTGCTGGAAAATCCTCAGTTCAAAATGTTACTATAATTTTAACGTTTATTTTCAATATTAAGTACAAAAGAAAATATTTGTATTAAAATTGATTTTTAGTAAGACGCCAACGACGCAGTAGGTTTTAGACTTTTACAGTGAGAGAAGGAGGTCATACCCAAACTCTTGTTTGTGGTGATTTTTGTTCGTTTCAAGCTTAATTTGCATATTCAACTTAAGTTTCACTCGTTTTAAGATTTATTTATTAATTTAAATTAATATATATTGTATGTTTGTTTGCCTTGATTGTTTACTTAATTTCTGTTTGTTTTAAATTTCATTTATACTTCAATAGGAAAATATTTTTTTTCGTTTTAAGCTTGATTTTCATATTCAATCGAACGCATTACTCGCTTTAAGATCTATTTATTCATTTAAATTATTACTTTGTTTATTTAATTTCTGTTCGTTTTGGGTTTCATTTATTCTTTAATAGTAATTTCTGGTCGTTTTGAGTTTGAATTTTAAAAGGTATTTGTATCTGCTGAGCTTAAGTTTAAAATGGCCTTTACTTTTCTTTGAAAAACTTATTTTTCGGAAACTTTTTTTTTAATTAATAATATCAAAGTAACCAAGTGAACCTAACTTAAACTCAGTAACTTGGTCTTGGTGTAATCCAGGGGCTTAGCTCCAGAATTTGTATTGGGGGGGGGGGAGTGTCCACATCCGAATATTAAATGGGCACGGACTATCCTTCAGGGGAAAGCGGTGGCGTTCTCGTCAATTCAATTAGCTTATAGTTACTGTAAGTATTAAGTATTAATATATAAGTATTACAGTAAGTCAGTAACATACTGTCAACTACGACTTCTACTTTACTTTAATAAAGGTAAAATTTCAAAAACTGCAAAATGATTATAAATGGTAGATTATTTATGTCAAATTTGGTTCCCCTAAAATTCCTGTGCCCGGGGCAATTTCCCCCTACCCCCCCCCCCCCATTCTAATAGCACCTGTGTTGAAAAGGGTGTTTGAAAAGTTGTGAAAACACGGGCCTATATGCGTTCAAAGATGCCTGAAAATTCTGATGATTCTATTCCGAATTTCCTCCGTTAGTCTAAGGAAAAGTCAAGTCTCTTTTAAGAAAAGGGGCCTTCCCAAGCCTTCCTTCCCTATGCCTTCCCGAGGCCAGAACAAAACTTGCACTTTACTGAAAAAAATATAAATGTTTTTACTTTTATAACTTTAATAAATCAAATAATTTTAACATTTTGATTACGAAATATCAATATATGTATATTAAACTGACAATGCACAATCATTTGTATATTTTCAGTAAAGTGCAAATTTTGCCCTGGCCTTGGGAAGGCATAGGGGTTTTGCGCCCAACTTATGTTAATTTCTGTTCGTTTTGAGTTTGACTCGGTTATTTATTGTAATTTCTGTTCGTTTTGGGTTTCATTTATTTATCGATGCTGATTTGTGGTAGTTTCGAGGTTGGTAGATTATTTGATTTTATTTTTGCTCATTTTTTGTTTAATGGAGTTCTTTACTTTTCTTTGAAAAACTTATTTTGTAGAAAATGTTTTTTTTAATTAATTTCTGTTCGTTTTATATTGATATAGTCTTTTCAGGGAAAAAGAAAATAACACTTTAAATCTTTTCGTTTTTTAAGACTTTATAGTTTGGTCTGCTATTTGTATGCTGGAGAAAAATTTTCAGCAATTTTTAACAACATACACCCTTTGAAAATCTGGACTGTGTGAGCCTGTTTTGAAGTTTCTACGACAACGCCTTCTATAAAATCATTATATGCCCCCGGAGCATAACTTAAAACCCTTGCCCTGAGGGTTGTGGGGGAGTGTCCTCCTCAAAAACATATTTTCTATCTGGAATTCAACTACGCTGAACAATATGGCTATCTTGAAATTTTGATTGGACGTGTTTGGGGGAATGATGGGCGTGGGGGGGGCTAGTTGCCCTCCAATCACTTTCGACTATTAAAATTGGCACTAGCCCTTTGAATTTCCGACCGAATGAGCCTGTTTTGAAGTTTCTACGACAACGCTTTCTATAAAAACCTTGTATGCCCCAAGGGCATAACTTAAAACCCTCGCCCTGAGGTTTGTGAGGGAGTGTCCTCCTCAAAAAAATATTTTCTATTTGGAAAACAACTACGCTGAACAAAATGGCTATCTCAAAATTTTGATTGGATGTGTTTGGGGAATGATGGACGTGGAGGGGGGGTAGTTGCCCTCCAATCACTTTCGACTATTAAAAAGGGCACTAGCCGATCCAATTTCCCATCAAATGAGCCCTTTTCGAAGTTTCTATGACAATGCCTTCTATAAAAACCTTATATGCCCCCAGGGCATAACTTAAAACCCTTGCCCTGAGGGATGTGGGGGAGTGTCCTCCTGAAAAACATATTTTCTATCCGGAAATCAACTAAGCTGAACAAAACGGCTATCTCAAAATTTTGATTGGATGTATTTGGGGGAATGATGGGCGTGGAGGGGGGGGGGGGGTAGCTGACCTCCAATAACTTTCGACTATTATAAAAGGCACTAGCCACTCCAATTTCCCATCGAATGAGCCCTTTTCGAAGTTTCTATGACAACGCCTTCTATAAAAACCTTATATGCCCCAAGGGCATAACTTAAAACCCTTTCCCTGACGGATGTGGGGGAGTGTCTTCCTCAAAAAAATATTTTCTATTTGGAAATCAACTACGCTTAGAAAAATGGCTATCTCAAAATTTTGTTTGGATTTGTTTGGGGGAATGATTGGCGTGGGGGGGGGGCTAGTTACCCTCCAATCACTTTTGACTATTAAAATTGGCAGTAGCCCTTTGAATTTCCAATCGAATGAGCCTGTTTTGAAGTTTCTACGACAACGCTTTCTATAAAAACCTTATATGCCCCAAGGGCATAACTTAAAACCCTTGCCCTGAGGGATATGGGGGAGTGTCCTCCTCAAAAACATATTTTCTATCTGGAAATCAACTACGCTGAACAAAATGGCTATCTAAAATTTTGGTTGGATGTGTTTGGGGGAATGATGGGCGTGGGGGGGGGCTAGTTGCCCTTCAATCACTTTCGACTATTAGAAAGGGCACTAGCCACTCCAATTTCCCATCGAATGGGCCCTTTTCGAAGTTTTCTACGACAACGCCTTCTATAAAAACCTTATATGCCCCCAGGGTATAACTTAAAACCCTTGCCCTGAGGGATATGGGGGAGTGTCCTCCTCAAAAACATATTTTCTATCTGGAAATCAACTACGCTGAACAAAATGGCTATCTAAAATTTTGATTGGATGTATTTGGGGGAATGATGGGCTTGGGGGGGGGGTAGTTGTCCTTCAATCACTTTCGACTATTAGAAAGGGCACTAGCCACTCCAATTTCCCATCGAATGAGCCCTTTTCGAAGTTTCTACGACAACGCCTTCTATAAAAACCTTATATGCCCCCAGGGCATAATGTAAAACCCTTGCCCTGAGGGATGCGGGGGAATGCACTCCTCAAAAACATATTTTCTATTTGGAAATCAACTACGCTGAACAAAATGACTATCACAAAATTTTGATTGGATTTGTTTGGGGGAATGACTGGCGTGGGGGGGGGGGGAGGGCTAGTTGCCCTCCAATCACTTTCGACTATTAAAAAGGCTACTAGCCCTTTGAATTTCCAATCGAACGAGCATGTTTTGAAGTTTCTACGACAACACCTTCTATAGAAACCTTATATTCCCCCGAGGCATAACTTAAAACCCTTACCCTGAGGGTTGTGGGGGAGTGTACTCCTCAAAAACATAGTTTCTATCGGGAAATCAACTACTCTGAACAATATGGCTATCTCAAAATTTTGTTTGGATTTGTTTGGGGGAATGATTGGCGTGGGGGGGGGGGGGGGCTAGTTGCCCTCCAATCACTTTTGACTATTAAAATTGGCAGTAGCCCTTTGAATTTCCAATCGAATGAGCCTGTTTTGAAGTTTTTACGACAACGCTTTCTATAAAAACCTTATATGCCCCAAGGGCATAACTTAAAACTCTTGCCCTGAGGGTCGTGAGGGAGTGTCCTCCAATCACTTTCGACTATTAGAAAGGGCACTAGCCACTCCAATTTCCCATCGAATGATTCCTTTTCGAAGTTTCTACGACAACGCCTTCTATAAAAACCTTATATGCCCCCAGGGCATACCTTAAAACCCTTGCCCTGAGGGATGTGGGGGAGTGTCCTCCTCAAAAATATATTTTCTATCTGGAAATCAACTACGCTGAACAAAATGGCTATCTCAAAATTGGATGTATTTGGGGGAATGATGGGCGTGGGGAGGGGGGGATGGGGTAGTTGCCCTTCAATCACTTTCGACTATTAGAAAGGGCACTAGCCACTCCAATTTCCCATCGAATGATTCCTTTTCGAAGTTTCTACGACAACGCCTTCTATAAAAACCTTATATGCCCCCAGGGCATAACTTAAAACCCTTGCCCTGAGGGATGTGGGGGAGTGTCCTCCTCAAAAACATATTTTCTATCTGGAAATCAACTACGCTGAACGAAATGGCTATCTCAAAATTTTGATTGGATGTATTTGGGGGAATGATGGGCGTGGGGAGGGGGGATGGGGTAGTTGCACTTCAATCACTTTCGACTATTAGAAAGGGCACTAGCCACTCAAATTTCCCATCAAATGAGCCCTTTTCGAAGTTTCTACGACAACGCCTTCTATAAAAACCTTATATGCCCCCAGGGCATAACTTAAAACCCTTGCCCTGAGGGAAGTGGGGGAGTGTCCTCCTCACAAATATATTTTCTATTTGGAAATCAACTACGCTGAACAAAATGATTATCTCAAAATTTTGATTGGATGTGTTTGGGGGAATGATTGGCGTGGGGGGGGGGCTAGTTGCCCTCCAATCACTTTCGACTATTGAAAAGGCTACTAGCCCTTTGAATTTCCAATCGAATGAGGATGTTTAGGAGTTTCTACGACAACGCCTTCTATAAAAACCTTATATGCCCCCGGAGCATAGCTTAAAACCCTTGCCCTGAGGATTGTGGGGGAGTATCCTCCTCAAAAACATATTTTCTATCTGGAAATCAACTACACTGAACAATATGGCTATCTTGAAATTTTGATTGGATGTGTTTGGGGGAAAGATTGGCGTGGGGGGGGGGGCTAGTTGCCCTCCAATCACTTTCGACTATTAAAATTGGCACTAGCCCTTTGAATTTCCAATCGAATGAGCCTATTTTGAAGTTTCTACGACAATGTTTTCTATAAAAACCTTATATGCCCCAAGGGCATAACTTAAAACTCTTGCCCTGAGGGTTGTGGGGGAATGTCCTCCTCAAAAACATATTTTTCTATTTGGAAAACAACTACGCTGAACAAAATGGCTATCTCAAAATTTTGATTGGATGTATTGGGGGAACGATGGGCGAGAGGGGGGGGGGCTAGTTGCCTTCCAATCACTTTTGACTATTAAAAGGGTTACTAGCCACTCCAATTCCAAATCGAATGAGCCTTTTTCGAAGTTTCTACGACAACACCTTCTATAAAAACCTTATATGCCCCCAGGGCATAATTTAAAACCCTTGCCCTGAGGGTTGTGGGGGAGTGTACTCCTCAAAAACATTGTTTCTATCTGGAAATCAACTACTCTGAACAATATGGCTATCTCAAAATTTTGTTTTGATGTGTTTGGGGGAATGATGGGCATGGGGGGCGCTAGTTGCCCTCCAATCACTTTCGACTATTAAAAAGGGTACTAGCCCTTCGAATTTCCAAATATTCGAATAACAGGCTCGACTGAGCCTGTTTTGAAGTTTCTACGACAGCACCTTCTATAAAAACCTTATATGCCCCCAGGGCATAGCTTAAAACCCTTGCCCTGAGGGTTTTGGAGGAGTGTCCTCCTCAAAAACATATTTTCTATCTGGCCCCCGGATATATATACCCCAGGGTATAATTTAAAACCCTTGCCCTGAGGGTTTTGGGGGAGTGTCCTCCTCAAAAACATATTTTCTATCTGGAAATCAACTACGCTGAACAAAATGGCTATCTCAAAATTTTGATTGGATGTGTTTGGGGGAATGACTGGCGTGGGGGGGAGGGCTAGTTGCCCTCCAATCACTTTCAACTATTAAAAAGGCTACTAGCCCTTTGAATTTCCAATCGAACGAGCATGTTTTGAAGTTTCTACGACAACGCCTTCTATAGAAACCTTATATTCCCTCGGGGCATAACTTAAAACCCTTACCCTGAGGGTTGTGGGGGAGTGTACTCCTCAAAAACATTGTTTCTATCTGGAAATCAACTACTCTGAACAAAATGGCTATCTCAAAATTTTGTTTGGATTTGTTTGGGGGAATGATTGGCGTGGGGGGGGCTAGTTGCCCTCCAATCACTTTTGACTATTAAAATTGGCAGTAGCCCTTTGAATTTCCAATCGAATGAGCCTGTTTTGAAGTTTTTACGACAACGCTTTCTATAAAAACCTTATATGCCCCAAGAGCATAACTTAAAACTCTTGCCCTGAGGGTTGTGAGGGAGTGTCCTCCTAAAAAACATATTTTCTATTTCGAAAACAACTACGCTGAACAAAATGGCTATCTCAAAATTTTAATTGGATGTATTTGGGGGAATGATGGGCGAGGGGGGGGGGGCTAGTTGCCTTCCAATCTCTTTCGACTATTAAAAGGGTTACTAGCCACTCCAATTCCCAATCGAATGAGCCTTTTTCGAAGTTTCTACGACAACGCCTTCTATAAAAACCTTATATGTCCCCAGGTTATAATTTAAAACCCTTGCCCTGAGGGTTGTGGGGGAGTGTCCTCCTCAAAAACATATTTTCTATCTGGAAATCAACTACGCTGAACAATTTGGCTATCTCAAAGTTTTGATTTGATGTGTTTGGGGGAATGATGGGCATGGGGGGGCTAGTTGCCCTCCAATCACTTTCGACTATTAAAAAGGGTACTAGCCCTTCGAATTTCCAAATATTCGAAGAACAGGCTCGACTGAGCTTGTTTTGAAGTTTCTACGACAGCACCTTCTATAAAAACCTTATATTGTGGGGGAGTGTCCTGCTCAAAAACATATTTTATATCTGGAAATCAACTACGCTGAACAATATGGCTATCTCGAAATCAACAAAATGGCTATCTCAAAATTTTGATTGGATGTGTTTGGGGGAATGATATGCGTGGGGGGGGGGGCTAGTTGCCCTCTAATCACTTTCGACTATTAAAAACGGCACTAGCCACTCCAATTTCCTATCGAATGAGCCTTTTGAAGTTTCTACGACAACGCTTTCAATAAAAACTTTATATGTCCCCAGGTCATAACTTACAACCCTGGCACATAGGGCTCTGAAGGGGTTATCCTCCTAAAAGACGAAATTTCCAGAACTTTCAACTACGTTGAAAGAAATAGATATCTCAAAATTTTAATTCGATGTGTTTGGGAAAATAGTGGATGTGAGAGGGGCTTTAGTCGCTATCCAATCACTTTCTACTATTAAAAAAGGCACTAGTCCTTGCAATTTCCAATTGACTGAGCTCGTTTGACGTTTCTACGACAACGCTTTCAATAAAAACTTTATATGCCCCCAGGGCATAACTTACAACCCTTGCCCTGAGCGCTGTTGGGGGAGGGGTTGTCATCCTTAAAGACCTAATTTCCAAAAAATGGCTATCTAAAAATTTTGATTGGATGTGTTTGGGGAAAAGGTGGGCGTGAGAGGGGGGTTAGTTGCCCTCAAATCACTTTTGACTATTAAAAAGGGTACTAGTCCTTTGAATTTCAAATCGAATGAGCCCTTTTTCAAGTTTCTACGACAAAGATTTCAATAAAGCCTTATATGTCCCCAGGGAATAACTTATAATCCTTGCCCTGAGGGTTGTGGGAGAGTGTCCTCCTCAAAAATATGTTTTCTATCTGGAAATCAACTATCCTGAACAAAATGTCTATCCCAAAATTTTTATTGGATGTGTTTGGGGGAATGATGGGTGTGGGGGGTGGGGCTAGTTGCCATCCAATCACTTTCAACAATTAAAAAGGGTACTAGCCCTTTGAATTTCCAGTCGAATGAGCTTTTTATAGACAACGCCTTCTATAAAAACCTTATATGCCCCAAGGGCATAACTTAAAACCCTTTCCCTGAGGGATGTGGGGGAGTGTCCTCCTCAAAAATATATTTTCTATCTGGAAATCAACTACGCTGAACAAAATGGCTATCTCAAAATTGGATGTATTTGGGGGAATGATCGGCTGGGGGGGGGGGTAGTTGCCCTCCAATCACTTTCGACTATTAGAAAAGGCACTAGCCACTCCAATTTCCCATCGAATGATTCCTTTTCGAAGTTTCTACGACAACGCCTTCTATAAAAACCTTATATGCCCCCAGGGCATAACTTAAAACCCTTGCCCTGAGGGATGTGGGGGAGTGTCCTCCTCAAAAATATATTTTCTATCTGGAAATCAACTACGCTGAACAAAATGGCTATCTCAAAATTGGATGTATTTGGGGGAATGATGGGCGTGGGGGGGGGGGGGTAGTTGCCCTTCAATCACTTTCGACTATTAGAAAGGGCACTAGCCACTCCAATTTCCCATCGAATGAGCCCTTTTCGAAGTTTATACGACAACACCTTCAATAAAAAACTTTATATGCCCCCAGGGCATAACTTAAAACCCTTGCCCTGAGGGATGTGGGGGAGTGTCCTCCTCAAAAACATATTTTCTATCTGGAAATCAACTACGCTGAACAAAATGGCTATCTCAAAATTTTGATTGGATGTATTTGGGGGAATGATGGGCGTGGGGGGGTAGTTGCCCTTCAATCACTTTCTACTATTAGAAAGGGCACTAGCCACTCAAATTTCCCATCAAAGGAGCCCTTTTCGAAGTTTCTACGACAATGCCTTCTATAAAAACCTTATATGCCCCCAGGGCATAACTTAAAACCCTTGCCCTGAGGGAAGTGGGGGAGTGTCCTCCTCACAAATATAGTTTCTATTTGGAAATCAACTACGCTGAACAAAATGATTATCTCAAAATTTTGATTGGATGTGTTTGGGGGAATGATTGGCGTGGGGGGGGGGCTAGTTGCCCTCCAATCACTTTCGACTATTAAAAAGGCTACTAGCCCTTTGAATTTCCAATCGAATGAGGATGTTTAGGAGTTTCTACGACAACGCCTTCTATAAAAGCCTTATATGCCCCCGGAGCATAACTTAAAACCCTTGCCCTGAGGGTTGTGGGGGAGTATCCTCCTGAAAAACATATTTTCTACCTGGAAATCAACTACGCTGAACAATATGGCTATCTTGAAATTTTGATTGGATGTGTTTGGGGGAATGATGGGCGTGGGGGGGGGGGGGGCTAGTTGCCCTCCAATCACTTTCGACTATTAAAATTGGCACTAGCCCTTTGAATTTCCAATCGAATGAGCCTGTTTTGAAGTTTCTACGACAACGCTTTCTATAAAAACCTTATATGCCCCCAGGGCATTATTTAAAACCCTTGCCCTTAGGGTTGTGGGGGAGTGTCCTCCTCAAAAACATATTTTCTATCTGGCAATCAACTACGCTGAACAATAGGGCTATCTCAAAATTTTGATTTGATGTGTTTGGGGGAATGATGGGCATGGGGGGGGCGCTAGTTGCCCTCCAATCACTTTCGACTATTAAAAAGGGTACTAGCCCTTCGAATTTCCAAATATTCGAATAACAGGCTCGACTGAGCCTGTTTTGAAGTTTCTACGACAGCACCTTCTATAAAAAACCTTATATGCCCCCAGGGCATAGCTTAAAACCCTTGCCCTGAGGGTTTTGGAGGAGTGTCCTCCTCAAAAACATATTTTCTATCTGGCCCCCAGATATATATACCCCAGGGTATAATTTAAAACCCTTGCCCTGAGGGTTTTGGGGGAGTGTCCTCCTCAAAAACATATTTTCTATTTGGAAAACAACTACGCTGAACAATAGGGCTATCTCAAAATTTTGATTTGATGTGTTTGGGGGAATGATGGGCATGGGGGGGGCGCTAGTTGCCCTCGAATCACTTTCGACTATTAAAAAGGGCACTAGCCACTCCAATTTCCAATCGAATGTGCCCTTTTGAAGTTTCTACGACAACGCTTTCAATAAAAACTTTATATGTCCCCAGGGCATAACTTACAACCCTGGCACTGAGGGCTCTGAAGGGGTTATTCTCCTAACGACAAAATTTCCAGAACTTTCAACTACGTTGAAAAAAATAGATATCTCAAAATTTTAATTCGATGTGTTTGGGAAAATAGTGGATGAGAGAGGGGCTTTAGTCGCTATCCAATCACTTTCAACTATTAAAAAAAGCACTAATCCTTTCAATTTCCAATTGACTGAGCCTTTTTTAAGTTTCTACGACAACGCTTTCAATAAAAACTTTATATGCCCCAAGGGCATAACTTACAACCCTTGCCCTGAGGGCTGTGGGGGGAGGGGTTGTCATCTTTAAAGACCTAATTTCCAAAAAATGGCTAGCTAAAAATTTGATTGGATGTGTTTGGGGAAAAAGTGGGCGTGAGAGGGGGATTAGTTGCCCTCAAATCACTTTCGACTATTACTAGTCCTTTGAATTTCAAATCGAATGAGCCCTTTTTCAAGTTTCTACGACAAAGATTTCAATAAAACCTTATATAGCCCCAGGGCATAACTTATAACCCTTGCCCTGAGGGTTGTGGGGGAGTGTCCTCCTTAAAAATATGTTTTCTATCTGGAAAACAACTACGCTGAACAAAATGGCTATCTCAAAATTTTGATTGGATGTATTTGGGGGAATAATGGGCGTGGGAGGGGGGGGGGAGCTAGTTGCCCTCCAATCACTTTCGACTATTAAAAAGGGTACTAGCCCTTTGAATTTCCAATCGAATGAGCCTGTTTTGAAGCTTCTACGATAACGCCTTCTATAAAAACCTTATATGCCCCCAGGGTTTAACTTAAAACCCTTGCCCTGAGGGTTGTGGGGGAGTGTCCTCCTCAAAAACATATTTTCTATCAGAAATCAACTACGCTGAACAAAATGACTATCTCAAAATTTTGATTGGATGTATTTGGGGGAATGATGGGCGAGGGGGGGGGGGGGCTAGTTGCCCTCGAATCACTTTCGACTATTAAAAAGGGCACTAGCCACTCCAATTTCCAATAGAATGTGCCCTTTTGAAGTTTCTACGACAACGCTTTCAATAAAAACTTTATATGTCCCCAGGGCATAACTTACAACCCTGGCACTGAGGGCTCTGAAGGGGTTATTCTCCTAAAAGACGAAATTCCAGAACTTTCAACTACGTTGAAAAAAATAGATATCTCAAAATTATAATTCGATGTGTTTGGTAAAATAGTGGATGTGAGAGGAGCTGTAGTCGCTATCCAATCACTTTAAACTATTAAAAAAAGGCACTAATCCTTTCAATTTCCAATTGACTGAGCCTTTCTGAAGTTTCTACGACAACGCTTTCAATAAAAACTTTATATATTCCCAGGGCATAGCTTACAACCCTTGCCCTGAGGGCTGTGGGGGGAGGGGTTGTCATCCTTAAAGACCTAATTTCCAAAAATGGCTAGCTAAAAAATTTGATTGGATGTGTTTGGGGAAAAGGTGGGCGTGAGAGGGGGGTTAGTTGCCCTCAAATAACTTTCGACTATTACTAGTCCTTTTAATTTCAAGTCGAATGAGCCCTTTTTCAAGTTTCTACGACAAAGATTTCAATAAAACCTTATATGCCCCCAAGGCATAACTTATAATCCTTGCCCTGAGGGTTGTGGGGGAGTGTTCTCCTCAAAAATATGTTTTCTATCTGGAAATCAACTATCCTGAACAAAATGGCTATCCCAAAATTTTTATTGGATGTGTTTGGGGGAATGACGGGTGTGGGAGAGGGGGGCTAGTTGCCATCCAATCACTTTCGATAATTAAAAAGGGTACTAGCCCTTTGAATTTCCAGTCGAATGAGCTTTTATTGAAGTTTCTACGACAACGCCTTCTTTAAAAACCTTATATACCCCCAGGGCATAACTTAAAACCCTTGCCCTGAGGAATTTGGGGGAGTGTCCTCCTCAAAAACTTTTTTTCTATCTGGAAATCAACTACGCTGAACAAAATGGCTATATCAAAATTTCGATTGGATGTGTTTGGGGGAATGAAGGGCGTGGGAGGACTAGTATCCCTCCAATCACTTTCGACTATTAAAAAGGGTACTATCCCTTTGAATTTCCAATCGAATGAGCCTGTTTTGAAGTTTCTACGACAACGCCTTCTATAAAAAACCTTATATGCCCCCAGCGCATAACTTAAAACCCTTGCCCTGGTGATTGTGGGAGAGTGTCCTCCATAAAAACATATTTTCTATCTGGAAATCAAGTACGCTGAACGAAATGGCTATCTCAAAATTTTGATTGATTGTGTTTGGGGGAATAATGGGCGTGGGGGGGGGGGGGGTTAGTTGTCCTCCAATCACTTTCGACTATTAAAAAGGGTACTAGCCCTTTAAATTTCCAATCGAATGAGCCTGTTTTGAAGTTTCTACGACAACGCCTTCTATAAAAACCTTATAGGCCCCCAGGCCATAACTTAAAACCTTGCCCTGAGGGTTGTGAGGGTGTTTCCTCCTCAAAAACAAATTTTCTATCTGGAAAACAACTACGCTGAACAAAATGGCTATCTCAAAATTTTGATTGGATTTATTTGGGGAAATAATGGGCGTGGGAGGGGGGGGCTAGTTGCCCTCCAATCACTTTCGACTATTAAAAAGGGTACTAGCCCTTTAAATTTGCAATCGAATGAGCCTGTTTTGAAGCTTCTACGATAACGCCTTCTATAAAAACCTTATATGCCCCCTGGGCAGTACTTAAAACCCTTGCCCTGAGGGTTGTGGGGGAGTGTCCTTCTCTAAAACATATTTTCTATCTTGAAATCAACTACGCTGGACAAAATGGCTATCCCAAAATTTTGATTGGATGTGGTTGGGGGAATGATGGGCGTGGGTGGGGGGAGGGCTAGTTTCCCTCAAATCAGTTTCGACTATTAAAAAGGGCACTAGCCACTCCCATTTCCAATCGAAGAGGCCTTTTCGAAGTTTCTACGACAACTCCTTCGATACGAAGTGCCCAGGTATGGAGAAAAAACCAAAAAACAACACATTGTGCCCACATCGTTCTTTACTTAGGCAGCGCTAGCGCGCTGCCTATGATGGTAAGGTTTCGAAGGCGGTATATTTGTATAAAAATTAATGTGGAACATATCAGGGAGTGTAATTGACACCTGTTTTTTATGTTTCAAGGAGGCACACTTGTGCCTCTTTAAAGAGGCGACCCACCGCAATGTTAAGCAATTTCCGGTCCTAGCGGTCGCAGAGAGACAGCGGTGATCGCATTTTGTAGCCAAAGCTCCAACTAAGAAACGTGCAAAATTTCACCCCCCTCCGACTTTATCTTCATGGGTAAAAGTGGGCCGGAAGTTTTGACCCTCCGACCACAGCCCCCCTTTAACGTTGTCCGATTTAGAGGCTAAGCTTTCCTAGGGCCCGGGAGCTTATCCTCAAAATTTCAGCTCAATCCGATCACTCCTTCCCTGTTTTCCAAAAAACAAATATGGTCACTTAAAGTTCATTTCTCTTCTTTTTTTTTTATCAGCCACGCTTACAGGCCACAGTTGGCAACGGATCCGGGTGAATGAGGACTCATTCGAACCGGAATTCGACCCAGCAGGGCCTTTTGATATTTTCAGACCGAAAAAATTATCCCCCGAATTTACATTTACGAAAAACCTCGTTTTCCTATAAGAGCCCATGTTAATTTTTCCCACCACAGCCCCCCTTTAACGTTGTCTGATCGGGCTGAAATTTAGAGGATAAGCTTTCCTGGGGTCTGGGATCTTATCCTCAAAATTTCAGCTCAATCCAATTACTCCTTCCTTGTTTTCCAAAAACCAAATATCAAGTTTTGTGGGGATTTGCTTGCGTCAAAAATACATCGCACAGAATAAAAATAATGTAACATGTCTCTGTGGTACAGTGGTCACTATTCCTGACTGTAAGACGGAAGACCCGAGTTCGATTCCCCGTCAGAGAAATTTTTTTATATATTTAATTTAAAGTTTAAAAAAGAAACTCAGTTTTTTTTTAAATCCAATCTATTAAATCCTTCGGCTCAACAGGCGTCTCCAGAAGAATATCACAGTCGGCCTTCAGGTTACAGGTAAGTCTCCACTGCTTTGATAACATGGGGCCTGGGAGCTTAAAACCTTAATTGTTGAAATTCCTAAAAGCAAAGTATTTCAACATTATATTAGATCAAAATAGTCCTCTCAACCTGACAAGACCGACTGCAAGCTTTCAAAATTTCCAGCTCCTTCCCAGAAGTTTTTTTGTCGAAAAAAAAAATCTTACTTTGTATTTGCTTGCCTCGAAAATAGATTGCAGAGACTTTGACAAAAAAACCATTGGGTTTTTCTGTTGCCGAGCTAATAAAAATAAAGATCGTCAGAGAATATGGTGGGGAACATCAGTACTTCTGCCATCGAAATTTTAGTTGAATTAACGATGCTTTGTATTTCCAGATTTTATTCAGATAAGATAAGATTTATTCATAATCAATTAATCATACAAGAAAATACATTGTGCTAATCCCCCAAAGGCTCCTAGGCCTGTAATAGAGGGAGAATACATACCATTTAAATCAAACACTAAATCAATAGAAAAACATTAAAATATGCCTACATTGAATAATCCAATCAATACATACAATCCAACCACAACACTCCTAATCCCCCTCGAAAGGCTCCATGGCCAGGGATACAAGGGGGAATGAGAAAAAAAAAAAGAAAATACAATATATCCAAACAACCATAAAAAAGAAATCAATCGCCAAACAACATATAAAATTAAAAAGAGACCATACATGAGGCCTGGGAGTCATAGCGCAGAGAAGACCACCATAAAACAAAACTAAACATTCAGGGGACATCAACTCCACAAAAAAAAAAAAAAAAAAAAAAAAAAAAAAACTATTCTGTTTGATTCTTAACTAAATGGTCCTTAAGAATCCTCTTGAAAGTGCCAAATGAGTGGCATTTCTGTACTGAAGAAGGCAGGGAGTTCCAACCCTGATGACAAGCGATGAGGGGATTGAAATCTGACCGCACAGTGGGAGTAGGAGGAATGCAGATATTGTGTGACGAACGAAGGTTATATGGAGCTGAATCAGAAATAAACTGAGGAGTTTTTTGAAGAGATTTTGGAAGATTGTCATGAAGCTGATGAAAAACAAAAGAAGCACAAGAAAGAATGTAGATAGACTGTATATTTAGAAGCGGTCTTGGTGAAGAACGGTTGGTGTCCATAACCAGACGCCGTGTTTTATCATACATGACAGAAAGCGACCGCGGTGTAGAAGGAAAAGTAGACATCCATACTATGGGGCAATAAGAGACATATGACTAGACAAGGCAGAAAAAAAGAAGCTTCAGAATAGATATCAGACATACAAAGATTACATTCCCTATCTAGCGTCATGTACAAAAACGTGCAGAAATTATTTGAAAAAAAACTACGTGTTCTAAAGAGTTAAAGAGGCTGAGTTACAAGGTCGAACCTTAAAACGTACAGGGATTAGGAGGCTTAGTTGGGGGGCTACCGCCCCCCAAACCCCCCGCTTTTTCAGCCTCTTTTGTTAAGGTTTTTTATTTTGGGGGGCTGCCGCCCCCCTCACCCCCCGCTTTTGCTCTTGCAAAGAACTGGTTTGGAACACAAATGAAGTCTGCTGTAGTTTTTTACCATAAAAACAACTATTGCATCTTTTATCGATGAGGGCTACCGCCCCCCGGTTTTGCCCTTGCAAAGAACTGTTTTACAACAAAAACAAATTCTGCTTGAATTTTTTACCATAAGAACACCCTATTGCATTTATTTGATTAAAAACCCTACTGAGAATTATTATTTTCCGTTTCCTCAGGAGATTTTTCCTTAACTAATAACAAGCTATACTGTGATGAACTTTAACAATTTTGAACAGAAAAACAGGGAGCACAAGAAGGGCTCAGAATAAACTAGCAGTTCAGGTTCATTTATTTTACCATCATACATGATCACACTGAGTACATAACACTACCTGGCACAGAGACAAGTTTGTAGTTATAACTGTAACAGACTGAGTAGTCATTGCCAAATCCTCAGAAGATATTAAAAAAATGCCATTGAAACAGTTTCATTCGTATTGGTACGACCAATTGATTGCAGGGTATAGGACTTAAAAAACCTTAATAAAAGAGGCTGCAAAAGCGGGGGGTTGGGGGGGCAGCAGCCCCCCAACTTTGCCTCCTTTTCCCTGTACGTTTTAAGGTTCGACCTTGTAACTCAGCCTCTTTAACTCTTTAGAAAACGTAGTTTTTTTAAAATAATCTATATTAAAAACGAGGATGAATTAACTAAAAAAAAAAATTATCTGTTCAAAGTAAATAACGAAGTTGAAACTTAAAGTAAGCAACAGTTTCGAAGTTACTTGATAATAATATCTCCAAATCATTGGAGGGAGTAACTGCCCCCCATACCCCCCCTAAACAAAGCCACTGGCGTTATCCTCTAGCTTTGGTATTGTCAGAATTTTCGTTAGGTAGTATAATATAACAAAAATATCCATAATACCAAACCTAGACGGGGATAAGCATTCAGTAAAACTTTTTACCAAATAGATTCTCAGTTAGATTTAATTCCAGCGTTTAATTTTTTAACTTAGTTTTTTTTTCAGTTATCTTTTCAGGTTTTTTTGTCCAGTACACCTTTTAATCGTTACTTCAGAAAGGGCTTCTAATCACTTATTTTGTATTATCCTTTGGACTTTTATCTATGTTTTATTGTTTTTTTCTGTACTGAGGACGGTTGAGCGATGGTCTCGGCCCTCTCGGCCAAAGAAGTTGCATTTTTCTTCTTTTACGCTGTTTGTGAATTATCACGTTTTTCTTCATTGTTCTTCGTTTTTTTTTTTTTTTTTTGTTATACCTCAGCATGACATTGCCGTTGAGCTTGAAAAATCAATCCTATTTGATAGTTTCTCATTAAATTTCTGATAAAAACTACAAATAAGACAGAGTTATTGGTGGTGTCAATATCTATACTTTCATTGAAATTTAATGTAAAATCAGACATATTTGAAATCAACTGTTATTTTAATCTTTAAAAACAAACACTGAATTATACTAGCGTTATTTACAGAAAAAATTATAAAAGAAGCAAGTTTTATTGAGTTTTAAAGCGGTTTTTCTTCTTCATTAAGTTAATAGCGGTACACACTTTATGTAAGGTCACGTTTTTCTACATTGTTCTTCGTTTTTTTTTTTGTTTTTTTTTTCTTTTTTTTTTTTGTTATACCTCAGCATGACATTGCCGTTGAGCTTGAAAAATCAATCCTATTTGATAGTTTCTCATTAAATTTCTGAGAAAAATTACAAATATGACAGAGTTGTTGGTGGTGTCAGTGTTTATAATTTCATTGAAATTTAATTTAAAATCAGACATATTTGAAATCAACAGTTATTTTAATCTTTAAAAACAAACGCTAAATTATACTAGCGTTATTTACAGAAAAAATTATGAAAGAAGCAAGTTTCAAGGCCGTATCCAGGGGGGAGGGGTTACCCGGTTTGAACCCCCCCCCCCCCGAAATTTTTGACCGACTCGAAAATAAGTCAAAAATTAGTAAAACCTAGGTAAAAATCAGTAAAATTAGTCGAAAACTGAGTCAAAAATTAGTAAACCCCCCCCCCTAAAAAAAGTCAAAAATTAGTAAACCCCCCCCTGAACAAAAATCCTGGATACGGCCCTGGCAAGTTTTATTGAGATTTAAAGCGTTTTTTCTTCTTCATTAAGTTAATGGCGGTACACACTTTATGTAAGGTCAGCGCATCTTACGCAGGGACGGAGCATCCATCACTGCCAGATAATACCATTTTGACATTTTCCACCCCAAAAGTCTCAAGACAATTTCTTCTTTTGGCGTTCCATTTTTTGCTCGAAACACCTTTCATATATTTTCTCTTTTTTTTTCTTTTTCTATAGTTCTTTTAGTTTAGATTTTCCGTTTAGTTTTAGTTTATTTTTTCTTTTAGTTTAGTTTTAGTTTAGTTTAGTTTACTTTTTCTTTTCTTTTAGTTTTAGTTTCAATTCCGTTTTATTTTCTTAGAAACTGGGACTTACACGAGCTTTTTCAGTTTAAAAATGATCTTAGAACTTCTATAAGATCCCTAAATGATCTTAGAATGAGCAATATAACTTCTGATTTCCAATACAATGAACCCCCACAGAAGTTTATACGACCACTATTTCCATATAAACCTTATATGCCCCAATGACTGGGGATATATTGAGCTGGTTACCCTCCAATTGCTTTCGACTATTAAAAAGGCACTAGAACTTTCATTTATGAATATAATGAGCCCCTTTTGAAGTTTCTAAGACAATCTCTTCCACACGAAGTATCCTGGTCCGAAAAAAAAATTATCAATAAAATAAGCCCCTTTTAAATATGTTCTTGTTTCTGCGGGATTTTGTAGTATGTTTCGCTAATTTGCATAAGAGATGTTTCAAAGACAGCTAAAGTTCTTACGTGCCTTATTAAACTTTAAGCCCAAACCCCATCATATGGAAAAGTATTGTTGCTCTCTTTTTTTCTTTATGGAGTTCTTGCTTAACAGAACATACTAGTATCAGTGTCAGGTGGAGTTGGTACAGTGTCAGCATATTCCCGAGGAAAAATATGCAAATGAGATACAGTTCTCAGTGAGAAACACTGAGAAAATTTCTTTTGCAGCATCGGAAAACTTCACAAAAGATGCATCCGTTTTTTTCGCCGTAGTTTCAGTGCTCATTTGCATTGTTATCCTAATTATGGTCGGACTGGCGATTAGGTAAGTGTTTATCCAATGTATATGTAGACGATGTGATTTATCTTGATCATATTGACGTAGACGTAATTTTTCGTCTACGACAAAAAAAAATGATGCATCATCTATTGCATAAGCTTTCGGAAGAAAAGTAGGCCTGACAGATCAGAGACCCAAGTTAAGCTTTGAACAAAATCTACGCCATCTAACTTCACCCCGCAAAATTATAACGCTACTTCTAAAAACCTATATGAAAATGTTAAGCCTATTTCGTTTTGTATCTTTTTTGTTTTGTTTAACGTTAAGCCAGAAGTAAAAGAATAACTTTCAACAAAAAGACAAAAGGAACAAGTTTTTGTAATGTTATGCAATTATAGTACCATCAATTCAAATATATTTTAAAAACAATGGAATATGACTGCCCTCGGAAAAATTTCAGATTGAACCCAAATAAATTTGGATTCTTAATTAAAATACAAATTTTATTAAATTAGGCTTAAGGTCGTCTTAAATATTTTTAGTTCTGTTAGGTAACATGTACTTTCGGTCGTATTTCTAGATTTTAATTTCTATCATAAGAGCCGTGTTAAGTGTTGAAGTTTCTTTTTATAAGTTTCTCATATTTTTCGGCTAAGAGGTGTGTGTTCCATTTAGTTCTTTTTGATATATTTTTTAAAAGAATTAATCATCTCTCAAAGACAAACTGACAACTAAAAGTGGAGATTCCTTCGCTGATTTATGAGCTTTTGATAGTTAACATTGAAATTTTAAGCAAATCGGTTAAATCTTACAAAAACCAAAATTAACCCTTGTAAACTAAGTCAGTGACGTCAGTTCACGAAAATAGAGGGATAAGGATTACTCAAAAGTAGGGAGTGTAAAAAAGACAAAATTGTAGGAAACTGCTTCATGAAATGGGGAAAAAAACTGTTTTGTGAAGGTGTTCTGCCCTGTTGAGTGTTCTTTAGTTTCTTTTTATATTTGTAGTAGATATCTAGTTTTATGCAGTTTACAATACACTTATTAGAAAAAAAAACTGAAAATGCATGTAAAAGGGGCTAACTAACTATTAGATTTAAGGCTTTTTCGTTCTTCTTAAGAGTTTCTGTAAAATTTTAACAACAAGCTATAATTGACTTCTCGTTGTCCTACTGATTCAAAATTTTTCTATTTTTTGTTTGAGTATTAATTTTTTTTGTGGAACATTTTTATCTTTTCTTTTTAGGCTTGATAAATTTTCTTATTCAGGCCAGGGTTGTCCCAGGAATTTATTAATATCCTAAAGCCCACTTGCGAAAAATTTTACGGCTGGAAAAAAAATTCAAAAATATTAAATAATTCAAATAAATATTTTCACCACAGCTTTACAGCGTAATTTTGAATGTATATACTTTTCCCAAGATACCAGAATAAGGAATGAAATCCCAAGATCTTTAAGAAATTCCCAAGGAGTGGCAACCCTGGCTCAGGATGTTATTTATTATTAATAAGAAAGTAACTGTGTTTCTCCTAAAGTTTTTAAAAGACCTTGACAATCAATTCTGCAAAAAAAAGTTTTTGTATAATGGTTTTTGCCATTAGACTCTAGAAACAATTCAACAACTTAACTTACTCTCTCTTAAAATAATTGTAAATTCATGCGTTATTGAGCATTTAGCCCCTTGTTTTAAGAAAAGCTGAAGTAACGAAGACAATAAACTAAAGTCTGAATAATACGTATGTTTAAATCGTGAATGTTGTGCGGATTTAATTAAGGTTTCAGGTTTTTCAGGATTATATTTTAGCGTGAAATAGGATTCTTTTGTTAGGTAAAAGTTTTACTAAACGCGGAACATCTACAGAAGTAGGAGCATCGGAACTTTAAATTTAACCCACCTATGTTCCGCGGTATAGTAAATTAAGGACTGAGATTCTCCGAACTCTTGGAATTCTCTATGAGCAAATATCCTGACCCTCTTCTCTGAGCCGCGGGCCCCCCAAGATTTTTCTAGTGCCCTCATTCCCTTTTTTATTTCTTTTTTTAAATTTTTTTTTTTTAAATAACTTGTCAATTTGGTCAGGTATTGGCGCTCTTTTCACAATGGGACGTCCCCAATATTTTTCTCTAGATCCTCCTTTGTCCTATACCCTGAATATCAAGTTGTTTTCTTTTTTTACTCTTCATTTAAAATAAATTGTCAATTTGGTCAGGTATTGGCACTCTTTTCACAATGGGACGTCCCCAATATTTTCCCCTAGATCCTCCTTTGCCATATACCCTGAATATCAAGTTGTTTTCTTTTTTACTCTTTATTTTAAATAAATTGTCAATTTGGTCAGGTATTGGCGTCCTTTTAACAACGGTACGTCCCCAATATTTTGCTCTAGATTCGCCTCTGCTATATACCCTGAATTTCAAGTTGTTTCCTTTTTTTTTCTCTTTTTTTTAATAGCTTGTCAATTTGGTCAAGTATTGGCGCCCTTTTCATAATTGGACATCCCCAAGATTTTGCTCTAGATCCGCCTTTGCCATATACCGTGAATATCAAGTTTCTTTTCTTTTTTTCTCTTTTTTTAAAAATAACTTGTCAATTTGGTCAAGTATTGGCGCCCTTTTCACAATGGGATGTCCCCAAGATTTTGCTCTAAATCCGCCTTTGCCATATACCCTGAGTATCAAGTTGTATTCTTTTTTTTTCTCTTTTTCTTTAAATAGCTTGTCAATTTGGTCAAGTATTGGCGCCCTTTTCACAGTGGGAGGTCCCCAAGATTTTTCTTTAGATCCGCCTATGCCGTATACCCTGAATATCAAGTTTCTTTTCTTTTTTTTCTCTTTTTTTAAAAATAACTTGTCAATTTGGTCAAGTATTGGCGCCCTTTTCACAATGGGACGTCTCCACGATTTTGCTCTAGATCCGCCTTTGCCATATACCCTGAGTATCAAGTTGTATTCTTTTTTTTTCTCTCTTTTTTTTTAAATAACTTGTGAATTTGGTCAAGTATTGGCGCCCTTTTCACAGTAGGACGTCCCCAAGATTTTGCTTTAGATCCACCTTTGCCATATACCCTGAATATCAAGTTCCTTTCTTTTTTTACTCTTTTTTTTAAATAACTTGTCAATTTGATCAAGTATTGGCGCCCTTTTCACAATGGATCGTCCCCAAGATTTTGCTCTAGATCCGCCTTTGCCATATACCCTGAGTATCAAGTTGTTTTCTTTTTTTACTCTTTATTTTAAATAAATTGTCAATTTGGTCAGGTATTGGCGTCCTTTTAAGAATGGTACGTCCCCAATATTTTGCTCTAGATTCGCCTCTGCTATATACCCTGAATTTTAAGTTGTTTTCTTTTTTCTCTTTTTTTTAATAGCTTGTCAATTTGGTCAATTATTGGCGCCCTTTTCATAATTGGACGTCCCCAAGATTTTGCTCTAGATCCGCCTTTGCCATATACCGTGAATATCAAGTTTCTTTTCTTTTTTTCTCTTTTTTTAAAAATAACTTGTCAATTTGGTCAAGTATTGGCGCCCTTTTCACAATGGGACGTCCCCAAGATTTTGCTCTAAATCCGCCTTTGCCATATACCCTGAGTATCAAGTTGTATTCTTTTTTTTCTCTTTTTCTTTAAATAGCTTGTCAATTTGGTCAAGTATTGGCGCCCTTTTCACAGTGGGAGGTCCCCAAGATTTTGCTTTAGATCCGCCTATGCCATATACCGTGAATATCAAGTTTCTTTTCTTTTTTTCTCTTTTTTTAAAAATAACTTGTCAATTTGGTCAAGTATTGGCGCCCTTTTCACAATGGGACGTCCCCAAGATTTTGCTCTAAATCCGCCTTTGCCATTTACCCTGAGTATCAAGTTGTATTCTTTTTTTTTCTCTTTTTCTTTAAATAGCTTTTCAATATGGTAAAGTATTGGCGCCCTTTTCACAGTGGGAGGTCCCCAAGAATTTGCTTTAGATCCGCCTATGCCGTATACCCTGAATATCAAGTTTCTTTTCTTTTTTTCTCTTTTTTTAAAAATAATTTGTCAATTTGGTCAAGTATTGGCGCCCTTTTCACAATGGGACGTCCCCAAGATTTTGCTCTAGATCCGCCTTTGCCATATACCCTGAGTATCAAGTTGTATTCTTTTTTTTTCTCTTTTTTTTAATAGCTTGTCAATTTGGTCAAGTATTGGCGCCCTTTTCATAATTGGACGTCCCCAAGATTTTGCTCTAGATCCGCCTTTGCCATATACCGTGAATATCAAGTTTCTTTTCTTTTTTTCTCTTTTTTAAAAAATAACTTGTCAATTTGGTCAAGTATTGGCTTCCTTTTCACAATGGGACGTCCCCAAAATTTTGCTCTAAATCCGCCTTTGCCATATACCCTGAGTATCAAGTTGTATTCTTTTTTTCTCTTTTTCTTTAAATAGCTTGTCAATTTGGTCAAGTATTGGCGCCCTTTTCACAGTGGGAGGTCCCCAAGATTTTGCTTTAGATCCGCCTATGCCGGATACCCTGAATATCAAGTTTCTTTTCTTTTTTTCTCTTTTTTTAAAAATAACTTGTCAATTTGGTCAAGTATTGGCGCCCTTTTCACAATGGGACGTCCCCAAGATTTTGCTTTAGATCCGCCTTTGCCATATACCCTGAATATCAAGTTCCTTTCTTTTTTTACTCTTTTTTTAAATAACTTGTCAATTTGATCAAGTATTGGCGCCCTTTTCACAATGGATCGTCCCCAAGATTTTGCTCTAGATCCGCCTTTGCCATATACCCTGAATATCAAGTTGTTTTCTTTTTTTACTCTTTATTTTAAATAAATTGTTAATTTGGTCAGGTATTGGCGTCCTTTTAACAATGGTACGTCCCCAATATTTTGCTCTAGATTCGCCTCTGCTATATACCCTGAATTTCAAGATGTTTCCTTTTTTTCTCTTTTTTTTTAATAGCTTGTCAATTTGGTCAAGTATTGGCGCCCTTTTCATAATTGGACGTCCCCAAGATTTTGCTCTAGATCCGCCTTTGCCATATACCGTGAATATCAAGTTTCTTTTCTTTTTTTCTCTTTTTTTAAAAATATCTTGTCAATTTGGTCAAGTATTGGCGCCCTTTTTACAGTGGGAGGTCCCCAAGATTTTGCTTTAGATCCGCCTATGCCGTATACCCTGATTATCAAGTTTCTTTTCTTTTTTTCTCTTTTTTTAAAAATAACTTGTCAATTTGGTCAAGTATGGCCGCCCTTTTCACAATGGGACGTCCCCAAGATTTTGCTCTAAATCCGCCTTTGCCATATACCCTGAGTATCAAGTTGTATTCTTTTTTTTCTCTTTTTCTTTAAATAGCTTGTCAATTTGGTCAAGTATTGGCGCCCTTTTCACAGTGGGAGGTCCCCAAGATTTTGCTTTAGATCCGCCTATGCCGTATACCCTGAATATCAAGTTTCTTTTCTTTTTTTATCTTTTTTTAAAAATAACTTGTCAATTTGGTCAAGTATTGGCGCCCTTTTCACAATGGGACGTCCCCAAGATTTTGCTCTAGATCCGCCTTTGCCATATACCCTGAGTATCAAGTTGTATTCTTTTTTTTTTCTCTCTTTTTTTTTAAATAACTTGTCAATTTGGTCAAGTATTGGCGCCCTTTTCACAGTAGGACGTCCCCAAGATTTTGCTTTAGATCCGCCTTTGCCATATACCCTGAATATCAAGTTCCTTTCTTTTTTTACTCTTTTTTTTAAATAACTTGTCAATTTGATCAAGTACTGGCGCCCTTTTCACAATAGATCGTCCCCAAGATTTTGCTCTAGATCCGCCTTTGCCATATACCCTGAATATCAAGTTGTTTTCTTTTTTTACTCTTTATTTTAAATAAATTGTCAATTTGGTCAGGTATTGGCGTCCTTTTAACAATGGTACGTCCCCAATATTTTGCTCTAGATTCGCCTCTGCTATATACCCTGAATTTCAAGTTGTTTCCTTTTTTTTCTCTTTTCTTTAAATACCTTGTCAATCTGGTCAAGTATTGGCGCCCTTTTCACAGTGGGAGGTCCCCAAGATTTTGCTTTAGATCCGCCTATGCCGTATACCTGAATATCAAGTTTCTTTTCTTTTTTTCTCTTTTTTTTAAATAACTTGTCAATTTGGTCAAGTATTGGCGCCCTTTTCACAACGGGACGTCCCCAAGATTTTGCTCTAGATCCGCCTTTGCCATATACCCTGAGTATCAAGTTGTATTCTTTTTTTTCTCTCTTTTTTTGTTAAATAACTTGTCAATTTGGTCAAGTATTGGCGCCCTTTTCACAGTAGGACGTCCCCAAGATTTTGCTTTAGATCCGCCTATGCCGTATACCCTGAATATCAAGTTTCTTTTCTTTTTTTCTCTTTTTTTAAAAATAACTTGTCAATTTGGTCAAGTATTGGCGCCCTTTTCACGGTAGGACGTCCCCAAGATTTTGCTTTAGATCCGCCTTTGCCATATACCCTGAATATCAAGTTCCTTTCTTTTTTTTACTCTTTTTTTTAAATAACTTGTCAATTTGATCAAGTATTGGCGCCCTTTTCACAATGGATCGTCCCCAAGATTTTGCTCTAGATCCGCCTTTGCAATATACCCTGAGTATCAAGTTGTTTTCTTTTTTTACTCTTTATTTTAAATAAATTGTCAATTTGGTCAGGTATTGGCGTCCTTTTAACAATGGTACGTCCCCAATATTTTGCTCTAGATTCGCCTCTGCTATATACCCTGAATTTCAAGTTGTTTCCTTTTTTTCTCTTTTTTTTAATAGCTTGTCAATTTCGTCAAGTATTGGCGCCCTTTTCATAATTGGACGTCCCCAAGATTTTTCTCTAGATCCGCCTTTGCCATATACCGTGAATATCAAGTTTCTTTTCTTTTTTTCTCTTTTTTTAAAAATATCTTGTCAATTTGGTCAAGTATTGGCGCCCTTTTCACAATGGGACGTCCCCAAGATTTTGCTCTAAATCCGCCTTTGCCATATACCCTGAGTATCAAGTTGTATTCTTTTTTTTCTCTTTTTCTTTAAATAGCTTGTCAATTTGGTCAAGTATTGGCGCCCTTGTCACAGTGGGAGGTCCCCAAGATTTTGCTTTAGATCCGCCTATGCCATATACCGTGAATATCAAGTTTCTTTTCTTTTTTTCTCTTTTTTTAAAAATAACTTGTCAATTTGGTCAAGTATTGGCGCCCTTTTCACAATGGGACGTCCCCAAGATTTTGCTCTAAATCCGCCTTTGCCATATACCCTGAGTATCAAGTTGTATTCTTTTTTTTCTCTTTTTCTTTAAATAGCTTGTCAATTTGGTCAAGTATTGGCGCCCTTTTCACAGTGGGAGGTCCCCAAGATTTTGCTTTAGATCCGCCTATGCCGTATACCCTGAATATCAAGTTTCTTTTCTTTTTTTGTCTTTTTTTAAAAATAACTTGTGAATTTGGTCAAGTATTGGCGCCCTTTTCACAATGGGACGTCCCCAAGATTTTGCTCTAGATCCGCCTTTGCCATATACCCTGAGTATCAAGTTGTATTCTTTTTTTTCTCTTTTTTTTTAATAGCTTGTCAATTTGGTCAAGTATTGGCGCCCTTTTCACAGTGGGAGGTCCCCAAGATTTTGCTTTAGATCCGCCTATGCCGTATACCCTGATTATCAAGTTTCTTTTCTTTTTTTCTCTTTTTTTAAAAATAATTTGTCAATTTGGTCAAATATTGGCGCCCTTTTCACAATGGGACGTCCCCAAGATTTTGCTCTAGATCCGGCTTTGCCATATACCCTGAGTATCAAGTTGTATCCTTTTTTTTTTCTCTTTTTTTTAAAAGCTTGTCAATTTGGTCAAGTATTGGTGCCCTTTTCATAATTGGACGTCCCCAAGATTTTGCTCTAGATCCGCCTTTGCCATGTACCGTGAATATCAAGTTTCTTTTCTTTTTTTCTCTTTTTTTAAAAATAACTTGTCAATTTGGTCAAGTATTGGCGCCCTTTTCACAATGGGACGTCCCCAAAATTTTGCTCTAAATCCGCCTTTGCCATATACCCTGAGTATCAAGTTGTATTCTTTTTTTCTCTTTTTCTTTAAATAGCTTGTCAATTTGGTCAAGTATTGGCGCCCTTTTCACAGTGGGAGGTCCCCAAGATTTTGCTTTAGATCCGCCTATGCCGTATACCCTGAATATCAAGTTTCTTTTCTTTTTTTCTCTTTTTTAAAAAATAACTTGTCAATTTGGTCAAGTATTGGCGCCCTTTTCACAATGGGACGTCCCCAAGATTTTGCTTTAGATCCGCCTTTGCCATATACCCTGAATATCAAGTTCCTTTCTTTTTTTACTCTTTTTTTAAATAACTTGTCAATTTGATCAAGTATTGGCGCCCTTTTCACAATGGATCGTCCCCAAGATTTTGTTCTAGATCCGCCTTTGCCATATACCCTGAATATCAAGTTGTTTTCTTTTTTTACTCTTTATTTTAAATAAATTGTTAATTTGGTCAGGTATTGGCGTCCTTTTAACAATGGTACGTCCCCAATATTTTGCTCTAGATTCGCCTCTGCTATATACCCTGAATTTCAAGATGTTTCCTTTTTTTCTCTTTTTTTTTAATAGCTTGTCAATTTGGTCAAGTATTGGCGCCCTTTTCATAATTGGACGTCCCCAAGATTTTGCTCTAGATCCGCCTTTGCCATATACCGTGAATATCAAGTTTCTTTTCTTTTTTTCTCTTTTTTAAAAATAACTTGTCAATTTGGTCAAGTATTGGCGCCCTTTTCACAATGGGACGTCCCCAAGATTTTGCTCTAAATCCGCCTTTGCCATATACCCTGAGTATCAAGTTGTATTCTTTTTTTTCTCTTTTTCTTTAAATAGCTTGTCAATTTGGTCAAGTATTGGCGCCCTTTTCACAGTGGGAGGTCCCCAAGATTTTGCTTTAGATCCGCCTATGCCGTATACCCTGATTATCAAGTTTCTTTTCTTTTTTTCTCTTTTTTTAAAAATAACTTGTCAATTTGGTCAAGTATTGGCGCCCTTTTCACAATGGGACGTCCCCAAGATTTTGCTCTAGATCCGCCTATGCCGTATACCCTGAATATCAAGTTTCTTTTCTTTTTTTTCTCTTTTTTTTAAAATAACTTGTCAATTTGGTCAAGTATTGGCGCCCTTTTCACAATGGGACGTCCCCAAGATTTTGCTCTAAATCCGCCTTTGCCATATACCCTGAGTATCAAGTTGTATTCTTTTTTTTCTCTTTTTCTTTAAATAGCTTGTCAATTTGGTCAAGTATTGGCGCCCTTTTCACAGTGGGAGGTCCCCAAGATTTTGCTTTAGATCCGCCTATGCCGTATAACCTGAATATCAAGTTTCTTTTCTTTTTTTATCTTTTTTTAAAAATAACTTGTCAATTTGGTCAAGTATTGGCGCCCTTTTCACAATGGGACGTCCCCAAGATTTTGCTCTAGATCCGCCTTTGCCATATACCCTGAGTATCAAGTTGTATTCTTTTTTTTCTCTCTTTTTTTTTTAAATAACTTGTCAATTTGGTCAAGTATTGGCGCCCTTTTCACAGTAGGACGTCCCCAAGATTTTGCTTTAGATCCGCCTTTGCCATATACCCTGAATATCAAGTTCCTTTCTTTTTTTTTACTCTTTTTTTAAATAGCTTGTCAATTTGATCAAGTATTGGCGCCCTTTTCACAATGGATCGTCCCCAAGATTTTGCTCTAGATCCGCCTTTGCCATATACCCTGAATATCAAGTTGTTTTCTTTTTTTACTCTTTATTTTAAATAAATTGTCAATTTGGTCAGGTATTGGCGTTCTTTTAACAATGGTACGTCCCCAATATTTTGCTCTAGATTCGCCTCTGCTATATACCCTGAATTTCAATTTGTTTCCTTTTTTTCTCTTTTTTTTAATAGCTTGTCAATTTGGTCAAGTATTGGCGCCCTTTTCATAATTGGACGTCCCCAAGATTTTGCTCTAGATCCGCCTTTGCCATATACCGTGAATATCCAGTTTCTTTTCTTTTTTTCTCTTTTTTTAAAAATAACTTGTCCATTTGGTCAAGTATTGGCGCCCTTTTCACAATGGGACGTCCCCAAGATTTTGCTCTAAATCCGCCTTTGCCATATACCCTGAGTACCAAGTTGTATTCTTTTTTTTCTCTTTTTCTTTAAATAGCTTGTCAATTTGGTCAAGTATTGGCGCCCTTTTCACAGTGGGACGCCCCCAAGATTTTCTTTAGATCCGCCTATGCCGTATACCCTGAATATCAAGTTTCTTTTCTTTTTTTCTCTTTTTTTAAAAATAACTTGTCAATTTGGTCAAGTATTGGCGCCCTTTTCACAATGGGACGTCCCCAAGATTTTGCTCTAGATCCGCCTTTGCCATATACCCTGAGTATCAAGTTGTATTCTTTTTTTTCTCTTTTTCTTTAAATAGCTTGTCAATTTGGTCAAGTATTGGCGCCCTTTTCACAGTGGGACGTCCCCAAGATTTTGCTTTAGATCCGCCTTTGCCATATACCCTGAATATCAAGTTCCTTTCTTTTTTTACTCTTTTTTTAAATAACTTGTCAATTTGGTCAAGTATTGGCGCCCTTTTCACAATGGGACGTCCCCAAGATTTTGCTCTAGATCCGCCTTTGCCATATACTCTGAATATCAAGTTGTTTTTCAACCACTAATTCTCTTTTTCAAAAGTTAAGGAAAAAATGTATTCTAATTATGAGTTTTAAGTTATTACTGGTCATTTTACTTATATTATTATTATTATTATTTCTTTTTTCCCCTACTGTTGTATGAAGGATCTACTATAATGGATCGTCTGGATTTTTTCTCGTCGTGAAAAAGTCTCCTGGACTTGGATTATGCTGATGATTTAAGCATCCTAGATGAAAGTGTGAGCAAAATGAATGAAGTTTTAGAGGTTTTGCAAGTTCAGGGTGCTAGAATTGGTTTGAAAATTAATGTTAGGAAGACTAGGTCACTAAGTCTAGGAATAAGTGAAGATGAAAAGGTGACGTTGGGTAATGAAAAGATGGATCAGGTGGGCAGCTTCACTTACCTTGGTAGTATTATTAGTAAAGATGGTGGGAGCAGTGAAGATGTTAAATATAGAATAGCCAAGGCTCAGGGTGTTTTTTCACAGTTGAAAAAAGTCTGGAAGAATAGGAAGATAAGTCTGCAAACCAAGATTAGAATATTAGAAGCTACAGTGATGACAGTGGTCAAATATGGCTCTGAAGCATGGACGCTCCCGAAAAGTGGATGAAGATTTGCTAGATGTTTTCCAGAGAAATTGCTTAAGGATTGTTCTGGGTACCCGGCTGACTGACCGTATTTCAAACAATAGGCTATACGAAAAATGTGGTTTAATACCGCTCTCTAGGGCTATAATGAAAGAAAGGTTGAGGGGGCTAGGGCACGTTGTGCGGATGAAGGATGACAGATTGCCGAAGATTGTCCTTTTCGGTCAACCATCTAGGGCTAAACGGAAAGCAGGTCGTCCCCGTCTGGGGTGGGAGGACGTCATAAAGAAAGATTTAAAGGAAATGGGAACTTCGTGGGCGGGTGTAAAAAGGGAGGCTTTGAATAGATTGGGGTGGAGGAGGAGCGTGCGTAGCTGTGTTGGCCTCAGGCGGGTTGGTGCTGCGGTGAGTTGTTAGTAGTAGTAGTAGTAGTTACGGTGAATCCAATAGCAATTGAGAAAGGTTTTTTTTTTGTATTATCAGTATTTGTGGTATAACTTATCTGTGCTCAAAACCAGTATTAATTTTTTTTTTATTCTTGGCACCCACCTAGGACAACTTGCCTTTATAAGTTCCTGAGCCGGCTAGAAGATTTAGTTGAAAGACCTCATTTTTCATGTATTATATATATGTAGGCTACGTATTTTTTAAGTTTAATTCTTATTAATAAACTTAACTTATAACTTTTTTTCGCTTTCAAGGTGGCAACTTCTGAAGAAACAAATGACAAAAGGTCCTAACAAAGTTATCCTACTTCCAGAAGATATTAACAAGCCATTTGATACTCCACGAAAGGTAATTTACTTAAAGTAAAAGTACATGGTGTAATCAGACACCTTTCCTCCCAAAATACGGACAAATTTTGTAAATATGTATTTACTCACGTATTAGGGCATTAGTTTCTGTTTGATGGCTTATTTGGCTACGAACCCCCTCTATCTCTCTTGAAAATGTTTAATTTTCTTTAACATTTAGGCACTTTTTACTAGAATTAAAAAAAAAAATCAATGCAAGGCTCAGGAAAATTGTTTCAAATAGACATAGCGTCTTGCCATGTGATCACATGAGTGGTTTCACTCTTATTAAATGTCTTCCGAACATAGTGGTGCTGACAAGGAGATGGCACTTTTCTCTTGGCCCTAGGTGACTAAAAATCCATCATAATAATATTCTTTATAGCACTAAACTTGTGGAAATATCATTTTAACTCCCTTTCTCCTCAATTCTTTGTATATGTTTAAAAGAATGTAAAATCCTTAGATGCATAAAATGTAGGCAAAAGTTCTATTATAGAATTGAATAGAAAAAAACTGAAATACTTTTTAATTCTAATGCCAAAAATATGCACAACCTCTTATATTTAAATGATAAAACCTACTACTTAGGCCTATTTCTGAATATTTTTTCAGAGTTTAAGAAGTAAAAAAACAGGAGTAGTACCCAATTTTATTAGGAATCAAAAATTTGCATCCTAATGTAAGCCATTATTGGATTATGATTTACTTTACAATATTATGTGTTTCGCTCGGATTATTAGAATGTCACCGTCAGTAGATCATCCATCATCAGATAGAAAGCATAGGTTAAGTTTACAAAAAAGAAGAACATTGAATCACTTTATTTTTTTTCTTCTGTAAGGGAGACTGCTCTTTCTGAGTTGCACCCAATTTTTTACGGCAAAATTCGTTACTTAAATTCATGTGTGTACCTATGTTAAGCTAAGTCAATTTAGTTCAATTATGTTGTCAAAAGCAGATAGATTCTTAGGCTTGATAAAATTTCCATCACTACATAAATGGGATATGTCTTTGCCTATCTTATTTTCCCGGGGATTAAGACAAATGATCTTTTTCGTTTCAACATTTCTCTCCCCTAAGAAGTCTCACTATTTACAGATAGAGGTAATTTTCAGTTTGAATAACGATGAAGTACCTGCTTCCTTTCTTTTGCTATCGACGCTTTGAACTTCAAAGGATATGAAATTTATTCCTAAAATCCGTCAAAGATTTTCTAAGAGATGGAAAAAGCTAGTAGCATCCTTGTTACACAAAAGAGGGCTTTAAAGTGTCATCTCAATTGGCTGAGTGGCTTGTCTTATTTCTTTTGGGCCGTTCCATTATTTGTTTTAGTTTTTTCTTTCTTGTTTTTCTGCATTTGGGTCGTCTTCGCGAAATGACTTAAGGATATGAGTTAAAACTGAAAAAAAGAATAAGAAAGCGGCCCATTTCCGGGATGCTAGTGTAACCAGCCTTTTTTCTTTGTATATGACAATCTCTTTTGCCCGAGGACTTGTAGATCCTTGAATAGGCAAACCATATTTGTTGTCGTATTTTTTTTTCTTTCTTTTTTTTTTGCATTGGGGTCTACTTTGGGGAACAACTTACAGAAATTAAGTTTCAACTCGATCTAAAAAAAAACACAAGACAAATTATATTTGCCCATTTTAGGGTTCCCAATGCCCAGGGCTGTATCCAGGATTTTTTCGGGGTGGGGGGGGGTGTAAAAGTTTCTTTTTTTGGAGGGAAGGGGGGTACAAAATACTGAATATCAAGCATATAAATTTCTTTACATTCATTTTTGTTGCGTTTTTACGAGTCGGACAAACATCGGGGGAGGGGAGGGGGTTCAAAACCTCTAAATCCACCTGGATGCAGCCTTTCCAGTGACACCAGCAAGGACATGTCCAGGATGTTTTAATAGGAGTGTGTTATTTTTCTGCAAGGGGGAGGGAGATTGACAAAAAACTTTAAAAACACATTCAAATTTTTTTTTTATGTGTTCTTGTTAGCTTATACGAGTCGTAAAAAATTTGGGAAGGGGGAGGAGAGGGTCAAACTCTCTTTTTTATTATGCATTGGTTCCCTTTGTACTTATAATATAAGGAAGTCAGCTTCAATTCTATCGGGGAAATTTTTTGGCCCAATTTGTCCCCATTTTTGTGGGTCCCGTGCTTCCAACCTAATTTTTTGGAGCTCTAGCGTCCCATTGGCCCAAGGAGTCATGGTTATAGTTTACAAAATAATTAGAGACAAGTAATATTTTGACCTTCTGTTAGACATAATCCTGAAGCTCCCTTGGCTCAAGGAACAATCGCTTATGGTCTCAAACTCGTGGACAACATCATATTTTCTCTTTTTTAAACCCCTTTTTCGGGGGGTAACATTTTTTCAATTTTTCCTTGTGCACTTAGGTCCCCTAGATACAAGTATTTCTGGATTATAATTTTCAAGTTAATTGTAAAAAAAAAGTATCTGGCCTTTTTTCAGGTCGGGAATCACTTGATGAAGACACTTACAAGTTTCAAGTGGTTCCGAAAAAAATGGTTGGCCTATTTTTGGGCCTTATTTACGGTTAACATATTTTTTTTCTTGACTTTCTTTTATATTTGGTCCACTTGGCCAAGCTGATCAGATAAAAAAAGAGTTTCGGCACTTTTCGGGCCCCATTGTTTGGAGCTCATACCCCCAGACTAGCTCTTTCCTTTATGGGAATCTCTTTGGCTCAGTCACTTGTTGTTACAAGTTTCAAGCACAACAGAATATGAATTTTGGCTCCTTTTCGGGACCTATTTTCAGATGAATCCATAATTGTTTAATTTTTTTAGCATTTGCCCCCCCCCCTTGTTCCAAGACTGTCAAATATTAGTTTCAACTCAGCTGATAAAAGAAATATTATTCCATTTTTGGGTCCCTTTTTAGAGGCCCATACCACCAACCTCATTTTAGTTTTGCTTTAGGGGACCCTCGGTCCAATAACTTAAGGTTGTAAGTTTCAAACCACTCAGAAAAATATTTTGTTTTTGGATCAGTTTTTGGTAGAACTAATATTTTTCCTATTTTGTATTTTTATTCGGGCCATCTCGTAAGCCCTTCCCAAGTTTCTACGACAGCTTTTCCCATACACAATGGTTAGGGGAAAAATAACAGTAATAATACAAGGGATACGTTTCGCTTTTTAATGAGTCATCAATAGTACGTTGATCCTAATTTCTTATAAAAAATAATTCAGAAGCCCCAAATTCAATCCCCTTATTTAGCGTGCAATTACTTTATTCCATCCTTCGCCTTTGTTTCCTAGGCAATGTACTCGTATTTAAGAAAGTCCTATGGTATTGTGCAAAGCATATACATCTGATTCAACATTATTCTCGAAGTATTTTTAAGCAGAACTTAAATTTTAGGATAAAGAGCCGGGAATTGGATGAAGAGGAAGTCCCCTTGTCCTTGGGACAATCCTGAGCATGATATTAAAAAGAACAGAAATTAAAGGAATGGTGACGTATCTTCAAATGAGGGTAAATAGAGACTATTAAACTTGAAACAGACAGATATAACTTGAAAAGTAAAATAAAGATTCCCATGCCTAATAGATAATCCATGACAAAATGGTTCATATTGTTTAAAATCAT
The DNA here is from genome assembly GCA_027921565.1 of Artemia sinica. Lineage (NCBI taxonomy): Eukaryota > Metazoa > Arthropoda > Branchiopoda > Anostraca > Artemiidae > Artemia > Artemia sinica. The sequence goes on along the minus strand of CM051271.1, from coordinate 41,344,216 downwards.
GTAAACAATTTTTACATTTGTAATATTTTTTTTAATTTTTTTATATTTTTAGCATTAAATATCAAAAACATTTAATACTTTTAAATCTGTTTAAACGCTTGGGTTTATAATTGCCAGGTTGTTTAAAATAATTTTTTCCTTCTTTTTTTTCGATATATTTATGTCGTAGAATTTGGAAGATTTTTCCCCACACGTAACAAAGAACTGAACAAAATGAAACTAAACTGAACAAACACTGAACTGAACCAAATGACTGAACTGAAAAAGAACTGAACAAAATGAAACTAAACTGAACAAAAAACTGAACTGAACAAAAGGACTGAACTGAAAAAGAACTGAACAAAATGAAACTAACCCAGAACCTAAACCTGGTTGGGGGTATTCATCTCCCTGAATTAATGGAACTGTCACTGCACTACTGTGGAATAAACCTGCAAAGAGCTGTCACTGCAAGAGGACAACCCTCGGTAGACAAACCTTAAAGTGTAACACTTGCTAATGTTCCTCTTTGATTTGTTCTGCCTTGACCATAGATCATAGGGGTCCATCCCTATTCCTAGCCCTCTCCGAGATTGAATGAAATGACAGCTCTGCTAACAAGGATGCCATTATGACATTTTCTTGTCAAAAATAGCACTTTTAATCTGTGATGATTTTTTAATCTTTGGATGAAGTTTTCTTTATATAAAGTAGTGATTCTGAGAATCTTGCGTACTATTTTTATTTGTAAAGTAAAATGTGGGGAGTAAAAATTACACTGACAATTACGCTAAGAAAAACTATCTTATTCCATAGTAAAATCCCTAAGACCTTCACCCCTTTCCTGCCCGCAGAAAATATCAGCTTAGAGGCAGCAGTTTTCATCGGCTAACAAATTTGAATTTCCTTCTAGGATCTAGAATCAGAATATTTCCACCTTTTGTTCTCGTTTTTTATTTAATAGAAGTTCATCATTGAATAAATTTGCCATCCATCGAATCTTCCGAATCAATTTTCAATTGGAGCTTTTCTTCCAATTTTCTTTGATTTTAGCTCTAACAATCCACTGCATCAGCAAAATTCTTGGTATTGTTGAAAGAAGCTTTGCTAGTTCCTTGAAATTATTAAGACTTCTAGATGTTCAAAACTGATTGAGAATAAGCTTATTCCCTGAGACAAAACTGTTCAATTGATCAATTTCTAAAAGAATTTTGCCCTTTATTTTAGATTTTGCTTATTTTAATTATGAGAGATGACCACGCTTTCACTCTCTATTTTTTTGCGTTTTTTAGAGAGGAAGAGGGTGAGATGGGATGGTGGGAGGGTGGGTGAGTGGAGAGGGTGGGAGAGGATGAGAGTTGAAAAATCTATTGCGAAATTTTGTTCTAGGACAAAAGATGAAAAAATTGTAGTTACCAAAAATCACTGCCAAGTCGAAACCACTAACACAGAAAAACCAAAAATATCAAAAACTTATATTTTAACTCATCAAAAACTAAAAGCCCTATACTTTTTAAACTCAAAACCAAATGAATCTAAAAAAAAGTTAAATCAACTTCATTTCTCAATAATGACAAAACTTTATATATGCATTGTCTGCGTTTAATATTGCTTTTGTATATAGAGGGGGGTGGGGGTTGGAAAGGGTTGATAAACTCTGACAGTGCTGGATCTGGACCAATCGGCACCCGAGGCAAGAATTGCATTTCGTGCCCCTCGGTCAAAAAAGCCTTTCAACAAAGCCTCGATCAACATCGATATCAAATTATTGTTAGTTTGATTCTCTAAAGAATATATTTACTTATTATATATATATATATATATATATATATATATATATATATATATCTATATATATATATATATATATATATATATATATATATATATATATATATATATATATATATATATAATATATATATATATATATATATATATATATATATATATATATATATATATATATATATATATATTCAATTTTCTTAATATTATTAATATCTGTTTTTATGTAAATTCTAATATGTATAACAGTGTTCTAGAAAAACTCTTAAGGTTCAACGTAACAAAATTTTATTGATGAAATACTACTACATTTACACGTACCATTTCACGCAATCGTGTAATTACACCTACAGTCATGTAACAATTACACACACAATTACACGTAGAAGTACACATACAATTTAAATTAGAGTTTACAATTTAAAATACAGTATAAATGTTTTACTTTTATAACTTTAATAAATCAAATAATATTAATATTTTGATTACTAAATATCAGAATATGTATATTAAACTGACAATGCACATTCATTTGTATTTTTTTCAGTAAAGTGCAAATTATGTTCTGGCCTTGGGAAGGCATAGGGGTTTTGAGCCCAACTTATGTTAATTTCTGCTCGTTTCGAGTTTGACTCGGTTATTTATTGTAATTTCTGTTCGTTTTGGGTTTCATTTATTTATCGATGCTGATTTCTTGCTGTCCGGTTCTAAGCCGGCTTAAGCACTTCGGTGTAGACTTGAGAAGATATGCGATCCCCGTCCTGCACTGGTATCCGGGATCATTGCTTTTCCTGAGGCGAAAATAATTTCAATGATTTAAAGAACATGAAAATTGGAACTTGGAATGTTACGACGTTAAAAAATGACCATCGTATCGACATTTTGACTGACGAATTCAGACGATTCGAACTGGATTTATTAGGAATTTCAGAAACTCATATCACAGGGGTAGAAAGCATGAAATTAGGTGATATAGAATTTGTTTACTCAGCCAGGAAGGATGGGGTACATAGACAGGGAGTAGGGCTCATGATGAATAAGGAAGCTGCTAAGTCTTGTTTAGGCTGGGAAGGTATTAATAATAGAATACTAATTGCTCATTTATGACTAGAAAGTTCAGGGTATCAGTTATAGTAGTATACGCCCCTGTAGAACCGACTGACGGAGATACTAGTGACTCAGATGAATTTTACTTACAGGTACAGGAGCAAATAGACAGGGTCCCAGGTAGAAATATAATGTTATTACTGGGAGATTTTAACGCCCAGGTTGGTAGAAATAGGGATAGATGGTATCCCAGCCTAGGTAAATTTGGTGTAGGAAAAGAAAAACAGCAATGGATACAGACTTTTGCAATTTTGTAGGTATAACAATCTAGTTATAACCAATGCGGTGTTTGGTCATAAAATGGCTCATCAGTTAACATGGTATTCACGTGATGGTAAGACAGCAAACCTTATTGATTATGTTATAGTAAACCGAAGACTGGCAGGATCAATACAAGATACTAGGGTATATAGGAGTGCTGTTATTGATGTTAAAAGTAAAGATCACCATCTAGTAGTGTCAAGGGTTAATCTAAAGCTGAAATATCGGAGGGTAACCACCTCCCGGGAAGTTATGATGTTGGTAGACTCCAGGACGAGAATTTGAGAGAAACTTTCCAGGAACAGTTGAATACTAAACTTGAGAGTTTAAAATTTGCTAATGTGGAAGATGGTTGGAATGATTTCAGAAAAATAATTTGTGAAGTTGCTGAAGGCGTATTAGGGGAGAAAGCTAGAACTGCAGCTAAGAATATTAGTGAAAAAGCTTTATGTTTAATAGAAAGGAGAAAGGACTTGTACAAGAATTATCTGAGTGATAGATCGTATGAAAACAAAAGAAATGCAAAGAAAGTGGAGAAAGCATTAAAATATGAACTAAGGAAGCGTGAAGTGGAGGCCATGGATAAAATTGCCGAGGATCTGGAAGATGCAGCTAGACGGCATAATAGTAAAATATTGTACTGGCACGTTAACAAATTGAGAGGTAGTAGTCAATCCAGACTTGGCCCAGTTAAAGATAGGAATGGGGTCACAATTAGCGATAAGGAAAAAACTAAAGAGAGATGGCCCGAACATTTTGAGAATTTGCTAAACCGAGATAGAGTTGCAGGAAAAAATATAGAGGAAAATGAAAAAGTTTGTGATACCTTGGATGTGAAGGAAGATTTGTTTTGTGAGGAGGAATTAGCAACAGTACTAAAAGGATTAAAGAATAATAAGGCTCCAGGTGCTGATAGGGTGGTAAATGAGTTTCTTAAATATGGTGGCTATGAGGTTAGAAATAAGTTACTGAAGATTATGAATATGATTTTCGAAAAAGGGGAAGTACCTAACGATTTTAGGAAAACCTTAATTAAGCCACTTTATAAGAAAGGTGATAAAAGTGAGTGTGGTAATTATCGAGGCATTAGTCTGGTCTCTGTAGGTAGTAAATTACTTAGTAATATGATACTTTTTAGGCTGAGAGATGCTGTCGACAAATTTTTAAGAGAAGAGCAGTGCGGTTTTAGAAAAGGTAGAGGATGTGTCGACCAAATTTTCACTTTTAGGCTAATAATTGAGAAGTGCCTGAGTTTTCAAACACCTTTGGTCCTCAGTTTTATAGATTTTGAGAAAGCGTTCGATTCTGTTGATAGAAGAGCTTTAGTAAAGGTTTTATCCTTGTATGGTATACCAGACAAATACATTAAAGTGATTAGTGCTATGTACGAGAGTAACACTGCTGCGGTTAAGGTAGGCAATGAGGTTAGCAGCTGGTTTTGTATTAAATCAGGAGTTAAGCAGGGTTGTGTTCTATCTCCCTTTGTATGGATTATTTTGATGGACTTTGTTTTAAGGAGCACAGGAAAGGCAATGGGAGACCACGGAATCAAATGGGGAGGAAAAAGTCTCCTGGACTTGGATTATGCTGATGATTTAAGCATCCTAGATGAAAGTGTGAGCAAAATGAATGAAGTTTTAGAGGTTTTGCGAGTTCAGAGTGCTAGAATTGGTTTGAAAATTAATGTTAGGAAGACTAAGTCACTAAGTCTAGGAATAAGTGAAGATGAAAACGTGACGTTGGGTAATGAAAAGATTGATCAGGTGGGCAGCTTCACTTACCTTGATAGTATTATTAGTAAAGATGGTGGGAGCAGTGAAGATGTTAAATATAGAATAGCCAAGGCTCAGGGTGTTTTTTCACAGTTAAAAAAAGTCTGAAAGAATAGGAAGATAAGTCTGCAAACCAAGATTAAAATATTAGAAGCTACAGTGATGACAGTGGTCAAATATGGCTCTGATGCATGGACGCTCCGAAAAGCGGATGAAGATTTGCTAGATGTTTCCCAGAGAAATTGCTTAAGGATTGTTCTGGGTACCCGGCTGACTGACCGTATTTCAAACAATAGGCTATACAAAAAATGTGGTTTAATACCGTTCTCTAGGGCTATAATGAAAGAAAGGTTGAGGTGGCTAGGGCACGTTGTGCGGATGAAGGATGACAGATTGCCGAAGATTGTCCTTTTCGGCCAACCATCTAGGGCTAAACGGAAAGCAGGTCGTCCCCGTCTGGGGTGGGAGGACGTCATAAATAAAGATTTAAAGGAAATGGGAACTTTGTGGGCGGGTGTAAAAAGGGAGGCTTTGAATAGATTGGGGTGGAGGAGGAGCGTGCGTAGCTGTGTTGGTCTCAGGTGGCTTGGTGCTGCGGTGAGTTGTTAGTAGTAGTAGTAGTAGTAGTATCGATGCTGATTTGTGGTAGTTTCACGCTTGGTAGATTATTTGATTTTATTTTTGCTCATTTTTTGTTTAATGGAGTTCTTTACTTTTCTTTGAAAAACTTATTTTGTGGAAAAAGTTTTTTTAATTAATTTCTGTTCGTTTTATATTCACATTGTCTTTTCAGAGAAAAAGAACATAATACTTTAAATCTTTTCGTTTTTTTAAGAATTTATGGGTTGGCCTGCTATTTGTATACTAGAGAAAAATTTTCAGCAATTTTTAACAACATACACCCTCTTAAAAATCTGGACACAAATAGTAGTGTTTAATTTAGTTTCATACCTCCTCTAGTTAACCTGAAATGGAAAACTTGATACCATTCGCAAAAAAATCTGTTTACTTTCTTTGATAGCTTGGATACACTTACGCTATTTTGATTTGGTTAGATTTTAAGAGCAGAAGCAGCCCCGAAAGTTTGAACATAATACCCTCAGTCGTTCTTGGGATACTGCTGAGATGCCTTATTGGGAATTAGCGTTAACACAGTGCATTTTGATTTAATCTTATGGCAAAATTTAGTTTTTAAACATGGAATCAAATGGGAGGGTGGGCGTGGAAGGGGGATTAGTTTCCCTCCAATCACTTTCGACTATTAAAAAGGGCATCAGCCCTTTCTATTTTCAATCGAATGATCCCTTTTTGAAGTCCCTATGACAGCTCCTTTGATACAAAGTGCCCTGGTCTAAAAAACAACAACTACAAAAAATAATACATTATACCCAAATCGATCTTTACTATAAAAATGTCAAGCCTTCCAATCACTTTCGACTATTAAAAAGGGCACTAGGCCTTTCTATTTCCAATCGAATGAGCCCTTTTTGAGTTTCTACAACAGCACTTCCTATAAACACCTTATATGCCCCCAGGGCATAAATTACAACTCTTACCCTAAGGGCAGTGAGGGTGGTTGTCATCCTTTAAGACCTAATTTCCAGAACTTTCAACTACATTAAACAAAATGGCTATATCAAAATTTTTATTGGATGTTTCTGGGAAAATGGTGGGCGTGAGAGGGGCGTTAGTCTCTCTCCAATCACTTTTAACTATTAAAAGGCACTAGCCTTTTCAATTTCCAATCAAATGAGCCCTTTTGAAGTTTCTAAGACAACGCTTTCAATGAAAACCTTATATGCCCCCAGGGGATAACTTACAACCCTCACCCTGAGGGCTGGGGGGTTGTCATCCTCATAGACCTAATTTCCAGAACTTTCTACTATGTTGAACAAAATGGCTATCTGAAAATTTTGGTTGGATGTGTTTGGGGGAATGGTGGTGGTGACAGGGGGTTGTTACTATCCAATCACTTTCAACTATTAAAAAGGGCACTAGCCCTCTCAATTTACAATTTAATGAGCCACTTTTGAAGTTTTTACGACAAATCTATCATTAAAAACCTTATATACCCCAGGGCATAACTTACAACCTTTGGCCTGGGGACTCTGGGGGGTTTGTCATCCTTAAATACATAATTCCCAGAACTTTCAACTACATTGAACAAAATGGCTTTCTATAAACTTTGATTGAATGTGCTTGGGGAAATGGTGGGCGTGAGAGGGGGGTTAATTACTCTCCACTCACTTTCGACTATTAAAAAGGGCAATTTAAATCTCCAATCAAATGAACCCCTATGGAAATATCTACAACAACTTTCTATATAAACCTTATATGCCCCTAGGGCATAACTTACAGCTCTTGCGCTGTGAGCTGTAATGGGGTTATCATCCTAAACGACCTAATTTCCAGAACTTTTAGACTACGTTGAACAAATTGGATATCCCAAAATTTTGATTGGATGTGTTTGGGAAATGGTGGGCGTGAGAGGGGGACTAGTTGCCCTTCAATCACTTTCGACTATTAAAAGGGCACTAGCCATTCAATTTTCAATTGAATGAGCTTATGTTTTTACAACATCACTTTCTACAAAACCTCACCTGCTCCCAGGGCATAATTTAAAACCCTTGCCCTGAGGGTTTTGGGGGGAAGGGTTGTCATCCTTAAAGACCTAAATTCCAAAACTTTCAACTGTGTTGAATAAAATGACTATAAAAAAATTTTGATGGATGTGTTTGGGGAAAAGGTGTTTGGGGAAAGGGCGTGAGAGGGGGTTAGTGGCCCTCAAATCACTTTTGAATATTAAGAAGGGCACTAGCCCTTTGAATTCCCAATCGAATGAGCCCTTTTTCAAGTTTCTACGACAAAGATTTCAATAAAAACCTTATATGCCCCCAGGGCATAACTTATAACCCTTGCCCTGAAGGCTGTGGGGGAGTGTCCTGCTCAAAGGTATAATTTCCTGAACTTTTAACTGCGTGGAACAAAATAGCTATCTAAAAATTTTGATTGGATATTGTTGATGTTGATCCCTCCGCTGCCACCAATGTTGGTGTTGATAGCCACCACCAATATTATACCGGTAGGCCAAGATGCCACCAGTGTTATAGTGGTAAGCTACAATGCCACCAGTGTTGGCGTGGTAATATACGGGTGTCACCACTTATTGGAGCGGAAAGCCCTGGCCCCAAATTGTAATGTGATACCCGCGTCTACCACACTGGTTCTGCAAATATCGGGTTTGGTACTACCCTATTTACAGTATACCCTGTCCCAGGGCATGATAACGTGATCGAGTGGTCAAATGGCCACTTCCTAAAGCCAAGTGTACCCGCCCTGGGTTACCACTAAAAATCTCTAACTCTCTCCTTGGAGGAAACAACCCCCCTGTCAATATAATAATGACGGTATCTCGTAACTCTGTTCCTAACCTGCCTGGGTTCCGGGAAAATTATTACACAGTTTGTAGAAAATACCTTACTTGTATTCTTCCAAACGGTCACAAATAATGACAAAAATATGCTTCCCCGAACGGGGTCTAAATGCAAACTAACTCAAAAATAATATTCGGTACACAAAATTTGCATAGGGGTGGACCTTCGCTTGGCCCAGCCAATAATCTAAATCCCCATTCAAAACCCATTCCACTTTTTCTTAGCTTTATCTTTCAATGACTCAAACCAGGAAGTCCGAAATAGAATTTAGTTCAAAGCTTACTTGTTGCAAAACAACTATAGCTTAGAAATGAGATTTTTAAATTGTCATTTAAAATTATACTATAGGCAAATCTAAGCAAATGTAATTACGGAACGAAAACAGGTCATTTATCTGATAAAGAAAAGAAACAGGGGTAGAACCCCAACAGATATATTTGGGGAAATGGTGGGCGTGGATGGGGTGTTAGTTGCCTTCCAATCACTTTCGACTCTTAAAAAGGGCACTAGCCATTTCAATTTCCAATCGAATGAGCCCCTTTTGAAGTTTCTATGACGACGTGTTCTATAAAAACCTTTCTTTGCCACCACGGCATAACTTACAACCTTGCCCTGAGGGCTGTGGGGGAGTGTCCTCCTTAAAAACATAATTTCTATCTGGAAAGTCACAACACTGAACAAAATGGCTATCCAAAAATTTTGATTGGATGTGTTTGGGGAAAATGTGGGTGAGAGCGGGGGGGGGGGGCTAGTTGCCCTCAAATCACTTTCGACTATTAAAAAGGGTGCTAGACCTTTGAATTTCTAATCGAAATAGCCCTTTTTCAATTTTTTACGACAAAGATTTCAATAAAAACTTATATGCCCCCAGGGCATAACTTATAACCCTTTCTCTGAGGACTGGGGGGGGGGGGTGTCCTGCTCAAAGGTATAATTTACTGAGCTTTAACTACGTGGAACAAAATGGCTATCTCAAAATTTTGATTGGATGTGTTTGGGGAAATGGTGGGCGTGGCAGGGGTGTTAGTTGCCTTCCAATTACTTCCGACTATTAAAAAGGTCACAAGCCATTTCAATTTATAATCGAATGAGCCCTTTTTGAAGTTTCTACGACAACGCGTTCTATAAAAACTTTATATGCCCACAGGGCATAACTTACAACTCTTGTCCTAAGGGCTGTGAGGGGGTTTTCGTCCTCAAAGACCTAAGTTGCAGAACTTAAAAATACGTTCAACAAAATTGCTATCTAAAAATTTTGATTGTATGTGTTTGGGGAAAAGGTGGGTGTGAGAGGGAGGCTAGTTACCATCCAATCACTTTCAATTACTGAAAGGGCACTAGCCCTTTGAATTTTTAATCGAATAAGCTTTTTTGAAGTTTCTACGACAACGCCTTCTATGAAAACCTTATATGCCCCCAGGGCATAACTTAAAACCCTTGCCCCGAGGGTTGTGGGGGATTTTCCTCCTCAAAAACATATTTTCTATCTAGAAATTAACTACGCTGAACAAAATGACTATCTCAAAATTTTGATTGGATGTGTTTGGGGGAATGATGGGCGTGGGGGGCTAGTTGCCCTCCAATCACTTTTGACTATTAAAAAGGGCACTAGCCCTTTGAATTTCCAATCGAATAAGCATTTTTTGAAGTTTCTACGACAACGCCTTCTATGAAAACCTTATATGCCCCCAGGGCATAACTTAAAACCCTTGCCCCAAGGGTTGTGGGGGAGTGTCCTCCTCAAAAAGCTATTTTCTATCTGGAAATCAACTACGCTGAACAAAATGACTATCTCAAAATTTTGATTGGATGTGTTTGGGGGAATGATGGGCAAGGGGGGCTAGTTGCCCTCCAATCACTTTTGACTATTAAAAAGGGCACCAGTCACTCCAATTTCCAATCCACTGAGCCCTTTTTGAAGTTTCTACGACAACTCCTTCGATACAAAGTGCCCAGGTATGGAGAAGAAGAAATAATACATTGTGCCCACATCATTCTTTACTTAGGCAGCGCTATCACGCTGCCTATGATAGTTTTTAATTGACTTTAATTTGTTAAATCTTCTTTCAAACAGTTCGTGTTAACGAACTGTAAGTAAGGAGTGATGCGGCTCAATAGTAACCGAAACTTTGAGAAAGTTATTCTTGATAACAATAGATATATCAAAAGAACTGAATTTTGATGCTTATTCAAAATATGTAAAATTCATCAAATTTAATGTTACCCATCAAAAGTTACGAGCCTGAGAATATTTGCACAATTTTTGACAAAGGGTATAAACGTCCAAAAAACATCAAGTGATTTTAATGAAAATCACATGATCGGATTCAGCATACCAGAGAACCCTACTCTAGAGGGTTCAAGCTCAACTGCCAAATATCAGCAATTTTCTAAATACAAAAGTTTGCCATTTCTTCGTTGGACTTACCATTAATACTCAGAGTGAGTAAATCCTGCCTTTTTGTTTTAAAAGTTTTTGTTTTGAAGAGAAGGAAGGGACCTGATAACTTGCATTCACTGTCTCATATTTTGACGATGATTTTGCTTTCAGTATTTTTCACATGATCAGATTCAGCATACCAGAGAGCCCTACTATAGTGGGTCCAAGCTCCTATGTATAAAAACGTGGAATTTTTCATTTTTTGCCAGAAGATAGATCACAGATGTGTGTTTATTGTCTTTTTTTAGTTTTTTTTCCCCGGGGGGTAATCATATTGAACCAACCCGCACACAAACACAGTCCTCATGGCAAGGGTTGTAAATTATGGCCTGGGGACATATAATGTTTATATAGAGAGGGTGATCGTATAAACTTCGGAGGGGGCTCATTATATTGGTAATCAGAAGCTCTAGTGCCGTTTTTAAGATTCAGAGTGATCGGAAGGTGGATACCCCCCCACCAATCTCGCACCTCGTATTTTCCCAAAATGCATACGATAGAAATTTTGAGGTAGCTATTTGTTATCATAGAAACTTCGAAAAAGGTTCATTCGATTGGAAATTGAAAGTGCTAGTGCCCTTTTTAATAGTCAAAAGGGAATGGAGGACAACAGGCCCCCACCCCCCATATCCTTAAATTCCTAAAACATATCTTATCGAAATTTTGAAATAGCCATTTTGTTCAACGTAGTTGAAATGTCCGGAAATTATGTCTTTGAGAAGGGAAATGTCTTTGAGAAGGTTCTTACGGAAGGGGTGGTTGTGTGAACTTTAGAAGAGGCTCATTTGATTAAAAATGTATAGTTCTACTTCCCTTTTAAGAATCAAACATGATGGAGAGCAAAAAGCACCCCCCCCCTGACTTTCTCTTTTCCCAAAACGCATTCAATTGAAATTGTAGGATAGCCATTTTGTTACCAATAGTCCAAAAATCATAGAACAATGTCTTTGGGCGGACACAATCCCCCAAAGTCCATAGGCAAGGGTTGTATGCTATGCCCCGGGGCATTTAAGGTTTCTATGGAACGGGTGGTTGGATAAACTTTGAATCGGATGGACCTCATTTGATTGGAAGTCGAAAGTTTTAGTGCCCCTTTTAAGAGTCAAAGTGAATGGAGGGTAATTAACCCCTTCCCCCAAAGTCTATCATTCCGCAAAACATATCCGATCAAAATCTTAAGAGATATATTTTGTTCAGCCTTGTTGAAAGGTCCAGTAATAAAGTCTTTGGGGATGTCAACCTCCCCACAGTCCTCAAGACAAGGGCTTATGGTCCTCAAGTTAGGCAAATCGTTCATTGTTTACTATTGGTGTATGTTATTGAAAAAGGTATGCATGTTTGAACTTTACTTTCTAAGAAAACAAAGGGCAATCAGATGATCATTTCAGAGAATGTTGAGGAGAGTGTCGAACTAAATCAAAACACGTTATGTGCATACGGATCGTCAAAAGAGTGTAACACAGTAATAACTGAGTATATTAATTTTGAAAATTCAGGAAACGATAAGGGATATGATGAAAAAGGCAATATTTGCAAGCTACCAATGCTACTACAACTACCATCACTACTACTACCACACTACACTCTATTTACAATATTGAGGGGAAAATTGAACTAAAGCAAAAGACGCTTTGTGCATACACACTGTAAAAATAGCGTATCTCAAGAATTGATTTGGGTATAAAGTTGGAACTTTCACAGAATGCTTAAAGGGGAAAATCGTCTCACCAAAAGGCAATATGTGAACATTACTGCCAATACTACTGTTACTGCTACATTTACTGCTACTACTACTACTACTACTACTACTACTACTACTACTACTACTACTACTACTACTACCTCTAATACAACTACTTTTAAGGTTAAGAGCATTGAGATGATAATTTCAAGATGTATATGAAGATACAGGTTATCAAAAGGACATATCAACAATGTCAAAGCAATGGCTAATTTTATTAAGTGGAAACTTCCAGGACTTGATAAGAGGGATGTCCTACTGACCAAAAGGCAATATGTTAATACTACTATTGCTAGTAGTACTACCACCATTCAATACTATTACTAGTAATATCAATACTACTACTGTAACTACTATTACAACTCTGTCTAAGGCTATGAAGGTGAAATTTTCAAGGAATTTTGAGAGCGAAGGAGAACTGAATAACAACACGCTGTCTATATGCAGATTGTCAAAAGGGTTAACAGCAATATCTTAGGAACAGTTTGGCGTGTGAGGTTGAAAATAAAAGGGCTTGTTGTGAAGGATATTGAACTAAACTAAAGAAAATATTTGCACCCTAATGCTACTGCTTCTACTCACACTGCTACTATTGTTACTATTATTACTAATTCTATTACTGCTACTGCCACAAAAGCTGAGGCTATTACAATTAATTCTACTGCTACTACTACTGCTATTAAAACAAAGGATATAAAAGCGAACAATTTGGGAATTATAGAAACTGTATGGAACTAATTCAAAACACACTGTGCCCACATATATTGTATAGGAGACGCATCAGAAACGCTTCAGAAATGGTTGACGGTATTGAGATGAAACTTTCACCGTGTGTTGAAGGGGGTGTTGAAGAAGCCAAAAGTGCTATGCGCATACGGTTTCTAATGCTTCTACAGCTATTGCGACTGCGCAAGCTAAGAGAAATAAGGTGAAGCTCTTAAGGAATATTTAGGCGGATGTGGAAATAAATCAAAACAAACTATGAATATGTGGACTTTCAAAAAGGTGACAAAGCAGTATCTGAAGAACAACTTATATTATTAAGTTAGATCTTTAAGGGTAATTTTTGGGGGATTTTGAGCTAATCAGAAGGCACTATGTGTATACTTTTAATACTACCTCTACAGTTACTGTAACTAATAATGCTAAGGGTATTAAGGTGAGACTTTTAGGAAACGTTTAGGTTGAGTTTCAATTAAACGAAAAAATTGTATGCATACTGGTTTTCGAAAGAGCATAAAAGCAATATCATAGGTAGCACCACTCTATAATTACTAGAAATATCATTGAAACTTGTAAAGGTGCTAATTTGATTCAAAATTAAAAACCTCTAGTGCCATTTTTAAGAATAAAAAGAGATTGGAGGGCAAGCAGCCTTTCTCTCAAGCTTATTCATTTTCCAAACGCATCTAGTCAAAATTTTAGAGACAACCATTTTGTTCAGAGGGATAGAATGTTCCAGGAACTATGTCCTTAGGGATATTGGGCATGTCAATCCCCCAAAATTATGCAATTGGCTCATTATGCCTTAAAACTAAATGTTGCTTTAAACTAAATCAAAAGGCATTGTGTTTATGTTGCCAATAAGACAACTCAATAATATATCGATAACGAAGCGTGTTATTAAGTTGAAACTTTTGGGGCTACTGCTATTACTACTTCTGCTCTTACAATGTAAATAAATGAAAAGAGTGTAAGTGTATCCAGGTTGTCACAGAGCATAGAAAGAATCTTTTGGGAATGATATTAAGTTTTATTTTTCAGGTCCACTTCAGGAGTTATAAAATTAAAAAATGATGTTCCTATCATGATTAAAAATTGAAGAACAAGTTTTTCCAACATACAAATAAGAACCCAAACTATGGATTCCTATAGAAAAAAAATATTCCAAGCGTAAAAATACCACAAACCACTATCAATAAACAAATGAAACTCAAAACGAACAGAAATCAGAGGCAACGCTATAGCGTTGCCTATAGTAAAGGCCATACGGCTCCAAGGTTTTATTAGTATTATTATTACTATTTTTTCCCCAGAGGCACTTCATACGGAAGGGTCGTCGTAGAGACTTCAAAGGGGACTCATTTGATCGGAAATCGAGAATTCTAGTTTCCCTTCTAAGGGTCAAAAGTGATTAGAAGGCAACTAAAACCCCTTCCACGCCCACCAGTTCCCCAAACACATTCAATTAAAATTTTGAGATAGCCATTTTGTTCTACGTAGTTGATTTCCAAATAGAAATTTGTTTTTTAGGAGGATATTTCCCCCACAGCCCTCAGAACACGGGTTGCAAGTTATGCCCTTTGGGCATATAAGGTATTTATAGAAAGCTTTGTTGTAGAAACTTCAAAAAGGACTCATTCGATTGGAAATTCAAAGGGATAGTTCCTTTTTAATATTCGAAAGTGACTGGAGGGCAACTAACCCTCTTCTCACGCCTACTTTTTCCCCAAACACATCCAACCAAAATTTTGAGACAGCCATTTTGTTCACCGTAGTTGAACTTTCAGGAAATTAGGTCTTTGAGGATAACAGCCCCCCATAGCCCTAAGGGCAAGGGTTGTAAGTTAAGCCCTGGGGGCATATAAGGTTTTTATAGAAAGTGTTGTCGTAGAAATTTCAGAAAGGGCTCATTCGATTTGAAATTTAAATGGCTAGTTCCCTTTTTAAAAGTCGAAAGAAATTGGAAGGCAACTAACATCCCTACCACGCCCACCATTTCCCCAAACATATCCAACCAAAATTTTGAGATACCCATTTTGTTCTATGTTATTGATTTCCAGATAGAAATTATGTTTTGAGGAGGAAACTCCCCACAGCCCTCAGTGCAAGCGTTGTAAGTTATGCCCTGGGGGCATATAGGCCTTTTATAGAAAGCTTTGTCGTAGAAACTTCAAAAAGGGCTCAGTCGATTGGAAAATTAAAGGGCTAGTGCCGTTTTAATAGTCGAAAGTGATTGGAGGACAACTAACCCCCTCTCACGCCCACCTTTTCCCCAAACACATCCAATCAAAACTTTATGATAACCATTTTGTTCAACGTGGTTGAAAATTCTGGAAATTAGGTCTTTGAGGATAACAACTCCCCACAGTCCTCGGGGCAAGGTTTCTAAGCTATGCCCTTGGGGCATAAAAGGTTCTTATAGAAAGTGTTGTCGTAGAAACTTCAAAAAGTGCTCATTCAATTGGAAATTTAAATGGCTAGTGCCCTTTCTAATAGTCGAAGAATTGGAAGGCAGCCAGCACCCCTTCCATGCCCACCATTTCCCCAAACACATCTAATCAAAATTTTGAGATGGCCTTTTTGTTCAACGTAGTTCGAAGTTCTGGAAATTATGTCTTTGAGCATGACACTCCTCCCCAAGGTCTTCAGGGCAAGGGTTTTAAGGTATGCCCTGGGGGCATATATGGTTCTTATGGAAGCAATGCTCGTATAAACTTCAGAGAGGGCTCATTTGATTGGAAATTGAAAGTTCTAGTTCACTTTTTAAGCGTCAAAAGATATTGGAGGGTAACCAGACCCCCCCCCCTCCCCACGCCGTTTTTCCTAAATGCATCCGATAAAAATTTCGAGATAGCTATTTTGTTAAAAATAGTTCAAACATCATATAACAAAAACTCCGGTGTCGACAAAACCCCCCAGGGCCCGGGGGCAGGCGTTGTAAGTTATGCCCTGCGGGCATATATGGTTCTTATGGAAGGGATGCTCGTAAAAACTTCAGAGAGGGCTAATTTGATTGGAAATTGAAAGTTCTAGTTCAATTTTTAAGAGTCAAAAGAGATTGGAGGGCACCTAGCTCCCCCCCCCTCGACTCCTTTTTTTCTCAAACCCATCTGACGAGAATTTGAGATAGCCATTTTTAAAAAAAAATAATTGAAAGACCATATAATGAAAACTCTGAGGTCGACACAGCCCACCAGGGCCCGAAGGTAGGTGTTGTAATTTATGCCCTGGGGGAATATATGGTTCTTATGGAAGGGATGCTCGTTAAAAACTTCAGAGAGGGCTAATTTGATTGGAAATTGAAAGTTCTAGTTCAATTTTTGAAAGTTAAAAGATATTGGAGGGCAATTAGCCCCCCTACGCCCCTTTTTTCCAGAATACATCCAATAAAAATTTTGAGATAGCCCTTAATTTAAAAATTGTTCAACAATCAGATAACAAAAACTGAGGTGCCGACACAAACTCCAAGGGCCCGGGAGTAGGCGTTGTAAATTATGCACTGGGGCATATATGGTTCTTATGAAAGGGATACTTGTATAAACTTCAGAGAGATTTCATTTGATTGGAAATTGAAAGTTCGAGTTCACTTTTTAGTAGTCAAAAGATATCCGAGGGCAACTAGCTCCCCCCCCCCCCGCCTTCTTTTTCCAAACCCATCTGATGAAAATTTTAAGATAGACATTTCGTTAAAAAAGAATAGTTCAAAGGTCCGATAAGAAAAGCACGGTGTCGATACAGCCGGGTCCGGGAGAAGGCGTTCTAAGTTATGCCCTAAGGGCATGTATGGTTTTTTTTGAAAAAGATGCTCGTATAAACTTCATAGAGGGCTCGTTTGATTGTAAATTCAAATTTCTTCTTCACTTTTTTAGAGTCAAGAGATTTAAGGGCAACTAGCCCCGCCCATGCCCTTTTTTCCCCAAACCTATCCGCTACAAATTTTGAGATAGCCAGTTTTTTTAAAAGTTGCTCAAAAATTTGATAACAAAACTTGGGTGTCAACACAACCCCCCAGGGCCCAGGGGTTAGGTGTTGTAAGTGTTGTCCTGGGGGCTCGTATGGTTCTTTTGAAAGGGATGCTCGTATAAACTTCAGAGAGGGCTCATTTGACTGGAAATTGAAACTTCTAGTTCACTGTTTAGGAGTCAAAAGATATCCGAGGGCAACTAGATTGCCCCCCCCCCCACACACACACACTGCTTTTTCCCCAAGCCTATCCGATACAATTTTTAAAATAGCCATTTCATTAAATATACTTCAAAGGTCAGATAAGAAAATCTCCTGTGTCGACGCAACCCCCCATGGCCAGGAGGCAGGCGTTATAAGTAATGCTCTGGGGGCATATATTGTTTTTATGGAAGAAATGCTTGTATAAACTTCGGAGAGGGTTCATTTGATTGGAAACTGAAAGTTATCGTTCACTTTTTAACAGTCAAAGGAGATTGGAGGGCAACTACCCTCCCCCCATGCCATGAATGCATCAGACAAAAATTTGAGGTAGACATTTTGTTAAAAATAGTTCAAAGTTCAGATAACAAAAACTCCAGTGTCGACACAGCCCCCCAGGGCTCGAGGGTAGGCGTTATAAGTTATGCCCTGGGGGCAAATATGTTTGTTATGGAAGGGATGCTTAACTTAAAACTTTCTGAAAAATAAGTTTTTCAAAGAAAAGTAAAGGCCATTTTGAACTTAAGCTCAGCAGATGCAAATACCTGTTAAAATTCAAACTCAAAACGACCAGAAAACATAGGCAGCACAATCTTGCTGCCTAATTAAAGAACGATTTTGGCACAATCTATTATTTAGTTTTTTGTTTTTTTCCCCTACCAGGGCACTTCGTATCGAAGGAGTAGTCGTAGAAACTTCGAAAAGGGCTCATTCAATTGGAAATTGGAGTGACTAGTGCCCTTTTTAATAGTCGAAAGTGATTGGAGGGCGACTAGACCCCCCTACGCCCATCATTCCCCCAAACATATTTAATCAAAATTTTTGAGATAGCCATTTCGTTCAGCATAGTTGATTTCCAGATAGAAAATATGTTTCTGAGGAGGAAACTCCCCACGACCCTCAGACCAAGGATTTTAAGTTATGCCCTGGGGGCATATAAGAACGATGTTGGCACAATGCTTTATTTATTGTTTTTTTTTCCTTTAGAGCAGGGCACTTCGTATCGAAGAAGTTGTCGTAGAAACTTCAAAAAGGGCTCATTCAATTGGAAATTAGTGTGGCTTGTGCCCTTTTAATGGTCAAAAGTGATTGGAAGGCAACAAACACCCCTTCCAAGCCGAGCGTGTCCCGAAACACACCCAATCAAAATTTTGAGATATCCATTTTTTTCATTATAGTTGTTTTTTGAAATTATGTTTTTGAGGAAAACACTCCCCCACAGCCTTCAGGGCAAGGATTGTAAGTTATGCCCTGGGGCATATAAGGTTTTTATAGAAGGTGTTATCGTAGAAACTTCAAAAAGGCTAATTCGATTGGAAATTCAAAGAGCTAGTTCCCTTTTTAATAGTCGAAAGTGATTGGAGTGCAACTAGCCCCCACGCCCATCATTCCCCCAAACGAATCCATTCAAAATTTTGAGATAGCCATTTTGTTCAGCGTAGTTGATTTCCAGATAGAAAACATATGCCCTTTTTGGCATAATAAACTATGTATTATTTATTTTCTTTAGAGCAGGGCACTTCATACATAAGGGGTCGTCGTAAAAACTTCAAATGGGGCTCATTCGATTAGAAATTCAAAGGTCTAGTGCCCTTTTCAGTAGTCGAAAGTGATTGGAGGGCAACTAACCCCCTCTCACGCCCACCTTTCCCCAAACACATCCAATCAAATTTTGAGGTAGCCATTTTATTCGACGTAATTTTAAGTTCTGGAAATTAGGTCTTTGAGGATGATAATCCCCACAGCCCTCAGGGCAAGGGTTGTAAGTTATGCCCAGGGGGCATAAAAGGTTTTTATAGAACACGTTGTCGTAGAACCTTCAAATAGGGCTCATTTGATTGGAAATTGAAATTTACAATCGAAATTTGAAGTTGAAATTTGAAATTTCCAGGGCAAGTTATGCCCTGGGGGTATATAAGAACGATGTTGGCACAATGTATTATTTATTATTTATTATTTACAATGTACGACTAACACCCCTTTCACGCCCACCAGTTCCCGAAACACATCCAATCAAATTTTGAGACAGCTATTTTGTTCAGCGTAGTTGATTGACAGATAGAAATTATGTTTTTGAGAGGGAAACTCCCCCATAGCCCTCAGGGCAAGGGTTGTAAGTTACGCCCTGGGGGCATATAAGGTTTTTATAGAAAGCGTTGTCTTAGAAACTTCAAAAAAGCTCATTCAATTGGAAATTCAAAGGGCTAGTGCCCTTTTTAATAGTCAAAAGTGATTGGAGGGCAACTAGCCCCCCCCACGCCCACCATTTCCCCAAACACATCCAATCAAAATTTCGAGATAGCCATTTTGTTCCACGCAGTTTAAAGTTAGGGAAATTATTCCTTTGAGCAGGACACTCCTCCCAATGTCTTCAGGGCAAGGGTTATAAGTTATGCCCTGGGGGCATATAAGGTTTTTATTGAAATATTTGTCGTAGAAACTTGTATAAGGGCTCATTCGATTGTAAATTAAAAAGGCTAGTGCCCTTTTTAATATTCGAAAGTGATTTGAGGGCAACTAACCCCCCTCTAACGCCCACATTTTCCCCAAACATATATAATCAATTTTTTTTTATAGCCATTTTATTCAATGTAAATGAAAGTTTTGGAAATTAGATCTTTAAGGATGATATTCCCTTCCCCCCCCCCGCCCACAACCCTCAGGGAAGGGGTTGTAAGTTTTGCCCTTGGGGCAAAACTTACAGAGCAGCAATGTTCTAGAAACTTCGAAAGGGTTCACTAAATTGGAAATTGAAAGGGCTAGTGCACTTTTTAATAGTCGAAAGGGATTGAAGTGCAACTAACCCCCCTCTAACGCCCATCCTTTTCCCAAACACATCCAATCAAAATATTAAGATACCATTTTGTTCAACGTAGTTGAAAAATCTTGAAATTAGGTCTTTTAGGATGATAACCCCCTCAGAGCCCTCAGTGCAAGGGTTGTAAGTTATGCCCTGGAGGCATATAAGGTTTATATAGAAAGTAGTTGAAGAAATTTCAAAAAGGGCTCATTTGATTGGAAATTGAAATAGCCCTTTTTAATAGTCGAAAGTGAGTAGAGAGTAATTAACCCCCTCTCACGCACAAAAACATTCAAATCAAAGTTTATAGATAGCCATTTTGTTCATCGTACTTGAAAGTTCTGGAAATTATGCGTTTACTTACGACAAAACCCCCAGAGCCCACAGGGCAAAGTCTGTAAGTTATGTCCTGGGGGAATAAAAGTTTCTAATAGATAGAGTTGTCGCAAAAACTTCCAAAGAGGCTCCTTCAATTGGAAATTGAGAGGGCTAGTGCCCTTTTTAATAGTCAAAGGGGATTAGAGGGTAACTAAAACCCCTCTAATGCCCACCACTCCCCCAAACACATCCAATCAAAATTATCAGATAGCCATTTTGTTCAACGTAGTTCTGTAAATTATGTCTTTGAGGATGACACCCCCCCCCCTGCCCTCAGAGAAAGGGTTGTAAGTTATGCCCTGGGGGCATGTAAGGTTTTTATAGAAAGCGTCTTCATAGAAACTTCAAAAGGGCTCATTTGATTGGAAATTGAAAGGGCTACTGCCTTTTTTAATAGTTAAATTGATTGGAGAGCGACTTACGCCCTTCTCACGCCAACCATTTCCCCAAACACATCCAATCAAAATTTTGAGATAACCATTTTGTTTAACGTAGTTGAAAGTTCTGGAAATTAGGTCTTAGACGATGACAACCACCCTAAGAGCCCTAAGGGTAAAGGCTGTAATTTATGCCCTGGGGATATATGTATTTTGTTGTTGTTGTTGTTTAGACCAGGGCATTTTGTATCGAAGGATATGTCGTAGGAACTTCGAAAAGGGCTCATTCGATTGAAAATAGAAAGGGCCGATGCCCTTTTTAATAGTCGAAAGTGATAGGAGGGCAACTAATCCCCCTCCCAAGCCCACCCTCCCATTTGTACATTATGTTTAAAAACTAAATTTTGCCTTAAGATTAAATCAAAATGCACTGTGTTAATGCTAATTCCCAATAAGGCATCTCAGCAGTATCCCAAGAACGATTGAGGTTATTATGTTCAAACTTTCGGGGCTGCTTCTGCTTTAAGATTTAACCAAATCAAAATAGCGTAAGCGTATTCAAGCTATCAAAGAAAGTAAAAATATTAATTTGCTAATGGTATCAAATTTTCCATTTCAATCAACTAGAGGAGGTATGAAACTAAATTTAACACTACTATTTATGTCCAGATTTTTAAAAGGGTATATGTTGTTAAAAATTGCTGAAAATTTTTCTCCAGCATACAAATAGCAGGCCAAACTATAAAGTCTTAAAAACGAAAAGATTAAAAGTATTATCTTCTTTTTCCCTGAAAAGACTATGTCAATATAAAACGAACAGAAATTAATTTAAAAAACTTTTCCAGAAAATAAGTTTTTCAAAGAAAAGTAAAGAACTTTATTAAACAAAAAATGAGCAAAAATAAAATCCAATAATCTACCAAGCGTGAAAATACCACAAATTAGCATCGATAAATAAATGAAACCCAAAACGAACAGAAATTACAATAAATAAACAAGTCAAACTCAAAACGAGCAGAAATTAACATAAGTTGGGCTCAAAACCCCTATGCCTTCCCAAGACCAGAACATAATTTGCACTTTAATGAAAAAAAATACAATTGAATGTGCATTGTCAGTTTAATATACATATACTGATATTTAGTAATCAAAATGTTAATATTATTTGATTTATTAAAGTTATAAAAGTAAAAACATTTATATTTTTTTCAGTTTCAGTTTCAGTTTTTTAGGGCTGATAACCCCCATGCTTTCTCAAGACCAGAACATAATTTGCGCTTTACTGAAAACAAAATAAATTTTAAATATTTTCACTTTTTTACTTTCACAAATACAAAATTATCAAAACTTTAAGGAATAAATATCAATATACGTCAATTAGACTGACAATCCTCGGTTATTTTGTGTTTTGTTTGTTTGTTTTTTTCAGTAAAGCGCAAATTATGTTCTGTTCTTGAGAAGGCATGGGGGTTATCGGCCCTACTCATGTTAATTTCTGCTTGTTTTGAGTTTGACTTGGCTAATTTATTTGCGTTTTGTGTTTCATTTATTTATTGGTAGTGGTTTGTGATAGTTTTACGATTGGAAGATTATTTGACTTTATTTCTGCTCATTTACTTTCTTTGAAAAACTTGTTTGTGGAAAAAGTTTTTTAAATTCATTATCATAAAGACTGAAGTTTAAGTTTCATCTCGTCTCACGTAGCTTTAATTTTGTAATTTTTACATCTTTGTGGTTTTAATTTATTCCAAAAACAAGGCAAAGAAATAACGAATTTTATGGGTAGAAGCAACGAGTTAAACGCAAAACATAGTGGGGCTGAGAAGGAGCGTACGCAGATTGTTTTTACCTTAGTTGGATTCATGAGGCAATTAGCTGCCAGCAATAGCAGTATTTACCTATTCAAGGAAATTTTTCTTACTACATCATTTTTTAATTTAATTTTAGGTTCCTCTGAGAACAAATAACTCGGGGGTAATATCTTCAAGACGTTCTATTGAGACTCCTGATTCCAGACCGAAGAGTGGAGCTGGTAGTGCTGGACTACGAATAAGGAACAATTTCAATGATAATTATATTAAGTATGCTGTAAGTAATTTTGACTTTGTTTTCAAACAGTTTTCGAGAAAACATTCGAAACTGTTTGTGATTAACGTATTTTTGAATAGATGCATTCTTTCGTCCTAATTCTGATCTCTTTTGTTTTAAATAAATAAAATAAATTTGTGTTGACGAAAAAATTGCATCAAAATAGGATTTACCACTACTACTACTACTAACAACAACTCACTGCAGCACCAAGCCACCGGAGGTTAGCACAGCGTCACAATCTCCCCTCCACCTTTATCTATTCAGAAATTTAATCTTTACCCCCTCCCATAAACTTTTAATTTCGGTACTTATGTATTATAGCGACCCCACTCAAGAAGTAAAGTTAGGTTAATTCTAATGAAATACGAGATGCCAAAATATGATGAAAAAATCAGACTTTATTAACAAAATTATGGAAATTACGGCAGAAAATTAGGAAAAGCAGGCACCCAGAACACATTATACTAAATACCTAATGTAACTTACCCTAACCACCTCTATATATTAAATATATAATCAAAAATACTAGCATCGTAGTTTCAAACAGTTCGTGGTAACGAACTGTAAGTAAGGAGCGACCCGGCTCAATAGTAACCGAAACTCTAACAAAACGAAATTTTGACACCAATAGATACATCAGAAGAATCAGATTTTTATGCTGATTTCAAATATATAAGTTTCATCAAGTTTGGTCTTACCCATCAAAAGTTACGCGCCTAAGAAAATTTGCCTTATTTTCGAAAAAGGGGAAAACAACCCCTGAAAGTCATAGAACTCTAATGAAATCACACCATCAGATTCAGCGTATCAGAGAACTCTACTGTAGAGGTTTCAAGCTCCTATCTGCAAAAATGTGGAATTTGTATTTTTTGCCAGAAGAAAGATCACGGATGCGTGTTTGTTTTGTTGTTGTTGTTTTTTTTTCCCCAGGGGTGATCGTATCGATCCAGTAGTCCTAGAATATCGTAAAAGGGCTCATTCGAATGGAAATTAAAAGTTCTAGTGCCCTTTTTAAGCGACCGAAAAAATGGAGGGCAACTTGGCCCCCTCCCAAGCTCATTTTTTCCCGAAGTCACCTAATCAAAATTTTGAGATAGCCACTTTTTTCAGCATAGTCGAAAATCTAATTAATATGTCTTTGAGTATTACTTAATCCCCCACAGTTCCCGGGGGAAGGGCTGCAAGTTATAAATTTTGCCCATTGTTTACATATAGTATTGGTTATTGGGAAGTATACAGGTGTTTTCAGGAGGAATCTTTCTATTAGGGGGTCGGGGTCGGAGTAGGGGTTATGAGGGAGGATCTTCCCATGGAGGATATTTCCTTGGGGGAAGGAAAATTTCCATGAAGGAGGCTTCTTTTCCCCAAATGTGTCCGATCGAATTTTTGTAAATTATGCACCGGGTAATAATAAGGCTTCCATAAAAATAAGGCTTTTATGGAAGGGATGGTCGTATAGGCTTTGGAGGGGGCTCATTCGGTTCTAAATTGGAATTTCTAGTGCCCTTTATAAGAGTCAAAAGGGATCGGATGGCAACTAGCCACCCCAAGGCCCTTTTTCCCCAAATGTATCCGATCAAAATTTTGAGATAGTCATTTTGTTGAAAATATTGTAAAGGTCAAATAACAAAAACTCAGGGGCCGACACAACCCCCCAGAGCCCGAGGAGAAGTGTTGTAAGTTATGCCCCGGGGGGGATAAGGTTTTATGTAAGGGGTGGTCGTATAAACATCATAGGTGGCTCATTTCATCGGAAATTGAAAGCTCTAGTTACCTTTTTAAGTGTCATCAAAATTGATCAGCGGGCATATACCCCCCCTCACACGCTCTGTTCCCCAAATGCACCCAATCAAAATTTTGAGATAGCCATTTTGTTTGAAATAGTCCAAAGGTCAGATGAAAAAACTCCGGGGTCAAAATCCCCCCCCCCACCACCAAAAGCTGAGGGAAGGGTTTCAACTTATACCCGGGGGCATATAAGGGTTTTGTGGAAGAGGTGATCGTATAAACTTTGGAGGGGACTCAAATGATCAGAAATTGAAATTTCCCTTTTAAGAGTCAAAAGTGATCCAATGGCAACTAGCCTCCCCCCACCAACCCTAAGGCCACAATTCTCCAATGTTTTATTTTTTTCTCCAGAGGTATTTCATATGGAAGGTATGGTCGTATAAACTTTGGAGGGATCTCATTCGATAGGAAATCGGAAGTTATAGTGTCCTTTTTAAGAATCAAAAGTGGTCGGAGGGCAAATAGCTTCTACGCCCTTTTTTCCCGATATGAAAAAGCATCCAATAAAAATTTCAAAATAGTTCAAAGATCAGATAAAAAAAATCCAGGGTCTATACAACCAACCAGGGCCCAGGGCCAGGCGTTGTAAGTTATGCCCTGGGTTATATAGGGTTCTTATGGAGGGGCTGCTTAGACAAACTTCAGAGGGGGTTCATTTGAATGAATATTGAAAGTTATAGATCACTTTTTGAGAGCCAACAAAGATCAGAGGTCAACTAGCTCCCCAGGCCCTTTTCTACCCGAACCCATCCAGTAAAAATTTTGAGATAGCCTTTTATTGAAAATAGTTTAAACATAAGGTAACAAAACTCTGGGGCCGACACAACCCCCGGATCCTAGTGGCAAGTGTTTTAAGTTATACCCCGGGGGAATATAATGTTTTTATGTAAGGGGCGGTCGTATAAACTTCAGAAGTAACTCTTTTGATTGGAAATTGAAAGTTCCAGTTACCTTTTTAAAAGTCAAAAGTAATCGGAGGGCATCTACTCCCGCCCCCTCCCCCCACACCCTTTTTTCCTTAAATGTATCTGATCCATTTGAGATAGCCATTTTCTTTGACATAGTCCAAAGATCAGATAACAAAAACTTCGGGGTTTAACATACCCCCCCCCCAGAGCCCAGGGAACTAATTAATGTAACTTGTTTCCCGGAGGCATATACGGTTTTTATGGAAGAGGTGGTCGTCCAAACTACGGAGGGGACTTGAACAATTAGAAATTCAAAGTTCTAGTTCCCATTTTAAGAGTCATTCCGATGGCAACTAGTCCCCCCCCCCACCAATCCTTTTAACCCCAAATGCGTCTGGTTTAATTTTTTATATAGCCATTTTGTTCAAAATAGATCAAACATCATATAACAATAACTCCAGGGGTGACACAGCCCCCCAGAACCCGGGACAAGTGTTGTAAATTATGCCCCCGGGTCATATGAGGTTTTCTCAGAAGGGATGGTAGTATGAACTTTGGAGGGGACTCATTCGATTGTAAATCAAAGTTTCTAGTACCGTTTTTAACAGTCAAAATTGATGAGAGGGCAACTACCCCCCCCCCCCTAGGCCCTTTTCCCCAAATGCATCCAATCAGAATTTTGAGATAGCTATTTTGTTCAAAATAGTTTAAAGATAAAATTAAAAAACTACAGGGTTGACACAAACCCCAAGAGCCGAGGGGCAAGTGTTGTAAGTTATGCACCGGGGTCGTGTAAGGTTTTTATGTAAGGGTTGGTCGTATAAACTTCAGAGGTGGCTCATTTGATTGGAAATTTAAAGTTCTAGTTAACTCTTTAAGAGTCAAAAGTGAACGGAGGACATACAAGTCCAAGGGACAATATAAAAACCAAACCTCAGAATATACACTGAAACTAGAATAAACATCCTTTAGTTTCAGTGTATATTTTGAGGTTTACTTTTTATATTGCCCTTTGGACTTTTATCTGCATTTTTTATTATTCTGCACTGAGGACGGTTGAGCGAAGGCCTCTACCGAAATATTTTCATAAATTTTCTTCTGTTTTTCACTGGCTGTTATTGTCCACGTTTCTCTCTTCTTTGCGATTTTTTGTTTTGTCATGATTAGCAAGTATGGTCTCAGGAATTATTTAGGGTTTTAACTTATGCCCGGGGGCATATAAGGTTCTTATGGAAGAGGTAAATTTCGGAGGGGACTCAAATGACTAGAAATTGAAAATTCCAGTTCTCTTTTTGAGAATAAAAGTAATCTGGTGGTAACTGTCCCCCCCTCACCAATCGTCTTTTCCCAAAATAAGTCCCATGGAATTTTTGAGATTTTCTTTTTGTCCATAATAGACCAAAGATCAAATAATAAAAAACCGGGGTTTATACAACCCCCTGAACCCGGGAGCAAGTGTTTTAGATTATGCTCCGGGGGCATATAAGATTCTTATGGAAGGAAGGATCATGTAAAATTCGGAGGGGGCTCATTCTATTTGAAATTGAAAGTTCTGGTTCCCCTTTTAAGAGCCAAAAGGGACCAGAGGCCAACTACCCCCCCTGCCTTCTTTACCCCAAATCCATCTGTTCGAGTTTTTGAGATAGCCGTTTTGTCAAATAAGTCAAAAATTCGGATAAAAAAAATCCAGGGTCCACACAACTCCCCAGAGCCCGGGGACAAGTGTTTCATGGTATGCCCTGGGGGCTTATAAAGTTCTTATACGAGGTTTTTGAAAATAGTTCAAAGATCAGGTAAGCCTAACCCCTTTCCCAAACAAAAATTACTACAAACAAGAGTTTGGTTTTGCCTCCTTCTCTCACTGTAAAAGCCTAAAACCTACTGCGTCATTGGTGCTTTACTGAAAACGAATTATATTACAAATACTTTCTCTTGTACTTATTACAACATTGAAAATAAACATAAGAATTGCAGTAAAATTAAATTTTAAACTGATTAGCTTTTATAAATTAATATATTTATATATCAAATTAATTTAAAAAACAAAATTTTTCCGAGGGAAGTAAAGAGCGAAGTTGAAACTTAAAACGAACAAAAATTATTACTTCACAGCCTATTTAAAATAGATCAATAAAACTAATGCAAATAAATCAACTGGTGATATTTACTTATGTTTGTAACACTACAGAAAACTAGCACTTTACTGAAAACACAAAACAATATAGTAGTTTTGGTACGGTAAAAGTAAACCTTTTAAGAACACTTTTAACAGTATAAAAATAAAGCATTTTAATATTGTTGCTTTATTTTTTTTTCGTTTAATTTGGCATCATTTTTGCCCAATGAGCTCAGTTCAATGATTGACTGTCGTTTTGGATATGAAAAGGAAATTTCATGATTATTTTGTAGACAAGTTCGAAGTGTCACTACAGACCCGTTTTAGATTTTGTATCACAATTTAAAATATCCGTTTTATAGAGAGAAATAACTGGATTTCCAGAGTTCATATTATGGTTGGTATTTTCTTCATTTCGAGTAATGCTAGGTGAGAACAAGATGTTACCAGATAAATCAATCCATTATCTTATATGCTGTGTAATGACTTTAAACTTATTATTTTTCTGCCTAAGTTTTTAAGATAATTTTAATTGTATACTGAAAGTTATTGATATCACAGCTCCTGCAGGACTATGAAAAGCGTTATAGATTAGTTTGCTGTTGTGAGGCTACGTGTTTACTTTTGACACCTAAAGCAATATTCTTGTTTTTATACTTGGCTTTTGTGTTTTCAGTAAAGCGCTTGTTTTCTAGAATGTTACGAACATAAGTAAATATCACGAGTTGATTTATTTGCATTCGTTTTATTGATTTATTTTAGATGGGCTGTTAAGTATTAATTTTTGTTTGCTTTAAGTTTCAACTTCGCTCTTTACTTCCCTCGGAAAAACTTAGTTTTTTAAAATTAATTTCCCATTGAGACAAAGCTAATTATGACCGATTGCAGTCAGAGAAACCGGTTCTACTCAGATCAAGAACTTGAGTAGGTTCCTTCCTTGTGACCTGTTCTCTCCGCATTTGCAAATGACCTGCTTTTTGTTTAGCGCCAGAGGTATGAATAAAATTGCTTTGAGGATGTAAACTAGCCTTACCTAGTTAAAGCATTGCGTTTAAGAACTGTAATGACAGTATTCATTCCTCAACCTTGAAACTCACATTACAAAAATATGTACCAAACAGAGAAGAAATAGAAGAATAAGCAGAAAACAGTGCGTCACTGTAACCCCCATGAGAAGCAGATATAAAAAGAGAGAAGGGAACGTGAATCTAAGTCTTCTGCTTTTCTATTTTTGGAGAATAGGATAAATACTTTCAATCCTCTGAATCTTTAAATGATTTGACTCCTTTAGTAGAATCCCTCTTTTGATCAACTTTACTAATGTTTCATTTCTGTTGACCTTATCACAAGAAGCCACATTCCCAGGAATAAATTCAGTGAAATTCGGATTTGGTTGACGGTAGAAAATAATCTTATGTATAAATTCTGAAATTTTCTTTTTAGTTTCTATCTTCTGTCCTTTTTTTCACAAAAGTCTATCCCCAATATTGAGGCAGGAACTCCTTGACCCTTTGGTTGGAGTAGAGGTACTTTAGTCTTTTTAATCAAAATCAAATTTATGGCTTAGGACATATAGCTTGGTAGCAAATTTATAGCCTTTTAGACTGAGACTTAGTCCTACTTCAAAACTAAATCATTTTTTTTTACTTTGTTCCCATTTATATTCAGTGGCTTTCCGAACAAACAATCGTGAAAAATTATCAAAATTTACAGCCCTATAAAGAGGAGGCAAAAAAACATAGAAGAGAGAAATAATAACCGTTATAGTTAAATCTAAATCTTTATTTAAAATTTAAAAAAATATAGTTTAATAAATAATTAAAATTTAGTTAGAATATATTAATAATAATGTAATTTTATTTATAATTAATAGCTTTAAGTTTTTAATATTAACTATAATTTTAATATTTATAGTTTAATTGCAATTTTATAATAATATAATATAATATTATAATTTTAACATATTACAAATTATTAAAATTAATTAATAATTTAGTTAAATAAATAATAGTTAAATCTTGGTGACTTACAAATGGCTTGACAACTTAAAATGGCATGTCATCAACCTAATAATAAAAAAAAAATTCTAATACGAAACTTTCACAAGCTTATGAAAAAAAAATCCACAGATTTAGTTTAGTGTTGATCCAAGGAAATTCTATTACAGTCTAACCAAATTTAACTTTACTTTTTAACTTTACTTTACTTTTACTTTTACAAATTTAACAAATTTACCATCTCATTTGATAACTTTCAGAAATAATATAGCTGCGATACCTTCAACTTCTCCAGTTACAATTTAACCAAATAAAACTTTACGTTCCGTTTACTTGAAAAACTCCCAAAACTTCTTTGAAATATTTCAAAAAAAAATCCAAAAATACTCCTGTATCTTCAACATTTACAGTTCGGATTCAGCCAATTCAAACATTATTTTATATTCCAGTTGACAACTTCCAAAAACCCAAGTTGCGACACCTTCAACCTTTCTAGCGATAATGAAATCTTTTCGGACTTTAAATAATTTCTGAGACCAC
Source organism: Artemia sinica (assembly GCA_027921565.1). Taxonomy (NCBI): domain Eukaryota; kingdom Metazoa; phylum Arthropoda; class Branchiopoda; order Anostraca; family Artemiidae; genus Artemia; species Artemia sinica. The sequence continues at coordinate 41,313,812 of CM051271.1, read as the reverse complement.
ACTGGCTAATCATGATAAAACAAAAAATCGCGAAGAAAGGAAGAAAACGAGGACAATTAACAGCCAGTGAAAAAATTGAAAAATTATGTAAATATTTCGGTCAAGACCTCCGCTTGACTGTCCTCAGTGCAGAATAAAACTGATAAAAATATAAAAACCAAACCTTAAAATAAAAACACCAAATTAAATTTGGACGACCCTTTCCTAGTAACGGTGAAAGGGTAACTGAATAAAAAAACACAAGTCTAAATGGCATTTCAGAATTTCATTTTGCGTAAAGCACTCTTAAAGGCTGATCGCTATCCAGTTTGACTATTATCGGAGAGTCTATTCGATTGCACAATATAACTTTGTGGATGTATGTAAAAACGATCAGAATTAATAATTTTGTCATAAATAGGACTTAGAAAAATTTCTCCAGTGTCCCTATTGAGAGCTACCTTTTGGTGAGTGTGCTTTTTTATTTCAACTGTCTCCCTGAAAACCTACGTGAGACCTTTAATGGGGGCAACAATGGAGGTTTCGTCAAACAAATGAAATGGTGTGGACTCTCGTACACATGTTGTGCCGAGGCGGAAGCAAAAACCTCTCCCCCAATTGCTGTTGGGTTCTACCAACATAAAAGCAGCAACAAGAACAAAAAATTCTATAAACACCACTACCCAGAATGGGGCTGGTTTTATCTTTGCCGTTGTTAAAAAAGTTCTGTGTAATATTTGAATTCTTAAAGGCGACATTAAGTTTATGTTTTTTAAGGATTCTTTTCAATTTGTCTCTCAATTTGGGAATTTAGGGTAGAACAATGAAAAGTTTCTTATCATCCACCAATGGGACGGTATCTGTTGGGGTTTGTGGATTTGATGCATTCTTTTCCGCCTTTTTTCGTCTTTTGTCTATAATGGTCTCAAGTATTTTTATAGGGTAGCCATTGCAAAATAAAATGTCCTTAATATAGTTCACTTCTGAGTCTATGTGAGGCTCTGAGCATATTCTTATTACTCGGTCAACCAAAGAAATAACAACTCCTCTTTTTATGCAGGGAGAGTGGTTGGAGGAAAAATGCAAACACCTATCGCTATGCGTAGACTTTCTATAAATAGAAAATTCAAGGCCAGGGGCTTATTGAAAATTAAAACACCTAGAAAAGGAAGTTTGTGGTTATGTTCTAGTTCTAAAGTGAACTGAAGGTTAGAGTCCAAAGTGTTTAGATGAGTTAAGAAGGAGTTAAGTGAATCCCCTCCATGCTCCCACACAGAAATAACATCATCCACAAACCGACCCCAGAACCGGTGTTTCATAGGAAAATTTTCCAGACCAGAGATTTCAATGAATTCCATATAAAAAGTTGCCAGAAATGGTGAAAGACTTGTACCCATGGGTAAACCCCTAATTGGGGTGAAAGATTGATTATTATATCGGAAATATGAGGAGGAACTATTGCAAAGACGGAGGAGACGCATAATAGTTTCTATATCCAGTGTTTTGTAGTCTATTTGATCAATATTATCTTCTAATTTCCTTTGAAGAGCTAGTTCACATTTTTTAATGTCGCAAGACGTATACATGGATATGGCATCGAAACTGACCAAAATTGTATCTTTTTTTATTTCAATGTCTTTTAATTTTTCAACAAGGTGAACTGAATTTCTTATGTATGAAGTTTGCGTTTGCATAAGGGGGCGAAAAAGTGTTGACAACCATTTCCCCAATCTAGCAGTCGGAGAGCTATAAGAAGCCAAAATTGGGCGTAGAGGAACTCCATCTTTGTGGATTTTTGGGAGCCCGTAAAATTTAGGAGCTGAACAACCTTTAGGGTAAAATAATTTATGCATTTGTGGAGCAATAAGTCTTTCAGTTTGCAAAATTCCTAGCTCCTTTCGTACTAAACGGGTGAACTTATCGGTGGGGTCTGAATCTATGGGCTTGTAAGTATGGGTGTCGGATAAAATATCTTTAACTTTTGTATTATATGAAGTTTTGTCAAGAATAACAATTTTATTTCCTTTATCAGCCCTGGTGATAATGATGTGTGGGTCTTTTTTTAAATTTTTGAGATTTTGTGTTTCCTGATTTTTTGACCTTGAGGAATATGGAATGAAATCAAGAATATTCTTAACCACCTCTCCTCGAAGTAAATCTGGATTTTCCACAGCACCACGTAAACCAGATATACCCGCCTCCACATTGGAGACTATATCTGCGAAATTCACTTGTGTTTGAGGTAGGCAAAATTTAGGTTCCTTGGACAAAACATGGGTTTCTTCCGGAGTAAGAACTTTAGAAGATAGGTTCTCAATGGCCGGACCAGGACAAAATCTCGGAAGAAAACATCTGGAATTCTGAAATTTTTCGTATTCTAATCTTTTCAACTTTTCTGTTAAACGAGCCTTAGCCATACAAAAGTCGTGGCGGAAAGTATTTTGAGCTATCCTAGAAATCTGCTGAAAATGCGTCGGTGATAGGTTTTGCTGTAGAAAATGTCGAGTTTTTGAAATTGTATTAATAAGAAAATAACTTCGTTTTTTTTGGTCTTTTAAAATGTGAATCAAAGACTGAAAACCGACCCTATCCCTAAATTGCCTTTCGGAGTGTGTACCTAGGTTTAAGCGGAAACGAAGAGAATTCGGAAGAATTCTCTTTACTCTACAATGCTGTAAAAATTCTTGTTGATTAATATGGTTGGCGTGTTTTTTAGACAAATCAAAATAATTAAGAACAAACTTGGTCAAAAGCTCCCCGTAAGCTAGTCGTAAATAATTTCTGAGACCACACTGGCTAATCATGATAAACAAAAAATCGTGAAGAAAGGAAGAAAACGAGGACAATTAACAGCCAGTGAAAAAATTGAAAAATTATGCAAATATTTCACTTTCCAGTTTGACTATTATCGGAGACTCTATTCGATTGCACAATATAACTTTGTGGATGTATGTAAAAACGATCAGAATTAATAATTTTGTCATAAATGGGACTTTGAAAAATTTCTCCAGTGTCCCTATTGAGAGCTACCTTTTGGTGAATGTGCTTTTTTATTTCAACTGCCTCCCTGAAAACTTGCGTGAGACCTTTAACGGGGGCAACAATGGAGGTTTCGTCAAACAAAATGAAATGGTGTGGACTCTCGTACACATGTTGCGAAAAGGCGGAATCAAAAACCTCAGGCCTTTGGCGTAACCTCATGGCCTTGTCGATTGAGGACTTATGTTCAGATAACCTCTCCCCCAATTGCTGTTGGGTTCTACCTATATAAAAGCAGCCACAATATCTTGTTACGATATCTTAATCATTTTCAGTTGTAATTTTTACCTCATTCAACTCCATTCTCCAGTCCAGTTGGCAGCTTCTAAACATGCCCAAATTGCGATACCTTCAACTTTTGCAGCTACCATGCAATCAAATTCAACTTTATATTTTATGCCGTTTGATATTTACAATTTAACCAAATACAAATTATCTTCCATTTTATATAAAAAACCGTCCAAATGTCTTTGAAATACTTGAAGAAACTTCTAGAAACACTCCTGTAACGATATCTTAAATATTTTAAGTAATAACTCCACCACATCCAATTGTGCTCTCAATTGCAGTCGGCAAGTTCCAAACATTTCCAAGTTGCAATACATTCAACTTTTCAAGTTACAATGGAATCATATCCAACTTTATATTCCATGCCATTTGACAGTTAAAATTTAACTAAATACAACCTTACGTTTCATTTTATTTGAAAAATGTCCAAGAATTCCTTGAAACACTCGAAGGAACTTTAAAAAATATGCCAGTTACGAAATCTGTAACCTTTACAGTTATGATTCACTCAGATACAACCTTATGTTACATTCCAGTTGGCTACTTCCAAACATATCCAAGTTGCGATACCTTTAACATTTCCAGGTACAATGCAATCAAAGCTGGCTTTATTTCCCATGCCAATTGACAACTTCCAAAGATGCTCCAATTGCAACACCTCTAACCATTCCAGTTACAATTTAACCAAATTCAATTTTACATTCAATTTTATTTGAAAAACTTCCACAATTTTCTTGAAATACTCGAGAAAAAAAATTTCCAAAAATACTCCTTTTACGATACCTTTAACATCTGTAGTTACGATTCAACCAACTCCTACCTAATGTTCCATTCCAGTTGGCAACTTCCAAACAAACTCAAGTTGCGATGCATTTAAACTTCTTAGTTACAATGCAATTAAATCCAGTTTTATATTCCATGCCATTTGACAACTTCCAGAGATGCTCCACTCACAATACGTCCAGCTTTACCAGTTACAATTTTACACTATACAACTTTACGTTTCATTTTATGACGTAGATAATTTCGAAGACCGCACTGCCTTTCCAAGATAATAAATAAAAGTCCAAATAGAGACAATTTCTTTTAATGGACAGTGACAAATTTCACAAAAATACTAGATAGTTTGGTCACATATGAAGAGACCATCATCAGTCGTAAAACTTTTATCAGTAATAATAGTATAATCAGTATTATTACTGATAACGTCACTGCATATGTGACTTGAAATATATAGTATTTTTGTGAAATTTTATCACCGTCTATTAAAAGGATTTATCCCAATTTTAACTTTTATATATTGTTCTATTTTATTTGAAAAATATCAAAAACTTCCTTGAAATACTTGGAGAAACTTCAACAAATACTCCTTGGAGAAACTTCAACAAATCTAACTGTTTTGCAGCAGACAAATTTTAAACATACCTAAGTTGTGATACATTCAACCTTTCCAGCTATAACGCAATCAAATCCAACTTTAATTTGCCCACAGTTTGACAACTTCCAAAGATGCTCTATATACCACTCTTTTAATCTTTCCAGTTATAATCCAACAAACTCTAACTTTACACTTCATTTCGTTTGTTAACTTCCAAAGATGTTCCACTCATCATGGGTTCAATCTTCCATTCACGATCCAACCAAATCCAACTTTACACTGTATTTCATTTGTTAACTTCCAAATATGCTCTGATTACCACATGTTCATCCTTTCCAGTCCCATTTAACCAAGTCCACCTTTACACTCTAGTTCGTTTGTTAACCTCCAAAAATGCTCTAGGAACGTTACCTTCACTGTGATAAGCAATAACCAATTTTAAAAGCTGATTTCGGAGCGAAATGGCAGTACAAAATCAAAACGCACTCTGTGCAGTTATGAATAGTTTCATTATGAAGCTAGTAGACAAAAGCTGATTTTTGACAAGTAACAATTGAGTAAGAAGGAACTAAACAATGTCATAGATTCCATCTGTCGATATAGCCAAGCTACAAGCCATAAATGGGGTTCTGGACACGAAACTGACTTTATTTGTATTGAATATAGTTCTGAGTAAAGGTGAATAGCCCTAGATTAGCGGAGCACTTGAAAGCAAGTTTGTTAGCATGAATACGCCTAAGCATTTATATAAAATACAGAAATTAAAGCTTCTCCGCATCATCTGTAAATAAAATATATATCACAATTTCTTCGCAAAAAAGCTTATACAGTCATTTAATCGCCAAACATTGGGCTTAAAAATATTACTAATATCACCAATATTATTACTATAATAATATATTATTATACAATATTATCATTATTAATAAATATTACTAATATATCTAATAATCTCAAAGCCTTATTTAAGCATCTGTTAGCTATTGTCTATCCTTTAGACTTCGTCTCCTTTATCAGTCTTCTGAGTAATTGTGCTTTGGTAACTCCTTGGTAACTCTCCGACAAAGTAACTGGTGCTTCATTTTTCTTTTCTTTTGTTAGCCTTTTTCTGGTTATTCCTTGTACTCTCTTGTGTTATTTGTTTCGAATTTCCTTCTCTTTACTATTTTTATTTATTTTGCTAGTTTGACCATCAAGAGTTATTTTTATTTATATCCAGTGTTAGTCTTCTTCTAGGCCTTAGTGCTCTGCTCTCTGAAGCAAAAGATATTTTTTTATGTCTTTAAATATGTGGATACTTTTCAATTTTGTCTTTCTTTATATTTGTGTTGAATAGAAAGTGTAAACCAGTTTTACGAGGGTAGCTCGCACTACTATTGAAATGAGAATAGCTATGGGCTCTAGCCGTAAGCTAACTTCTGCAGCATAAAATCATCATGGAGATCTTGGAGTTAGAACAACTGCCGATTTCCTTAGTTTGAATATCACGCTTTGGGATAGCTCAAAACTACTTCCAACTGCCATACCAGGCAGTTGGATTTGAGTAGGGGTATAACCGAGCGAAAAACATACCTGGATACAAAACCCCTTCTTAACCTTCGTATGGCAGCTCCCTGGTGTATTCTCTATTGAGGATTTCCACTATCAGTATTTGGAGACAACATTCCAAAAATACATTACCTGAAGTCTTGTTATATTTACTAAACTAGTTAGAGAAAAAGGGCAAAATGGATGCTCGGTGGTATGAACAAGTGATTTACTGTATTATCTTCAAACTTCTCACAATGACTAAAACTAAAAAGATGCTTCTTAGTCTTCATTAAAAGAGGAGCGACCAATCAGAGAAAGATTTTATCTATAAATGAGTCATCCCTACTGAATTTTGAGCAACAAAATTTTAATGAAGTTAGTTAAAGTGACTAAGTTGCACATATAACTCTCCCTTAATCCTTTCAGAAATAAAAGTAAATTACGAAAGGAAAGGGTTTAAAAAAAAGAATTTAAAAAATAGAAAGGTGATATATATTTGAAAAATAATTATGGTGTCTCACAACGCTCAATAGTTTCGTATACTGTATTCTTATAAGTGTTTTAGATCTTTTAGTTTGCAGAAGGACAATTTATTTTTCAAACTGAATTCGACCAGGGAAGTGATTTCAGGAAAGTCTAGGGGCAAAGAAAATTGAAACGAACTTAAAGAGTCCTATTTCGTGTTATAAAAGTCATGGCCCAATATTTTTGCAGGCTGTCGTGATAAATTTCCCCTGCCTTCCTATGAAACAAAATCCTGTGCACGTATCTGCTTTAGACGAAACTGAAGAATTTAAAAGTTTCTCAAAACAAAAAATCTAACACTAATTTTTCTTCTGATGTGGGACAACCAATATTCCCAAGGTCCAGTGGTCGATGTCACCAATGAAATTTTTTTCAAATTTCAAGATTAGAGTTACTAGAATAAGTCCACAGTTCACTCAGAAATGTTTTCTTTTGTATTAATTTTCAAACCATATCAGATTTGAGCAATTCAAAAGCTGTTTGACTGTAAATCAAACCTTTTTTCTTGCCAAGAGTTCTTTCTGGAAGTCTGGTTCAAACCCAAATTATTTGTAAACCAAATCATCTTTCTAAAGGCTGATGGATGAAAAATGGTTTACCAATGCAATAAAAACTAAAATTGTAGTAAAAACAGATATTTACTGTACGGTAGTTAGCTCAGAAATTTTTACTTCCAGACGGTCTCCCAGCCAAATTTTCTGTTCTAAAACTAATTTGTCTGAATAGTGCAACGTTTGAGAATTGATGTTTGTCTCCAGTTCCTATATCTAATTGAATAAGTATGTACATTTAGATAGCCTTGCATTTTTTAATTGCAAATTCTTCATGAATTCTGACTTAGAAAACTAGTGTATTTTGTTCAAAACTATTAACAACTTTTTTTAGGGCGAAATATTCTATTTGAAGCGAATCAATCATGGTCATGGGAACTTTGAGATTAAAAGCAAGGCCATAAAAGTCATAGTTATGGTAAGATATTCTTCCTATTTTTTCAATTCAATGATCTTGTTTAAGCTTGTTTTTCCATTTCTTGTTTGGGATATTTAATATGAGCTTAAACCTGAAAATGCTAGGAGGTTTTATTTGCTCTCTTACATAAAAAAAAAATGTCTGGAAAATATCGAATCTTTCTTCAGTAGCGAATAACCTGAGTCTATTTATTACCTTACTACATTTTCTTGGTCTTACCTTTTATTAAGCAGTAAATAAAAGACAATGGTAGGGAGCTGGAGGGAGCCTACAGTATGACTAAGGTGTTGAATTTTCCGTGAGAAGGAAAGTTTCCCGGGAATTTTTCAGAGGAAATTTCACATGGGGAGGATGGAATGGGATTTTCTGGTATGATTTAAAAAACTCTTAGAAATTAAATTAGAGAATTTTTTCAACTGACAGTAAAGAGTAACATTAAAACATAAAACGAACAAAAATTGCTCTGTATATGAGCGGGGCTGCCTCTTCCTCAACCCTCACTCTTAATGCTAAAGTTTTTTTTTCACAGTTCTTCAAAAAATAATGCTGAAACTCAAGACCCGTTGAATTTGAATAAGAAGTATTTTTAAAGAACTTCAAGACTTTAATTTAAATAGCAAGGGTTGAGGAAATGACAGCCCCTCCGTATGCGAAATAATTTCTGTTTGTGAAAGTTTTAGTGTTGCTCCTCACTTTGTATTTTTCTAATTCCTTATAAAGACCTGAACGTCACTTGTGATGCTCTTAACTTTCAGTTGGAAAACTTTTTTTTTTCTAATTCCTTATGCAGACCAGAAGGTCACTAAGTAAGGGCACCAAGACCTAAAAATGTGACACCTCTATGACACGCAATGTGACACGCAATCTGTTTCACGCAATGTGATAGAAATTTCTAGTCATATTAAACCCGCTGATTACGATCATATCCGGGAATAGGTACCTCCGAGGGGTGCTTGACCCTTAAAAATGACCTGAAATATTATATAGTACTATCTAGCGAATTTTACTTGCAGCCCATTACATTTTGGCCCATGTAGTTGCAAA